>CM076579.1:1669149791-1669860194 GCA_034641835.2 Pinus albicaulis | reverse complement strand
AATACATAGCCTCCTCATCTAACTTAGCCAGGGATTTGCAATACTATATTTGAGTTGGCTAGCTCCATTTCAAGATATTATAATGTTACATTATTATTTCTATAGATTTTGATTATGGTAGTAAAATGTTACAAAAAACTAGAAACTGTACAAATAATATTATTCTAGATATATGTAAAAAGGACATGGTAGAGAAGATCAAACAATATTAAACTTTTCATAAATAGTTTAGATAAAAATACACTTTCTAATTTTGATTGTAAATTCTAAGGCTTAAAGCAATAATTTTTCTAATATTTTTTTTTAATTAATAAATAAAAAAGAAACATTTTCAATCAAAATCACATCCAACACATAATAAAAATAATAAAAACAATTTAAAACTTCATACACTATATGACATTACTATGAAAAAGAGCATAAAAATATACAAGCAAAAAATACATACAATGCATCCATTACATTGGAGTCTTCAGAACATACAATGCATACATTAAATTTGACGGAATTATTCATGACACAATTGGTGTCATTTGTTCATAAAAAAATGTTGAATATGATTGTGTAAATAAGGAGGCTGAAATTATGTGTAACCATTAGCAATATATTTTAAAGGGAAGTGGTACCCAAAATGGAAAGATTTAAAGGAAAAACTGGAGAGTTAGGGAGCACGCTGAGGGAGCTAGAAATGAATCTTCATAGGGCTAGAAAAGGGAATCCACCACGCTCCAGTTATCCAGAAGGGAAGTCTTCTATGAGAAACCAGAGTCTAGAAAGGAGAAAAAAAAGTACAGATACCAAGTTGAAGATTGTGAAAATGAAAGTAAACATGAAAATAAGAGAAGAAATAAATCAGCTACGTGGAAAAAATAATTTTAGTTTCCTCGTAAAAGAGCCACGATGTTCCCATTGAGAAGATATTTCATAAGTTGAGCAAGAATACAAATTGGCAATGAAGGTAGATCAAGAATACACATCCTTAAAGATTCACGACTTTTGTTTTTCCTTTCTATTTATTGAGGAGGATACATGCAAGAAACAGTAAAAAATCCTAATCAATTACTGGAGAATCCCATGATCTTCATTTAGAAATCAAAGGCGACAGAGGCCAAATCCCGAAAAAGAAATGAAAGAGAGGAAGAAAGGGAGGAGTTTAAGTGGTTAGTGCCTGTATCCCTATTATTATTTAAGCATTCAAACTATTCGTTTTTGTTTTAATTACTAATCATTAATCTGACAATGTGCAAATCTTCAATTGTATAAAATTTGATCTGATACGTGATCCCCTCCACGTATTTTAAAAGCAGTATCAAGTCGAGACATTAAGCACTGTCAAGTTGAGACATTCTCTTGATACATAATCCCCTCCAAGTAGTTTAAAAGCACTGTCAAGTCTTGAAATTAAGCATTGTCAAGTCGAGACATTATCCTTGCTCCTAGCTCCCGGCTTTACGTACTTCATAATTTATTAAAAGAGGGAGTCCATGCACAAGCTATGACATTACAATAAGTTCGAGCTCAAATTGGCATTCATAAAATGGATTGCAAGAGAACCACGAAGGCAAGAGACAACCAATGTGGAGGAGGTCAATCGTAGAAGGAGAAGGCTCTAAGCTCAAGTAGATAATATAAATTAGATATATTAGCAATTTTGGTGCCATCCCCAGATAATTGTGGCCGCCTATATGCCCCTAAATTGTTGTTTCAAGTCAAACCTAATATAAAACTAAAACAATTTAACACAGCAAACAAAGCTTAAAAACAAACAATGGAACAGTTTCAATCATTTTTTTGTTCATTTTTTTGTTGCAAGAGGTTCGCTCGAACATACCCGATATACAACAGCAACAACGTCGACGAAAGGAGCAGCGAACAGTCACAGACGCGCGAACAGAGTAGCGAACAGTCACGGACGGGAGGAGCAACAAGATGACGGGAAAAAACGCGCGAACAGAGCAGCGAACAGTCACAGACAACGCACGAATAATCAAACCGATAAACAAACAAACATCGTGGGAAATTTATTTATAAAAACTAGTTTGGCCGAACTTTTTTAAAAGTAAAAGTTCGACCGAACTCACACAACGCGGGAATAATCAAACTGGTAAACAAACAAACATCGCAGGCAATTTATTTATAAAAACTAGTTCGGCCGAACTTTTGTCGCCAGTTTTCCCATCTCCGATGAAAATTCTGTTTGCCCACGTCGTCAGTGTGCCATCAATCTAAATGGAATCACGAGTTCAGCCGAACTCTATAAAATGTTCGGCCGAAATATTGCCGAAAAATTTTTTCAACCCCCGATTCTCACAAAAGTGTAACCCAGCTTCACGTTTCTGCCTTATTTCCAACACCTTTTGAGAGTGAATTCAAAATGGAGGTGGGAAACCAAAGTCAAACTTAAGATTCCTAACAAATAATATGGTAAAGTCTTTAAAACAGTGGAAATATCAGTCAAGGTGTCCTTCCCTGGCCTATAATTCTGGTTTACTGTATGGACATCAGGATATGCAGGTCATCTTAGGATCTGTGGTTGTCAAAATTAATTCAATACATATTTCTTTGCTAAATTATGTTTCTACTATGATGAACTAAACTTGTTGGGACAAGAAAAATAATTTTTCATGTTCCATAACGTTATGACTTCCACCAAAACCTGTATCACAACCTAAGTTATGAAGCTAATCAAGTTCCTCATATTATTTTCATCTTTTGTTATTTTCTAGTGCAATTGTATAGTAAATATTTATCAGTGTCTTCCATTGGAATTGCTTAGATCATTGAGAGATTATGTTTTGATTAAATATTTCTTTTAAATTGAGCATTTTCTATGTTACATTTTTTCTATATTTTTGAATCTATGAGAGTACATAGCATGGAAATGTTGGAACAACTAAGCAACCTTCCTTTCTTGACTTGTGTTTGATTCATATAACTCTAACTCCTACATATTGCCACATTGAGGGTGTTCATTTCCCATTTCAAATGACAGGCCGAAACGACACAACACATTATGATTTCGGATCATAAACATTAATTTTTCAAATCATGCCCCATCCACTATGAATGATTTGTAGTGATACAATAACTCGGTATGCCCCATCCACTATGAATGATTTGCAGTGATATGATAACTTGGTAATTATATTGATATTATGATGAAACTCTTGTATTATTGCATTGTTTAGATATAGTTCTAGATAAAACATTATTTTCTAACTAATCATCAGGCATTCATTTAGATTCGAGCTCTGATGTGTGAATAGAGGACTATTACATTAGTTGTGGCGATGATGCCATTTCCATAAAAAGTGTTTGGGATTAGTATGGTATTACTTATGGGCACCCTAGATCCAATATTATTATCTTTCGGGTGACTGGACAAACACATTAAATTTTTGGTCTTGCTTTGGGTAGTTAAATGTCTGGCGACATAAAATGTGTACATGTCTAATATCTTTTGATTTTCAACTCAAGGAGAAGCTTGAGAATAAAAAAATCCCCAGGAAGGGACAGTTATGTGAAGGATGTATACATATCCAATGTCACAATGAAGAATGCAAGCGGTGGTATTATATTTACTGGGATTTATGGTGAACATCCGAATGATAGATATGATCCAAATTCTCTTCCATATATACAAAATATAACATTTAAGGATTTCCTCAGTTATGAAATCACAATTGGAGGATTTGTAGAAGACATTCAAAATGCTCACTCCAAAGATATTTTCTTATCAAATATTCAATTCAATGTTATCTTAGAGCCTTTCTAGAACTATTCATATGTGGGAGGATTCTTAGAGTCAGTGTATCCTAAACCTTATACACAACTTCAACCCCAAATTCCCCATGACTCTCTAGTATGTTATTCTTCTTATGTCAGCAACATATGTACAAACATTTAGAATATAGCCAGTTTATAATTCACCTGTATTTATTTTTTTCTTTAATGAGTTATAGGTTGATTTAGGAATCCCATTATCTATGCATTTTGCAGAGATTTTTGCACTGTGGGTGAAACGGATGTTTTTTACAAGATTATGTTTGGCATTATGCAGAATATGCCTACACACTCAAAGTGATCGAAAAACGTGACATCTATATTTTTGGAGTGGTGATATTGGAGTTGGTGATGGGAAGACAACCAATAGATCGAGAATTTGGAGAGGATGGAGATCTCATGAAGTGGGTGTGAAATAAAATAGAGAAAAATAATGGTTTTCTTGAAGTGTTGTATCCTGATTTTGTGGACTACTTCAAGGAGGAAATGGCCATGGTTATGAAAGTAGGACTCCTCTGCATAAGCACCTTTCCCATGAGCATGTCATTAATGAAGAGAGTCATACATTTGCTACATGAATCCAATATCAAGCATGAACAACAGAATAACATATAACCATAAATACAGAGATGCAGCATAAATAACACTTCATTTCATTAATATCAAAGAACTGAAATTTTCTTACAGACAGAATGGAAATAAAACTAGCTAGGGCGCTGGTAGCTATCTCTGAGAAGAGATGTGGTGGCTACGGGCCTCTGAACTGAGTTAAAATGAGGCTCGAGTGCCTATTTATTATTTATAAAAAATGGGAAATCCTAAACAGCCAAAACCCTAACCCTAGGAGATGAAGCACCAAAACTATGGGCCCCGTTTGGGTAAATTGGTGTTTCAACTTCCCAGGGGTGTAAATTTGGCATAAGATCTCCGTTTGACGCGTACCATACCTCGTTAGAAATATCTATCCAAGGACTACAAATTTGAAATGGGCAACATCGGTCCATGGACCCATGTTGCCCTCCGTTTTCCCAAAAAACGTCGTTTAGGGCCTCAAAACGGCTCCGGAAGTTTAGGACCCGAAAAACTGCTAAAAATAGTAAACTGTGCCGAAACTGAAAAACTGAAATAGACAATGGTGGAGCCCCAAGTGGAGTAGGCGGGTGACCACCAATATCCACCTCGATCATTCCTCCCCCCTTAGGAAGCAATGGTCCCCATTGCGTTAAGTTCCTCCATGAGATGAGGAAATTTCTGCTGAACTTGGTCCCTGGTGAACCACTTTCCTTGGTGCAGGAGTTGGCCAGCTTTGACAACCCGATACAGTTGGATCTGTTGTTGACGAGTGTTCTTGATTTACATGTCCATGATACAATCTGTGGTGGCCTGTTCCATGCAGTCTGGGTTTAACTCTGTTGGTGTGAGTTGTTCTGCAATGTCCGAGGTGTCCAGTAGAGGTGGAAAGTAAGGACGAAGGCGATCCACATTGAAGTCTGGGTGCAGACCAAGGAATGGTGGAATACTAAGCTCGAAGGCATTGTTACCTACAGCCTTGGTGATGGTGTACGGCCCGTATCGGAGCGGGCGAAGCTTGCGGTGAGGTCCAGTGAGGCGCTCCTTCTGCAAATGTAGCCATACTTTGTCGCCCACCGGGAAGTGGTGTGGCACCCGGTGTTGATCATGGTGATGTTTGTACTTCGCATTGGCTCTCATTCAATATACGCGAACTCCGTTGGTGGATGTGTTGAATGCGCTCGATGAAGCTACTTGCTTTGTCAACTTCAGACTGGACATGAGCTGAATCGGCCTGAGAAGCTGCAAATGGCATGGCTACGTCAATGGGACATAGTGGCTGGAATCCCAAGCCCACCTGAAAGTGGCTATGGCCAATTGAATTGTGGAGAGCCCAATTATAACTATGTTGTACATAGGGAAGGCTCTCGTCCCATGTGCGTGGATGCTTTGAATTGTACATGCGCAGAATTTGTACAATCATTTTGTTGACGACCTCTGTCTGGCCATCTGTTTGGGGATGGAAAGCTGTGGACTTGGTGAGCTTGGTATTAACATTGACCAAAGGTTGGACCAAAATGTGCTGAGGAACCTGCTATCCCGATCTGATATAATAGACTGTGGGATCCCAAAGTGCACCCACACTTGTTCAAAGAAGAGTTTAGCAGTGGCTTCTGCTATGATATTATTCTTGTAGGCCGCCATAATGGCCATCTTCAAGAATCTGTCGACGACCACGAAAACACAGTCATTTCCCTGCTTAGTAGAAGGCAAGCTCGACATGTAATCCATGGAGATGGATTCCCAAGGTCGACTAGGGGTAGGTAGAGGAGTATATAGGCCTTGCTTCTTAATGGTCGGTTTGGAAATGGCACAAACAGTGCAGGATCTGATGTGCTTCTCGACATCCTTTCGAAGGTTCGGCCAATAGAAATACTTTTGCAGGATTGCTACTGTTTTCTCGACCCCGAAATGCCCAGCGATTCGACTGTAGTGTGCTTCCCATATCATCTTGGCACGCTCGCTTGAAGGAACACAAAGGTGTCCCATGTAACATAAAAGTGCATCTTGGAGGTGAAAATTTGGAACTTGCGTATCCCCCAAGAGTGCCTTGTAAGTGTGGCCGAATTCTGGCTCACTCTCATAGAGAAGCGGCCAATCAGAAGTTTCATGCCCACAAGAGTTGAGCACAGTGGTGAGCGCCACGATCGGTGATCGGCTGAGGCAGTCTGCAACATGATTGGTGCTACCCTTCTTGTACTTAATGTTCAAATGAAACTGTTGTAGATATGTGGACACTCATGGCGTATCATTCCGCAACTTCCCTTGTATCTTATGAACCTGTGGGCCTAGTGGTCTCAGGCGATGATTGTTTACTCTAAAATGTAATGCTTCCATTGTCGCATAAAATTGAAAGTACAATGGAACACATTTCTTTGTCATAAGTGGGGTACTTGCGAATTGTGTCAGACATTGTCTCACTGTGATATGCCACCGGATGTCCCCTCATGGAGTAATAACTTCCCCACAGCATAGCCGAGGCATCTCAGCCCCACCCCAAATGGCTACCGTAAGTCCGGTAAGGTGAGCACCGGGGCGTACCGCAGGCGATTTTTCACCCCGTGAACGCCTTCTCACAGGTCTGTTCAAAATAATTTTTCCTCGCTCCTCCTTGGCACTTGACAAGGGCCAAGTGATATGAGAGAATCCCAACACGAACCTCCGATAGAAATTAGCAAGACCCAGAAAGCTACGAAGCTCTGTTATAGTGGTTGGGGCTGGCCAATCCCGAATGACTTGGATCTTGGCTGGATCCACATGCACCCCCCTTTCATCAATAATGTATCCCAGATATTGAACCTGGGTCATGTCAAAAGTGCACTTCTCCAAATTGGCACACAACTTGTGTTGCCGCAGTGTTTGGAGGACTTGTCGGATGTGGTGAAGGTGCTCTTCCCAAGTCTGGCTGAAGATCAGAATATCATCCAAGTACACCACTACAAATGAGCTGGTGAATGGCCGCAAGATGTCATCCATCATCCTCATGAAGGTGGCGGGAGCATTCGTCAACCCGAAAGGCATGACCAGCCATTCGAAAAGGCCTTCCTTGGCTTTGAAGGCAGTCTTCCACACATCTGAGGGTTCAATTGGTACCTGGTGATACCCAGACTTCAGGTCGATCTTGCTGAAATATTTTGCACCTTTGAGTTGGTCCAGAAGGTCATCAATCCGTGGGATTGGGTACCTATTCCGGACAGTGATCTTGTTCAACACCCGATAGTCAATACAGAGTCTCCACATCCCATCCTTCTTCCGTACCAACACGATCGGGCTCCCACAGGGCGATGAACTTGGTCTGATGTGACCTTTCTGCAACAGCTCCTAAATCTGCCTCTTGATTTCATCATTCTCCAGAACAGAGCGCCGATAGATCGGTCCATTAGGTAGCAGCACACCTGGGGTCAGATCAATCGGGTGCTTGACCTGACAGTGCAGAGGAACCCCTGTGGGTGAGGTGAATATGTCCCCATACTCCTCCACAACCTTATCCATTTGTTGTTGTCGTGTAGAGGAGCCCTGTCTGGAGGTCGTGGCCACAGTCTTCTTCTTGCCCTGGGGGCGGATCATCAGGAAAACGAATTTCCTGGTTTGGGAAATGAGCTTACTGCATTGTTTTGCAGTAACCAAAGAGATAGTGGTAGGAGGTGGTACCTCTGGTATCCTGTACAACTTATTTCCCAAAGTAACAATAACAACACGAGGTCGAGACTCATACATAGCATGACACTTCCACAAGTATGGTTGTCCTAATAATACATTAGAAACATCAATAGGAGCAACATCACATAATACCTCATCCGTGAAGGGCTTGATGCTATAGGGAAGGCGACACTGTTGGCTGACGCGAAGATCTCGTCCTTGGTGAAGCCACCCGATGGTGTATGGATGTGGGTGAGCCGTGGTCGGCAAGCCCAACTGTCACTTGCCACCATTGAAATATGTTCTTTGGCTCCCATCAGCTGACAATGAACCTGACTGCAGGAGCCTTTACTCACATCTGGGAGTAAGAGACGTTCCTCCTTTTCCTCCTCCTCCGACCTTCCCTTCCTCCTTTGACCTTGTGAGTCTTCATCTAAGGCAGTTGGCTCCAGATCACTGAATCAGTTTCCTTTTCATTCTGTGCCTCCTTATTCAAGCTGAAGCATGCTGGATTCACTTTAAGTTCATCTCACCTACCATGCACTCGCTGGGCCCTGCCACTCACTTGTGTTGTGAGTGGAGCTCTTATGGAACTCACACCACTTTCCTGTGTCCTTCTTTGGCTTTGCGGTGTTGTTCTTTTCTTGTGGCTTCAAGCTTGTTATCTTTAGCTTATGTTTGCCATGCCCTTGTTCTGCTGTTTGAAGCACTCTTCCTTGCTTGATTCGCAGATTCCAAAGCCCCGCTTCTTTCATGAATTTCATCTCAGCAGCATACCTAGCATGCCGCACTGCCAGAGATGCTGAGAACTCCATTTCCTCTTGAATGTATCTATGCATACAACTACGATACTTTAGCACCAGATGTTTCTCTGAATCTTTGATACCCAAATTTCTGCAAAGGGTATGGAACAGATTCGTCAGCTCATGCACATCTTGATCCCTTTGTTGTCGCAGCGTGGTCCATTGTATGTACTTGTCCTCATAGCTCCCCACGGGATAGTACTGTTCCTTGACGGTGTCTCGGAAAGAATTCCAAGTTGGTATGGCCGAGAAAAGATAGGGTTCTGTCTAGTCCTTGTTCTCACAGTAGGTTTCCCATCAGTCCTTAACATGGGGGGTAGCTTTGAGGAGTGAAAAAATAATCTTCGCCCGGTCTGAAAAGTCATGAATCGAGAAATATCCTTCTAACAGATTCAACCATCTATCTACGGCATCTGCATCTATTTGACCCTCAAATATGGCAATGTCAAAATTTACTTGTACCTTAAAAGGAGTCGCGCCTCCAGAGTGGCTGCTGGATGCAGATGCGCCGCCGGTGGGTAGCCGTTGAAGGATCTGAGCAAAGTTATCCATCATCGCGTTCCTTTGTTTTTCGAGGGCCTCCTCGAGCAATATTTTGATAGGATCTCATGCTCCCTCATCTTTCTTTTCGTCCCCCATGGGCATCCGTCGAGGTTTGCGAGGCTGATCTTGCAAAGGTTCCACCAGATCAAGCCCTAGCTCCTTATACCCCGACCTCGTTGGGGACATGCAAAGAAGGATCGAGAAAAAGCGGACCCGCTCTGATACCACTGATCTGGATTTATGCAGGAACGCAACAGAATAACATATAACCATAAATAAGGAGATGCAGCGGAAATAACACTTCATTTCATTAATATCAAAGAACTGAAATTTGCTTACAGACAGAATGGAAATAAAACTAGCTAGGGCGCTGGTAGCTATCTCTGAGAAGAGATGTGGCAGCTACAGGCCTCTGAACTGTGTTACAATGAGGCTCGAGGGCCTATTTATCATTTAGAAACAATGGGAAATCCTAAACAGCCAAAACCCTAACCCTAGGAGATGAAGCGCCAAAACTATGGGCCCCGTTTGGGTAAATTGGTGTTTCAACTTCCCAGGGGTGTAACTTTGGCATACGATCTCCGTTTGACGCGTACCATACCTCGTCAGAAAGATCTATCCGAGGACTACAAATATGAAATGAAAACAACAGGTCCACTTGGACCCTTCTGAAAGCTCTAAGATTTTCAAAAAGCGAGACTGCACAATAAGCAGCTCAGGAAGTTCGGATAAGGCTCAGTTGCTTAGTCAGAAAAATATCTGTGGCAGAAAAACTGAAAGAGACAATGGTGGAGCCCCAAGTGGAATAGGCGGGTGACCACCAATATCCACCTGGATCAAAGCATAAGGCCAAGTAAACTTCCAAGGATGAAAAATAGTCTCTTCACTAGTACGTGGAACCCACAATTTTCATTGTATAGGAATCATGACAATTGTATATGGCATGGAATTTTCTTCTTTACAGGGAATCCATATTTACTTCCAATTTGTAGCTTCTAAGTTTGTTTAGGTTTTTTCATGTATAATCATCTGAACCTAACCTAATACTAATACCCAAAATATAAGATTGCCTTTGTAACTCTTTGGGCATCATTCTCCATGAGAATCCAATGGTTAGATGGTGCATTTGTCTACCCAATTGTGGGCCATTGTGTGCTTTTTTTTATAAATATTCCCTCCAAGTTAATAATTGTGGTGGGATGGCTAAGACATAGAGTTTTCTCCCTATTAAACACCACGAGGAAATCACAAATCGATATCATTGTCATCATCATCTATGTTACTGTCTTATTATTGAACTCCTCTTGCTCTACTCTTCTTGGGCACAAGAATTTAATTTTAAACCAAAACGTTGAAGCTTTCAATGTAATATAGGTGGCAATCAAGATGATATTAGTGGTTGACACTTGAGATTCTCATTATCCTGTTGTCATAAATGGTTATTTCGTAGGAGTTTAATTATGGCATTTGGTCGTCTTAAAACCGTATTGTAACATGAAAATATTCATTTCTAAAATTTTCAATGTGTTTTTAACCACTTCTTATATTAAATCCCACTCAGGATGTATTTAACCATTCTCCATATTAAATGATGACATGACAGGACAACAAAATTGAAACAGGAAAAATGGTCCTTCCTGACATTATAAACATATTTAATCATTATTATTTTGGTAAATATTAAGTATTTAATCATGAATATTTTTGGTAAATATTAGGTATCATAGAGGAAGTTAATCAATTGAGTTATTGTCTTTTTATTATGTATATTAAATATCATATTTATTCTTATTCTATTTTTATTATTCATATTGAACATATTATTTCTAGTAACTTTTGATCCTCCCATATCTTCTATTCCTTTGGTGTATCTTTACACCTTTAGGGGTGATTTCTAGTTTAATGTCTAATTATATAAAGAGTGCTAGCTTAATGGAAGAGCACCTGATTTACAATTAGGATGTTGGTGGTTCAATTCCATCGTGCCCTGATACTCATATGGAATGGTGACGATCAGTTTTTGCTGGTAGACTCTTTTGACCATCACCAATGAGTTTATGGTGATAGTTTTCGTCCCTCACTAAAATAAGAAATGGTAATGGTCAATGAATGCCACCATATATATACATCAATAGTGACGGCCATGAAATTTTCATCACCATAAATCATTATTGTTCATATGAAATGGTGACGGTCAATGAACGTTGCCATATACATGCATTAATAGTGACGGGAAATAAAGGTCCATCATAATAAATCGTTGTCATTCGCATGAAATGGTGACGGTCACTATCCGTCATTATAATCATTATTCATGACGGACCTTGAATGTCACCATAACACATACTTTTGGCGACACCACCTTTGGTGACATTCAATTTTTTGGTGATCGACGCTAAGGTCCGTCACCATTTCTCATATGAAATGGTGATGGTCACTATCTGTCATTATACATAATTATTGGTGACGGACCTTGAATCTCACCACAACACCTCTACTTTTGGCGATGCCACCTTTCGTGATAGAGCTTATTTTAACCGTCACCAATGCGCTTATGGTGACATTTTTTGACCCTAACCAATGTCCTTTTTTCTTGTGGTGAGATTCTATATTTTTATTTCAATGGTGGATATGGGACAAAGAGTTATGAAAGTAACTAACCTCACTTACCTCTCACACTGCCTCACCTCATTTGGAATTTTTCCCATCAGAGAATGCTCTGCAACAAAATTTCCTTTCCATGAGGATTAGGGCAACGCCAAGTAATTTCTTGTAACGCAACTTAAATTTACAGTATTAATCTCTGTTTGGTCAATTTAGTATCCTAAATTTATCACATAAATTATCGACTAGTGCTAGTAAACTGATGAAGTGAAAGTGCACAATATATGCTAGAAGCCTCTTTTATTCATTTAGTTTATTGGCATGATGATTGGATTTTTAGAGATTACTTCTAAAGATGTTTTTATTCTTATGTTCCTAGTGAAATTAATAAATTTAAATTACAACTAATTGATAAATGAAATATTATGGCAATGAAACTTGTAAAGAAATCACTATGCACTTAAAATAAACCACTCATGAACTTGTAAAACTACTCTAAAATAAATCATTGCTGCTCTAGAAGTAAAACTATGAATCTTCTGCAATTTTACAATTCGAAATGAAAGATTAATGAATCTACTTAAAATTATAAAAGAAGACTCATGAAAGTATCTACATCAAATAGCAAAATGGAATTTGGAAACAACTACAACAAATGATAAAATGAAAACTACATTAAAAACATGAAAGGCAAAACCTTCACTATTTGCAGGGGCCCTCCATAAATAGGTGGTCTCAAAGCTTTATACGAACAATTATCTACGCATCAAATCTTCAAGGCATTTCTTCATTAAAAAGGAATGAAAACATAGTTTTAAAACTTCACAATATGCTTCAGAAAATTAACTTTAGAGAATAAGAATCTCCTTCCTTCTACTCTACTCTATTCTATTCCATTCTATCTTACTTCTCCTCACTTGGAGAAAGAGCACTCCTATTTATATATGAGTGCTTTGGAAACAAGATAAGCAACTCATAATTACAAATCAACTTTTCTCGCAACCAATACCCCTATAACTACAAAATATGATCCCTTTAAATCCTCACTCATATCTCACAAATCTTGGATAAGATATTTTATCCAAATCTCCATGATTTGCTCCTTGGAATCTTCCATGATCTTCTCCTTGAAATCTCCATAATCTCTTCCTTGGAATCTCCATGATTTTCTCCTTAGAATAATCTTGAACAATTATCCTTTGAATTATTGAAATAGTGGAGGAAATATTCAAGAGTATTTTGAATAATTCTTCCAAATAATCCTACACATTTACAAAGCTTATCCACATTTAAGATATTAGTGAAATATTTCAATTTTCCAATAATTAATCACACATTTTCTTATAATATTAAAAATAAATAAATTGGAAAATAACGAGGTGAACCCATGGAAATGGTATGATGAATGGTTAAATGAGGTGATGGAATGTGAGAAATGGTGAGGATAAACATGATGAAACTGTGACAATTACGAGACCCAACATACCCCGAAACTAAACTTGTTGCATGTCCTCATGCAACCTTGCATGGATAAAAACTTTTGGCTTTGCATGATTTTGGTTTCTAACAATGTATCATTCTAGGATGTAAAATACATGTACTACAACTAATATTTTCTGTGTTTGGTTCTTGCGTTAACAACCATGAATATAACAAATGTTGGTTCTTGTGTTAACAACATTCATTTCTTTTCTTTCTTTTCTTTTTTAACACATGTACTGCAAATGATAAGTCATCTACTGGAAACGATAAGTCATTAATATGCATAATAAAACATTTTCTCATATTTTTGAATCATGCCAAAATAAATATCAATGTATTTGAATCAATTGCAACGAAGTGTAGTTTGGAAGAGTTATGTTGGTCGATGGTATATGAGGCGATAAATGGAATGAAATTATTATGAATACCCCCCCCTCCACCCAAACTGAAGATATGTTATGTTTACGAGAAGGTAAAAGATGATGTAATATGGCAAGGGAATTTTCCAACTTCATTTACTTTCAACATGTAAGAAAATTGTCTGATTAAAAATTAGAAAATAACATACCTTCACTTACCCAAAATGTTTTATGAATTATGCAAAATGTAGCTAGTGGCGATTCTAGATCTGGAAAATGCCATGCTGATTTGCATGAGAGAATATGTCGTGCTGCTAGATCAAGAAAATATCGCGGTGTTGGATCATGTGAATATCATGCTGCTGGATAAATTGAAGGAAACTGAAGTGTTGCTACTTGGTTGTATGAATCTGAAGATGATGTCTGAAAGTGGAACTGTCATACTCTCATATGACTGAAGGAATGCTGTCGCAACTGCTAATGGAGTCATGAAAAATATATAGTCTTCACCTGCTTCAAAAATCCGATGGTACAATTCTAGTCATGCGAATGAATGTGTTGATGTCGAGAATGAAAAGAAGTCATTGGATTACTGACCATTAATGGATGTCGTTAACCAATGTGAGGCGAACTCACCATTGATGTCAATGAGTGCCAAGGTACCCTAGTACATCTTGCGAAGCGTGAATAAATGATCTGTTGTCGAGCCACTTGTAAGATCCAACGATCAAGGGACATTGATGTATTCCCATGACTGTCGGCGAGAGACCCTGTCATTAGGGCATACAAGCCTCAAGGTACTAATGATGACTCTAGTCTCTATCCCAGATAAGGTGCTGATGTCGATGGGTCGAGACTTGTTGAGAGGTGGGCCTTAAGGAATCCCACATCAGTCAACGCGAGTTTATACAAAATGATTGGTAGGACTATAGATGAAAAGATCTCAAAATCAGGCAATGTATATGGTAGGGCAATGTAATCATGGAAAGAGAGTATGGGACTTTTATTGTCAAGGAAAAATGAACTGACAAATAAGAAGGAAATGATGTATGCTGTTCAGAAAAATAGGCATGTATGAAGTCATGAAAGATGGAAGATGGATTGCAACATAGGGATGATTAAGGTGCTTGGAAGGAAAAATGTGAGTAATCATGATGCAAAAGGATTTTTGTGTAATGGGAAATGTCATGATATGTGTAGCGAAAAATTAGTTCCTTCAAGTGTCCAATGATGCATGTGTCATTGTGATTTCTAAAAATTACTTCTGCATTAGATCGTCTTCAACCCTGAAAAACTTAGCACTATTCCTGCATAAAAATTTTCGCCTTTGTGTGTCATCTCTTTCGATTATTCCTGTATGAAGTGACTCAAAAAAAAGAAAAATAGCTTATTTTCAAGAATTTATGAAATGTCCATTTTTTATTATTTTTCGAAATTACACTAATCGTGGATGAAAAGGGTGTCGCATCGTAATGTTGAAGCTTTTTGCATAAGCTTCTCATTGACCTACACAACAACAATCTCATTTCACTTGTTAGATATTAATATATGCATCCAATCAACGCACCACCAACATTTTTTTATTACCTCCCAACTAAAAGTATTGCATGTCATCATGCAACGTAATCATAAATCAATATGGGGCAATTTTTTATTATGTTGATTTTTTTTTCCATAATAAAATTAAAATGAAAATTTTATTTTGTTATTTATGATAGACGTTGATTTTTTTTTTTTTTTAATTTTTTTTTTTTTTAAACAACAAATCTAAAAACAAATTTTTTTAATTTTTGTTGATTTTTTTATTTTTTTGTTATAAAAATAATTAAAAAAATATATTATTTATTTATTATTTAGGTTGATTTTATTTTTATTTTTTAAACCAACCAACAAAACAAAAATATATTTTTATTTTATTTTAATTATGTTGATGTGTTTTGTTTTTTTTTTTAAATAACCAAATTTAAAAGAGAAATGAAATTCATATTTTTTTTGAAAACAACAAATTAAAAAATGTAATTTACATTTTAAGTTGAGTTTTTTTTTTTAAATAATAAATAAATAAATAAACAAATTTTTTATTTATTTATATATTTTAAATGATCCCAACATTATGTTGGAATATAATTTCCAACTGCCCGGATAAACCAGCAGATAGCTCGTTGAACAACGCAGAGCTTAAGGCGGTAGCACGTCGGAAGAGCGATCACCGTGCGCTCGGAGATCGATGGCTAGCGGGAGGACAACTAGCCCGGAGGATAACACGGAGGGGTGCCCCCGCACTTGACCATCCGATCGGGCGTTGACCCATGATCAACGACCACAGTTAACTGCGGGGCCATACCCCGATTGTTGTGAGCCAGCAGAGGGGAGCCCCCGCAACCATCGTCATGTGGTGTCTCTGCCCATGCACCACCAACGCGCCACCACTTCCGCCGAAATTCAAATTCGCCATCAATGCGATTTTTCAAGCGGTGCAGCTAGAATTTATGATGCCATAAATGAATTTTCAAGTGGTGATTTTTTTAATATATGTCAATGAATGACATTAAATAGAACTTGAGATATTTTTGTTTTTAAAAATAGAACAGAGTTGTAATTTTTATTATCACACACAAAACAGTTTATGTTTTTTTCACGGCGGTGCGTTGATTAAAAAAAGCGAGAGAAGGCAAATTTGAAAATACACACCAGTGTATATTTAAAAAAAACAGCGAGTTGTTTTTTTTTTAAAAGAGACTGTGAATGAAAATTCACAGCAGAAGTTTTTTTTAAAAGAGACAGAGAAGAGTTTTTTTTTGTTGTTTTTGGAACTGTGTTTTGTAACAGTCCAGCAGTTGTAATCCCTCTGTGTAGAGGAAGAACTTGTAACAAATCTTTATGGAATAAATGTTTGTTTTATTGAGTTGAAAACTCTGTTTTTTCTGAGAGTGAAATTTATTTCTCTGTGTTAAAGAGGGAGAGTTTAATTTCTCCATTATCAATTTTGGAATTTTCAATATTCCAACATGGTATCAGAGTAGTCCAGGCTATTTGAAGGTCAAATAAGCTGAAGGAAAGGAGTTCTTTATTGCAGAAGCCTCTCCAGCAATGTGAAGGTTCAGATAAGAAGAATCCAAAGGTATTTCTCTATACAGTTTTTATGTTACTGTTGCAGTACAATTAGTTAATTTTAAACACACAGTCAAGTGTTTTTGAATCATAATTAAGAGTGCAGAATGGCTGGAGCCAGCACTGGTATGGGTATGGGTAATATCCATCTCCCACAATTTAATGGGAAAAATTATGACTACTGGTCAATAACTATGAGAGCATTATTTGTCTCCCAAGACTTATGGGAATTTGTTGAGGATGGCTTTGAAGAGCCAGCAGATGAACTTGAGTTTAATATGTTAACTCAGGCAGAAAGAGAGATTCTGAAGAGAAATAAGAAGAAATATGCCAAGGCTCTTTTCTTCTTGTATCAAGCAGTGCATGAGAGTGTGTTTCCGAGGATAGCAGCAGCTAAGAGATCCAAAGAAGCATGGGAAACTCTCAAGACAGCTTACCAGGGCATGGAGAAGGTGAAGACAGCAAAACTTCAGTTGCTGAGGAGAGACTTTGAGACTCTCTATATGAAAGAGTCAGACACTATTGACTCATTCTTCACTCATGTGATTGGAATGGTCACACAAATAAGATCTCATGGAGAGACTCTTGAAGACAAGAGGATTGTGGAAAAACTCTTGAGAAGTTTACCCTCAAGATTCGATGTGATTGTCACCACCATAGAGGAGACCAAGGATCTCACAAAGTTTTCAGTGGATGAACTTCATGCATCACTGATGACCCATGAACAGAGATTGGGTAGGAGTGAAAACTCATCTCTTGAACATGCTTTTAAGACCCAGATGTCTTTCGGAAGAGGAAGAGGGCAAGGCAAAGGAAGAGGAAGAGGCAGAAGCCAGAACAGAGGTGGAAGGAACAACCCTTCACATTCACATGGAAGGTGCAACAGTCAAAATCACAGCCACGGCCAAGGCAGCCAGCAAAGTGGACAGCAGAATGATCAAGGACAAAGGTATGATAAATCCAATGTCCAATGTTACAATTGTAAAAAATATGGTCATTATGCTAATGAATGTAGAACGAAGAAGCAAGATATGAGAAGTAGAACTAGTGCAAATTTCACTAGAGAAAATAGCAGCCAAAACAATTTGTTTTTAGCTTGTAATATGGCTGAAGAAAAGAATGAGGACTTATGGTTTCTAGACTCCGGTTGTAGTAACCATATGATAGGAAACTTAGCAATGTTTTCTATGTTAGATGAAAGTGTGCAGTCACAAGTCACACTAGGAACTGATAGCAAAGTTTCTGTTATGGGAAAAGGAGATGTGAATGTTTTAACAAGATTAGGTGCAAAGAAATCCATAGCAAATGTTTATTATGTTCCAGGAATGAAGTGTAATCTCTTAAGTATTGGACAGCTTGTCCATAAGGGATATAATGTTTTCTTTGATAATGATGTTTGTACCATCATGGATAAACCACCCAGAAATCAGTGTATTGCTGAAGTGAAGATGACAAGGAATAGGATGTTCCCTCTCAGAATGAGAGCAAATTTGAAGAATGGTGAAGAGAAAGCAGCAGTTGCACAGGAGACTTACCAAAGCGAACCAAAAGATGATAATTGGCTATGGCACTTGAGATTTGGACATCTCAACTTTGGAGGTCTTAATTTGTTGAACAGAAAAGGAATGGTAAGTGGTTTACCATTGATAGAGAAACCAGACAACCTTTGTGAAGGTTGTATTCTTGGGAAACAACACAGAGAAAGTTTTCCTTCCGGGAAAAGCATAAGGGCAAAAGCACCCTTAGAGATTGTCCACTCAGATGTATGTGGACCAATGCAAACTCCATCACTTGCAAGCAGCCACTATGTGTTAACATTCATAGATGATTTTACAAGAAAAACTTGGGTTTATTTTTTGAAAAACAAAAGTGAAGTGTTTGAAAAATTTTGCAATTTCAAAGCACTTGTGGAAAACCAGAGTGGGCTGCACATCAAAGTTCTAAGGACTGATAGAGGAGGTGAGTATATCTCTAAAGATTTTCTACGTTTTTGTAGAGAAAATGGTATTCAAAAGCAGTTTACAACTAGATATACTCCACAGCAAAATGGAGTAGCCGAAAGGAAGAATAGAACCATAATGGACATGGTGAGGAGTATGTTAAAGGCAAAGCATTTTCCTAATGATTATTGGGCTGAAGCTGTACATTGTGCAGCATACATTTTGAATAGGTGCCCTACAAAAGCAGTTATGAACAAAGTGCCGGAAGAGGCATGGAGTGGCACAAAGAAAAGTGTCACACACATGAAGGTTTTTGGATGTGTGGCTTATGCACACATACCGGATCAGCTAAGGAAGAAGTTGGACAGCAAGGGGGAGAAATGTATTTTCATTGGATACAGTGAGGAATCCAAGGCCTACAGGTTATATAACCCATCCACTAAGAAGTTTATTGTGAGCAGAGATGTTCAGTTTATTGAGGAGGAAGCTTGGGATGGAAGCATAGAGAAAACAGTGAATGTTAAACACTGTTTATCTCATGATGAAAATGATGATGAGTTGGCTGAAATACATCCCCAAACAGCAACACCAACAAAAGAGCAGCAGAGCACACCCTTGAGGAGAAATGACAGTGCTTCTCCAAGCACACCACAAGGAGGAAATTCAAGTGCTTCTTCAAGCATTTGTACATCTAATGAAAAAGGTAAGAAATTCAGAAGTTTGAAAGAAATTTATGAAAAAGATATAGCAAATGAAGGTATCAATTCTTTTTTTGCTTTATATTGTCATGTTGATGATCCTGTTCATTTCGAAGAAGCTATCAAGAATGAGAAATGGATAGAAGCTATGGATGAGGAAATAAATGCCATAGAAAGAAACAAGACTTGGGATTTGGTTGAACTCCCAAAAGGTAAAGATGTCATTGGTGTTAAATGGGTTTACAAGACCAAGAGTAATGCTGAAGGCAAAATAGAGAGACACAAGGCAAGTCTTGTTGTTAAAGGTTATAAACATAAGCATGGGATAGATTATGAGGAAAATTTCGCACCGGTTGCCAGAATGGAAACCGTGAGAGCAGTGTTGTCCATAGCAGCACAACACAAATGGAAAGTTTACCAAATGGACGTGAAGTCAGCATTCCTAAACGAAGTGTTAATGGAAGAGGTTTACATTGAACAACCTCTCGGTTATGAAAAGAAAGGCCAAGAGCACAAAGTATGCAAGTTGAAGAAAGCTCTTTATGGGCTGAAGCAAGCGCCAAGAGCGTGGTACAGTAGGATAGACTCCTATCTACTGGAAAATGGATTTGAAAAGTGTGAGGGAGAACCCACCCTCTACATCAAAGAAAAAGATGGAAAAATATTGATTGTAGTCTTATATGTTGATGATGTTATTTTTACAGGTAATGATGATTGCCTTATTGAACATTTTAAAACAGTCATGAAAGAAGAATTTGAAATGACTGATATGGGTTTGTTGAGATACTTCTTGGGAATAGAAGTAGAACAAAATGAAAATGGGATTTTTATCTCACAGGAAAAGTATGTTAATGAGGTACTTGAAAGATTTAACATGCAGGAAAGCAAAGCAGCAATCACTCCCACAGTGATGGGATTAAAACTCAGCAGAGAGGACAGCAGCAAGGATTTTGATCCTAGTTTATACAAGAGCATAGTTGGCAACCTTATGTATTTGACTGCAACTAGGCCGGACATAATGCATGTTGTTAGTTTGATTTCCAGATTCATGGAAAAGCCAAAGGATGCACATTGGCAAGCAGCAAAAAGAATTTTGAGGTATGTTAAAGGTACTAAAAGGTTTGGTATTTTTTATACTACTTCAGAATGTTTAGATTTAGTTGGATACACAGACAGTGATTGGGCTGGAAGTGTTGATGATCGGAAGAGCACTTCCGGTTATGTTTTTCACATGGGTTCAGGAGCCATTTCATGGGCTTCTAAGAAACAGCCCATTGTAGCATTGTCTACGGCAGAAGCAGAATATGTGGCAGCTACAGCAGCAGTGTGTCAAGCAGTTTGGATGCGGAAAATGTTGAGAAGCTTATGTCAAGAACAGGTAAAAGGGACAGTGATCTTTTGTGACAATAGCTCAGCTATTGCATTGTCTAAAAATTCAGTTTTTCATAAGAGGACAAAACACATTGACACCAAGTTTCACTTTATACGTGAATTGGTTAACAATGGCGAGATCATTTTACAGCATTGCAGAACAGAGGATCAGTTTGCAGATATCCTCACAAAGCGACTTGCGCAGAAAAGCTTTGAATATTTCAGGAAATGCTTGGGTATGCAAGAAAACCCAGCAGTTGAAATTAAGGGGGAGTGTTGGAATAAAATTTCCAAGCACTTAGAAGACTATACTTGGTGGCGGGATGTTGAACGAGCGCGAGAGGTTAAGGCGGCGGCACGTTGGCGAGTAGGATCATCGTTCGATAGGAGATCGACAGTCAGCGGGAGCAGAAACAGCTCGGAGGTTAACACGAGGGGAGCCCCCGCACATTGACCAGCCGATCAGGCGTTGACCCAAGATCAATGGCCACAATTAACTGCGGGGCCATACCCTGTCCGTATTGTATCGGCGGAAGGCAGCCCTCGCAACCACCGTCATGTGGTGTCTCCGCCCACGCACCACCGAATCACCACCGCCGCAGAAAATTTTCCAAACGGTGCAACCAAATTCAAATTCACCATCAATGCGATTTTTCAAGCGGTGCAGCCAGAATTTATGAGGCCATCAAAGATTTTTTTTTCAAGCAGTGATTTTTGTTGTATGTCAACTAATGACATTGAATTAAATTAGGTTGAGATAATTTGTTTATATATAGAACAGAGTTGTAATTTTTTTATTATTACACACAGAACTATATATGTTTTTATGCACAACATTGTAATTGTTTAAAAAAAAAAAACAGAGCAGAATTAAGATTACACAGCAGTGTATATTTTAAAAGAAAAACACAGTGAGTTGTTTTTGTTTTTTAATAAACAGAGACAGTGAATGAAAATTCACAGCAGCGTTTTTTTTAGAGAGACAGAGTAGAGTTTTTTTCTGTTTGGAACTGTGGTTTGTAACAGTCCAACAGTTGTAATCCCTCTGTGTTGAGGAAGAACTTGTAACAAATTTTTATGGAATAAATGTTTGTTTTATTGAGTTAATCTTCTGTTTTACGAGAGTGAAATTTATTGCAAGTCTTATGTTAACAAAGAGGAGTTTAGGCTATATTCTATCAATTACGAAATTTTCAATATTGAGCACATTAAAAATAAAAATAAACAAACCCTGCCAATCATAAAATACCAAACACACAAATGCCAAATGCTTGCGTTAACCTTTTCTCCTTTGAATTTTTGGTAAATCAAAGACCTACTACTCCGTCATCCGCAACATTTTATTTGCAGCTCCCACGCTCTGCGGCCCTGCAACCTCCGTGTGCTTCCACCACAACGAATGTTGTTGCACCAATCAATAGCGATAGACCCAAGGAACCGATTTTTCTAGATGTTAACAGCGATTTCAAATTGAAATTTGTAAATGTCGCGCATGAGATAACTGTGCAAAAAAGGCCACTGTTTTCTGCAGCTGATCGGCGTTGGCTCCTACTATTCTGTCAACTTAATATGAATTTGGGCATCACTTTAACTTCTTCTTCTTTTTTTATTTCGTCCACATCGACTAATCAGAAATAACCAGATTTGCAAAGAAACCCTCCTTATATTTCAAGGCACACACCAGTCAGCAGTAAATTTCACTACAACCGGACATTCTTGAACTTTTGTCAGATTCATCCACCAGAACTTTCGAACCCGTGACGTGCTGTTGGGCTTGCATGACTGACGAAGTATTTGCTTGGTGATTTTCTTTTGAGATTGATATAGAGAATTTGGAGAAGAACTCGGGTTTCAAGCCACAGAAGAGAAGATGATCAAAGGTTTCAGTGGTGAACGAAGTGCAAAATGATCAAAGCTTAAGCACTGGCCTCCTGTCTTCAAAATTCGAGCTCTCGCTGTATTTGTGAATGGGCATAAACAAACCTCATCTTGTACCTATACCCCTTGGTGACTCCGGTGGTCAGATTTATAACATGATTAGCAAATTTCGTTCAACCTCCATAGCTTCTACTATTGGCAAGTTGCCTCAGTACGAACGACCGAGGAATTGTTAGAGGCAGAGCACGATAATTGAGAAATTTGAAAACAAATTGCAATGGACCAGAAACCCTCGGTATCATTAAATTTTCAACTGAAGATTTGGATCTGGAACTGAATGCAAACGGTGGCAATTGAATAGGCGAACCTGACGCAGTGGAAGACGCAGAGAAATGCGAGATGTAGCTGCCAGCTGCTTCCTCAAAAATCGTTATCAAATATCTTAGCGGAATCAGATCCGATTGCCTTGTTTGATTATTGGGTCTTCAATTACTTCGATTGTCTGTGATTGAACAAACTGGTTGGCATCCCATGTTTTCAGGAAATTCATTAAATTGCGATTCGTTTCTAATTCCCGAGGCAAGGGAATAACTGCCTCCTTCATTTTTTTTGGAACAATAACTGCAGAATCGAATTGTCATCTCCTCCGCACTTTGTAGTTATTGATGACAGCAATTGTGTCAACGTTATCCAGCAATTTAGGCGTGGAGTTGATCGAGCAATTTAGGCGTAGTTTGGATGGGGTAAATGCACACATCGAGGTCCACTCTTAAATTCTTGAGCTCAAGCTCCCATCGTTGTTTTGCCAGCGCCTCCCATATTTTCCACAGCAACAATGGATACAAATTGCAAATATTGTTCTGCAACCCAACAAGAAAATCAGTGTTTACTCATTTATTTTAACATTCTTCTATGGGTTGAGGTCGTTGCCGGAACGGCGTTGGAGAATCTGCAGTCTCGGGCCTGCAATTTGCAGTGCGTTTTTCGTTTTTCTCCTCGCGGCCATTTTTATATGATGCATTTTTTTTTATTTGTTTTATGTTTTGTTTTTGTGTTTTTTTTAGTGCGTTGGTTGGCTGTTTTATTTTTTATTGTTTTTAATTTTTAATTTTTTGAATTGTGTTTTTATTTTGTTTTTAATTTATTAAAAATTTTATTGTTTTGTTTTAATTTTTTTTTTAAATGATTTCGTTTTGTTTGTTGTTTATTTTTATTTTTAATTGTTGGACGTTATATTTAGTTGGTTTTTTTTTTTCTTAATTTAAATTTACTTTTTGTTAATTTGTTGTTAATCGTGGTTTCTGTTTTGTTTTTAATTTATTTTTATTTTTAATTATGTTATGCATTGTTTTGCATGATTTGTATTTCAATTTTTTTTTTTAATTAATTATTTAATTAATGTTTTGTTTTATTGTGAAATTTTTTTTTTATTTAAATGAGTTTTTTTTTTTTTTTTTTTTTTTTAAATCTAAAGTGAAATTGAATCTTATCTAAAAATGTTAGTTTTCAATTTTTATTTTTCTTTAAATCTTAAAAAAATGAAATTAAAAACTAAAGAAACTAATCTTCTTCTGAATTTTAAATTATATATATATATATATATATATATATTTCATAAATGGACACAAAGTTATTTGCATATTGAAAGATGTTTTTGATCAAGCATATTGCAAACTCTTAGTTTATTCATTCTTGAAAATGTTTATTAACAACCTACTTTCTAATCCTCAAGATCATATATAAACACAGAAGGAGAGCATGCTTATTCAAAACTGCAGAAAATAATATCCTATCTACTCTATTGCAGAAAAATAAATTTTCCTTTCAAGTATAGGAAAATTTCCAATGCATCCATTTGCATAACAAGGTGAGAGATAAACTCATATGCAGGTTTGAAATATATTCTTTGATATGTACTAGTATATGAGAGACCAATTGCCTTGATTGAGATGATGTCAGAAGATACTAAAGAATTGAGAATTGGGATCCGATGACTCTCCTGAACCAAGATTCAATGTAATCTTGTATTCCTTGGCTTCCTGTTATCATGTCATGCAAGTCTTCAGAGATGTGATCTTCATTTAGAGAATCCGGTGATATGCAGGCATGAAACTTTTCAATCTCTAGTTACAATAACTTCTCTTTATCGATAGACATCCATGATTCTTGGACCTTATCTGAGTCTTCTTCTTCTAGTTGTTGTTCTTCAATGGTATCTGGTGAATCATTTTGCAATACCTCATATTTGTAAGTTGATTGAGGTATTTTATTGTTGGGGATATGAAATGGTTGTGCAGGTAGTGGAGTGGGAATGGATCTTTGGGGTGCTTGTGTGGATGGTAATGAGAAAGGTTGAATTGAGGTCGAATTAGGATGATATTGATGTTGTGGTGGAGGTGAATGGTATGGATAATATTGATGATGATATTGAGGATAGAGAGGGAAAGATTGAGGATATAGTGGATTTCCTTTGTGGGGCCTTTGCCAACTTTGTTGCCAATATTGGTTTTGAGGTTGGAATTGAGATGGCCAAGGTTTCCAAGGTTGGTTTTGAAGATGGGATTGGGATGCCCAAGGTTGCCAAGGAAAGGGTATTTTCCAATTACCTTGAGATTGTTGTGCATAACCTTGAAACTGTGCATAAGGATATTGCATCATATTGGGTTGATGAGGTTGCCATAGTCCTCTTGGAGCTACATAACAAAGTTGATCTTGTGCTTGATTTGCTCCATTATCCTTCTGGTAAACTGCCTTCAACCTTGGTAATGATGGGAAATCTTTAGTAGTATGTGATCCTACACAAATTTCACAAATTTTAATGTTATCAAGTGGAAATTCATGTAAAGCATGTTTCTTTTTACATTTAGAGAAAAATATAAATGAAGCAACTTTTTGCTTGTTTTGCATTCTTAGCATGTCAGTTTGTTCATTTAAATTACCAAGAATGTTTAGCAAATTGTTAGGTTCAGTTTGAATTACCAATCCTGGTGCCGACTTACTTACTCTTGCCATAAATGGAACTTGAGGGGATCTTATATACTTTGCTTTTCCTCTTGATATGTTCTTGCACAATTCACAAATCTCTTGAAATGACAATCGATAGACATCTCCTTTTCCCACCAGATTAATAAGATCAATCCATTCATTGTTTATAGCATTTAGTAGGAGATTTTTTAATGCGTCTGATCCTAAATTATGCAATTTTGATATTTTGATATTATAATTAAATCTCTCCTCTAAATCTTCTAGGCTTTCATCCTCTTTTTGGTTCATCTTAAAGATTTCATTTCTAAGGTCATGGTGCATGCAATAATCTTTATATTTTTCCAAAAATACTCTTTTCATATCATCCCATGTCCTTATAGAATTTGTTCCTAAAGTCATGAACCATCTAAGAGCTCTATCCTTCAATGTTGCTGGAAACAAATTCAATTTTTGAATGTGCAATGAGTAGCCATAAGATCTACAAATTATTTCAAATTCAAAAAGAAAGGTTTTCGGGTCTTCTGATCTCATACCTTTGAAGTTAGGAAGTACGGATGGAGGGATGTTCTTCATTTGAATGCTGATATCAGTTTCTTGAATGAAAAATCCAAAAGGATCTTCCTCATTGTCATCGTCTCCATCCATTTCTTCAACCTCCTTTGTGACCTCTTCTTCTACCTACAAAACTAAGAATTCATGATGTGGATGTGTGGCTCTTACTGAACCACGTGATATAGTGGGTGTGGTAGGTGATTGAAGTTTTTTTTTTAATGAAAAGAAAAAGGCTCCTATTTACACTTCCTCGGTAACGATGCCAAAATGTTTGGTCAATTTAGTGTCCTAAATTGATTACATAAATTTTTTACCAAGGCTAGTAAATTGATGAAGTGCAAGTGCACAATATATGCTAGAAGCCTCTTTTATTCAATTATTTTATTGGCATGATGATTGGATTTTTAGAGATTACTTCTAAGGATGTTTTTATTCTTATGTTCCTAATGAAATTAATAAATTTAAATTACAACTAATTGATAAATGAAATATTATGGCAATGAAACTTGTAAAGAAATCACTATGCACTTAAGATAAACCACTCATGAACTTGTAAAACTACTCTAAAATAAATCACTGCTGCTCTTGAAGTAAAACTATGAATCTTCTGCAATTTGACAATTCAAAATGAAAGATTGATGAATCTACTTAAAATGATAAAAGAAGACTTATGAAAGCATCTACATCAAATAGCAAAATGGAATTTGGAAACAACTACAACAAATGATAAAATGAAAACATAAAAACTACATCAAAAACATGAAATGAAAAACCTTCACTATTTGCAGGGGCCCTCCACAAACAGCTGGTCTCAAAGCTTCATACGAATAGTCAGCTACGCATCAAATCTTCAAGGCATTTCTTCATTAAAAAAGAATGAAAACGAAATTTTAAAACTTCACAATATGCTTCAGAAAATTAACTTTAGAGAATAAGAATCTCCTTCCTTCTACTCTACTCTATTCTATTCCATTCTATCCTACATCTCCTCACCTGGAGAAAGAGCACTCCTATTTATACATGAGTGCTTTGGAAACAAGATAAGAAACTCATAATTACAAATCCATTTTTCTCTCAAACAATACCCCTATAATTACAAAATATGATCCCTTTAAATCCTCACTCATATCTCACAAATCTTGGATAAGATATATTATCAAAATCTCCATGATCTTCTCCTTGGAATCTTCCATGATATTCTCCTTGAAATCTCTATAATCTCTTCCTTGGAATCTCCATGATTTTCTCCTTAGAATAGTATTGAACAATTATCCTTTGAATTATTGAAATAGTGGAGGAAATATTCAAGAGTATTTTGAATAATTCTTCCAAATAATCCTACACATTCACAAAGCTCATCCACATTTAAGATATTAGTGAAATATGTCAATTTTCCAATAATTAATCACACATTCTCTTATAATATTAAAAATAAATATATTGGAAAATAATGATGTGAACCCATGAAAATGGTATGATGAATGGTTAAATGAGGTGATGGAATGTGAGAAATGGTGAGGATAAACATGATGAAAATGTGACAATTACAAGACCCAACAATCTCTACAACGTCCTCTACACCTCTCGTCAGATTGAATCTCTAAATTTTGCACACAATATGGAGTTTTTTTTACTTTAGATACCCTTCCTGGTGAGTTATGGTGTGGGAGGATAGCAAAACTACAACATTTTGCTTCCATGTCTACACATGTATTTGTATGAAAATATTTCTTTTCAACTGGTTTTGAGTAACATTCTCCAATGTTTACAGTTGTGCAATTTATTTCTTTCTACAAAGGATGTGAGGATTTATGGATGCATTTCATGCTTGTATACATGTATTTTTTTCCTTGCAATATTTTAAGTTTGTAACCCTCCACCCAATAAATTTGCTAATTTTCCCTCTTATTTTACACTTTCAAGTTCGCATTCAACTATATTCGTTTACAAAGGCATGTGCTACCTTCTCTTTTCATAGGGTTCCATGTTCTTATTTTAATTCTTTATTTTTTCTTAGCACAGGTCACCATATTGGGTAGCCATGCATTATTACATGTCCTCGACACAGTTTCCTTACTCTATGGAGTCCAAACCTTTGTATAAGTTATAGTGGGCTTTTATGTTATTTGCCAAATGACCTTTGAAATCCTTGTTGGTTGGGAACTAAATTAAAATTAGGTTGTAATGTATGTCTTTGTATAATGTATGTGATTAATTAAGCTTTCAGTTGATATTTTATTACGGCCTTCGGCCTTGGTATGGGTTACTCTCAGAGATATTACTTATATTAACATTTCTTTGAAACTATGTACTCGTATTATGAACCTTCTTCCATATGGTTTTTCTTAACCCTATAGGATTTGTATTTTTTTTTTATTATAAAGATTATTTTTCTTTCTCTATTGTGCCAATATTCGAAATGGGTAAAACCTTTGGTTGTAATTTTTCATTTAGCATTATTATGGTTTCCAGAATGAGGCCGTATGTGTAGGAATTCCTTGTAGATTCAAAATTGCTTATGAAATTTACTAAATCAAAAGACTTGAATCTACTCTACTCAACTATGGAAAATAATTAACGATCACAAAATCACAACATAAACATGACACAAGATTTAATCACACATTGCACATGGATTTATCTAGGGGAAATAAACTAATCAAAAACCCCTTCCTATCTGTATTGATTAATCAAAAAATAGAGAATAAATACAATGTGTTTGCAAGCCTAAGAAACCTATGCACTAGTATAATCTATCTCATTTTCTCACAATATGACTATGGTCAATACTTAACCAAATTCTTGCTTTCCCAAGATCCTATTTCCTTTCAATGTTTAATAAGGAATTATCCCCTATTATTTAGGGAAGTTACTCATTGGGAATTGTGCAATTCCTTTAGAACCTTCTCTAACTACATGCACCACCTATACAACATGGAATATTTTACAACTGATAGTACACTTCCCTTGAGCTCCAATCTCAACTGGGTAACTCGAGTTTCCTGTATGCATCAATTATTCTGGGATGATTGATGAGTTAATTAGTTCATCACAAGTGAACACACCCCATATTGTACCTTCCATTAGTTCTTAATCAGTTAGAACTAGTTAAACTCATAATAACTCAGATTAATTGAAAAATATTCTTACAAATTAGCAATGAATCATACCAAACCGAACTCATTTGTCTTGTACTTGAATTAACTGAGTTAACTGAGTGATAAGTTCCATATCACCTCATTTAACTACTTCTGAGTATTTCACTAATATTGAAATTCGAATTTTAATCTAGTTTTTCCAAGGTAAAGTCAAAACTAGATTTTCTTATTGAATTTTTAACACTCCCTCTCAGTAAGAAAGGGATTATATGATACCTTGATCCTGCCTCTATGGAATTCAAATTTTCCTCTTGACGAATCCTTTGTCAAAATATCTGCATCATGCTCCTCTATAGGAATGTAATGCAACAATATGATCCGCTTCTACACACAATCTCATAGATGGTGACATCGGATGTGGATATTATTGAATCGATCATTAAATACTGGATTCTCAAATATTTTGATACAACTATGATTGTCACATTAAATCACAGTAGGCTCCATCTGCTGACAAAATAACCCAACAATAATATTTCTCATCTACATAGCCTCACATGCTACTTAACTTGCAGTCATGTACTCCGCTTCTACTGAGTTGACTGTAACATATCTCTACTTCAAGTTGTACCAAGAAACCCTTGGTAACCCAACACTAAAAACTCCTCCTGATGTGCTCTTCCTCGTTGATGGCCTCCCTACCAAATATCCATATGTGAAGCCTTTCAGCTTCATTCCCTATGTCTGTCTATAACAAAGACCAAACTGAGTAGTGCCTCTGAGGTATCTCAACACATGTTTTACTGCTTTTCAATAGAGTATGGTTGGTTTAACCATTGCTTGAGTAAGTTGGCTAACTGCATTTGTGTGTTTACCAAATACATAAGTGAACCCACAAGCTACCTATAAATGGTAGCCTCTACTACCTCACCTGAAGTAGCATACACTGCAAGGAAAAGACCCTCTAGCGGAGGTTATAAAGGAGGCTTTTAGTGTTATTAAATTGGCCAAAATTTTCAAAAAAACATTTTTTACAACATTTATTTATGGTTACGGAGGTTTTAGCAGAGTTTTTAACGGAAATTCAACACAGCTAAAAAACTGTGCAGTCGAAGGTTATTACAGATGTTTTTTTCATCAGTGTGCTATTAAGGTTGCAATGCACTGGTGCATGTCATCAAGACGGTGGCCTCAAGGCAGTCGAAGGTTCCTGCACTGGGCCGTCAAGGTATAAAATCGCACCAGGCGCAGTGTTGGTGATACAGCGCACGGGGTCATACTAATTCGTCTTGGGATTTCCGCAGTGCCCATAGGTCGTCTCAATGCACCGGTGTGTAGAATTATAGAAACGCACTGGTGCGCAGTATCAGAAAAACGCACCGATATTTATAATTGGTATTGGTATTTGTACAATGCCCACACGTCGTACAAATTCATCGGTGCATAGTCTCACATAAAAGAACCGGTACATTGTATCGCACAAACGCACCGAGATTTTTAATTGGTTTTGGTATTTTTGCGGTGCCCATAGGTCGCAAAAATGTGCTGGTGTGTTGCAGCGTATAAACACACCAATGTTCATTTTGTATTTTTTAGAAACATCGACCTGTGACAGTGCAATTATTTTGATTTTTCTAAATTTATTATTCATCAAAAGTAGACACATCTTATAACAATATTCATATGAATTAAACTTTTATTAGTGCATTTGAGAATGACAATGGAGAACGCAATAGAATAAATTAAAACACACACACACACACATACACACACACATATATATATATATACGAATAAGACAGTCTTTGTCATAAAAAATGGGACAGTTATTGGTATCCCTTTGTCTTTCAATTGGGACACTGTGTCCATTACATTAAACAAAATGTTTGATTTCACAGATAAATATTTCAAAAGATACAACGCCTTGCTTTGATATCCAAACATAGTGATCATCATTATTTGCTTGAACTGTTGTCACTACTAGAGCTACTTCCATGACTTGGGTTATTTTCAGGAATGTTTTGTTCAAAGTGTTGATTGTTTTATTCTTCTTCACCTTCCATCTGTAAACATAAAAATAAATTGAAATGAGTGTATATACATTGGTGAGAATAATGAAAATTGCAACATTAAATAATATACATCAATGTAAATCGAAAAGAAAAATGACGTACCCTAGCAACAATTGACTCATAAACTATACACATTATTTCAAAACCATGTACCATGCCATCTTTCAAAATTTCATCTGTTGGCATAGCTCCATACTTTGTTTCCTACAAGTTTTAAACCCCATAACAAATCGCATATTTAATATAAAAGATTTTTTTGTTCTATTAATTATGGACAGAGCTAAGTAAAACAAGATCGATAGATGCTTACAAATTCCACAATTAATTTCTGATATGCCAACATATACTCACAACCCATATTTAACCCAATTTCAATCAATTCATTTGATGGTGGTTCTTTGTACGTTAGCACCTGTTTGAAGACATTCAATGATGATTTTTTTAAAACAACTTAAAAAATACAAAAATGAAATCTAGTTAAGTTGTTACTCACAAACTTAGATATCAACCCTTTTCTTCCTTGTCATCCTATTTTATGTGTTGAATGGGTTCCATTTTCTTTTCTTTTCTGCAAGAAAATTCTTGAAAATTAATATTTAATGCTAAATTGTTTATTTATTGTACCTAATGATCGAAAAATTCAATGATTACATATCACATTTGAAGCATGTTATTGTTGATATGGCTCCTCTTGCAATCCAATTTTGTCCATTTCTTTGACCATCTACTTGTACACAATTTTGGACATTCCTACTGGCATATTTCTGATATCATCTCATTCATCTTTTGAGATTTTCATAATTTTCCTGAAAATGTAACATGAAAATAAACTATTTAATTTTTATATTGATATATGAAAAGTAAATATAACAAAAGTGATATTTATAAATAATTCTAGACAAACATTTAAATGAAAATTACTTTTTCATTCCTTCTTTTTTGTTGTTGTACATTTTTTCTATTAAAAGTCTGACATGTCTCATTGACCGATTCTCTGGAAACTCTTCTTGTAGTTTAGATAAAATTTGGTTCTTGGAATCATTGGATTGGTTTTTGTATTGTAAGTGGAAAGAACGTCTATACATTCGTTCCACTAGATCCTAAAAATTTTGTAAAAGTTTTTCCCCCTTTCGTTAACCTTCAACACCACTCTAGATGAGCTAAGGAGAAATTCATTTTCATTTGCATGTTCTATTTTTTTCCTTTTGTTCGAACGACATTCCTTTTCTAAGTTGTTGGTCCCTGTAGAGCTTTAAACAGATGTGAATTAATAGATTGTTTGATACATGTTATATAATAATTTTGAGTATATTATTAATGAAAATTAAAAAAAGAAACTCATATTGGATCGATAGTATTTTTTCATTCACCTTATTCATCCTTTTGCAATTTTTCCATCAAGATTTTAAGCTCTTCTGGTCCTAGATCAGAAATAATCTTATTGAAATTCGTCATTTTGTGGCTCTACATGATAAACAACAAACAATACATATTATTTAAAATTTCATATAGTTAAAAAATTATAACTTTTGTAAAGAATCTACAAAGAAATTGCCTTTTTTGCTCTTCCTGATGTGTTATCAATATTTTCCTTATTTGATCTCTTGTCAGTCATTTCTTTATCAATCTGAAACCTGTACCATATCATTCCTTAATATATTTATAAATAAGTTGTCAAATTTTCAGGTAAAAAATAAATCTCAAGAAATCAGTGCGTCTTTCATGTTGTATGCATCGAAGTCGATGTGTGGGGGTATTATAAATGTACTGTGAAAATAATATAATAGACAATACGGTGAGTGGGGGTATTATAAACACACTGCACAAAAGTGTAATGGACCGTACGGTGTTATCCTCGTAACATAGCGCACTGGTGCGCTATTTTAGATATGGCACACTGATTTTAAAAAAATGTTTTTAAATTTTTTATTACACAGTACTTGGGTGGAGCGCTGTATAATACAATGCACCGGTGCACTCAGTTACGCAGGATGCACTGATAAAAATAATCCATTTTTTTCAAAAATTCACGCAATGGGAAACATGGATTCGGATCCGACTATACAAGTCATCTCGTGGGTTGGATGTCAATCTAAAATGAAAATCCCTAATTATGAAATCACACAAACAGGGAGAAGAAATGGTAAAAACAAAAAAAATGAAGGGTTTAGGGTAAAAATGGATAAAACTATAGAAAAAATAAAAAAACTGCAGAAAAAGTAAAAAAAATAATCAAATTTAATCACGAGATCGTTTGAAATTCTATGCTACGAGGTTTGAATCACCAAAGATTTGGATTCTGATTGTATGAATACTTTTGTTCGAACGTACTTCACTACTCCACAGTGCTCTCGTGCTCTCTTGATCCAGGTATGTCTCCTGCAAATCTCTGGCTGAAAATTTTAGCAAAAATAGTGAAATAATGAAAAGTGCTTAGTATTTAAAGAATTGTTTTATGAAATTAGATTTTTGGAAATATTTTTCTACCCATTTTTCAATTTTTTGCTTTTTGTTTCACTTAAAGGAAATAGAAGTGCACATTTTTTATTTGCGTTTATTCGTCGCCGGTGCGTCACTTAATAGCATCACACCGATGCGTTCATTGGTAACACAGCACTGGTGCATAGTAATTAAAAAAAAACGGTGCGTCCATTGGTAACACGACACTAGTGCGTAGTAACTAAAACGCACATATGTGTAGTAACTAGAACGCATTGGTGCAGTTATCTGTACATTACCACCGATTTGCGATTGAGGCATTGAAATTACTTTTACGTGTGTACACCAAAATTAGACATGTTGGAAATGTACATTTTGTTGTGAAAATCTCTGGGCTATTTCTTTTCAAAACTACACCTATTCTTCTTTCAGAAAAAAATTAAATTAAATTAAATTAAATTAAATTAAAATTAAAAAAAAATAAAAAATAAAAAATAAAATAAAATAAAATTGAACCTTTCCATAACCTCCAACAAGAAAAGGTGCCCCATGATCTGCTTGCTGACCCATGATCTGCTTGCTCATTTGTAAGTTCCTCCTCCATCTTGGCATCCAATTTCCTCTTTTCTCCTTTGTGCTTTCTATCTTGATCTTAACAAAATTTATAAAATATTTGTTTTACGAGAAAATAACGTTGAATGTTCTGGGAGAAATGACAACGAGTCCTTAATTCTGCATTTGTTAGTAGAATAAGACCGATTTTCGACTACACGATGCAGTTATTACATGTGGAGGCAACGGTTTCCCATAGAAAATGAGTATAGGGTTGAGCAGAGGAAAGACATTGCAAAATGGGCTATTATAATAGCTTTTCCAATAGGAAACTGATTTGTAGGTGGAAATATGGTAGCTGCAGGTATCTATGCTTTTATTCCCATAGAAATGGTCACTGGATTTCCATTTATAATATAAGCATACTTTTTACTGATTTCATCCAGAGAGAGCATCATTTTCAATAACAAGTGGAACCAGGGAATCCTTAATTATATCTCGTTCGCATTTTGTTCGGCATTTCGTTCTTTGATAAGTGCTAATTCACCTATACTTTCAAAAATTTGGATTTTTGGGTACCTTTCATGTGATATTCCTCGTTATGCATAGGACCACAACTCAGACAAGTTAGAGATGCCATTCAGGTTCAATTGAAATCCGAAGATGTGATTTTATGCGACGTCAACTTTGTCGGTAAAGTTTATGTAAACCAACCGAAGCTCAGACAATACTGCCAGTTGGTTTTAAATGGATTCTGGAGAATATTTCCCTTCATGGGACCTACAAGCTCGATCAATAATGTCAATTGATCTTTCTCTGTTGTCCTTAAGAGAATGAGAATCATTCCCTTCATGGTGCCTCTTGGCTTTATCGACTGCCTCAATTGATATTTCTCTACTGTCCAATATTTCCCTTGCATCCTTGTAACAATGAGAATCGTTACCTTCATGTGATCTCTTAGCCCGTTCAAGAGACTCAATTGATCTCTCTCTGACATCCCTTAGCGAATAGGACTCCTTGCTTTCGAAGGACCATTTCACCTTGCTAGTCACCAGAGCGTCGACATGTATTTCTCTGCCATCAACTCTGCTCTCCCTTTCTCCATCATGGGACCTCTTAACCCTATCGTCGACCTCAATCGAATGCTCTCTGTTAGTCTCAACCAAGCTTTCTCAATCACCCTTCTCATATTTTTCATAAATCTTTTCTCCTTTTGTACTCTATCGAGCTCTGTAGCCGTTTGCATCCCTGTAAGCATCTTTTTTCGAATTTTTTTCTTTTCAAACCCTTATCTCCTTAGAAAAATTCTTGCCTACGATTCGAAACCTCCGCTACTCCAATACTGCACTTTATAGAGTACCTTGTTCCGGTGCGTGGGGTTTTATAGGCGCACTAGTGCGGTTTTGTAAGATTGAGGTTTATGTTTTGGCGCGGTGTTTTATTACCCACCGATGCGGAAGAGTTGTGAAGCAGCGGTGCGTCTTAGTACTAAGACGCACCAGTGTGTGTTATGATGATAAGCGCACCGGACGAAAAACCAAGAATCTCTACTAGAAGTGGTGTATTGTATAAAATTCTTTTTTTTTGTATGTGAGATCATAATAAAATAATGATAATTCTAAAGTACATGAATTTATTTGCATTATTTTCTAAACTTTATTATGTTACAAAAATTCATATTATTCTAGATTTATTATTTTACAATTATTTACAAATTTACACATTTAAAAATTTTAATAAAATCATTTCACATTAATACAGTTAAAATTTTACAAATATTTTACATAAAATTACAATTACAATTACAATTTTATAATTTCACATACAATTACGATTAGAATTACAATTACAATTTTAATTTTACATACAATTACAATTACAATTAAAATTTTACAATTACAATCAATTCAGAGTAATACAATTAAAATTTTACAAATATTTTACATACAATTAGAATTAGAATTAGAATTACATTTACAATTCCAATTACAATTTTACAAATATTTTACATACAATTACAATTACAAGTACAATGACAATTTTAGAATTTTACATACAATTAGAATTAGAATTACAATTTTACAATTTGTCATATATAAAATTACAATTAAAATTACAATTACAATCATTTCACAATAAATTAAATATTACAATTACAATTAATTAAAAATTTACATTATATATTTTACATACAATTACAGTTAAAATTACAATTACAAATACAAATACAATTTTACATACAATTAAAATTTAAATTTCAACTACAATCATGACATAATATTTAATAAATATCATGGTCATTTAATTTTAAATTAATTAATAAACATCACGATCATGATAACCATCGTAGAAACATCATATTCGACTAAAAAACACATTCAAATTCGCTAACATCATCGTGATCATGATCATCTAACAAAACACAATTAGCATTGTATAACATCATCACAACACAAACATCAAATACACATCTCATGTCAAATAACTCATGCTATCACATACATATCTATCTGCAAGTTGAAAATTAAATGAGCATATCTAACATGACCTAAAAATATACACATCATGATGATCACCAACATTTAAATGAAGTACAACTACAACATGAGCATAAAATACATGGGCCATATCTATATATATATAAATGAATAATGTTAAAAAAATGCAATTGTAATATAAATGTCATGGATCAACCGGTGGTACAACGCTCAGTGAATGGTGCAGCCTCGACAGTCGATGGTCCAGCCTGCTCATGATCATAAGTACTGATGGATGCTATAGGCTACTGACTGGATGTGGCTGATGGTCCAACCTCATCTCTATGATGACTGCTGCTAGATGCTAGTGGGGGCTTCTCATCTGGCACGACGCGAGGTGAATGATCATGAGACGATAAAGTTGATGCTCGTAGACTATCGATCACGTGCTACATCTCAACCATGCCTATAACGTGCAATAGTCCTCCTCAGCCATGTAACTGAGGTCGTAGCTCCTACGACATGTCGCATCAGGATGTACATGTCACACGACATGCCTCTCCACATCTCTAATAGCCTACCATCGGCCTGTATGTCTCTGTAATGAGTGGGCCTGATGCCGGCCTCAACCATCAATGCAGTGAGTTGGTCACCCAACTCCATCCTGTATCTAGTATCAAGTCGACCATTCCTAGAAAAAGGCGGTACCAGCGCACCAGCAGGAGCAAGTCTCTCTGCATGGTTGGCCTCCTGATGATCCTCAGCATCTGGCATGCCCTCATCGTCATTAGGATCCACACCAGGATCATGTGGTGGTGTCGGCATGTCATCGCCATCAAAAGAGCCAATGTATGCAAAATATATACAAGTCCACAACAATAATTAGACAATTTCATTACACAATTTAATAAAAACAAGTAAAAGAACATGCTAGAATAAACTTAAATAAAACAGTAATATTACCTCTATCATCTGGCAGCTCATCATCTATGAAGAGGATGTTGGCACACCCTCACCAATCCAATCTAACATAAGGACAGGGGACCATAATGAAGGGATGTAGCTCGTCATCACTGGCTAGCAACTCCAGTGCGTCATGCGATATCCTCACTGGAAACATATTCTCGCCCCTCTTGGGCATCATCTGCCCCTACATGTGCATATGTTCCCTGACCATCGGCCTACGAGGCTGTCGAACAAAATTAGGCTTCGTCTCTGGAAACCTCTCAAAAAATAAACAAAAAATCTCTGAAGAAAAAGGGAAGTTGACCCTCCCTTGTGCATGAGCATGACATCTATCTAAGGTTGTATAGAACTGCTGTAAAAAAATGGCAGACCACCTGACAAGTCGTGGCTCTTGTACTAAAGAATCAACATAATATAAAAGTGAGCAACTAATTCGTTTCTCGTCACTGGTGTTGTGTGAAATGGTTGAAATGAGAAGTGAGAGGCACTACACCTCCTCACTACCAAATGCACCAATACATAACTGACCTCCAGCGACCTAAAAATCTGCAGGAGACATTATTGATGCTCCAATGTATCTCTGGGAGTACAGTAACTGACTCCCTGCTACACAACTAGCTGGAACCTCTGGGAACGAGGGAAAATTCAGCAATCTCCTCAATATCCCTGTAATGAAATATATATCCTCCTCAGTGGCTGTGTACCACTGGTTAGGACCAACCTGGAAAGCGTATCAGTGGGCATTCCACCTACGGATAATATGTCTCAAAAACACACCATGGGCCTTTAGGTAGGTAGCCTCCTCATAGAACTCGAGGAGGCCTACCTACCTTAGGATCCCCTAGGTAGTTGTTGTAATAGGGTGAGGGTACGCATCTCTCTCCCTCTCTTGTGCCTCCCACAGGCGAACAATGTCATACTGCTCTGCCTGTTGTTGCTGTTGTTCCCCCTCTTCTCTATGAATGATTGACATATTAAATAATTTTTTTTTTAATTAAATGAGACATGTATTTAGGAATATACATATATAATTTTTTTTTTTGGGAAAAAAAAAAAACAAACTAGTCGGTGCGCCACAAAAAGCAGTCATGCACTGGTTTCGGTGCGTCGTTTGTTTGTCATGCATTAGGGGCGGTGCCCCATATGACAGTAAACTCACTGTATGCACCTAAAAATTTTCAAAGCACCGCGACTATCGTTATAGCATCATTTTTCACCCTCATGTGACCACAGATTGTCTTTATGGCTTTGGGCACCCATTCCCACAGACTTGAACAAAATTCATTAAAAAACAGTGTTAAAATTCCCATATGCGGGTATGCCCAGACTTTTCCGCGTGTATACGCGAGTCCACATGTACTTTTCCACGTATGCCATTAAAACCATTAAAAATATATATATATATTCCCTATTTTCGGGTTGGGTTGATGGTTACTCCAGTAGTTCAACCACCCCAGCACGTGGCCAACTATTTCCAACTGATTGAAACTACTTTGAGGGAGTATAAAAGCCCCTCATGTGTATGGCCTAAGGGAGAGAGAAATTTTATAGATATTATACTCTGTTGGAATCCCTAATTCAAGTCTGATTTCCCGTGCCTCTCGCACTTTCCCAGATTTATACAGGAAACCCTTGTTTCCTGGAGATGTTCATCCAATGCCATCTCGAGTGCACAAGTCTTGAAAGTATCTTAGCGAGGCAAGGGTGGGACGGATCCGGACGACGGTCTGCTCGAAGATCGTGGAAGGATTCAAGTGATCTCTCCACTCTTTATTTCTGTACATGCTGTTCGCAATAATGAAGAACCATCTTGTTCCTGAACTTATGTGTTAGTATCTATTTGTATATGTGAAAAGATTGATTATTAAGTAGTTATTATCGTTTATATCATATTTCACATGGATTACACTAACGTTTAGGAGAAATATATGATGTACAACTAGGTTTCCGTGCATGTTCTTTCTTGTTTTCCAGGTTGAAGGAGGAAGAAAGGTTGCTGGGGGTTTGGACCCCGCGGGATCTACATCGAACGTAGGACTACGGGTGAGTTCTGCTATCGTTGTTATCTAGTTTTTTGCATTCAAGTGTGGTTGTGTGTGAGTCCTTCTGAATAGCATGCCCTGATCTGTGGAGGTTTTGACCCAACAAACCTCTAGGGTGTTTTTCCCCGAAACAAAACTGGTGACTCCGCTGGGGACCACATTCTTGTGATTCCCCTGTTGGGTGGTTTCAGCTGTTTGAAAGGTTTCCAACAGTTTTAACTTTTATTTCCAGTCCAGTTAACTCTTTCTCAGTCAGACTGAAGACCTGGTTCCTTATCCAGGCTTGATCTTTTTTATTTTTTATTATTTACCTTTTCATACGCGGGTTTGTCTGTACATAGATGCGTATACACGCAGTTTTTGTTAAAGGGAGTCGCGTATACGCGGGTTTCCTTTAACACAGTCGCGTATGCACGCTTGTTTCAAAACTGTCAAGTAGCGTATGCCTAGGTGAATTTTGAAATTTTTGATTTCTTGGCTTTTTAGTCCTGTCTGCCTGTGGAGACCTGTTCCTGCAGTGCCTTTGTATCCTCTGGATTGTGTAGAAAGTGGTCTTTGGTCTTTTCTTTCTATTTTTTGGTTGAAAACCATCTTATCTGGCAAATCTTGTTTCTTGTGCTTGCATTTCGGGTTCGAGTACCAAGATCTCTTCCTGGGGATTCTTGGTTGTTCTGCTTCATCAGAACAGAGAGCCTCTGCTCACTTACTCTTTCCTACCTTTGTGTCTTGCTTTGCACTTCGATTTTTGCCCATTTTGTGATTGGTTTTCTTGAGTTCAGTTGACTAGGTCTTGTTGCAATTTTTGAAGAGTCTTTCTTGGTTCTTTGAAGTTTTTGTTTGCTGCAAGGTTGTACTATTCTTCTAGGCTGAGTTACTGAGTTTCTTGTCTTCTTTTGCTCATATAAATCTTGCTACTAAGTAGCCCTATAAGACTTGGAGCATTTTTGAAGTTTTTGCTTGAAATTCAGAGTTGTTTGGCTTGGGATTTGATAGTTTTCTTGGTCTCTTTGAGCCCTTCTTTTTTATAAAATTCAAAAGCTCAAAAAACATTTTGTTTTGTCATTTGCTTTTGTTTTGCATTTTTGTTTTCGTTTCGTTATATCTTTTGAATCTTTGTTGAGATTTCTTCCCTTTGGTTTTTGACTTGATTTTGGAAAGGAATTGTCATTGGTTTCTTCCTCTTGTTTCAAGCGTTTTTGGTGTCTTTATACTAAGAGTTTCTGATTTTGGGAACTAGCTTTGTGGACAACCAAAAAGAGATAAAACTGAAGGATCTTTGGGAAATTTCTCTCTGCTTTAGTAGATTTTGCATCTTAGAATTTGCATGCTCTTAGTGATTTGCATCAGGTGCACTTAAGCATTTATTCATTTTCATAGTTTTTGTGAGTGTGAAGTTTGTTATCTGAAAAGAAAAATAAAATTTTTTAGTCTTGTAGAACCTGTGTAGAAGTTGCTTTTCATCGAAAGACAATTACTGCATTTGCATGTAGTTTGGTTTTTATTAATTTATTTTCTGCGTCAAAACACCACAAGTTTCATTTCCGTATCCCTTTGACTTAACATAACAACCGATTAAAATAAGCTCTATAATTTAAAAACAACTAGCAAGTTTTTATTAAGTGTCATACACCAACTAGCTAGGTTGTAGGGCCTTGGATTAGGTGAGTGGAGAGTTAACTCTCCAAGGCCGCTCAAACTAAAACATAGAAGTTTATTAATTGAGCGAAATCCAACTCCGTTAGGTGGACTGGGAAAGCTCTCCTCCAGAGAGTCAAGCGCGAGGGGAAGTGAAGGCCGAGAAGAGAGATACCCCCTCTCTGATTTGCTGGATCTTGCCTCAAGACCGTTCCACCCGGCTTCTGACATGGATTGGTGCCCATAGTTGCCATTCCTAGGTTCCACACAGGTGACTGCGAGGGGGAATACCCGTGGTACCTGAGGCAAACGTCGTATCACTTCCAGCAGTACTTCTGGGGGGTGCCCTTGCGAAGCTTGGGTATTTGTGCCGGCAAAGGCTGTTGTTAGGAGGTCGGCGTAACTATTTCTGTTACCTTCGCTAGTAGGCCTAGGCCGTAATTATCCCAGACTACTTTCGGGAGGTCCTATTCTTCGCTTTCTTGTATTTTGGTGTCCGGTCCTAATCACCCGGAGCGGAAATACCTGAGGGCTGTTTGCTTGATTGTATCTCAGGGATTTTTTGTAGTGAGTGCTCCTTGCTCCTAGCTTGCCTAGCTTTATAATTTTTTGAGTCTAATTAAAATTTGTTAAAGTGGCTGATCAAGCGCCTCGTCGATCGAGGAGAATCCAGGGGTTATCTCCCGAGAGTCCAGAGCCTTCTTCAAGAAGGCGTAGGAGTAATTTAGCAGGTGAGTATCACCCTGTGGCGTCTGACGCAATGGAGAGAGATCCTCCACAAGGGTTTGAAAGTTTCGTAGCTGATTCTGGTGTTGGTTTCGAGAGGAGCGCTCCGCTCACCTCGAGAGTCTTATTTCTGCAGGAAGAAGAAGTACAAGTAGAGGAAGTATCTCAACCCTCTGAGTCACTTCCATCTCCTCTTCCTCCTGATTATCCGTTCGTTGTTGAATACATCGGACCTGAGTCAGAGAGACCGGAAGATCCTCCGTATTATACATACCTTTCGATGGCCACGACTGGGAACGCGGCTTCTGTTGTGAGTGCTGCAGGCATTCACACTCCTGCTTCTGTTGAAGGAGGGGGCACTATTGCTATATCTTTGATTGCTTCTAGTACTGCTGTGTTTGGCTCTGGTTTCACCCAAGCACATGCTTCCCAATCTGGTCCCTTCTGTTTTGGAATGCCCACTAGTGGGATTCCTTCTTTTTCCTTTTCCGTTGCTGCAACTAGATCTACACCCATGTCTTCCATGGCTAGTGGATCGGCTTCTTTTCAAGGGTTCCCCTTCGGAACTGGACATATTCCTAGTTCGAATCCTTCTTTAGGGTCCTTTCCATTTACTTCTCAGACCCAGAGTTTCAACCCTTGGTCTGGAGGTCAGAATTCGACTACTTTTACAGGTTGGAACCCTGTATTCACTACAGCGGGGGCAGGGAATCAGTTTTACGCTGGTCACCAAGGGAATGCTTCTTTCCCTTCGTCGAGTGCTTATCAGACCTTTTCCCCTCTTTCTAATGCCTGGAACCCCTATCAGGGGATTTCCTCTTCATTTAATACTTCCGGGGAGGGGACTGGTCTGGTCTTTGGTAACTCTGTGTGGGGGGGAGGTTCTTCTCCTTTTTCTACGAGTTCTTTCTGGCAACCTGGTGCCTCATCAAATCCAGGGTATTCTTTTCAGAATGTTGGGAATCCATCCCATCAAGGATGGAATCCTCAGGCTCCGCCTCGTTTACCTTTTCTGGCAACGTTAAACTTGCCAGATATGCTAGAATAATGAATGATCCCGGTCCAGTGCAGTCGGGAGTGGCCTCGAGTCCAGGTAAACTACCTTCGGACATTCCAAAGTTTGAAGGTAAGAATGAGAAGGATCCGTGATCACATCACACGTTCCATTTATGGTGTTCTTCTAACTCCACGATCGATGATTCGGTCAGTTGAGGTCTTCTTGCCCTGTTGGGCGGCCTTGACTCAGTATCTTTCTGAGCTAAAGCTGAGGTAGTTTTGTTACATTTGGAGAGCGTTTGTTACTGTTCCCAAATCATTTCTAGTTTCCTGTCCGTTATGACGCCGGGACTGAACTCCTAGCTAATTTTAAATAGGACGACGCAGCCCACATTTCTAACCATATTCAGGAATGGCGGAGAAGGAAGAGGCTTATTAAAGTTCATATTCCAGGAGAATTCCTTTTGGAATGGTTTCTGAAATCTCTGCAGTCAGACATTTCTAAAGATGTATCCCTGTCTGGGGTATTTTCTAAGGAACAGGCCATTTTTAGGGCCCAGCAGCTTGAATTGATATATTCTCAGTCTGGGGTCCTTCATAAATATTTGCCCAATGCTCCTCGCTCCAAATTAGATTTATCCAAAACTAAACGGTCTCCTTAATTTGATGAACATCGAGATTCGATCGGTAATTGAATTAAGCCCAACTTGCCTCAATACAACTTCGTTGTCCCCTTTGTCCCCGCCACTACAATCAGGCTGACTGCTACTGAGTCATCGCCTTCCCAATATTTGTCGATAAATGCTGTCCAAACTTCCGATCCCAAAGGAAATCAACAATCCGAAGGGAAGAAGAAGGGACAAAATAATAAGAAAAATGGAAAGAATGGGAAGGGTAATGCGAATAAAATCAACGAGCATGTTGGTGAGGGTTAAAAGGATAAAAAGAAAGTGAAGCTTCCATGCAAGCTATGTGCTGGAGACCATTTCACACACCTTTGCCCTAAAATTCAGGATGCACAACGCTTGTTAGCTCAGCAGGGTTCTTCTAGTTCCCAGACTGTGTTAACAAACCCTTTTCCCTAAGGGAAACAACTAGTTGTTGGCGCGAATCAAAATCCTGGGGCTTCCTCTGGGGGCACCCAGGAAGGGAAAATTCCATCAAACATATTCATGATGAGTGCTCACGTGGATGTCGCTACGAGATCCCGTGATTATGGCGGAGAAGATTCTTCGAAAGCTAAGGATGCTCCTGATGCTACTAAGCCGCTTCACATTACAAGGCCTACAGTTGAGCCTATGCCTCGGATGCCCAAAGAATCCACTAAGCGTTCGACGATTAATCCAAATGCTAGGGCTGCCCAGAACTACTCTGTTGTGGAAGATCTGGTGCAGAGTCCTTGTGCCATGTCGGCTTTAGAGGTGCTCCAGTCTTGTCCGGCTCAGCACAGTGATTTTCTCGCTACCATTGGGGCTATTGATCCAAAAAACTCTCTTCTGATTACATTTGATATGACTAATTTTCAGAAGAGACTCCCCCATCATATGGCTTTTCATATTAAATCATCGTACCAGAAGTGCAATATCTTTCGGACAGTTGTTGATGAGGGTGCTTTCACATGCGTGATGTCTCTCCAATGTTGGAAGACGATTGGATCTCCCAAAGCTGTTCCATCTACCACTCTTCTGACTGTGTTTGATGGTCATTCTCACAGACCGCATGGTATTGTCCCAGCTTTGCCTATCTATGTTGGGGGGAAAACTGTGAATATAGAGGTTGAGGTAGTTGATGCAAGCTTGGACTACAACCTTCTGTTGGGGAGAAACTGGATTTATGAGATGGATGCCATTGCATCCTCATTATTTCGTATTATTTGTTTCCCTCACAAAGGGAGGATTGTTACAGTGGACCAACTGGACTGTCCTCCTGTAGACCCGAATGCATCTACTGACTCAACTATTCCAAGATTGGATAATACTAAGGCGCCTGTTGAAAATTTAGGGGTTGGAATGTATTCTTCCTTGATGGGTACTTTTGATATTCCTCCTCCTACGGTTCATATAAATGCAATTTCATCCTCTAAGGCTCCTCTTCGAGAGATTTCTTCAGAACTCATTATTTTTCGGACCCTTGGACCTTACCTTCCCCTACCGCCACATTAGCAGAAGGACAAGTGGGTGGAATGGCATTTCCGATGTATGCACCTGAGATTGCTTATCAATCTATTGTTGACTCTATAGAATCCATTCCAGCTCCTCTTTCACCGAAAGAGTTGGATGGAGATGTGGCTCCGGCTTGGACACTTAGTTCTTCTTCTGTACAGGATTTCCTTGATACCATTCTTCCATCTGAAGAGCCCATCCTGGAAGCTATGACTGATATAGATAGGCTGTGGGATGATTTGCATCATCGGTCTTACTTTTTACCTGATTTGAGCGAAGTCGAAACAAGTTTTCCAAGTCCTCTATCTCCTCGTCACCTTCGCAGAGTCTGGGAACCCTTTAACAACAGATATGTGGAAGGGAACATGGTTGTATTTCTCCAACTATCCCGGTGAACATTTCCGAGGATCCCAATATTATTGAGAATGTCTTCATCGGAAGTGAATGTTCTAGTGAAGAGATTCGAGATTTACCCGGTAATCTAAGAGAGTATAGGGATGTATTCGCTTGGTCTTATGATGGAAATGCACGGTATAGATCCATCTTTTGTCCGGCCTGAGATCAAGACTTACGAAAAATATAAGCACAATGAGGCAAAACTGAGTCAGTCCCAATCCCTAGGAAGGCGGCTATCAAAGGCGAGGTGGAGAAGGTTTGCTTAGGCGGGACTTATTTTCCTGTTCCTTTTACGGAATGGGTTTCGACTGAATGGGTTTCGAGCCCTGTTCCCATGATAAAAAGCAAGGAACGATTCGAGTTTGCATCGATTTCAAAGACCTAAATAAAGCATGTCCTAAAGATAATTACCCCACACCATTTATCGATCAGATCATTGACGAGTGTGCCGGTAATGAGATTTTATCCTTCATGGACGGTTTCTCCGGATATAATCAGATTACTATCCGTCCTGAAGATCAGCATAAGACTGCCTTTATTTGTCCCTGGGGTACTTTTTCTTACAAGAAGATGCCTTTTGGTCTTAAAAATGCTGGGGCTACGTTTCAGCGGGCCATGTCATATGCCTTCCATGACATCAAACAGATTATCGAGGCATATTTGGATGATTTAGCTGCTCATTCTCGAAAGAGAATGGATCATCCTGCTCACCTCCGTCAAGTATTTGAACGATGTCGTTTCTACAAGATTAGGTTGAATCCGAACAAGTGTGTTTTCGCGGTTACATCCGGTCGGTTATTGGGATTCATTGTGTCTAGGGAAGGGATTAGGGTAGATCCCTTCAAGGTTGAGGCAATGCTTCGGTTGCCTCCCCCGTCCTCTATTCGTCAACTTCAAATTCTACAAGGAAAGTCTAATTTTCTTCGGAGATTTATCGTAAATTATGCTGAAGTTACCAAGGGATTTATGAGATTGTTGAAGAAGGGAGTTCCATTTCTTTGGGATGACTTCGCTCAACACTCATTTGATGCTTTGAAAAAATCATTGACCTCTGCTCCTTTATTGAGTCCACCTGATTATAGCAGGAATTTCCTTTTGTATCTGGCAGTAGCAGAATCTACCATTGGTATGGTTCTGGTTCAAGAGGATGATGCTCTTGTAGAGCATGTTATTTACTATCTTAGTCGAGGATTGGTAGGACCTGAACTCCGGTACACTCCGATAGAAAAGTTAGCTTTAGCAGCAGTTCATGCTGTGAAGCGACTCCGGCATTACATTATTCTACGAAAAACTTATGTTTTGGCAACAACCAATCCATTTCAGTTTGTCCTCAGTAGGCGAGTGATTGGGGGAAAATACAATAGATGGATTGTGATTTTGCAGGAATTTGATCTTGAGTTTATGTCTTCCAAGTCCAAGAAATCATTGGTTTTCGTAGAATTGATCTCCGAGTTGCCCTGTGGGGAAGAAATGATCTATGATGAATCCTTCCCGGATGAACATTTGTTTCTTATCTCTTCACAGGATCCTTGGTATGGAGATATCATTGTGTATCTTCAGACTGCGAAGTTTCCCTCTACTTTTTCGAAAGATGAGCGTCGTAATTTGCGTCACTTGGCTAAGAATTATTTGATTATTGGTGATGCTTTATACCATCGCGGGGTTGATTCAATCCTAAGACGTTGCTTAACTCTCGAAGAAGCTGAGGCTGTGCTGAATGATTCCCACAGTGGAGCTTGTGGTGGTCATTTATCTGGGCTTGCTACAGCCCAAAATATCTTGCGTGCTGGGTACTTTTGGCCTTCGATTTTCAAGGATTGTATGGAGTCGGTCAAAAAGTGTCATCCGTGTCAAGTTTATACTCGAAAAATGCGCGCTCATCCAGCTCCGATTTTTCCAGTCATTACTGTCGGTCCCTTTACAAAGTGGGGTATTGATTATACTACTTTTAACTCGCCTTCGGCTAAAGGTCACAAGTACATTATTGTAGCAGTAGACTACTTTACGAAGTGGGTCGAGGCTATGCCTACTTTTGGGAATGATGGTGAGACTGCAGCTCTTTTTCTTTTCAACCAGGTTATTGCTCGTTTTGGTATTCCTAGAGATATTTTCACTGATCATGGCAGTCATTTTCAGAATAGCATGATGGCTGAGTTGGCTCTAAAATTGGGTTTCCGGCAGGAGCATTCATCTCCATATTATCCTCAAGCCAATGGGCAAGTGGAAGCCGTGAATAAATCCTTGAAGACAATTCTTCAAAGGACAATTGATAAAGCTAGATCCAACTGGCATATTATGCTATATCCTGCACTTTGGGCATACGGGACGTCAGTGAAAACTGCAACTGGCTTTACTCCGTTTCAGCTAGTGCACGGGTTGGAATCCGTATTTCCCATTGAATGTGAGATTCCTTCTCTTAAGTTAGTTGTTGAACTTCTTCCTGACACTTCTAGTCTTGAAGAACGTCTCCTTCATCTGGAACATCTTGATGAGCAGCGTCGGGATGCCGCCACGATGAATGAAGCGCATAAAAACCGAGTTAAAGTTCAGTACGATAAGGCGGTCAAGCCTAGGGTTTTTTCGGAAGGTGACCTTGTTTTGGTCTATGCCCAAGAAAAAGATGCCCTGGGGGCAGGAAAATTTAAATCTATGTGGTATGGCCCCTTTATCGTTAAAAAAATCCTTAAAAAAGGAGCATATACCTTGGTTGATTTTGAAGGGAACGAGTTGCCAGAGCCCAGAAATGGGCTCTATTTGAAGAAGTATTATGCCTAGGCTTCGGCCTGGCATGTTGCTTTTGTATATAGTAGTTTTGCTTTGTACATATCTGGTTGATTTTCGATCTTTGATGGGATGGTGATGTTTTTGATCTGCTTTGGCAGGTTGTGTCGGATGTCATGAGTCATTTTGGTTTCGCCGATGGTGCTAGTAGACACACCCGGAACTTAGCTTCCGCGGCTTGGGTGCTTCATTATCCATCCGGTCAGCTATTAGTATCAAGAGGGGTCTGCATTGGTCCTGCTTCCAATAATATAGCAGAATACACTGCAGTTGTTCATCTACTCTCGGAGGCAATATCTTTGGGTGTTGATTCGTTAGTAGTTTTCTTGGACTCTCAGCTGGTGGTGTCGCAGTTGAACAATACTTATCGGGTTCGAGATCCATTTTTACTCCGGTTTTTCTTGAGGGTACGTTTGTTACAAAGATCATTTCAATTTTTAACTTTCATTCATATTCCTCGAGCTAACAATTGGATGGCAGAATCATTAGCTAATCAAGCAATTGATTGGCATATTAATCATTCCATACAATAAAATTTAATCATCAAAAACATCATACAATTTTATACATTTGTCACATCACATCAAACATCGCTGTATATATATCATCAGAGTGTTCAAAAAACTATACAAAATTTGGATCCATAAGTCATACAAAATTTGGGCTTATGCCCGATCATGTTCAGTCTCAAAAAATATACAGTCATCTGATACATCATATCTATCTACTCCTGAGGTCCCTGCCCAGAAGTTGTGTTCCTATAGAACATGATCGCGGTGGCAACTCGGCAGAATAACCGTACCCAGTCTCGGGGCACTCCTACCACCCGTCTCTGGATGGCTTCCGGCAGATCTTCCATGGCAGCCATAGGTACTTGGTGGGTTAATCCCTCCAAGTTCCTCTGTACAACCTCGAGAGTCCTATCTGAATCCACTGTATTCGCTTCGCCTCGGCGACGCTTGTGTCATGGGAAACCCTCAAGTCGAACTGGTCCAATATCTGTATCATGATCATGTTTACATTGTAAGTCATTATGAATCCAATCAAAAACATGTTTGTTTTTCATTTCTTTTCATATATATTTGGAAAAATCCAAAAAATTATATAAGTCAAAAAATTGCAAACTTACCAACTGTGCCCCATGCCGTGCCTGGTGGAAGGACAAGATCTGGATCTCCACGAAAGTCCATCCTGGCATAGGGATAGTCATCCACAACGATGATTTGTTCTCCCCACCAAAGGAAGAACTCATCATCCCAAGTGGTCCGGGGAACTTCACTTCCCCCCAATCTCTTCATCATGTCTGCCCAGCGGGCAATTCTTGGGTCTCTCGGGCTGCTGATGGTAGAGATCACTTTGGGTCTCAGCGCTGGAATCTTCTCGAAGAAGAATGTCATCAAAATTGTACCATATCCAAAATGTTTTGTCTTTGCCTTTCGGATTGAAGTCAATTGTTGCTTCATGTTCATCAGAAGAGTTGTGCACCAATCATATAAATGAGTTAAGCATTCCACTGCTATACTCATTTGCGTCTTGGATGCCTGGTGTAGAGAAGTTGATCCTGCTACTCTCCCAATGGTAAAAAGGAGGATTTTTATGTGCAAGTCTCTTAAATCTTTGATTGCAATTTGATTTCCCACTTTCTTGGAACCCTCTACGCAGTAGACGTGGACGTAATCTTCCACGGTTAGCCCTCCCAAAGGCTTACCATGCAAGTCTACTGGCTCCCCCCTTCGGGAGAGTCTAGTAATAAAATATATATCTTCCACCTCGATGCGTATGGGCATCTGATCTATAATGAAGCAGTCTTCTTCCGGTTCCCAATAGTTCACAAGCATTTCGAGCAACCAGACATTACTCTTCATATTTGGCATTTTGAAAAACTTGAGCAATCCGCAATTCCGGAGAATATTTAGTGATGCTCGATCCTGCATGACTTCTTGATCAATAGCACTGTGTTCACGCTCTCTCCATGATATGGTCATCCTGCAAAATTTCAATAATTCGTTCATTAGCTACGCATTTTTCATTTTTGGGTTGCGCATACGCGACTTTCTTTGTGCACAGTCGCGTGTATACGCGACTTGGTCATTACCAACCCGCGTATGCACAAACCCGTGATTTTTAGCAAGAGATTCTATGGTGAAAATTCCTAAATTTTAATTTATGAACGGAAAAAATGAATAGCAAGGATGGTTTATGAGCTTACCTGACAAATTCAGTGAAGATTGACGGTCGGTTGCTCCTGTTTTGACGAAAGAGGCTTTTTTCTCCAGAGCAATTTTTCCCAAATCAGCAATGTAACAATGAACCAAATATGAGGTAATTTGTCTATTTATGCCCAAAAAGTTGAAAATTTTTGCAAAACTTTGTTATGCTTATTTTTTCAATCTATCTTAAGCTGCATAACCCGGATGCTTGGAAGTGCCCAGATTGGTATATTTTCAGGTACATTTTGACAAATTTGAGATTTTTCCCGGTTTTTGATCCATGACTGCTGACCCGTCATGGCAGGTATATGATCTTCACTGGCATATAGGTTAGGGAATCCACTTTCCATTGCATTTTGCATACTAGCCTCCATTCTGATCACTTGCCATAGGGTCGATCCCATCAGGTCATGAGTATTACACCCATTTCACTCGCCAATTATTTAATCATGACTTGGTGGTAGAGCCTTCCTTTACATGGGCTTCTTAGTTAGTTCCTCGCTATCACTTGTTGCCCATGCTGCGTTTTATGTAGGCTCGGGAGTCCTCTTTAGTCCCGCCATGACTTATGTGTTGAAGCTTCATTCTTCTCCTTCCTCACTATCTTTTTCTGGCTATTTACCCTAGAGGCTCCCTGGTGTTGTTGAGTTGTATTACTGCATTGCATATTGGCTACTTGTTTATCCTGGCCTTTAGCCGGCTTCATTTGGACTCAATGTTTAACCAACTTTTGACCTTGACTATCTGTACAAGTTAAACCATTGCATGCACTTGGCTATCGCGACTTGACACCCTTTTACCCATGGATGGAACATTCCTCTGAGTATCGCTTACCAGTTTCCGCCACCTTGCATTGAGCATAGGATCGTTCCAATCCCAGGAACTAGTGCATCTATTTCTTGATACTCGTTCTATCCATTGTACCATAGCATTCTTTTATTCTTTTTCAGGCTTATTATATGAAAAAGACAAAAAAATCAAATATAACAAAAAGAGCGGGAACGGGATGTAACTTCATAATTTGATGGCAGTACAGTGTCAGTTTGTCGCCCTTGAACAAAGCACATACACTTATATATTTCCTACATTTGGGATGGTTTTAGTTTTGACCTAGGTTCAGCCTTTACCTTGTTTCACTTGTCAGTCCTCCCCCGGTTGGTTATCTCTTCCAATCATATGGAGAGTTTGTTCTGCCTCCTGCATAACAGACTTATATAGTGTCACTTTTTACTGCCATGGTCATCATGAGTCGTGCTTTTGTTCAAGGGAAGTCTAACCAGAGTCGGCCATTCTGCGGTGTCTCTTGACTCATTATTCAGTCGGCCTTCCCGGTCTTGTCAGTATCTTGTTCTATCACATCAGATGTTTTGGTCTTTTGCTCGTGCTGGTTTGAGAAGGTCCCCATTGACTTCTTGCTGGCGGGTTTGTCTCTTATCGACTACGACACATTGCTCTGAGAGCAAACCTAGAGCCGCACCCTGGCCCTATTTCCATCATTGATAGGTGACCTTGTGCTCGGCATTTGATCATCATTATGGGTCTTTGACTGAGTGGTTTCCCCTGTGTTCGACGTCAGCATACATTATCACACTTGGGATTCGTGCAGTACCTTGATTTCCATTTGACCCTATCGGTGGATTTCTCGCCTCTGTGTCAGCTTTCATTATTGGTTGGTTCAGAGGGTTTCTTCCATGTGCTAGCTTCATCTTGTGCATGTCGAAAACGTACTTCGGTTTTGGTTCCATCACTCTACTTCATCCGATTCCTTCCAAATCTTGGCCTGCGGGTTACACTCGCGCTGGACTGATGTGGGATGCCTTAATGCCTTCCTTCCAGCAGATCTTTTCCCATTGACTCCGACTCATTGCTCTGGGAATAAGGTCTAGAGTCTTTTTTTCAGTACCTTAGGGTTTGTAGTCATCAGTGGCAGACTCTTCGCTATCGACAGTGGGGATTCATCATTGCCTCCTGATTGGTAGATTCTTTCAAGTGTTCGACTTCAACTCATTCATTCGCACTTGTTAGATTGTATTGGGGCACCTTGACACTCATTTTCATTATTGGTGGGTTGTCTCGCGTTGGTTAACGGTATACATTATTGACCGGTAATCCAACAATTTCTCACATGGTCGACTTCAGCTCATTTATTCCCATTGTGTAGAATTGTGCCATAGTGATCGGTGAAGACCTCGGGTTGCATCAACATTTCTCAGTTCACTTTTGACAGTCCATTCAGTTTCTGCCAGTGATGTCGTTCACCCTTATATGTTGCAGTGTCAGTACAACAACATCTTATATGTTGGCTCCCGAGTTGCATGATTGTACCATGTGTTCCACCCCTTATGATTTGGTACTTGGAGATTCAGTTACTTGTATGATCAGAGATCTAGTTTCAACATCATTGATCAACTTTCTATATGTGATACTTAGACATTGATTCTGACTTGTACTTCCGGGCCATGCTCAGATGATTCATTGTGTACTTTCAGTTCAGCTATACTTGTATACATTTTGGATCTATTCTGTACTTTCGATATGATGTATTTTTGACTGAGCATGGGTATGCCCGCCTTAGCATGAGTTGACTCTCTGTTTTCTTTCATTGGTTTTTGGCAGGCTGAAATCTGGTGAAGTCCTCTCTTGTCCTTGCGAAGTTCTTTCTATGTGCATAATACATTTCGGCCATCATGTACCCCTTATGACCTCATATATTAGGGGGCATCTGTTACAGCATCATTTTTCACCCTCAGGTGATTCATGATTGTCTTTATGGCTTTGGGCACCCATTCCCACAGACTTGAACAAATTCATTAAAAAATAGTGGTAAAATTCCCATACACGGGTATGCCCAGACTTTTCCACGTGTATAAGCGAGTCCACATGTAATTTTCCGCGTATGCCATTAAAACCATTAAAAATATATATAAAATTCCCTATCTTTGAGTTGGGTTGATGGTTACTCCAGTAGTTCAACCACCCCAACACGTGGCCAACTATTTCCAACTGATTGAAACTACTTTGAGGGAGTATAAAAGCCCCTCATGTGTATGGCCTAAGGGAGAGAGAAATTTTATAGATATTATACTCTGTTGGAATCCCAATTCAAGTCTGAATTCCTGTGCCTCCTGCATTTTCCCAGATTTTTACAGGAAACCCTTGTTTCCTGGAGATGTTCATCCATTTATATGTCATCTCGAGTGCACAAGTCTTGAAAGTATCTTAGCGAGGCAAGGGCGGGACGGATCCGGACGACGGTCTGCTCGAAGATCGTGGAAGGATTCAGGTGATCTCTCCACTCTTTATTTCTATACATGCTGTTCGCAATAATGAAGAACCATCTTGTTCATGAACTTATGTGTTAGTATCTATTTGTATATGTGAAAAGATTGATTATTAAGCAGTTATTATCGTTTATATCATATTTCACATGGATTACACTAACGTTTAGGAGAAATATATGTTGTACAACTAGGTTTCCGTGCATGTTCTTTCTTGTTTTCCAGGTTGAAGGAGGAAGAAGGGTTGCTGGGGGTTTGGACCCCGCGGGATCTACATCGAACGTAGGACTACGGGTGAGTTCTGCTATCATTGTTATCTAGTTTTTTGCATTCAAGTGTGGTTGTGTGTGAGTCCTTCTGAATAGCATGCCCTGCTCTGTGGAGGTTTTGACCCAACAAACCTCTAGGGTGTTTTTCCCCGAAAACACTATGTATGGTGTTAGGAGTGCGGTGCGCTGACTAAAATCTACGCCCTGACGCGTATATTTTTCTTAGCACACTGAATTCTTGACTAATTACATAGTCAACGGTGCAGTCTTTTACCTGGCCACACCATTGACCCTGTCGGAATACCGAATGCAGTGCGCTGATAGACACCGAGGCGGATATTTCCGTCAATGCACCGCGTTGCCACTATTCCACATGGTCAACGGTGCGGTACAGCTCAAACATTAGGGGAATTTTGAGGTCTAAATGGGCCTCCTAAGAAAAATGTACAACAAAAATAAACTTTATAACAACCAATAGGATTCAAGATGATGATGTCAACCATGGGGGATGATTTACCATTTTTAAATAAAAGGGTAAAAATATTAAAAAATAATAAAATAATAAAACTACTTTTTCAACTCGTATTTTCAACTTATCTCCCACAATTTTTACTCAAATTTCGAGTGGGAGTACTCATTGGATGCAAAATTTAATTCCTCATCCAAGGAGTACCCATGTTGCATACTTTCAATGAACCCTGCTACATGAAAAATGGGAAATACATAAAAAAATGTGATTACAATCACGTTTTTTATGTATTTCTCATTTTTCGTGTCGTAGGACCCATCAAAAGTATGCAACATGGGTACTCCTTGAATGAGGAATTAAATTTCGCATCCAACAAGTACTCCCACTCGAAATTTGAGTAAAAACTTTGGGAGATAAGTTGAAAATATCAGTTGAAAAAGTAGTTTTTTCATTTTTCCCTCTAAAATTTGATGATGTCATCAAATCTTATTTGATTTTTTCCACTATTATTTTATAATTTCCTTAGGAGGCCCATTTTAGACCTCAAAATTCCCCTAATGAGACCACACCATTCTTTTTTTTAATTTTAAAATAATGCGATGCGCCTTTTGATACCGCCCCGGAAATGGTGTGGATATCGTTAGCACCGATTTTGGTGTGGCTTGTAAATTTTACAGGTAGCACCGCTTACCGGTGCGAGCCGAATGGCTCATGCGCACTGCACGGAATTTTTTTTTTGTTTTAAATGGTTAATTTTAAGGTTATTTGAAATTCTAATCCGCTAAAAAGCTTAAATATGGAAAAAACAAGAAAAATACTTGTACATTTTGCCGTCGAGGCATATTGGCTATAGAATTTGCAAAAGAAAATTTGCCCACCATTTTGCAAAATGCAAGTTGGAGATTGGTGGGCAATGCACAACAGCAGTGCATGCAATGTGTGCAATGGGAGCACCGATGTCAGGGTGGCTCAGACAAGGATAAATTGCACCAGTGCTTAAGATCACTAAAGCACTCAGGAAAGTGAAAAATGCAGTTTTTGGCCGTAATTTTTTTTTATTTAACCCTGTTCCGGTGCGTGGGGTTTTACAGGCGCACCGATGCTGTGTCTTACAACCGCACCAGGCGGTTTCTATTTTGGTGCGGTGTTTTATGACGCACTGGTGCGGTTTCTTAATACCGCACTAGGCGGTTTCTGTTTTGGCGCGGTGTTTTATGATGCACCGGTGCGAAATAGTTGTAAAGCACCAATGCTCTATAGTAATATGATGCACCGGGTGGGTGTGTATGAAGCACACGATGTCCGGTGTTCTAATGTTTTGTGCGCACCGATGCTTTCTATTATCGAGCACACCGGTGCGGTTTAGGATGATAAGCACACTGAAAGGAAAACATCTAAAAACCCTCTGCTCGCCAACCTCCTCTAGTAACCTCCGCTAGAAAAAGATGTATGGGGTATTTTTATGAGGGGTTCCTCAAAAAAATCCACTTACCGGTGCGAGCCAAATGGCTCATGCGCACTGCGTGGAAATTTTTTTTTCTTTTAAATGGTTAATTTTAAGGTTATTTGAAATTCTAATCCGCTAAAAAGCTTAAATATCGAAAAAACAAGAAAAATACCTGTACATTTTTCCGTCGAGGCATATTGGCTGTAGAATTTGCAAAAGAAAATTTTCCCACCATTTTGCAAAATGCAAGTTGGAGATTGGTGGGCAATGCATAGTAGCAGTGCGTGTAATGTGTGCAATGGGAGCACCAATGTCAGGGTGGCTCAGACAAGGATAAATTGCACCGGTGCTTGAGATCACTGAAGCACTAAGGAAAGTGAAAAATGTAGTTTTTGGCCGTAATTTTTTTTTATTTAACCCTATTCCGGTGCGTGGGGTTTTATAGGCACACCGATGCTGTGTCTTACAACCACATCGGGCGGTTTCTGTTTTGGCGCAGTGTTTTATGATGCACCAGTGCGAAACAGTTGTAAAGCACCAATGCTCTACAGTAATATGATGCACCGGGCGGGTGTGTACAAAGCACACGATGTTCGGTGTGCCAATGTTTTGTGCACACCGATGCTTTCTATTATCGAGCGCATCGGTGCGGTTTAGGATGATAAGCGCACCAAGAGGAAAACATCTAAAAACCCTCTACTCGCCAACCTCCTCTAGTAACCTCCGCTAGAAATGGATGTATGGGGTATTTTTAGAAGGGGTTCCTCAAAAAAATCCGCTAGAGGGTCTTTTCCTTGTAGTGATATTACTTCCTCTAATTTCCTGTTAGAGGAGTCTCCATGGGTTTTCTACTCTCCATGTGGAACTTCTTTAGTATCTTGTTAGCATGCTTACCCTTAGAGACAAAATTTTCCCCGTCTCCTTTCCAAATTTCCAAACCAAGGAAATAATGCATGAGCCCCATGTCCTTCGTCTAGAATTCTCTTTCAATATCCTCTTTACAATAGTTCACTCCACGAAAATAGATTCTGTCACTTATGATGACGAAATGAGAAAAATATGTGGATCGAGCTTATCTTTGCCTTCACGCTGCCATTTAATTACAAGAAAATAAAATTCCTTCACATTCCATATTGACACACTTTCTCCAAGCTCTTACTCTGACTCTATAAAAAAAAAAATTTATATGCTCCTCTGTAATAAGACTACTTCCTCCTACTCCTCAAATTCGTCCTCAAGATCATTCCAAACGATGACAATCACTAACAAAGAAATGGAGATAACACATATCATACCAAAACACTCTCTCGTTGAACATATCTCACTACAACAATCCCTCAGTGTGCAGCCACACCACCGTCCTTCCAAACCTGCAATGTGCAGCTTAGCGCTTCTACTGATGAGTCAACCAAGTAGCTTCAGACTCGCTTTAAGAGGTGAATATAATATCACACCACAACGACTCCCATGGATGGTCATAATGGTCACAATAGACCTTCGTCAAATCATCAACGCCTAGCGGGAAGCTTCACCTCGGCTTTGCAACTATAAATCAATTATGTCGACAAGCCCAAACCTATTTCTCTTGAATCAACTCCACAAGGACTTGAACAATATGAAAAAAGAAACATTCATCAAACTATCTATTTACCTTGGTCCAGAAGGGGCAAGGCCCAGGCCCTTTCGGGCTCTAATGCCAATTTAAAAATTGATCACTACATTAATTAATCAAATAATGTTACATATAAATACATGTAGTGTTGCCTCATGGTACGTAGACAATATTAGACAAATAATGACTTGGTTGAGAGAATATCTCAACCACGCACCAATCTAGGAAACAACTAGATCTAAACAACTCATAGAGAATAGGAACAAACTCCTTTACATGGAAAGAATCACAACTGAGACAAGTAGGAATTATATTTTCCAAGTTCTCTCAACCAGCTGAGTTTGCCACATAATTTTATGGCTCCAAATGTTCCTCCCAACCAGTGAGAATCACTACATCATACTAAAACTCCCCCCCAAACCATCTTCACATCCAGAACAATTTCTATGAGCTGAACTTGCCAGGTCCAACCCTAAAAAAATTTGTCCCAACAGAGATGGTCTATGGTTTTTAAAACTAAGGACACAGGCTTCAATTGTAATTCCACTAAACAACCAACTCAATAATTCCTTACGTCAGACCTTTTAAGTAACTCCACAAAGTAACTCAAATATTTACACATTTACTCATGCATTATTATTGAAGGCAGAAAGAATGTGATGTGTAATTTTGTGCCTCTTTAAAATAAAAATAAAATTTAAACATTATGTTCTAAATAGAAAAATAATGTGGGCTATAATTTAAAAAAAAATGAATATGTTGTAAAGTAATTGGAAGTAAAAAAAATGTGTGAATAAGATGTTTAAATCTTATACTTTTCAAAAATATTTCAACAATAGATTTAGATAAACTATTTGAATACCCATGTTAACTAATTTATGTGGGTATCAACTTCATATATTTCTATATATAAGAAAAAGAAATTATGTTTTAATAGTTAAATTTTTTATACTCTATTTAACATTCATAAATACAATTTAAACTATGAAAAATAACACATTGTATTTTGCACTCTAAAAATGTTTGCACTTAAGAAATTTGATATATATATACACACACACACACACACACACACACACACACACACACATGCTTGATGCAATATAATGTTGTAGATTATTTTAATATCCTACTTATATTATTTACATAAAAGTCAAAATAAGCATTCATATTTCATAAATTAAGAACTTGTAATATGAACCTATATTTATTTGCAGGTTTTATACCAATAAAAATAGAATGCATTGATATGTTATGTATTCATATGTATGATTCTATATATCTTTGTTTTCAATAATAATTTGACAATTATAGCTAGTATTGACAATTAAATTGTTGGAGTATAAAGAAATATATTATTTTGTAAAATAATATTGAAAAATATTATTGCATTAAAATTTTAGGAGAAATGTTGGGGTGATAAAAGGTTAAAGAGATAAATAAAATTATAATATTATAAGGAGGTGATGAACTCCAATCTTGAAAATAAAATTTAAAAAACTTACTTATCTAGACTCGAAATGAAAAAAAATCTTCTCTTATATCTCATATCTTATTCTTATATTCCATTTAGTTTTAAAATATTTATCACACTACCAACCTTTTTCACCTTTCAAATTAGGAAAATTATAGTCATATTAAAACACTTCTATTAATACTTTTAAACATAAAATTAAATGTTAAAAAAATTCTAATAACCTCATCAGTTTTTAAGATTTAACAAGACATAAATATCAATAAACATTGGACATCATTCATATATATATAGATATATAATTTATGATGCATAATTAAATAATATAATTATTTTAATATAATCTTAAACTTTATCTTGAAATATTTATATTTTAGTATAGAATGTGTTAAAATATTATAATATTAAAAAAAAACAATTTGAACTTATTTTTCATACTTACATTAAAAACCTTAAAATTTAAAAATTTATATAAATTATTTTGTTAATTAATTTTTTATTGAATTTGAGATAGTCTTAAATAAATTTAATTATTATTATGTTGTAATTAAAAGATAATATGATATTTTAATACATTATTATTATTATGTTTAACTTTATTAATATTGGATACTATTTTTTGAGATATTTAAAAATAAAATAAAATTATATATAGTATTTAATATTAAAATATATAATTATAATAACATAAATTAAAAATATATATATAATAAACATCATATCATACCAAATGATAATTTAATAATACACGTTTTTTTCTTTATGTAATCTTATTTGTTAATAATATTATTATATGAAATACTGTGTAAATAGGAGTTCTTACCTACCATTACAAACTTCTAAGCGGTATGTATGGCTCCATTTATAGTAGTTTCGAAAAAAATCACCATTGTTTAGATTTCTCGAATATAAAAATTCACCATTGTTTAGATCTCTCGAATACAATGATCATGTTTATTGATTTAGTTAAAGAAATTGAATCAATGAATAAATTCGAAAAGTTAAACTCGATTATAATGATCCTCGTTCGTTCTATCTTATGATTTTGAAATATCTTATGATTTTGAAATTAATCTTTCCTGAGATCAGAAAAACCTAGTTTCTTTAATTTTCTTTATTTATAAAATTTAAAATAGGAAAGTTTATTTATAATATTTTTAACATTATTATAAATTTGTGTAAATTTTAAAAGATTGAACTTATGGGAATGCACAGAAAATGTTAGGTTGAAAAATAGAAAAATATAAAGTTAAGAAAATTTATATAGAAAATAATAAAATGTATACAAATTCATTTTACAAAATGTTTTTTTTTAAATGGATACATAAAAATAAGAGTGGTAGTATGTATGTGACTACTTATTTCCATATATGAATTGAGTGTATTTAGTTCATTAAGTTGAAGTGATATGTGTGAAAATAAAATTATTTGAAATATAAAAATTACTATTTAAATTTAAATTATATTTTTATTTTAAAAGTGTCTATAACGTTCAAATTATTGATTTTACATATTTTATACAAAAAAAAATTAGATTGAAATATATTTTTCACATCTTTCAGTATATTTTTAAATACCGGAGAGAGTTGGTGCAGTAGCAATAATTTGAGGAAGATCAAAGTTGATGGCTCGGATATGAGGGTAGGCATCAAGTATGAGACTCAACGCATCCCCGTTGCCTCCGCCCACGTCCACCGGTGTGTTGACGTGTTTGAAGCCATCATAAATACCCAAGGTACCTGCCATAGTGGCCTTTTCACCGACACCATGGCTCTGTTGAAGATGGCGTTGAACTTTGTATTACATCTTTACAAATATTATGCAGAGGCTTATATAAGCTACCCGTGATACTTGAAAACAAGAGATAAAAAGCAAGCAATGATCACCCATTTACAATTGTTGCAATAGATCCCAATATGAGCACTAGAGCATCTTGCTTGTTGAAAGACATTAAGCTTAAAAGAGGAACACCTTTTGTGAGATTTTGTTGACCATATTCGACATATTGGAGACTCTTTTCACCAGGGAAGGTAGATGGAAACAAAATGGAGTGGTGACTGTCACCAACTCTAGATGGATCACCAATTATATATCTAAGAGTAGACCTCTCAATCTCAGCCCTGCCAATATATTTTGAATTATCCAAATGTATTTTGAGTTGAATAAGATCATTTGATTTCTGGTCTTTTGATTGATCATTGATGCACATTTTGTAGATGTATAAACTATAAACTATGAATATGCACCAGAAGGGTTCATGATGAGTTGAGATTGTGGACCTGAATATCACATTTCTCAGATTCATTAGTAGACTGGCATGGGCAACCAAGAATAATCTTGTCGGCTTGAGTTAAAACATAAAAATAGTGAAATGAGAAATTTAGAAGAGCCATTTTACAAATTTCATAGCCACACATGTTAAAATCTCTAGCACAAGGTGGTAACAACTCATTTAGTTACTAGATTACTGATCTATTCTCTATTACAAACTATTACAAAAACTTGCTACAAATTATTAATTCACTATTACCATCTTTTCTAGTATGTTACTTCTCTAGCCAGGGTTTTGCAAATATGTAGTAAGGGATGCAAATGCACCATTGCTAAAATGCATTAAGGAATTGCATTGTTCATAAAAACTGAAACACACATGGTTTTCTTTTACTGTTTCGAAATTTTGATTTCATCTCACAACTTCAATTTTATAGATTATAATAGGATGTCATAATTTGAGTATTATCCCTTGTGGTGTCCACATGGCGTAAACTAATTCAAAAACCCTTTGAGGAATGTGATGAACTTGGCTTGAAATTAGTTCAAGCTAACTTGATGCCCTTCACTTTGCTAAGGAAAAAATACAATAATGGAAAGAGGGAAGGTATGAATGTAGAATTAGGCTTTCATATGGATTTTAATGTCCAATCCATTTGAGTTTTTTTCTTCCTCTTAGTGATGTACAAGTGATTGAGTGTGAGTTTACTAAAGCGGAGAACGAATTTTATACAACTTCTTATTGAAGATCTAAGGAACACACTTCTATGATCTATGGAAAGGAAATATAATAATAGTTTTGATTCTTTTCTTTTTTTGTGATTTTGGTTTCACTTAAAAATCTATGGTATTTATTTCTATTTATAGGTCCAGTTTGATTAGTTTTTTGAACAAGGAAAAATTATTCACAATTATGCAACTATTATGGAATTTCTTTTCAGGTTGTGCCAATTGTGAACATCCTTTTCTTGTCATAAGGTAAGTTCTACTTTAGAATTTCCTTTGTAGAATGATTTTTATTGTACCTTGTAAAATGATTTTTATTGAAAAATAATATGTTAAGCCTAGAAGATCAAGAGTTTTTTTAATTGTCTTATGAATAGTTATATGTTAGAATTTGTTCAAATTGCTAAGTTATCAACAATTGGGGCAATACACAATAGTGTTCTAATTCGAATAAGATCACATGCATTTTGTTCTAATTGCTACTTTATCAACAACTGGGGTGATACACAATAGTCATCTGCTATGTATAAGAGGGTAAGGCATTTCCTTCTAGGAAGCCAAATGTGTGTTATTGGATATTATAGTTTTGTACGTTAAAAAACTTACATTGAAAAAGTTGTCAAAGAAATTAGTAATGGTGAAAGAGGAGAGTGTCATTTTGTCTTGAATGAGTTGAAGATGCAGTCATGGTTTGTTGTCTACATCATATGTGTCAGCAATGATTACTAGCAAGCTGGTGTAGCTCTTTGGGTGGTGGTTGTATTTCTTGTGCTAATTCTAGTTAATTTTCTTTGTATGACTAGATTAATTTGTTTGCAGATTATTGTTTATTATTAGCTTTTTGTGCAAGTAAAGCTACAAATGTGTCACAGTGAGCTAAATCCATTGATTTATTATTTTATTAAGTTAAAAATAGTGGTTTTCATAATTATATATTTTACAAGGATCATGTCATTATGTGTCGAGCATTTTTTTAAAATCAATGTCTATATATACAATTTCAAGGACTGCCATAACTCCTCACATAATTATTTAATTGTGCTAGCTAAATGGAATAGCACTTGCCATGTCGGAGGTTGGTGGTTCGATTCCACTATACCCTAACATGAATTATTCAATGATATTGTAGTTTATTTTACTTAAATATTTTTATATTGATTTATTTTAATGGTGAGATATTTTTCTGGATTCATTGTTTTATATTGCGTCTAGAGAGACAATAGATAGGATTAAAGACATTGTCTCCATAAAGACAATATGTATTTAATTCCAACTATCGTATTTGGATAGAAAAACAAAAAAAATGTCTTTGGAGAGACAAAAATGAAATAAGAAACAATAATGCTTGTGTTATATACTGTCTTCATAGAGACAATTTTTTACCACAATAATTTGAGACACCCACTTAAAGACAATATTCAAGACAATACAAAAGTTTATTTTTGTCTCAAGTTAAGATTATATACCCAAAAATTGTCTTAAAACCCCCCTTGTAGTGCAATAATTATTTCTAGAGAGACAAAAGTGAAAGTTTCTATAGAGAGACAAAAATGCTTGTGTTATATATGGCATTTATAAAGACAATATTTTAAAACAATTTAATTTTAAGAAAAAATATTTTTATTTTTTTTGTAAATTTTGTAGTACCTTTCTATTTTCATATTTTTAAAGGGTAAGTTGCTATACAAATTGTATCATTTATGGTAACCTCAACCTGTCCGAAGCAAACCAGGTCTGTTGGCCACCGTAACGAGTTAAAAGCTGACCAAAACATAAATTGTCTTCTTTTTCTACTTACAACCTTGATTACTTCAGTATTTCCATAATATTTGCAACTAAAACAGAAAGTATTAATAATATATGCCAAAAACATAAAAAAAAAACTAGGCATTTAAGCAGAAATATCATCGGAAAATTCCATTGGTGCTGGGTCTTTGGTAGTGGTGTCCAACAGTTGTTCACGGCATTGCATATTTTGAAGTTGTCGCTCTTTCTTTTCAATTCCATCATTTGTCTGAATTTGAACTTTAAACATCTCATGCATGTCTTGTTTCATTTGCTGAATTTCAAACAGAATTGAAGAATTAACATCCTTTTCTTCCTTGCTAGCCATTGCCTTTGCAAGAAGGCATTTCATTTTCCATTATATCTTCACTGTTTGATGGAAGAGGGATACACGACCTTTGGTGCTTCCTGGATCTGTTATGAAGTCAATTTTTGAAATCTTTTCTTCCATATCTTCATCATCACTATCAGTTTGTCATTCCCAACCATGAATTTTATTTCTGATTTGAACCAAGTTCCCAGATTCATACACCTGAGCTATATCCCGTAATAATTTCTCATTTGTCTTCCTTCCCCTTCGACTTCATCCTCCAGCTTGAGTACTTTGTCTAGGGCGATTAACTCGGCCAGTTTTCCCTTTAGCCATAATGAACAAACAAAAATTTACGCCCCAAAATCTGTAAAGAAACCCTATGTGTAGAAAGGAATCAGTAATATGCCCAAACAAAACTATGTTGGTCACCTTCGAAATCGACCAAATCCCAAGAACCTTTGTGTTTGTGCATAACATTATAGAACAGTCAAATTTGTTAATTAACATAACCGTATTACACCTGTTTAAAATTTGATTTTTGCAGATAGGAGATTTGTAGAAATCCCAAAGACGGTTCCACCACAGACTTAAATGTAAATTCCCTTGACAAGAATGACTCAGAAACATGATACCATTACCCTATCTATAAAGATCAATATACCCATTAAATTTGATGCAGGGGCATTAGACACTAGCCAACAATGTAGGAGGTTTTGTCCACATGTTGTGGCTAGGAGGGTTCGAAAACATTTAAATTGTAACAGCTAGGTGTCAATACCTCAGCTGACTGTTTCATTTAGATTAGTCAGATTCTATAGAAGTTGAATAGTTCAGTTCAGTCCATCTGTCATATTTCAGTTAGTTGAATTATTTTAATTAGGCTTTTGATTTTCTGAACGGTCCTCACAGAGGAACCGAAGAGACACATTGTAATGTATATAAATTGTATCCCTCGGATGCATTAATGAGAGAGGAAGAAGAGATGAAGAGATATTTCCGCAATAAAATCTATGTATTAAGCAATTTCTTCCAATTAAATGAATTTCAGTTCCCGTTGATTATCCAACTGTCTTGAATCGTTATTTGTGAGGAATTTTGTTTAATTGTGAGGCGATTGAACACTGTCTTGTATATAATAATGAATTGAGCCATTGTACAATATTCGCATCTCTTTTCTCATTGTTTCCCTTGAATTGTTTGATCAATTGAAACCCCATCCGCAGACGAGGTCTATGTATTATTGTGGTCATTGAACTCTGTCCCGTAGCACTGCAAACCCCGCTTACACGGAGACATAATTGTTTTGCTATCGGAACCCTGACTAAGGTTAGACGTGATTTAATAAATAAGAGGATAGCGTAACCCGGCTTGAACCCATGGTCAAACACTAATTCAAAACCCTGAGCGGAATTGCGAAACCGGATTTCCCATATTGCACCGCTTTTCAGAGATAAGTGGTATTCTCCAATCGCAAGCGATTCCATAGAACCGTCGACATGTGGCAAAGGTGGACCCACGAAAACTGCCATCATTGCGCGCCATCGCACGTTAAAGTTTGACATCGGAGGCAGCGCGATATTGTCAAGCGCCGTCGATCTGGAGGGGAGCCATCAGATGATGGTCGTATGAGGAAGATGCGGGAAGGTTAACCAAGGTACAACACGTGAATTTGATTGGACTATTGATATATATGTGGGCTCAAGGCCGAAGGTCTATTACAACGTCTTTGGTTTATAAAGTGTTGGGCTATTGATATAAAATTCCGTCGGGTGACAACCTTATTGTAAGGTGGCGGGGGAAGATAAAATTTGGAGATATAAATTAAATTCAAAGGTTGTTGATAATTTTATTTATCAATTTCCATGAATTTGATAAATAAAATTCCGAGAAAGAGAAATTAGACCACGCGGAGAAGGAGAACGGGGTTTCAGAAGAGAAATGCTGACAGAGCCATGTCTACAGTAGATCAGCTCTCCTTAGGGGCGAATTTCAGTTTTGTTGCCGTCATTTGTGGTATCAAAGCTGTTGCTTTTGAGTTGTTTTTGCAAAGAACTAACATGGCAATCTGAGTTGGTAGAGGTGCTGGCAGAAGGAGACCGGTTGCCAACGCAGAGGTGTTGGGGCTGTTGCAGAGGGTCGAGGCCAGAATGGATGCCATGGAGCGAAGACAGCCCAGAGATCCTGAAGACATCAGTGAACCTGAAACAGAATAAGTGGAAGAAAATGTTGAAATCCCTCCCGACATGAGGCTCCTTAGAACTGTTCTAGGGTCTGCAGTTAAGCCCAGGATTGAAGTATCAAATTTTGCAGGAGGATTCAATCCAGAGTAGCTGGTGGAGTGGATAAATGAAATGAACAAGTGCTTCGACTATGAAGAAATAAGCGAAGATAAAAAGGTCAAGTTTGCAGTGACAAAGCTGAAAGGACATGCTGCACTTTGGTGGGATGGAGTGCATGCAAAAAGGAGGAGAGTTGGCAAGCAACCTATCAAGAGCTGGACCAGAATGATGGCTAAATTAAAAGGTAAATTCTTGCCTAGTGATTATCAGCTGACATTATATAGGCAAATGCAGAACCTGAGACAGAGGTTGCTGACAGTAAAAGAATACACATAGGAATTCTATAGAGTAAGCATAAGATCTGGGCAATTTCAGGACACACCAGAGACGACTGCCAGATATGTGAATGGTCTCAAGCTGGAGATCCAAGATGAGATTGGTCTCCTGTCTCCTAAGATAGTGGAAGAGGCCTACCAGATTGCCTTGAAAGCAGAGGAGAAACTCCTGAGGAAATAGTCTGCCAAGAAGAGAGGTACTTTCCGTGGAAAGGGAAGTCAGGGTGGTAGAGGAAAGCCTACTACACCGAGGGATGGAGCTAATAGTAGCTCACCTCAGAATGCATCTACAGAGGATGATGCAAGGGGTAGAAGGGGTTCTTACAGAGGAAAAGGAAGAGGAGGCAGAGACAGAGGCAGAGGTAGAGAGTTGAGGTGCTATAGGTGTCAGCAAGTGGGACATAAGCACTATGAGTGTCCAGAGAATGTGGGTGTTGGTCCAAGAAATGTTTTTGTTGCCCAGGCTAGAGAAGAGGTAGAAATTGAAGAGGAAATTCTACCAGAGAGGGGAGAGTCCTTGGTGGTTAACAAGGTCCTGTTGAAGCAAACCAAAGAGGACACTGAGCCTACACAAAGGAAGACTTTGTTTAGGAGCATATGAAAATTCCAAGGGAAATTTTGTCAGCTAATCATTGATAGTGGCAGCACAGACAATCTGGTTTCCACTGAGGTGATAGAGAAGTTGAAGTTGAAGACAAGGGAGCATCCAACTCCCTACAGGGTGTCCTGGCTGCATAAAGGGCACCAGCTGGTTGTAAAAGAACAATGTGAGATAGAGCTGAAAATGGGAAAATACAAAGATAAGGTCTTGTGTGATGTAATGCCCATGGATGTGTGTCATATACTGCTGGGTAGACCTTGGTAGTTTGACAGAGTAGCAGTGCATTATGGCAAGAATAACACTTACAATTTCTTCAAAGATGGAGTACACCATACATTGATACCCATGGAAGAAAGAGAGCCATCCAGCAGAGTGATTGATCCAAAGACCTTGTTGCTGAGCGAGAAGGAATATCTGCAGTAGATAGAAGAAGAAGAGGTAAGTTTTTCTTTAGTTTGCAAGCCTAAGGTAGCTCTTACTTCTACAAATATTCCTGATTTTCCAGTAGAAATCCAAGAGATGTTAGACAATTATTGTGACATTATTGTGGATGATTTACCTGATGAGCTGCCACCTGTGAGAAAGATCAGCCATCAGATAGATTTTATCCCTGGTTCAAATCTACCAAATAAGGCAGCCTAAAGAATGACTCCCACAGAAAATGAGGAAATCAGGATACAAGTACAGGAATTGGTGGACAAGGGACTGATCAGAGACAATTTAAGTCCATGTGCAGTACCAGCAGTATTGATCCCAAAGAAAGATGGGGGCTGAAGGATGTGTACTGATTCCAGAGCAATCAATAAGATCACAATCAGGTACAGATTCCCTTTGACTAGAGTTGAGGATTTAATGGACTGTTTGAATGGTGCTAAATATTTTTCAAAGATAGATTTAAAAAGTGGATATCATCAGATCAGAATAAGAGAGGGTGATGAGTGGAAAACTGCCTTTAAAACAAATGAAGGACTGTATGAATGGATGGTAATGCCTTTTGGGTTGTCAAATGCACCTAGAAATTTCATGAGACTTATGAATGAAGTATTGAAAGAATTCATTAGTAAATTTGTGATAGTGTATCTGGATGATATATTAGTTTTCAGCAGAACTAAAGAAGAACATTTAAGGCATCTTAATCATGTCTTGAAGAAGCTGCACCGAGAGAAACTGCTGATAAACTTAAAGAAATGCTCATTCATGAAGGAAGAGTTGGTGTATTTTGGTTTTGTTGTTTCTGCAAAAGGATTGAAGATGGACCCAGAAAAGGTTAAGGCAATTGTGGAGTGGCCTTCACCCAGGAATGTTTTTGAGGTAAGAAGTTTCCATGGACTTTCTAGTTTTTACAGAAAGTTTATAAGAAACTTCAGTAAGATCAATGCACCCATAATTGAGACAATAAAGAAGAGCAAACAACCATTTAAGTGGACTGCTGAAGCAGAAAGAAAATTTAAACTTTTGAAGCAAAAGATAACTGAGAAGCCTGTTTTGATTATGCCTGATTTTACTAAACCATTTCAAGTGAAGTGTGATGCCAGTGGGGAAGCCATTGGAGCTGTGTTGAGTCGGGATGATAGGCCTGTAGCATATTTCAGTGAAAATTTGAATGACACCAGAATAAAGTATTCCTCTTATGAGAAGGAATTCTATGCAATTGTTCAGGCACTGAAAAAGTGGAGACATTATTTGATGTCCAGGGAATTTGTATTATATTCTGACAATCATGCTTTGCAGTATATTGTACAGTAGCCCAAATTGAAGCATAAGCATGCCAAATGGGTTGAGTATCTCCAAGGTTTTAATTTTGTTTTGAAACATATAAGTGGCCAAGCAAATAAAGTAGCTGATGCTTTGAGTAGGAGGCACATGCTTGTTCAAGAAACTAATTTTGAAGTTGTAGGGTTTGATTTTCTCAAAGAATTGTATACAACAGATTCATATTTTAAGGAAGCATTTGAGGCATGTTGTAACCCTGTTTTAATAGATAGAAGCCAGTGGCTGGATTATTCCTTGCAGGAGGACTTGTTATTCAGAAGAAGCCAACTCTGTGTACCAAAATGTTCCATGAGAGAAAATTTTATCAAGGAGAAGCATAGTGGTGGACTTGCTGGACACTTTGGTACTGATAAAACCTATGAGTAGCTGAGTCACTTCTATTACTGGCCCAGGATGAGAACAGAAGTGGATAAGTTCGTGAAAAATTGCAAAATCTATCAATATGCCAAAGGAAGGAGCCAGAATGCAGGATTGTACACTCCCTTGCCTATTTCGGACAGGCCTTGGGACATGGTGAGTATGGATTTTGTTCTAGGATTGCCAAAGACTCAGAGAGGGAATGATGCAGTCTTTGTTGTAGTGGACAGATTCTCCAAATTGGCACATTTTATTCCATGTTATAAAACTAGTGATGCCACCTATGTTGCTAACTTGTTTTTCAAAGAAGTTGTTAGATTGCATGGGTTGCCCAAGAGTATTGTTTCAGACAGGGACACCAGATTTGTGGGTCATTTTTGGAGGACATTGTGGAAGAAACTTGGTACCAACCTGAGTTTCAGCTCAGCTTATCATCCTCAAACTGATGGACAAACTGAGGTAGTGAATAGGAGTCTGGGAAATTTGTTGAGAAGTCTTGCAGGAGAGCATCCCAAGTAGTGGGATCATATTTTTCCCCAGGAAGAATATGCATATAATGACTCACCAAACAGAAGCACGGGGTAGAGCCCATTCCATATTGTTTATGGAATGCACCCTAGGGGAATATCAGAGTTAAGAAATCTAGGAAGGGCAGAGATGAGAAGTGCTGATGGTGAAGAATTTGCTTCAGAGATCCAGGCCATACATGAACCAGTGAAACAACAACTACAAGGCAGCAGCATCAGATACAAAAGCAGAGCAGACTTGAGCAGAAAAGAAGTTCATTTTGAAGTAGGAGATCTGGTTTTGGCACACTTGAGAAAGGAGAGATTCCCAAAGAAGCAATACAACAAATTGAAGTTTAAAAATATTGGGCCATGCAAGATACTTAGAAAGTTTTCTGCAAATGCTTATGAGATTGAATTACCTCCTGATGTTGGAATATCTCCCATTTTTAATGTTGCAGATTTGTACAAGTATGAGGATGATGGTGTGGAAGAAAGATCAGCAGACAAGGGACAGATTTAGTGGAAGGAGCAGCTACCTCCAGCACAACCATTGCAACCAGAGAAGATATTGGACAAAAGAGTGTTCAGGAAGACCAGAGGACAAGAGTACTTTCAGTACTTAATCAAATGGAAGGACAAGCCAGAGGAGGATGCCACTTGGATGACTGAAGGAATGTTGCAGAAGATAGGCAGATCAGCGGAAGAGCTCATGGACAGGAGCCCATGAAGAAAATTGCCCTCGGGAGTCTAATGCAGGGGCATTAGCCACTAGCCAGCAATGTAGGAGGTTTTGTCCACATGTTGTGGCTAGGAGAGTTCGAAAACATTTAAATTGTAACATCTAGGTGTCAATACCTCAGCTAACTGTTTCATTTATATTAGTCAGAGTCTGTAGAAGTCGAATAGTTCAGTTCAGTCCATCTGTCATATTTCAGTTAGTTGAATTATTTTAATTAGGATTTTGATTTTCTGAACGGTCCTCACAGAGGAACCGAAGAGACACATTGTAATGTATATAAATGGTATCCCTCAGATGCATTGAGGAGAGAGGAAGAAGAGAAGAAGAGATATTTCCGCAATAAAATCTGTGTATCAAGCAATTTCTTCCAATTAAATGAATTTCAGTTCCCGTTGATTATCCAACTGTCTTGAATCATTATTTGTGAGGAATTTTGTTTAATTGTGAGGCGATTGAAAAATGTCTTGTATATAATCGTGAATTGAGCCATTGTACAATCTTCGCATCTCTTTTTTCATTGTTTCCCTTGAATTGTTTGAACAATTGAAACCCCATCCGCAGACAAGGTCTGCGTATTATTGTGGTCATTGAACTCTATCCTGTAGCAGTGCAAACCCCGCTTACACAGAGACAGAATTTTTTGCTATCGGAACCCTGACTGAGGTTAGACGTGAGTTAATAAATAAGAGGATAGCGTAATCCGGCTTGAACCCGTGGTCAAACACTAATTCAAAACCCTGAGCGGAATTGCGAAACTGGATTTCCCATATTGCACCGCTTTTCGGAGATAAGTGGTATTCTCCAATCGCGAGTGATTCCATAGAACTTTCGACACGTGGCAAAGGTGGACCCACGAAAACCGCCATCATTGAGCACCATCACACGTTAAAATTCGACATCGGAGGCAGCGCGATATTGTCGATCGTCGTCGATCTAGAGGGGAGCCATCGGACGGTGGTCGTATGAGGAAGATGTGCGAAGGCTAACCAAGGTACGACACGTGAATTTGATTGGAATATTGATATATATGTGGGCCCGGGGCCGAAGGTCTATTACAATGTCAATGGTTTATAAAGTGTTGGGCTATTGATATAAAATTCCGTCGGGTGACAAACGTATTGTAAGGTGGCGGGGGAATATAAAATTCGGAGATATAAATTAAATTCAAAGGTTGTTGATAATGTTATTTATCAATTTCCATGAATTTGATAAATAAAATTCCGAGAAAGAGAAGGTAGACCACGTGGAGAAGGAGAACGGGGTTTTAGAAGAGAAATGCTGACAGAGCCACGTCTACAGTAGATCAGCTCTCCTTAGGGGCGACTTTCAGTTTTTTTGCCGTCAAAATCTTCCCATTATATCTTCATACCCAACAGAAATGTAAAAGGAATGGAATTTATCAACAGTAGCCAGCTCCAACCAAGCATAAACGTAAGACTGATGTTGAATGTAATTCAAAAGACAGGGAAAAGGATGTTGTGAAATGAAAACCCCCAGGAAATTGCTTCCGACCCTATACTGGAAATAAAAGTAATTTGACACACAGGGACGGACATGTTCCAAAATACCAACCCAGAAGAAGCCTACAAAAAACAAGCTAAGACCATAGGATTTCATGCAGGAACTCCTATCAACCATATTTAGCATAAAGAAGAGATTAAAGGTCTGAGAAATCCTTACAAGGATGCCAATGAAGGCCATAGGAAAAAACAGTGATACATTGACAGAGTAGGTATAAAAAAAAAAAGGACTTCGAAAGTGTGGTTCAATTTTTAGAGAGACCGCCTCCTCTTCTCTATACCACCCAGATAAGTAAATAAACACAGAATTAACCCATTGGAAATCCAGAAAAACTAGATAATGAACAGATACACAGTGGTGACTACCATTCATGATTTGCAGAGGCAGAAAAGGAAAGTCGAGTTGAAGGAAGAAAGGAAAAAATTCCATGACATACCAATTTATGTTCCTCCAATGTCGCCTGCTAGCCTGCTCCAATGTTGTAGTAAAATTCTATCTCAATGAACTTCTGAATAAACACTGTCGTGGCTGACTATAGCTTTCGAAGAGAGAAGGCTCATAATAACCGTCTTCACGCTGCCATCTTACCTTCATTAAACCCCCTGACAAATTCGAGATGAGATTGACAACACCTTGGATGTGTATTAATTTACAAGAATGGGAAGGACCGTCGCCTAAAATTTGAACTGAAGGAATGTAGAGGTCATCCACCACGTGGAGCCTCATGCCTTTTCCTTTCTTCCTGGCACCCCGATCGGGGATGAGATCTGTCTCTTTCTAAAAGAAGTCGTAATGGGTGAAGTTCTACATTCCAAGCTTGATGAGAGTGATTAATATCAAGTTGACGCTTACTGTTCTTACAGGCCCAATTCGCCAAATAATCCGCTGCCTCATTGCCTTCATGACGTACATGTTTGGAGATAACGTATCCTATTTGACAAAGGAGTTGGCCAATCTCTTCGATAAGTCTGGCTATTCTCCAAATTTTACTAATTTTATCGCATTGAGTTCCTTGCTGAAGTTTTTTTAATATTTCGACTCACATTGCAGAGTCCCCTTCAACTAAAATTCTTTGATAATCTTCCTGGATTTCTATAACTAGACCTTGATTTACTGCCATTAAGTATGCTTCATTATTAGTGGCAAATCCCATTGGGAATGAATATACTCTACAAACCTTTCCAAGAGAGTTTCTGAAGACTCCACCAATCCCTGCCTAACTAGGGTTACCTTTAGAAGCCCCATCAAAGTTTAATTTCAAGAAGCCCTCCGGTGGTGGATTAAAAATTGATGGAGTTGACTGCAGGTTAGTTTTGATCTTCCATAATGACATCTCTAACATTTTAGGCTTTAAATTTAGATTAGCTAAGATTCTAGCCTCCCTAGCATTAACTACCCAATCATCATCCACCCAACGTTCAACTAGTATGGTTTCTCGAATATTTTCCACAATTGCTTTCCAAGTTTGGAGAACTTGCCTCTCTTCTCCTTTAAAAATTGTATAGTTCATTTCTTTCCATATTCCCTAAAGGATAAATCCTATGGATAATCTCCAGGCCCGATTAACCTCTTCACTTTTATATCCTCCTTTTCTCCAGTTGCAAATATTTGCGTTGACGTGGTGTTATCCCTATCTGTCTGACCAAACAATGTTTCATTGAGCTGTGAGATCTTGACATTACAAACACAACAATTATTAAATAAATGTTCAATAGTTTCCTCATTCTGTTTGCACATAATGCAAAAAGAAGGACCCTGAACTCCTCTATTTTGCAAATGATCCCAGGTTAAAGTTGTTGAACCTTTAGTTAAACTGAGAGAGGGGGGGGGGGCGGTGAATCAGTTTAACACCTTCCTGATCTTTTAAAACTTTTCATTAAACTTATTTACACCTTCATTACATATCCAATTTAATGTGTGAGTAATCTTAGAATGTAAGCAGCAGGTATTAGTATAATATAACAGTAGGCTTAATATGAGAGCAGCAGGTATTAAGCAGATGATACATATCAGATCAATACATAAATATCATACACAGAGACACCAGATATAAGTGGAAACCCATAAAGGGAGAAAACCACATCTTATTATTGTTGTGAAGCAAAGGCACGCTCCAACTCCCTCTCACCACTGTTTTTCTGCAGGCACCAACCTACAGGAGGCTTCAACCTCAGTCAGCTACAACTGACAGCTATCAAGCTACAACTTGATAGGGAAGCTCCAACTTCCTCAATTTATCAAACTGAATGTTTGTTGATTTACTTCAGATATCAGCTATGTTATGTAGCTTCTCTTTTCTGCTCTTCTTCTCTTAATCTTCTCTGCCTTATTCTTCTATATTCTGCATTCTCTATATTTTCTCTCTCTCTCCTCTTTGAGCTTATAAAATTGATATTATATATAGAAATTCTCACATGACTGTTTGTATTTCACAAGGAATTTGGAGTGAACAGTCATGACTCTTTGGCTTCTGTCTTCTTATTCCTTTTTCCAACTTATTTTTAGAATTACTACAATATGTACAAATTTCCATGCTACAGTGGGATTTTGTATTTTCCTTAGGATACTTGCCTTTGCATCACAAACAATAAAAAATTAATTACAACATTTACATTCACATTTTAATTACATATTTCAATTTCACTCAGCTCCTTTTCTGGTTTTTTGGCTTTACTGGATTTGTCTTTTCCTGCTGTTGTTAAGTATCTGTTCTACATACTCTTTGTTCACTGTCATCTGCATATTCCCTATTCACTGCACTTTTGAATCCCTTTTTTGTACATTTCTTCAACTCTGCAATCTTTGTTTTCCTCTGTCAAGCCTCATACTTCCTCTTTCTGTGTGCATATAAAATGAATATAGCAAATTTGTACTCAATCCAACTGTCGACCTGGGAGAACTTGGATTAATGCGGAAACTTCATTTTCCATGGTTATAAAACCATACATATGAATTCATTCATATTTCAGTCATTACAGTATTCCCAATCCGGGAAATCTCGTCACATTCCTTTATTCTATGTTGGCACATTTAAATAAACAAGTCTGACTATTTTTTATGTCTTAATTCAGAGAATTGAGATGTTCATTCAACATTCCGCCATAGCTATAACCCGACCGTCCATCGCATATAAAATCATATCATATACCCTCGATCCTTTAACTACGCGCCTGGATCATATTCAAACTTTATTATACGTAATATTTTCATATATATTCCATCGGACCTTATAATGCGTCAACTAGCATTAATAAACCAATTCTTTACATATATTTCTGCCTCGGGCCCACCTATGTAGCCAATCAAATGTATGCACCGCACCTGGCTGATTCCACGCGCCATCCAACGGCTGTCATTGCATTTCCCGATCCAACGGATATCGCACGGGCTACATGCGCGATGGCGCGTCGTACTCGGGTTATCCTCCGCACATCTTGGTTAGAATCCGAGCAAGTTCTGCGAACGATCGCCGTCGGATAGCCCTCTTCCAGATCAACGGCTCGTGACAATTTCGCTCGGCGTCTCTGGTATGAAGAATAACATGCGATGGCGTAGTTTAACAAGGGGTTTTGTAATGGGTCCATAAGCCACGTGTCGATTCCTGTATGGAATCGCTCGCAACTCCTCAAATACTGCCTTTCGTATAAGAGTGGTGCGATGAATACCACCATCCAGCGCCAAACCGCCGTCACTGTTCATATGGGTCACGGTTCCACTTCATTCCATGCAAGGTTCCATAGTATAGTTAAATACACAGTTTTAATGATAATTTCTTCGCATTAACACTAACTCCGGGCAACATCAAACATGCACTGGTTCCGTCTTATTTACACAAGGTTCCATCCGAATCTCCATTGTATTATCGCTCTGTTACATAGTTCATACATACACAGGATATGATTCTCCGTTACATAGTTCATACACACACAAGATATGATTCTCAGACTTTATTTATATATATATAAATAACGCCCGGCTTGGAATTTTATAATTGATCTGCCTCTGCTGCTTCTGTCGCTCTACCTCTGCCTCTGCTGCATCTGTCGCTCTGCCTCTGCCTCTACTTCTGATAACGGTTCTGCCTCTTATTATATTCGCTTTCTCTGCCTCTGTAGCTATTTGTCTTATGCTCTCTCTCTTTATTTCATGTTTGTTACTTTGCCTCATTGCCTCATTGCCTTATTGCCATATTGCCTTATTGCCTCATTGCCATTAATGACAATATTTCCAACAGACTCCCCCTTTGGCATTGATGGCAATAACCTTTGTTTTCTTTTAGAAGCCCTTTTTTTTTTTTTCTCCCCCTTTGACATCAATGGAAAAGGGTTTCTCATTTCCTGATCTGCATTTCCTCTCTTTGAGTTATGTTTAGGCCCTCTTCTACTGACTTTGTACCATGCTGCTCCAGACTGATATATAAGACTTTTTGAGAGAACACTTTGAAGATTATCGATCTTGAATATACACTTGGTGTTCTTTCGCCTTAATCCTTTGATCCTGAGGACCTGTATTATACTTTCCCTGTTGGCTGATCTCCCCCTGGACTGATATTTTCGTTTTTGTTCTCCCCCTGAACCTGTGCTTTCTCTTTATCTCAGAGAGTAGCATCAACAGATACTACCCCTAGTCTATCTCTTAAATATTCAAATGGTTCTCTTGCAATTGGTTTGGTAAATATATCTACTGTCTGTTCTTTTGTTGGTACATACTCCAGTTTTATTGTTTTCTGAGCTACTTGTTCTCGGAGAAAACAATACTTGATTGGAATATGTTTGGTTTTTGAATGAAGCACGGGATTTTTAGATATACTTATCGCACTTGTATTATCACATTTGATTGAGATAGGTTCATTAATGCTTACCTTCATGTCTTGAAGAGTTTGCTTCATCCACATGACTTGTGTACAACATGATGTTGCTGCTATATATTCTGCTTCAGCTGTAGACAGAGAGATGGATGTTTGTTTCTTGCTTAACCATGCCACCAGACTTTCTCCTAAATAGAAAGCACCTCCACTTTTACTTTTCCTGTCATCAACACAACTGGCCCAATCTGCATCTATGTATGTTGTTAAAGTGAAGATTTTGCCTTTAGGATACCAAAGTCCATACTGTGTTGTTCCTTGTAGATATCTGAGTATTCTTTTTACTTCCAAAAGATGGTTTTGTTTAGGTGCTGCTTGATATCTTGCCACTATTCCTACTGCTAGCATGATGTCTGGTCTTGATGCTGTCAGATACAGCAGGCTTCCTATCATGGATCTGTAGAGTTTTTGATCTACATCTGCAGTCCCATCATCAACGCACAGCTTGCATCCCGTGATCATGGGGGTTGTCACAGGTTTGCAGTCCTCCATTTTGAATTTTTTCAGCATTTATTTTAAGTATTTTTCTTGAGAGATGAATGTGCCTATGTTCTTTTGCTGAATTTGCAGTCCTAAGTAGAAACTGAGTTCTCCAATCATAGACATTTCAAACTCTGTTTTCATCTCATCAGCAAACCCTTTTGCTAGTTCATCTTTGTTGCTTCCAAACATAATGTCATCAACATATACAACAACAATCAAGAGTTCATTTTCATGGGCTTTATGTATAAATTGTTGTCTACTCCACCTCTCTTAAAACCCTGTTTTTGTAAATATTTATCCAGTCTTGAGTACCAAGCACGAGGAGCCTGTTTCAGTCCATATAGCGCCTTCTTCAGTCTGCATACATAGTCTTCTTTGTCTATCAATGAGAAGCCTTCTGGTTGTTCCATGTACACTTCTTCTTCTAGATATCCATTAAGAAAAGCAAACTTTACATCCATTTGATATACCTTGAAGTCTTGGTAGCATGCAAATGCCAGGAACATTCTGATAGCTTCCATTCTAGCTACAGGGGCAAATTTTTCTTCATAATCAAGTCCTTCAATTTGTGAGTACCCTTTGCATACCAGCCTGGCTTTATTCCTGATTACTTGTCCTTGCTCATTCATTTTGTTTTTGAATACCCATTTTTAACCAATGATATTCTTCTTAGTGGGTCTAGGAACTAGTTCCCAAGTATTTTTTTTCTCAATTTGATCCAATTCTTCATTCATAGCATTCACCCAAGACTTTTCCTTGCTGGCTTCTTCAAATTTCTTTGGCTCTATTTGTAACAACATGGCTATGTATACCTATTCAGTTTGTTCTGTCAGCTGCCTTTTTGTTTGGACTCCTACACTCTTGTCTCCAATGATTTGATCTTCTGGATGGTTCTTTTGAGTGTATCTTGAGGGGGTTTTCGAGTTCAGTTCGGTATCTTCTATAGTCTGCTTGCTCCATCATCATCTTGGTCCTCTTATTCATGATTTTCTGAATAGCTGCTGCAGTCTGTATCTCTTGTCTTGTTTGGGAGTTCTTCATCAAATCTTACATCAATAATTTCTACAATTTTTCGAATAGTCTTGTTGTAGCATCTGTATCCTTTACTCTTGGATGCATATCCTAAGAGTATTCCTTCATCTTCTCTTGCATCAAATTTCCCCAGATTTTCATCATTGTTCTTTATGTAGCACTTGCTGCCAAAGACTCTAAAGTGCTTGATTGATGCAGGTTTACCATGCCATAGCTCATAAGTTGTCTTGTCACTGTTAGGTCTTAAATGAGCTTTGTTTAGAATATGTATTGTTGTGTGTACAGCTTCTGCCCAAAAGGTTTGAGTAATGTTATTCTCTTGCATCATAGCTCTGGCCATTTGTTGTACAGACCTGTTTTGTCTCTCTGCTACTCCATTCTACTGAGGTGTCCCTGCAATGGTAAATTGTTGCTTTATTCCATGTTCATTACATAAGTCTGCAAATTCATAATCTGTGAATTCTCCTCCTCTATCTGATCTGATACATTTTAGCTTGCATCCAGTTTGATTTTCTGCTAATGCTTTGAATATCTTAAATTTTTCCAGTGCTTCTGATTTGTTCTTGAGAAAAGCAACCCATGTCATTCTGGAGAAATCATCTATTATCAGCATGAAATAGGATTCTACACTTGGTGTCTTAGTTCTAGCAGGTCCACACAGGTCCATGTGCACAAGCTGGAGTGGTCTTCTTGTTGATAGCTCATCTTTATATTTAAAGGATGTGCGAGTCTTTTTCCCCAATTGACAAGATTTTCATATGGTATTTGAAGGTCTTTTTATTTCTGGCATATCTCTGACAGCTTTCTTCTTGCTCAATCTGATGATATGGTCGAAACTGAGGTGTCCCAATCTCCTATGCCATAACCATGACTCCTCAAGTTTGCTAAGGTGGCAGGCTTCATCTTCCTCTTTCACTATGTACACATTACTCTCTGTTCGAATACCTTTGAGCAGAGTCTTTCCAGTTGTGCTTGACCTGACTACACAATCTTGTGCTCTAAAAAGAACTTCACACCCTTTGTCACACATCTGACTCACACTCAGTAAATTTGCTTTCATTCCATCCACAAATAGTACATCTTGGGCCTTTCCTCTGCCATTGTCTATGCTGACTGAGCCTTTTCCCTTGATATTTCTTGATTTATCATTGCCAAAAGTAACATTGCCAGATTTATTTTTATCAAGAGTTATAAACTTGCTTTTGTCTCCAGTCATGTGTTTAGAGCAGCCACTGTCCAAATACCACTGGCTTTTCAGGTCTTGAGTAGTTAGAGCTAGGTCACACTTATTCTCCTTCTTTTTCCATTGGAGGCATCCTTTTGTTTTATATCTTTTGTGAGATGATGAATCACTCTCTTTCAAAGGACATTTGAAAGGCATATGTCCAGCTTGATTGCATATAAAGCATTTGATCATAGTTTTTGCAGAATTGTGAGTATGAACAAAATTTCTTTGATTCATAAACCTCCTTGAAGTGTTGAAAATCAATATTTGTCCATACTTTCTACATTCAATGATTTTATGGCCAAATTCTTTACAATAAAAACAGTAACCATAGAAACTGTTTGCATACCTGATGTGAGGTTGTCTTCTCCAGTTGCTTGTTTGAGGTAGTCTCTTCATTGTTTGCATCTTTTGCTGGTTTGAATTACTCCTTCTTGCATGACAATATGCAGCAATGTGTCCCAACTTGTGGCAGACATAACAGGTGGCATTCTTCATAGGAGGGAAGAATTTCCTTTGATGGCTTGCAAGCTTGACAGACCCAGGAGTATATGAACCTTTTTCTGTTGTCTAAGTATTTCTTTCATTCTTTGTTATTCGAGGATTCTTCTGGGTTCTGTTTCCCTCCTTACCTACTTCTTCTTTTGTAGGCATTATTTGAGGTGCTTCATCATTCTTCTTTGCTTTTACAAAGATAATTTTTTTGTTTTCCTTTTCTTTGCTTTTACTTGATTCTCCTTCATAGCCTATTCCAGTTTTTATCAAAGGAGATCTTTGAGCATCCAAAATTTCATCCAACTTACCAGAGCTTGTTGTTTGAGAGGAGTTCATATACACTTTCTGTTGAGCACTTTCTAATTTCTTCCTCAGACATACAATTTCTTCTTCCAGCTTCTCTTGTTCTCGAGTTTTATCCTTGATTTGCTGAAGTAACATATCTTCTATCTTCTTAGCTTCTTCAAGATTTACCTTCAGCTGCATGAGGACTTCTGAGTTTTGTTCTTCTTTCACACATTTGAGGAGAATCTATTTTTGTTTTCTACATCTTAGTTTGAGTCTGTCAATCTCCTCCAGAGCACTTCTTAGCTCCCCCTCAAGGTCGACTTCCCCTTCTTCTTCTTCATCTTCTAGTAAGAGTCCTTCAAGATCTTCTATGGCCATCAGTAAAAATTCAGAGGTTCCCTCTTCTCCGAAGGATTCATCTGAGTCTTCAAATGTACTGCTGTCTTGTTGAGCATAGAAGGATTTTTTGCTAAATTTCTTTCCTTTCTGCCAGTTCTTTGATGTGTTTTTCTCTGATTCTTGAGCCTGATTCCTTACTTTCTTTTGAGGACACTTAGCATCATAATTTCCAACTCTTCCACAGTTAAAGCATTTGAAGGGAAGTTTACCTTTATATCTACCTAAGCCTCTATCCAGTTTCTTGACAAATTTAGCTTCTTCTTCATCAGAGCAAGAGCATATGTCTTCTTTTTCTTCTTTCTTCTTTTCTGTTTTAAAAGCTTCTTCCCTCGTACTTGGCTTCTTCTATGGGAGCCTCATCTCATATTCTTTTATATTTCCGCTGGTTCATGGTCAAGGTCTCCCAATCAGTTGTCTCTTCTATTGCAAACACCTTGGGATTAAATCTGGATGGGAGTGATCTTAGAATATTTTGCACAACTATAATTTCTGGCATGGTTTCTCTAAGAGCTTTCATATTGTTAACAATTTCTGCAACTTTTAAGAAGAAGCTGCCAATATCCTCATTATCATTCATTTTTAAATTTCCAAACTGGGCCCTATATATTTGAAGTTTGGCAGTCTTTACCTTTTTATTTCCCTCATGGATATTCTCTAGAGTGTCCCACATATCTTTGGCAGTCTTACTGTGCATTATTTTGATAAACTCAGCTTCACATAGTCCATTTAAGATTGCATTCATTGCTTTTGCATTAGCTACAAAGCTTTTTTTAGCTTCTTTCTCTGAATCAGTTGACTTTGTGACATATCCAAATTCCACAGCATCCCAAACTTCTAATCCTAAAGACATTATATATGCTTTCATTTTGATTTTCCAAAAGGCATAATTTGCACCTATAAAGAAAGGGGCTTTATTGGTTGAGCTTCCTTCTTGACTAGCCATCTTGAGAGCCTAGGATCTCCTTTCAGTTGTTAGACTGATATAAAAGGAACTAGCTCTGATACCAATTATTGAACCTTTAGTTAAACTAAGAGGGGGGGGGGGGGGTGAATCAGTTTAACACCTTCCTGATCTTTTAAAACTTTTCATTAAACTTATTTACACCTTCATTTCATATCCAATTTAATGTGTGAGTAATCTTAGAATGTAAGCAGCAGGTATTATTATAATATAACAGTAGGCTTAATATGAGAGCAGCAGGTATTAAGCAGATGATACATATCAGATCAATACATAAATATCATACACAGAGACACCAAATATAAGTGGAAACCCATAAAGGGAGAAAACCACATCTTATTATTGTTGTGAAGCAAAGGCAAGCTCCAACTCCCTCTCACCATTGTTTTTCTGCAGGCACCAACCTACAGGAGGCTCCAACCTCGATTCTGCAAGCTACAACTTGGAAGGAAGCACCGACTCCCTTCAATTTTCTGCAGGCACCAACCTACAGGAGGCTTCAACCTCAGTCAGCTACAACTGACAGCTATCAAGCTGCAACTTGATAGGGAAGCTCCAACTTCCTCAATTTATCAAACTGAATGTTTGCTGATTTACTTCAGATATCAGCTCTGTTCTGTAGCTTCTCTTTTCTACTCTTCTTCTCTTAATCTTCTCTGCCTTATTCTTCTATATTCTACATTCTCTATATTTTCTCTCTCTCTCCTCTTTGAGCTTATCAAATTGATATTATAGATAGAAATTCTCACATGAATGTTTGTATTTCACAAGGAATTTGGAGTGAACAGTCATGACTCTTTGGCTTCTTTCTTATTCCTTTTTCCAACTCATTTTTAGAATTACTACAATATGTACAAATTTCCATGCTACAGTGGGATTTTGTCTTTTCCTTAGGATACTTGCCTTTGCATCACAAAAAATAAAAAATTAATTACAACATTTACATTCACCTTTTTTTATTTTTATTTATTTTTTAATTACATATTTCAATTTTACTCAGCTCCTTTTCTGGATTTTGGCTTTACTGGATTTGTCTTTTCCTGCTGCTGTTAAGAATCTGTTCTGCATACTCTTTGTTCACTGTCATCTATATATTCCCTGTTCACTGCACTTTTGAATCCCTTTGTTGTACATTTCTTCAACTCTGCAATCTTTGTTTTCCTCTGTCAGGCCTCATACTTCCTCTTTCTGTGTGCATATAAAATGAATACAACAAATTTGTACTCAATCCAACTGTCGATCTGGGCAAACTTGGATTAATGCGGAAACTTCATTTTCCATGGTTATAAAACCATACATATGAATTCATTCATATTTCAGTCATTACAATATTCCCAATTCGGGCAATCTCGTCACATTCCTTTATTCTATGCTGGCACATTTAAATAAACAAGTCTGAGTATTTTTTATGTCTCAATTCAGAGAATTGAGATGTTCATTCAACATTCCGCCATGGCTATAACACGACCGTCCATCGCATATAAAATCATATCATATACCCTTGATCCTTTAAATACGTGCCTGGATCATATTCAAACTTTATTATACGTAATATTTTCATATATATTCCATCGGACCTTATAATGCGTCAACTAGCATTAATAAAACCAATTCTTTACATATATTTCCGCCTGGGCCCACCTATGTAGCCAATCAAAGGTATGCACCGTACCTGGCTGATTCCACGCGCCATCCAACGACTGTCATTGCATTGCCCGATCCAACGGATATCGCACGGGCTACATGCGCGAAAGATAACGCGCGATGGCGCGTAGTACTCGGGTTATCCTCCGCACATCTTGGTTAGACTCCGAGCAAGTTCTGCGAACGATCGCCGTCGGATAGCCCTCTTCCAGATCAATGGCTCGTGACAATTTCGCTCGGTGTCTCTGGTATGAAGAATAATGTGTGATGGCGCAGTTTAACAAGCGGTTTTGTAATGGGTCCATAAGCCACGTGTCGATTCCTGTATGGAATCGCTCGCAACTCCTCGAATACCGCCTTCCGTATAAGAGTGGTGCGATGAATACCACCATCTAGCGCCAAACCGCCGTCACTGTTCATATGGGTCACGGTTCTGCTTCATTCCACGCAAGGTTCCATCGTATAGTTAAATACACCATTTTAGCGCTAATTTCTTCGCATTAACACTAACTCCGGGCAACATCAAACATGCGCTGGTTACGTCTTATTTACACAAGGTTCCGTCCGAATCTCCATTGTATTATTGCTCTGTTACATAGTTCATACATACACAGGATATGATTCTCCGTTACATAGTTCATACACACATAGGATATGATTCCTAGACTTTATTTATATATATATAAATAAGCCCGGCTTGGAATTTTATAACTGCTCTACCTCTGCTGCTTCTGTCGCTCTGCCTCTGCCTCTACTTCTGATAACGGTTCTACCTCTTATTATATTCGCTTTCTCTGCCTCTTTAGCTATTTGTCTTATGCTCTCTCTCTTTATTTCATGTTTGTTACTTTGCCTCATTGCCTTATTGCCTTATTGCCATTAATGACAATATTTCCAACAAAAGTCTTCTTATGACTTAAAAGCCACATAAAATACCCAACTTTAGGCCAAAACTTCGCACTCCATATTTTATTCTAGATTGGTACTGCAATATCCTGATGATTATTTGATTTAAGGTAGTAGGATTATTTTATCGTGAACATACCTTTTGTTCTATAACCCCATCGTAGAATGTCCTCCCCAGCTGTAGCTACCAATGTTCTAGTTTTCATCTCTCTGTCCAAATTATTCCATTGGGCTGTTGCTGGTGCATTAGTCCATTGTTCTTTTTTTTTCCAAACTCGCCATTGTCCTTCCTCCCGACTATTCCAATAATTGTGCAATAGTCTTTGATTTGGTAGATTTGTGAATAAAAATATTTCACCCAAATCCAATCGACTAAACAGTTTCTCTCTCTGCTGCCAAGAATCTTCCCAAAAAAGTGTTGTTTGCCCTCCACGAACTTCCCAGAAACTATGTTGTCGGATTAGATCCCTATTCATAGCTGCTAAATTCCATATATTTGATCCTTTGGGGCTGATATCTATTTTCAACTTCCCAACATTTGTTGTAGGCATTTCATATTTATTTTCCCAAATGTGTTTCCAAAGATCTGGTCCTCCTTGCACCCATCTCCACCATAAATTTACACCCATGACTTGATTTAGAATATAAGGATCTCGAAATCCTAGTCCCCTGTTTTTTTTGTTTTTATAAGTTTTTCCCATGATAAGAGTGCCCATGTCCTCATATTTTGCGCTCCTTGCCATAAGAATTTTTTAATAATCTAACCATATTATCGCATACTGTTTTCGATGTTGCTCTAACCGATAGTTGATAAATAGGAATTTCTTGCAGTACTGATCTGAGCAAAATGACTCTACTTGGGGCATTGAGTGCTCTTAGAGCCCATTTCTGAAGGCGTTTATGGAGACTATTAAGCAGATCTTCCCAACTTGCTGTCGTGAAAGAGGAAATATTCAATGGAAAACCCAGGTATTTCATTGGAAAGGTTCCAATTTGGAAACCCAAAGTCCTTGAAATAAATCGTTGGGTTGCATTGGTGGTGTTAAAAAAATAAACACAATATTTGTTATTATTGATCATAGTTCCTGAAGCTTGCATGAAAATTTTGAGGATTTCCAGAATAGCTTTTGCTTCTATTAAGGAAACTTGACAGAAGAGCATAATATCATCAACGAATTGTTGATGTGAGAAAGTAAGATTGTTGCCCCATAAATTCAAACCTTTCAATCGATTATCTACAATTTTAGCATTTATAAGTCGGCCAAGTCCCTCGGTAGCTATTATAAATAGAAAAGGGGAAATGGGATCACCTTGACACAGACCCCGAGTTGCGTTAAAACGCTGACTAGGAGCTCCGTTAAGAAGGATGGAGTAATTAGGGGTTGAAATACAAGACAGCAACCACTGCGTCCATCATCCATCAAAACCAAAAGCTAATAAAACCTCCTTCAAGTAAGACCAATTTAAACGATCATATGCTTTAGAAAGATCTAACTTAATCAACATACCTTTGACTTTCCTCTCTTTCAGAGAATGCATTGCTTCTTGAACCATAACTATCCCATCCAATCTTTGCCTTCCTTTTACAAATCTAGTTTGCTCCGGAGAAATAATATTGAGGAGAATTGGTTTCAACCTGTTAACCATATTGTAGAAAGGATTTTATAAATAACATTACACAAGGCTATAGGACGGAAGCCTAAAGGCGTATCAATTTGAGAATACTTTGGTATCAAAGTGATTAGAGTTGAATTCAAAGCTGGATACACATTCCTTGTACGCCTGGACTCTTCTACCATTTCCCAGATATCTTGTCCCATGAAAGACTAGGTGGCCTGATAGAATTCAGATGTAAAACCATCTGGACCTAGATCTTTCTGTTTAGGAATATTTTTAACTACATCTTCAACCTCCTCCAAGGTAATACTCCGCATTAAAGCTAAATTTTGTTCCCTAGAAACTATAGAGGGAATATGAGAGGTGATTTGCCTAATATCATCTTCTCTGTTATTAATAGGTTCAATTACCATATCCTGAAAATTTCTTACTAACATATCTTCCATTTCAATATGCTGATATACTTTATTACCATTCACGTCTTTCAATGAGAATATCATATTGTGTTGTCTTCTTTGAATTAGGGATTTATGAAAGAAAGTAGTATTTTTTCCCCTTCTTTTAACCATTGCACTCGAGATTTCTGCTTCCATAATATCTCTTCCTATTTTCTCCTTTCTTCTAATTCACTAAGAATGATTCCTTCTTGTTCTGCAAGAATTTCCATTCGTCCCTGTAAAATTATCTCGTGTTGATTCTATTTCATTTTATCTTGAAGATTACTCATTTTTGACTGAATATTTCCAAAATGGCCAGATTTTGATTTCAGGTTTTAAATGTTTCAGACGTAACTGAAAAGTATGCACTCTATTTCTCCCTTGGATATGTGTCGATTTCCACGATTGCTTAACTTTTTCGAGGAAAGTAGGATCTCTTAACCAAAATAGTTCAAATCGAAAAGGCCTATTTTTGGGAACATCTTTAATATCAAATTGCAAACTCATAGGCCAATGATCTGATCCTAAAGAAGGAAAAAATAAAGCTTCATAATGGACGTCTAGACTCACCAGATCCTCTGAGACTAAGAATTGATCAAGACGAGAGACTACCTGATGTGTTTCCTCCCTACGGTTATTCCAGATAAGACAATTTAATTTGAGACACAAACTTAAAGACAATATTTAAGACAATGTACAAGTTTTCTTTTGTGTCAAGTTAACACAATTTACCCCAAAAAAATATCTTAAATATTATCTTAAAACTCCTTTTATATTATAAACCCTTTTGTGTTGTAATTACATGAAAATTTTGATTTTTCATATTTTTCAACTAGAAAGATTAAAGCCAAATGTAAAATGGTTAGTTTCTATATGGGAACCGATAGTTATTTAATATGCTCGGAACTCTTTGGTTGTTTAATGATTCTCTGCAATCTATGTATAGAAATTTCCATGAAATTTTTGACTTAGCTATTACTGATAGATTTGTCTATAAATTAGACAAATTAATAATGATCCTTGTCTCGTCAGTTGTATCTTAAATCTTGCCTCTCAAATCAAAATGACATTATCTATTTAATTTTCTTTATTTATAAAATTCAAAAAAATAAAGTTTATTTATAATCTTTTTATTTCTATAATAAATTTCGATTTTCTGTAAAATCGAAAAGATTGAACTTATTATAATGCAGAGAAAATTTGGATTCAATTTTGATGTGACATATTCAGAATAATTGCATAATCTGGCATGCCATAAAGTACATCAAGGAGATGAAGCGACGGGTCAATGAATTGAATAGGGATCTCCTCTCTGAAAAAAGAATTGAATAGGGATCTCGTGGCTGAGCTGGAGGTCCATCAACTGGAAAACGGTAGCAAAGAAGCCAATTCGGACATGGATTCAGTGCCTGCACTACCCACGGTGAGTATCGGTCACTGAATTTTTGACGATTTAAGCCTTTGATCTGAAAATAGTACCAAGGAACTATTTACTGAATGTTAAATAGTACCAAGGATTTTTGAAGATAATATTCAACTTTTTGGATGCTCAATCTCTTTTAGTTTAACTAATTTGCTTTGCTTTCTTGGGCTGTAATGTTTACAAATTAAAACTATGTATATAGAGTTATTTATTTTATTAATGATGAGATGAGATAATATCACATTACTTTTTTAAAATAACATAAAATGAATGAATTATCACATTATTAATGATGAATTATTATTTAATAACATAATTTTAATATTTTTTAAAATTTACATAAAATGTTTAGGTTGAAAAATATAAAAATGTTAAGTAAAGCATATTTACACAAAAAAATAATAACAATGTATACAAATTTATTTTTACAAAATGCTCTTATCTTATAGATACATAAAACAAGAGTTAGGTGAAGGTATATATATAACTACTTATTTGCATACATGAATTGCTTGCATTTAGTTTATTTGGTTGAAGTTATATGTGCTTGCATTTAGTTCATTAGGTTAAAGTGATATGTGCAAAGATGGAATTATTCGAAATATTAAAATTTCATTAAAAAAATATGTAAATAAATTTCAATTATATTCTTGTTTAGTTCATTAAGTTAAAGTGATATGTGAAGATGAAATTATTTGAAATATAAAAAATCATTAAAAATTTATGTATTTAAATTTCAATTATATTTTTATTTTAAAAATATCTATAACTTCCAAATAATCAATTTTACATGATGTATTTGTCACATCTTATAATATATATATTTTAATTTAAAAATAAAATCTTAATATTTATTTTTTAATTTAAAAATAAAATATAAGATTTTATTAAGATTTAATATTTTATTTTCTAATTTCTTATTATTTTTTGAAAACTTTCTCTTAAATTAAATATTAAATTATTTTATTTAAAAATTAAAATTAAAAAAAAATAATTAAATGATTGGTTGTTTATAAAAAATATATATCAATTATTTTAAAAAATTGATAATTATAAAAGATATTATGGTAGTAAATAGTCCTTATTATTCATCTAAAACATTTTAAATTATTAAAATAGATATAACCATTCAAACCCTACAGGTCAGAGGAGCTCTTCTCATCACTAGCCCTGGAAAACAGTTATTACCACGTGGCTTTTTACCAAGTTTATAATCAGCTTTCTGAAATAGAAATGGGTTGTTTGAGTGGTGTACCAATAATTGAAAATAGTTGAAGATGGGATGTGCAACACGCGATCAAATTATTTTCAAACATTAACATCAGAAATGATGACCAGAAGATACACCGTAACGTTGACACAAAACAAATATTCATGAAAAGTAGCTAACGACATGCTCAATTATGGTAATAATAGAATATAAAAACTTCAAATATGTGATTACATCATTATTAACTCTATCATTAATAAGGTACAAAAGTACTGTAGGAATACATGCATATTGTAAACATTTAGCACTTGATTGCTTCAATAACTTTGGTTATCAGTGGTTTATTAAAACATATCGTAAAAATTTAGCACTTGATTGCTTCAATAACTTTAGTTATCAGTGGTTTATTAAATTACTTTCAAACATCAACATCATAAACGATGACCAGAAGATACACCGTAACATTGAAACAAATCAAATATTCATGAAAAGTAGCTAACTTGATGGAAATTTCTGATAATTTCGAACAAAACAGAGGAAGCAAAGTTCCTCAACTCAACACAAAGAAATGAGAGAAATCTGGACAAAGAAGATGGAGAAAAGCTCTGTTTTTATTAACCATAAAAATGACAATAAAAATTACAAACTTCTTCAGAATTATAGTTCTGGAATAATCAAAAACTCCATACTCTATTTTTACAAACTCTGTTTTTTAATACAGATTTGTGTTTCAACAATAGGCAGATAGTTGTTGAAACTCCACACAGTCTATTGCTGAAACACACTGACAGTTGCTGAAACTGCCTGTAGAATGCATTGCTGCTCCAAAACACAGCGACTCTGTTTTTTTCCTATTTTTCCTGCTCTGCCTTCTTCTCTGTCTTTTTCTATTTCTCAAACTCTCTAACATTAAAACGAACTGTTGTTCATTACATTTATAAGTGAAAAACATATTTGACTTATAATATTTAAAAATACAAAATATCTACTAAAGCTTATCTGCGTATTGAATGCACAGGAGGTGGTGGGAGTTAACGTGCTGGCTTTTGGAAAAATGAAGTCGGCTGTCTATCGGCTCAATAACTTCTGCAAATTTAATGCTTGACTTTCAGGCATCCGCCTTGCTGAAATATCTGCGGCAATCATATTTTTTGTCCAGCTATTTTATGTTGCAGTTGGAATTAAATTTCAACACTCCCCCTTAATTTCAACTGCTGGGTTTTGCTGCATACCCAGGCATTTTCTGAAATGATCAAAACTTTTCTTTGCCAATGCTTTTGTTAAGATGTCAGCTAACTGATCCTCTGTTCTGCAGTGCTGCAAAACAATCTCACCATTGTTAACCAATTCACGTATGAAGTGAAATTTGGTGTCTATGTGCTTTGTTCTTTTATGAAAAACAGAGTTTTTAGACAATGCTATTGCCGAGCTATTGTCACAGTAAATGGTTGTGCCCTTTTCTTGTTCATGACACAAATCTCTGAGAACTCTTCTCAGCCACACTGCTTGGCATGCTGCTGCTGTTGCTGCCACGTACTCTGCCTCTGCGGTTGACAAAGCCACAATTGGTTGCTTCTTGGAAGCCCATGAGATGGCTCCCGATCCCATATGAAACACATATCCCGATGTGCTTTTCCTATCATCAACACTTCCAGCCCAATCATTGTCAGTGTAACCTGTCAACATGAAACTTTCAGAAGAGGAGTATAAAATACCAAACCCCTTCATTCCATTCACATACTTTAGAATCCTCTTGGCTGCCTGCCAATGAGTCTCTTTCGGTCTTTCCATGAATCTGGAGAATAAACTCACAGCGTGCATAATGTACGGCCTAGTTGCAGTCAAGTACATGAGGCTGTCAACTATGCTCTTGTACAACTTTGGATCAAAATCCTTGCTTCTATCTTCTTTGGTCAATTTCAACCCCATTACAGTTGGAGTCACAGCTGCCTTGATGTTCTGCATGTTAAATCTCTTCAAGACTGCTTCTACATATTTAACTTGGGAAATGAAAACACCATTTTCACTTTGGTCTACTTCAATTCCAAGAAAATATCTTAAGAAGCCCAAATCAGTCATTTCAAATTCACTTTTCATGACTGCTTTAAAATCAGCAATGAGAGAAGCATCATTGCTAGTAAAGATTAAATCATCTACATATAAAACAACAATAAGAATCTTACTGTCATTCTCCTTTATGTAGAGTGTGGGTTCACCATCACACTTCTCAAACCCATTCTCAATCAGATAAGCATCTATTCTGTTGTACCATGCTCTTGGAGCTTGCTTCAGCCCATAAAGAGCCTTCTTCAGGCTGCAGACTTTATGCCCTTGTCCTTCAACTTCATAGCCTGGAGGTTGTTCAACATAAACCTCTTCTTTTAACACTCCATTCAGGAATGCAGATTTAACATCCATCTGATAAATCTTCCATTTGTGTTGTGCCGCAATAGACAACACCGTTCTGATTGTTTCCATCCTTGCTACTGGTGCAAAGGTTTCATCATAGTCTCTGCCTTGTTGCTGCTTGTAGCCTTTCACAACAAGTCTTGCTTTGTGCCTATCAATCTTGCCTTCAGCATTGCTTTTGGTCGTATAGACCCACTTAACTCCAATGGCATCTTTGCCTTCAGGGAGGTCCACTAACTCCCATGTTTTACTCTTCTCAATTGCACCAATTTCTTCATTCATTGCTTCAATCCATTTATCTTCATTTACAGCATCTTCAAAATGAATTAGGTCATCAACATGAAAATATAAAGCGAATAATGAATTCAGAACGGTATTGTTACTTACCTCTCCTTGTTCATAAATCTCATTTAGATTTCTGAATCTTGGTCTTCTTGGTGTGCTTGGAGTTCCATCCAAACTTGAGGGTATTTCTGATCCCTGTGGTGTGCTTGGAGAAGCACTTCCTTGACTTCTCAAGGCTGTTTGAATTCCAGCTTGTGGTGTGGTTTGATGTACTTGCTGTGGTGGAGGAGGAACCACCAAAGAAGGGTTATTTGCTGCTGTCCCTTCCTCTTCTTCTTCATGAGACACAATTCTCTTCACATTCACTGTCTTCTCTAAGCTTCCATCCCAAGCTTCATCTTCAATGAATTTCACATCTCTGCTTACTATCAATTTCTTGGTCAATGGATTATAGAGTTTGTATGCTTTTGACTCATCACAGTAGCCAATAAAGACACACTTCTCCCCCTTACTGTCAAGCTTCTTCCTTAGCTGATCCGGTACATGTGCATATGCTACACAGCCGAATACTCTCATGTGAGTGACGGTTTGCTTTTGACCACTCCATGCTTCTTCTGGTATTTTGTTCATGACAGCTTTAGTTGGGCATCTATTCAAGATGTAAACTGCGCAAGTGACAGCTTCTGCCCAATACTCATGCGGCAAGTGTTTTTCCTTCAGCATACTCCTGACCATGTCCAGAATGGTCCTATTTTTCCTTTCTGCAACACCGTTTTGCTGAGGTGTATACCTCGCGGTGAACTGCTTTTGTATGCCATTCACTCTGCAAAAATGCAGAAAGTCTTTGGAGATGTACTCTCCACCTCTATCTGTTCTGAGCACTTTGATATAATGCCCACACTGCTTTTCAACAAGAGTTTTGAAGTGGCGGAATTTCTCAAACACTTCACTCTTCTGTTTCAGCATATACACCCATGTCTTTCTGGTGTAATCATCAATGAAAGTTAAAACATATTTATTTCCGGCAAATGATGGTATTTGCATCGGTCCACACACATCAGAGTGAACAATTTCCAAGGGTGCTTTTGCCCTTATACTCTTTCCTGCTGGAAAGCTTTCTTTGTGTTGCTTGCCCAAGATGCAGCCTTCACAAAGGCTGTCCGGTTTCTCAATCAATGGCAATCCCTTTACCATTCCCTTTCTGTGCAACAGATTCAAGCCTCCGAAATTGAGATGTCCAAATCTCAAGTGCCACAACCAATTCTCATCTTTCACTTGTTCTTGAAAGACTTCTTGTGTTACAGATGCAATAGTTCTTCCTTCCTTCAAATCTGCCCTGAGTTTGAGAGGAAACATCCTATTGCTGGTCATCTGAACCTGTGCAATGATCTTCTTACTTGGAGGTATGTCTCTGATTGTACACACATCATCTTTGAAGAACACATTGTAACCTTTGTCAATGAGCTGTCCAATGCTCAAAAGATTACATTTCAGACCAGGTACATATTATACCTCTGGCACAATCATATGTTCTCCATTTCTTGCTCGGATACTAACTCTGCCCTTACCCTTGACAGATATCTTACTATCAGTTCCTGTTGTTACCTCAGATTTCACATTTTCATCCAGATTGGCAAACATTGCAATATTTCCAGTCATGTGATTACTACAACCTGAGTCTAAGAACCAAAAATCTTCTTGTTTGTCTTGTGCAATGTTACATGTTAACAGCACAATCTTTGGATTCTTATCTTCTTCATTTGCAAAATTAGCATTCTGCCTACTATTCATGTCATTTTGTTTTTTCCTACATTCATTGGAATAGTGCCCATATTTCTTACAATAATGACATTGGACTTGGGATTTGTCATACCTTTGTCCATGAACTTGCTGTTTGTTTGAACCTTCATCTTGATTCCGATTGCAGCTCCTTCCGCTTGTGCTTGCAGTATTATTTCTGCCTTTGTTTTGGCTTCTTCCACGACCTCTATTATTTGCTCTGCCTCGACCTTTTCCTTGGCTGAAAGACATTTGAGTCTTGAATGCTTGCTCGAAAGAGGAATCTGTTCCTCTACTTAGTCTGTGTTCATGAGACATAAGAGAAGCATTGATTCCATCTACTGTGAACTGTGAGAGATCATTTGTTTCTTCTATTTCTACCACAACAGCTTCAAACCTTGATGGTAAACTTCTCAAGATTTTCTCTACAATCCTTCTTTCTTCAAGAATTTCACCATGAGATCTTATCTGGGTTATCAACCCAATAACCTGAGTGAAGAATGAATCTACTGTATCAGATTCCTTCATGCTGAGTGTTTCAAAGTCTCTCCTCAACATCTGCAACTTTGCAGTCTTCACCTTCTCCATGCCTTGATAGGCAGTTTTGAGAATATCCCATCCCTCCTTGGATTTTGTTGCTGCTGCAATCCGTGGAAAAACACTTTCATGTACTGATTGGAAGAGAAAAAAGAGGGCTTTGGCATCCTTCTTCTTGTCACTCTTCAACTGGTCTCTTTCTGCTACTGTCAAAGAAGCCAATGTTGTTGCATCTGCAGGTTCAGCATAGCCAGTTTCAAGCAGCGCCCATATTCCTTGAGAAGCAAACAATGCTTTCATAGTTATGGACCAATAACTGTGATTCTTCCCATTAAAATGTGGCAGTTGGGAATTTGTCAAACTAGTTCCAGCATCTACCATCTTAATTGTAAAAATCAAGAAAAGATACTGACTGTATAATAAAACAAGCAAGAACTTTCTCTGCTGGAGAAATCTGCTCAGTTAAGCTTCTTACAGCTCCTGCAGTGGAAAAACAAACTCTGTTTTTGTCTCACTGAGTGCCTAGACCAGCTCCGATACCATGATGGAAATTTCTGATAATTTCGAACAAAACAGAGGAAGCAAAGTTCCTCAACTCAACACAAAGAAATGAGAGAAATATGGACAAAGAAGATGGAGAAAAGCTCTGTTTTTATTAACCATAAAAATGACAATAAAAATTACAAACTTCTTCAGAACTACAGTTCTGGAATAATCAAAAACTCCATACTCTGTTTTTACAAACTCTGTTTCTTACACAGATTCGTGTTTCAGCATCTGGCAGACAGCTGCTGAAACTCCACACAGTCTGTTGCTGAAACACAGAGACAGTTGCTGAAACTGCCTGTAGAATGCATTGCTGCTCCAAAACACAGCAACTCTATTTTTTTCCCTGTTTTCTCTACTCTGCCTTCTTCTCTGTCTTTTTCTATTTTTCAAACTCTCTAACGTCAAAACGAACTGCTGTTCATTACATTTATAAGTGAAAAACATATTTGACTTATAATATTTAAAAATACAAAATATATTCTAATCTTATCTGCGTATTGAATGCACAGGAAGCGGTGGGAGTTAACGTGCTGGCTTTTGGAAAAATGAAGTCGGTTGTCTGCCAGCTCAATAACTTCAGCAAATTTAATGCTTGACTTTCAGGCATCCGCCTTGCTGAAATATCTGCGGCAATCAGATTTTTTGTCCAGCTGTTTTTCCAGAGATTCTTTATTTTAAATTTCATGTAATTCTGCTTTTATCTTTTAAAATAACTGTCATCTTGGTAGGAAGTCATCTTGCTGAATTTACTCACTTGCAACTGACGATGGATCGCACCAGGGAGACCCCTCGTATAGCAACATAGTAGATGGACCCAATGCCAAGTAGGTTAGGAAGAATGGACCAGAAGATGGAGCTTCTGCCTTACAGCTCATTTCTAGCGGTAACCCTGAGGGCCCGGCACTCCAGCGAAATCCCCACCTATTTCTTGCACCCTTGAGACATGGTAATAATCTCTTCGTTTGCAGTTCTCGGAGGTAGGTAATAATATCAAGTTTTTCAATCTAGTTTCATTCTTTGCTAGAACTCTGTAGGGATTCGAATAGGGTGTCTTCAATGCGTTTCTATATTCCCCCATTTTCCGGTATCGGTTTTCCAAAGCTGTTGTTTTTACTAATGTAGCACTAGGTGCAATGAGGGAATGAAGCAACTTGGTCCGATTAGGGGGTCTCGAATTAGTTACTGTATTCCTGTAATCCAGTATCATTTTTCAATAGATTCTTTTTCGGGTCGAAGATAAATATCATTATATATCTGTTGTGTCAATGAGTTATGCGGATGGTCTGGAGGTGTGCATAATTTTTATTCTTGCTTATATTGCATTTACACTGTTATCGGCTTTATATACTGGGTATAAGGCTGATGTTAAACCACGAAGGTAGTGGTGTATATCAAACCTCGTCATCTCAGGAGTCCTATATTGCATTTACAATGTTATCGGCCATATATACTGGGTATAAGGCTGATGTTAAACCACGAAGGTAGTGGTGTATATCAAACCTCGTCATCTCAGGAGTCTTCATCCGATTCAGACTATCAGACGCCAACATGGTACAACAAATGGTATGAATTGTGGTGCAAATGGATAGATTCCTTCATCATATCTAGGCTTGTAAGAATTTTGGAGTTTGTATGTGCTCAAGATGGTGGACGTGTCCGGGCTGTTTATGCTGTTGTTGATGTCACGTATAGATTCATGGGAGTCCATTGGACTGGTTTTTCCGGCAATTGCTATTACCGTTTGATTCCCGATGACTCTATTGTCGGAATTATTGATGGTTGCACAAGTTTTTTTTGAGGAGGCCAATGGATTAGGTGGGATGTGACAAGTGGTCTGACAATTCCCTCAAACTAACACTTTTAGGATGGGGAATACAAAGGTGGCGGAAGCTATTTATGGTGTTTCTGTTGTACCTATTTTACGAATATGAGGAGTCTGGTTTAATAATCACATGGGCTCTGACGTTGGTGTGGGGTGGTCATGTTAATCATACGTCCTTCTAGCTGGAGGTAGGTATGGTGGGAGTTTCTGTCACATTAGCACTTTTCCAGGTATTTTAATATTAGGATCACCGTATGGGATGAGCTCATTTGATGGCGACCGCTTAATCCTGATGGACTCTGGAGGTAGATGTGTAACCTCACAGGATTTTGTCCTATTTGACTTCTCGAGGCTAGTCTTCTCTGGGTTTCCTTCTCTAGAATTCATATAGATGGGTGGCGGCATCTATTTATGGAAGTTCTGATGTACTAGGGCATGACAATAAGTTCTCATTTTAATATTAAGCATGCCATCTGACGGAGGTATGGGGGCAGGTATTTATAAGACATGTTCAATCTGACATTTTTAGATTTCAACAATTTCTTCCAAATATCATCGAGGGAATAATCTAAATTATACATATTATATTATCATACATCTCTGTCGTCGATAAAAGAAGTTTATCCCTCAATATTGGCGGCGCTTTTTTGAGTGGCATCGGTTTGATGCACATTCGACTGACAACATATATGGCAGATCCTGGTAATGACATGGAGGAATTGAATGTAGGCTTATCTTCGGATACTTCGGCACATGAGGCATTCATTACAGCTACCATTGCTATGGAACAGAGAAAAGCTAGAGACTCAGAGATGGATGGTCTAGTTATCAAACAAGCTCTCACATTCTATCCTAAGGGAGATGTGACAGCACACTACAGGCACAAAGGAAATTTCCATAAGAAAAACAATTATGGCCGAGGTAGAGGGAGTAAGAACTACTTCAAACATAATATGGAGACTATGGAAATCAATATGGACCATGAGGACCTATGTCGTAGGGTGGCGAGCCTGCAAAAGAGGGCGTTAATTGGGAGATGGATGTTCCCGGATGGAAATGAAGTTCATATGGAAAGCTGGGTAAAGCAATTCTGGTACCCCATCATTGGATATTCTCCAAAAATCAGCATGCTTCTGAACGGACGATTCAGTGTCCATTTTATGGATGAAAAGGATATATATAATATTATTCACAAGACTTGGGTACGGGGCTGCAACTTCATGCAACTGGTTCCCTGCTATTTAGGTTTTAACCTAGTTATGGAGGCCCCGCGAAGCCGAGTGATATGGGTAAGCTTCCAAGGCTTCCTCTCGAGTTTTGGACTCTCAAAGCTCTTAGAGCAATTGGGAACTCCATTGGAAGCACAAAATATATAGATCCGAGTATTTTTGGTGCCAGTTATAAAAGAATAGCATGGATTTTGGTCGAGGTGAATTTTGCTGGTGGTCTCCCCAGGGACGTGGATCTAATATGGGGACAACTCCAACATCGCCAAAGAATTGATTTTTGGGGCATTTCTTTTAGATGTCTCATATGACACAAGACCGGACACCTTCGGGAAAATTGTCCATTACATTTTCGGGGTCGACGTGCTAGTACATCTGGGTCAGACGGGCATCGACAGAATCATGTTGTTCCTGGCACTCCAGGGGGACTCTTAACAAGTAAATCTATTCCCTAATCTTCTGATGATGATGCATATGTTTCGGCTAATGGGCATAGTGATAGGACAGCTCATATAAATGATGGAGTGAGTTGGGATATATTTATTTATGGGCCTTGTATACCAGAGCATAGGGGGATGGAGGATCGGGATACAAATATTTCTAGGCCTAATATACCGATGCATGGGGGGGTGGATGTTGAGCATAATTCCAATAGTTCTAATAATTGTCTGGACCCTTTTCATGTTATCAAGAATAAGCGAGTTGTCTCTCTTGTATACGCACCCATTACAAATCCCCTTTATTTCCATCCACCAATTTTTATATTGGGGAACCTTCTAATGCACAGGAGGCTAGGGATTTGGTTATATCTTATGCATCGCCATCATTGCTGACTTCTCCTCATGAACCGGTCGCCCTATCTAACTCCCCTAGGAACTCGGTGGGGAGTGATATTGATACTCTCTTGGGTAACCCGATTCTTGACTTGGCCACCCTCACTGTTTTTGATAACCCCAGCGTTACCACTGATGTTTGTATTTCCCCCACTACCGCCACCAATGTCACGATTAGAAAGAAAAATATGGCTGGGCCAAGACATCCCAGGGGTAGATTAAGATCCATATCACTATTTTCCGACAACCATGAAAACCTCACAGACATTCCCATTGCTGTGGTTGATGATATAAGGGATGATCTACGGGCACTTAGAGTAGGCAACCCGGCATATGTGCCACAATGATTCAAATTCTATCGATGAATATTCGGGAGATGGGCGATGCCTCCAAACTTCATTTCCTTCGAGAACTTTTTGCTTCTAAGGACCCTAGCATTATCTTATGTCAGGAAACTTATGTCATTGGGAAAAGGCCATCAATGCCTTACTAAGTATTTGAAATGGATGGTATGTCATGGCAATTGATGTTGCTAGACATTCGGGTGGTATGATAGCACTCTGAAACCCATATAAGACTAAGTTCAGAGCCTACAGTTTTTTTGGCGGGATACTGTTGTCTGGTTTTATTCGGGGGATTGAGAGTATTTTCAACATTGTCAATATCTATGCTCCATATCAAAACAGATTATCATTCTGGAGCCAATTGCCAAATTCATGGATCCTCTCGTTACAGAATTTGATTATTATGGGTGATTTTAATTCTACATTGCAGGATGATGAAAAATGGGGTGGTAGGGCAAGAAGTGATCCTTTGTCTAAATACATGAATGATATTTTCATATCACATCATATTACTGACATCCGACCAAATCCTATTATTCCCACTTGGACTAATAAAAGATTGGGAGCTTCTTTTATAGGCAAAAGACTGGACAGAGCCATGTTTAAAGACAGCCTCATCAACATAATGGGATTACCTAGATCATCAGTTATTGTATCGGACATTTCGGATCATATGCTGATACTACTAACATGGAAATTAGGTGGCCGATCCAGTGGGTTGCCCTGTAAGTTTAATCAGGCATGGTTGGATGATTTGGACTTTGTACAACTTATAAAGGAATCTTGGAATGATAATGCTGATCTAGGTCAATTTCCAGGCTGGGAATGCTTTCATCATAAATTACACAAAATGAAGAAGGCTGCCAAAAAATGGGAGATTAACAAAAAACAGGCTCTCAAGGCTGAGGTCTATGATATAATGGACAATATCAAGGATATATATTCGGGATTCATAGAAAAGGACCCATATGAGGAGACATATGGTATATTGAAGGAACTTGGGGATAGAAAAAGGGAGATTCTTAAAATTGAAGAAATTCCCTGGAAGCTCAAAAGCAGAATTACATGGTTAAAGAAAGGGGACCTAAATACAAAAAAAATTCACAAATGTGCAAATGATAGAAAAAACAGGAATGCCATTTGGCGTATTGAAATATCTAATGGAAGTTTTGTGGTCACCATGCCTGATATCCAGAAAGAGGGCATATTACATTTTTCGTCTTTTTATCAATCGGATCACAGTATTGATGAAAATTGCCAAAGACAGATTCTAGAAAATATTAACAGAATGTTTGATGAGGACGCTATTAAGCCCATAGATGAAAAAAATTTCGATTGGTGAAGTAGAAGAGGTCCTTAAATATTTTTCCCATGACAAATGCTCGGGTCCAGATGGATGGACATTGGAATTTTTTCTGTTCTTCTTTGATATTATGGGTGTTGAGATTGCGGAGCTGGTGGAGCTGATCATAAATCATGGACATATGCCATCAAATTTAAACTCTACTTTTATTGCACTCATTCCGAAAACTGCAGACCCAACTTCTTTTGGGGATTTTCGACCGATTGCCCTTTGCAATCTGATATACAAGATCTCCTCCAAGATCATTTCCAATCATTTAAAGCGGACCCTATCAGACCATATCTCATTGGAACAATATGGCTTTCTCAAGGGGCGATCTACACATGATGTCATTGCAATTGCATAGGAGGTTTTACATACTATGCATTCAGAGAAAAGGGAAGCAATGGTTATGAAAATTGATCTTTATAAGGCATATGACACTCTGGACTGGTCATATATATGCCTTGTCTTGTTAAAAGTTGGACTGCCTCTTAGAATCATTAGATGGATTATGTCATGTATTACTGATGTCAGATATGCGGTGATTATCAACGGTCTGCCAAATCCTTTTTTTGAGGCTAGACGGGGACTCTAGCAAGGATGTGCTCTATCCCCTCTCATCTTCATCTTGATTATGGACGGCTTTAGCAAGATTATGCATATGGCTGAGAAAAAGGGATATATAACAATTTTTTCTTTCTCAAATTCCATATCTACCCCTCACTCTCTCTTTATGGATGACATGTTATTATTTGGGTCTCTTATTAGAAATCACTGGTTTTATATTCATTACATGCTAAATAGATTTGGATCCGCGACGGGATTATGTATTAACAATGCAAAATAAATTCTGTTATATGAATATGGGGACATGGAGGAAATATCTTTTATTGTTGAATTCCTAGGGGTCAGTTAGAAATTGGCCTCGGAGGGATTTCAATACCTCGGATATAAAATCAAACCATGTGGATACAAGAATAGGGACTGGTTGTGGTTGGTGGATAGGTTCAGAGAAAAAATCAATAAATGGATACACAGGTGGTTGACAATGGGTGGTAGGCTCATTATGATACAGGCAGTGTTATCACAACTAATTGTTTTCTGGGGGCACCTCTTCTTTTTCCCGGAGCAGATTATTGAAAACATTAATAGGATTATTGTTCAATTTCTGTGGAGGGGATCCGGTAGGACACAGAAATATCACTTAAGCAAACTGGAAGTTCTATGACGTCCCAAATCACATGATGGATGGGGTATCTTGAACACAAGGGTCGTTAATAAAGCTTTGTTGGTCAAGTCCTTTTGTAGGGCTATCAAGGCCACTGGTATTTGGAACGACATCATCAGATGCAAGTATCTAGAGGGTGATACCCTTCACGATGTACTCTGTCATGAACTATCCTTTCCAAGGGCCATCTCGACTATTTGGGGCAATTTTAAAAAAATACCGGGACATGTCGCTGATCGTTTGACTTGGTTGTTTCGAGATGGCAGTCGCATTCCTCTTGGCTTCACAGGAATTCTAGGATTTCCAAAGCAGTTTAAGCCATCACCCCGTCTCATACATCAGCTCGCACATAGGGGCATCTGTTTTTTATATCAAACTATTCATACATGGTCCTTTGGGGCCCCTGTATTCAAAACTATTGCACAATTGTGCCTACAAAATGAATATGCATCAGATTGGGATCAATTCTATGATTCATTAAGGACAGTTGGTGTATGTTATGCTATGGGGGGGATCTGGTAATTTGGAATGGGCCTACAATTGGAGATTCTTTTATTGTCAAAGATATCTATCATTGCATTAATACCGCCTTATACTCGAGACAAATCTCCAGGATATTCTTTCCATTCTGGTCTAGAAAGATCCACACAAAAATTGTTCTGTTTGGTTGGTTGGTTTGGAGGGATAAAATTCTTACTTGGGATAATATTATAAAAAGGGGAACTATTGGGCCTAGGAAGTGTGCTATATGTTGTGATATGGAGGAATCTATTGATCATATTTTCTTTCACTGCTCTGTTGTCATACAGCTATGGAAGTTTTTTAGCGGCCATATATTAGAGCCAACATGGGTTCCGATGGATTTATATCTACTTCTATGAAATGGGACAAATTAAATAGTAAGTTCTGATCCTTTCCATTTTTCTTCATATGGGAGGTTTGGCTGGCACGGAATAGAATTATTTTTGAAGGTATATCGTTTCAATTGCCTTACATATATGCTTCAATTACGAGATGGATTGATGATCGGACTCCATCTAAGGTTATGATGATGGATGGATCCCACAGAATTCGCCCTCATGAGATCTCCATTCCTGCTATATTTTTTGATGGGGCGTGCAATGATGGCATCACTGGATGCAGTGCCTGGATTAAATTTTCTCAGAGAGAAAAGATTCATATATATTGGAATGGGGGCCCGAGCACCAACAACAAAGCGAAACTTATGGAATTATGGGGTGGCCTCCTTGTTGCCATCAATTTAAACTTGACGGAGGTCTCTATATATGGAGACTCCAAATTCGTTATTGATTGCATTTCTGGTCGCCACAATATGAATAATCCGGATTTACAGGGATGGCTTAAGAGGACACAAAGGTTATGGCATAGATTGAACAGTCCGCCTATTTTTCATGTATACAGAGAAAACAACATGAGAGCTGATGGATTATCCAAAAGAGGAATCAATGCTAATTTTGGGGTTTTGCAGGTAATTCATTTCAGGGATGGAGTTCAAATCTGGAACAACTCTATCCCGATTCCATAGATATCTTATCTTCCCTACAGGAGTGGCGGCTCACATATCATTTCTAGTCATGGTTTATTTCATATTTCCATATGCAACATTTTTGTTTATTTATACAGACTCATATTTACTTCAATCATCATATCAAGCGAGCCTGTATATACTACATCTTTTCAAGCAAGCCTGTTTATGAACCACATCCTTTCAAGCGAGCCTGTTGTGTTTATTTCAATTATCATATTCAATAGAAGTTCGGCTCACATCTCATATAGGGTTTTTCTCTTTCTTCAGGTGAGCCTGATATCTCCTTTTAGTTTGCATGCATTTCGATATTTCTTATATGCTGAATTCTGAACAAGTAATGATATCATTTCATATACTTCTACCCACTCACACAATGATAAACAAGTAATATACTGTGTAATGATGTTGGAATGGATGAAACGACAGTTTTTAATTGACTGAAATTTTGCTTGTAGTGGTAGCATGCCCTCCACAGATTTGTGATCCCGCCATGGTATTTTAGGCCTTTTTTCTTTCTTAGAAAGGGGATCTGGAATTGCTATCTTTTGACGAATGTACACTAGGACCCTCATATCTTATCATTAATGATACAAGAATACTAGAACAACTACAGCAGGGGATATACCAATCACAGGGGTAGAAGGTTTGAAGGGAAATGCCTTCAACCACAACCAGCTCTTCTTCCAACGTAAGTGATTTATTAGTATTGTAAAAGTAAAATTGAACTTATAATCTTATAAGTAAAATTTATTTATAATCTTTTTAATCCTATAATAAATTTCGACTTTCCGTAAAATTGAAAAGATTAAACTTATTGTAATGCAGAGAAAATTTGGATTCATTCTTGGTGTCGCATATTCAGAATAATTGTATAATCTGGGATATCATAAAGTACATCAAGGAGTTGAAGTAACTATGTCAACGAATTGAATAGGGATCTCGTCGCAGAGGTGGAGGTCCATCAAGGGGAAAACCGTGGCAAAGAAACCAAATGTGTGCATTTAGTTTAGTAGGTTAAAATGATATGTGGAAAGATGAAATTATTTGAAATATAAAAATTTCATTAAAAATTTTTTTATTTAAATTTCAATTATATTTTTATTTAGTTTATTAAGTTAAAAGTAATGTGCGAAATTGAAATTATTTGAAATATAAAAATTTCATTAAATTAATTATTTATATTTAAATTTAAATTATATTTTTAATTATTTATATTTAAATTATTTATATTTTATTTTTTATTTTCTTATTATTTTTTCAAAATTTTCTTCTCAACACCGGCTCTCGAAAACAGTTTTTTGTGGGAATCCGGTAAATTAAAATTCAAAAAATTAGATAGTTGGAGTGTTTTGAATCCATTTTGGATAATGGAAATGGATTCAACATTATAAAAAACTCTTCTGGCACTCAAAATACTAAAATTTAACAACTATAAAATCAGTGGTTTACCAATAATTGAAAATAGGTTGCTTGTATCAGTGGTTTATCAAATTACTTTCAAACATCAACACCAGAAGATACACGGTAACGTTGACACAAAACAAATAGTCAACAGTAGCTTAATGCTCATTTATATTAATAATATAATAGAATAAACCTCAAATATGCGATTACATCATGATGAACTCTATCAGTAAGGAAGTAAATTAAACACGCAGAAATACTAAAATGCTTTCGGTTGAGAAGCACAGTAAAGTACTGTGGGAATACATATTGTAAACATGATTTAGCACTTGATTGCTTCAATAACTTTGGTTACAGTGCCCTTCCTCCCCATGATTTTAGAGACAGAAAAACTGGCTGCTCGGAGTAGTTCAGTCCATTGTTTTCGGTTCCTTTCGCCACCTCCCGGTAAACAATTCAACATAACAACATCCACAACATTGGCAGATTCTATCATGTCATAGCCTTCCGTTAAATCCAAGACAGCCTCTGATAATATTAACTTTCCTTTGTGTGGAACAGACTCGTAGCAGTTCTTCAGTAGCTTGATGCAGTCTTCGTTGTTCCAACTATGCAGAAAATTATTTGATGGACAAACTAAGAGAAACTTATAAATAAAGTAGTAATATCTAGCATAGAGATATTATCAAATAAAATAATTAGCGTACAAATAAAATACATCACAACGGCCGCCAACAGAATAATTAGTTACCTTCATAAAAATCGCATCTGCAGAGGGTGCGGCGGTCTGAAACAGGCTTCCGCTAATGTGTTGTACGCCTGCGTGAATGAGAATAGGATTAACAAATAGATAAGGAACATGGTAGGCTATATATCCTCATAATAAGAATGTTTATATACATGTAATTTAGAAAGGGGATTAGAAATATACTGGGGAGAGTTGGTGCAGTAGCGATAACTTGAGGAAGATCAAAGTTGATGCCGCGGATATGAGGGTACGCATCAATTATGATACTCAAGGCGTCCCCGTGCCCTCCGCCCACGTCCACCAGCGTGTTGACATCTTTGAAGCCATCATAAACAGCTAAGATATCTTCCATAGTGGCCTTTGTGACGGCCACCATGCCAGCGTTGAAAGATGGCGTTGAACTCCGGATCGCTGCCTGCGAAACTCCAGAAGTCTTTGCCATTGCCACTAGATTTCTTCCAATTATCGCCGCCATGAAGCACACGTTCGTGAATATTGGCCCACGCAGTCACATAAGCTGGGTGTGTCTGTAAAAGAACTAAGGGAACCAGGCTTCGCGGATTAATATCCTCTGAGGTGAAATAGCTTTTGCTGAGATTGGTAAGCCCGTATTTCATGTTAATTCCTCCTCTGCTTTGACTGCCTGCAATATTCCCATGGTGGAAAGGTAAGAAAGAATGCGGGAAAGGGCTTCCAAGTCGGGATCTTCAGAGGGGAGTTGGGCGGCGATCTGTTGGACGGAGAGAGAAACATCGGGCTTTCGAAATGATGTCAGGGATTTTAAGACGAAGGGCACATCTTAGGAGAAAGGGCTTCTCTAATGAAAATTCCATACTTATGGCCGAAGCCCGAAGCGCCACTTCGTTCTTCACAGATTCCATATTCGATATATCCGGAAACCCACCCTTGCTCACAGCAGCTTGGATATCCAATTTATAAACTCACCACTCAGCGCTTCGATTGCAAACGAAATATATAATATTTGGTGGTTGTAGCCGCCTCGTGTGAATTGTCGTTCAAATTCCTGAACTTTGATTTCAAACCGTGGGCCAAATCATTGATAGTCATATATTTTGCAGTCTATTTTCCAGTTACGGACACACAAGTTAACAGTGCAGATCGACTTTTGAACATTTATGATATAAGATGCAATGTTATTTCAAGTTGGGCTCAATTAAACATTATATTTTCACCTTGGCCACACAAATTAAGAGCGACAGCTTGAAATCGACTTTTGAACATTTATAATATAAAATGTAATGTTATTTCAAGTTGTGCTTGGTTATACATTATATTTTCACTGTGGCCACACAAATTAAGAGCGACAGCTTGAAATCGACTTTTTTAACATTTCTAATATAAAATGCAATGTTATTTCAAGTTGTGCTCAAATATGTATAATATTTTCACCTTTCTAGATATGTTGTAGCTACTTTATATAAGAAAAATTAAACACTCTACCTACATATGCTGTAGCCACTTTATATAAGAAAAACTAAACACTCTACCCACTAAATATTTATTCGCGCCGAAAACCACGACTTTATTTCATTTCAAGGTCGGTGTCACATCCTCAAACTCCAAATTCACCACAGTTTATTAATGTCAAAAAATTATTCCTCGGCAGAACAATGTTAAACTGATTTGATCACTAATTAAATAAAATATTTTTGGGCAGAACAATTCACACGATCTCACGTAAAGAAAAGGTTCGGCTGATTTTGTCACTCATATATTATAGCGATCAATTGATAGTTGACCAACTATAAATAAAGTTCACCTAAATTTTAATCAAATTTTAGCATTCGACTTTTTTCGCCATGGCACAGGACGTCGAGGAGTTGTTTGTAAGGACCATAATTCATATAACAGGTCACCATTGTTCCCGAAGACATCCCCGAACCTTCTGTTATGTCTTCACTTGGTCCTTCGATCCTAGCTGGATATAGGTTTTTAAGTTAGGTCATGGCCACTATTGCCTCTATCGGAGTTTCTATTCCGTCCACAAGGCCAACCATCCCCACGTCGGGGATGTCGCCATTGATGCCTCTCACGGCATCTCCTTTTGTTACATTGGCACCTGTTAGACCTATTGTCTGCGTGGCTGCGTCTACGCCAACTATCACTACTTAGTGAGCTAGGACCTCATCAGTTCCTGAAGACGTTTATATAGCTTCTGCTATTCCAGAGAATATTTCTCCCGAGGAGTATCAGCTGTCTTTATAGCCGTCAAACTCCGAGGTTGGTCAGTCCTCTCAAGATCTTAACCGTCCTTACTTTCCCATTATGGACCAGACGATTCCCCGATCTACATATTTCCATATCAATATGATGAGCAGGGAAACCCCCTTCGTTTTCCTACTCCTGAGGCTTATCAGTATATTAACAGTTTTCTATCTACCCAACCTAGGCAACCTTCTAATCAACAAGGGAAAAACCTTCAGGGACAGCGTTTGTTTCAACAAGTATATGCTTCTGGCCCACAAGGACAACCCTTCTAGGGACAACCTTCAGCCCAGTCAGGTTATCTATACGACCCATAAGGACAACCCACAGGGACAACCTTTGGGCCAGCAAAGATTGTTGTACGGTCCGCAAGGAAAGTCTTACAACCCTCAAGGTCAACCTCTACAGCCTCACCCTGTGGTCCAGTCGGGGCATCCTCAAGGACCCACAGGGCAACCGAGGTATCAACCTAGACCGTTGTACGGTCCTGGGGGGAAAACCCTTCCTTCTCAACTGTTGGTGCAACCTCAACAACCTCATTTTCCAATTGGTCAAAATGTTGCACAACCAGGGCCATCTTATGGTCCTGTCACAGGTCAACCTGGTTATCAGGCACAACCTGGCCCTCTCCCGTCATCAGGCCAACTTGCTCAGTCGGGGCAGCCTAGTGTCCTTCATCAACCGAGTCAACCTGTTCAACCAGGACAACTTGTTCAGCCAGGCCAACTTGTTCAACCAGGGCAACCTGCACAGCCAAGTCAACCTGTTCAACCAGGACAACCTGCACAACCTGTTAACCCTGCTCAGCAGCCGATCTATTAGATGCCACAGCCGAACCCACCTATGTGCCCGACTTATCAGACTCAGCAGGGTCCCACTTACTAGCAGCCCGTTCGACCCCAAGGTGGCTATTACCTTCAAGGTCAGTCTCGACTGGTTTACAACCCGCCCCAAGGTTCTAGTTATTACCTTCAACAGCCAGGGTACACTTATACTCCACAGTCAAATCTGTACACTGCTCAAATGGGGCCCACATATATTCAAAGTCAGTACCCTGGTTATCAACCCCCATATCTTGGTTTTCAGCCGCCATATCAACCCAATTATACAGCTTATACCCCCTATGGTCAAAATCCTCCAGGACAGAACCAATGGGGGCAGAATCATGCTCAACCAGGCTGGAGTACAGGTACGGGTCCTTATCGGGGACCTGGCATGCCTTTCAATCCTCAATTTCCTTTCCTCGCCACATTGGAATTACCGAATGTGTCCAAATTGATCAATGATCCGATTCTTCATAATCCATATTGGCCTCCGGTTCCGACGAAGGTGCCTGGTGATTATCTTAAATTTGAAGGAAAATCTGGAGAAGACCCCCAAGCACATGTCATGACTTACCATTTGTGGTGTTCTTCAAACTCTTTGATAGATGACTCGATCCGTCTACATCTTTTCCAGCGCACTCTCACTGGCACCACTGCTAAATGGTACATAGAACTACCCTGTGGTATTTTTCAAGATTTTAATACTCTAGCTATGGCATTCCTGACGCATTTCCAGTTACCGGTTCGCTATGAAACTGGGACGCATCTCGTGACATCTCTCAAACAGGACAAAGCCACTCATATTTCAGATCATATTCATGAGGGGAGAATTTTTCGTCGTCTGATCAAGTTTGACATTCCTAATCAGCTTCTAACTCACTGGTTCACTACCTCCTTTGTCAACAAGATTGCACAGGACATTGCTTATGGGGCATGTGTAACTGAGGAACAAGCCATTGCTCATGCCCAGTACCTCGATTTAGTGTACTCTCAGTCCAACACGTTATATGATATCTTGACTGATGCCCTGCGGCTAGGGACCTCTAAAGCACCAGCTACCCCATCGGTTGACGGTGTTATTGGTTCCGTCTCTCAAACTTCTCGTAAGTCTTCTAATGGGAAGCAGAAATCGAATTCTTCCAACAATTCTTCTCCTTTAGCTACTCCAGATTCTGGTAAGACCGCGGAGGTCAATGTTGTTCAGGCCAATCCTGCAGACAAGGCTTTCAAAGGGAAGAACAAGGGAAAAAGCAAGGCCAAATCCGATGCCCCAAAACCAGAATCCTCCAAAACACATGATGATGATGGTTCACAACGAAAACCAAAGTACCCTTGCCTCATCTGTGATGATGACCACTACACCAAAGATTGTCCCCAACGATCCAAGGTTAGTCAAATTCTTAAAGGCTCCAAGGGCACTCTGGCAGTTCTTAAAGAACCTTTTCCATCTCAGCAAACCCAAATGGTCAAGCAGCCTTCACCATCTGCACCGTTTGGGTCTCAAGTTTTCATGATGAATGGTGCTGCACCTGTTTCTATTGCCACTCGGTCGAAGGATTATGCCGAATCACGCCAGGCAGCTGGGAAGGAAGTCGTTGATGGCCCGCCTGCCCCACCTGCGTCTGGTCCTCTTGAAATTGAGAAGCCCAACGCTGAACCCGTTGTACGACCACCTTCCAAAGATTTTCTCTGAAAGTCTTCCTATAATCCAAACGCTCGTGCTGCTCAGCATTATAGCATTGTTGAGGATTTGGCACAAGCACCCTCCGCAATGTTTGCATCGGAAGTGCTTCAAAGTTTCCCATCTGAATGGAAAGCTCTGTTATCTGTAATCGGCGAAATTGATCCTACCGATTCTAGCCTTCTCACCTTCGATCTAGAGAATTTCGTCCCACGACTTCCGCACCAGATTGCCCTTGTTATACAAGTCGGAATCAACGGCCTCAATATTCACAGATCCGTTGTGGACGAAGGTGCCTCTACCTGCGTTATGTCATCTGCTTGTTGGAAAGCCATCGGCTCTCCAACCCTCACTTCATCTCCCAATGCCCTCGAGGCATTCGATGGAAGGGAATCAAAACCCTTGGGTGTTCTCGTGAGTCTACCAATCACATTTCAAGGTAAAACAATAAAAGTTGAAGTGGAAGTTGTTGATGCCAAACTCAAGTACAATCTTCTACTCGGTCGCAGTTGGACCCATGCCATGTTGTGCGTTCCGTCCACCCTCTTTCGAATTTTGAAGTTTCCACATGAGGGCAAGATTACTGTTGATCAGTTGTCTTTCTTTACCTCATCCTCCGAGAACAACGTGCTATACGTGGATCAAATTCCTAATCCCCTCGACAGTATAGGACCTGGTCTTTTCAAGGACCCTATTCTCATGGGTATTTTTCCCATTCCACCACCGAACAACGTTCAAGTCAACATGATCTCTAAGTCGGATGACCCGTGGATCATCCCTTCTCCTGAATAGGTTGCCTCTTTTGGAGAATCAATGCCTTTGACCCTAGTTGAAATCAATTATTGCGAGATCGTTGCCGCATCAGATCCTCCTCCTGCTGAAAATTCTCTTTCGAGCATGGCTCTTGATGTTTATTCTAAATCCCCTTGGCTTGGCGATGTAGATTCGCCTGATCCTTTGAGAGACATTTTTCTGTCTAATGAAGCTATCGTGGAGACTATGTCTCTCGAAGATCTGCCATGGAGTGATGGACATCATCGTTCCTCGTTCATGCCCGGACTAGGGGCAATGTCTAATTGTCTCAAGCGTTTTGCATCTCAGGTTCCCTCTCCGCCTCTCCAAAAGCCAATATTGACTCATGAAGTACTTTCAGAAGGAAATCTAAGTAATATTACCCAAACGATGCCTATCGAAATCTCTGTTAAACCGGGGGTCGTCGAGAACATCAACGTGGGAGTCACTTGTTCTCTCGATGAGATTCAAGTGTACACTAGCCTTTTCCATGAATTACGAGATGTTTTTGCATGGTCTTGTGAAGAGATGCTTGGGATCGATCCCAATATCGTCGTGCACGAAATTCCCACCTTTCTTGGTGCGAATCTTGTGCGCCAGTGTCTGCGCCCAGTGCATCCTCGAAAAGTCGCTACTATAAAAGTAGAACTTGAGAAACTTCTTAAAGCGTGCTTCGTATATCCGATCCTTCTGACAGAGCGGGTTTCCAATATTGTCCATGTGGATAGGAAGCAGGGAACAATTCGAGTCTGTGTTGACTATCGAGATATCAATCGGGCTTGCCCTAAGGACAACTATCCCACCCCCTTTATAGATCAGATCATCGAAAATTATGCGAGGAGTGAGATATTTTCCCTTATGGGCAGCTTCTCGAGTTATAATCAAAATAATATCCTTCCATCTGATCAACATAAGACTGCCTTCATCTTCCCGTGGGGAACATTCACCTACAAGAAGCTCCCTTTCGGCTTAAAAAACGTTGGGGCTACCTTTCAGCGTGCCATGTCCTACGCTTTTCATGACATACGTAACATTGTTCAGCCATACCTACATGACCTTCCGGCGCATTCAGCTCTACGCAAGGACCATCCAAAACATCTTTGCCATATTTTTCTCCACTGTAGAAGTTACAACATCAGGCTTATTCCTCACAAGTGCATCTTCTGCGTTGACTCTTGTCATCTTTTAGGATTCATTGTCTCTAAGGACGGAATTCGCCTTGACCCTCTCAAGGTCACGACTATTGTTAATATCCCCTCCCCATCCTCGTTGCATCAAATTGAGAGTCTTCAGGTCTTACATCGCTTTATCCCGAACTATGCAGAGGTGGCAAAAGGGTTTACGCGACTTCTAAAACAGGATGTTCCCTTCCATTGGGATGAGACTGCTAAGCAATCCTTCGATAACCTTAAGACGTTGCTTGTCAACGCTCCATTAATACGTCCTCCCAACTATCATCGCGGCTTTACCCTCTATTTGGCTGCCACATTCAGCACAATTTCCATGGTTCTGGTACAAGATGACGATGACGGAAACAAACACGTGGTTTATTATCTATCTCGGAATCTCCTCGACACTGAAACACATTATTCCCACGTCGAGAAGTTGGCACTTGTCGTGATCCAGGCCGTTTAACGGTTTCGCCATTGCATCCTATTGCGCACGGTAACCATGATTTCCAATTGCAATCCCATGACTTACATTTTGTCTCGACAATTGATGTGGGGAAAGTAATTCAAATGGATTGTGATCCTTCAAGAGTTCGATTTGTAGTTCACTACTGCCAAATCGAAGAAGTCACTGGTGTTTGCTGATCTCATCTTCTCTCTCCCTACCGACTCTATTTCATCTCAATCCAAGGATCATATCCCGGATGAAACTCTCTTCTTAATCATCACTCTCGATCCATGGTATGGCGATATCATCGTGTACCTCCAGACATCTACCTTCCAGTCCGAGTTAACGAAGGATGCTCGACGCCGTGTTCGACACTAGTCACAACCATATCACATTGTCGAAGATACCTTATATTGGGTCAGAGTCGATTCTATACTATGCTGGTGTTTGACCTTAGAAGAGGCTGAGAAATTTCTGAATGACTGTCACAGTGGTGCCTGTGGCAGTCACATGTCCAGTTATGCTACTGCCCAGAAGATTTTTCATGCAGGTTACTTCTGGTCGTCTATATTTAAAGACTATATTGTTGCAGTACGAAAGTGTCATGCGTGCCAGATCTTCCAATGAAAGATGTGTGCGCCACCCCTCCCATTACATCATGTCATTACCGTGGGCCCTTTTGCCAAATGGGGCATTGATTTTATGACATGTAACCCTCACTCGGTCGAGGGGCATGCTTATATCATCGTTGTCGTAGACTACTTCACCAAGTGGGCCGAAGCGATGTCTACATTGGCCGCAGACGGTAAGACAGCTGGTCAGCTCATTTTCAACCATGTGATCACGTGTTTCGGTGTTCCTCAAGCCATCGTCACTAATCATGGCTCTCATTTTTTGGACTACATGATGGCAGAGCTGACATCAAAGTTGGGCTTGCGTCACGACAGCTCGACGCCATATTATCCCCAGGCAAATGGCCAGGTTGAAGCTGTGAACAAGGTGCTTGTCACGATGCTTCAATGAAAAATTGATATACACAAATGGAATTGGCATCTCCAATTGTTCTCAGCTCTCTGGGCCTATCAAACATCAGTGAAGAGCGCGACCGGATTCACACCTTTCCAGTTGGTGTATGGTCTAGAACCTACTCTTCCGGTTGAATGTGAGATCCCTTCACTGAAATTGGTTGTGGAATTACTGCTCGGCACTTCCCTAGAAGAATAACATCTCCTATGTCTGGAAAGACTGGATGAAACTCGTCGCTTGGCTGCTTTGGTTATCGAGGCAGAGAAAAAGTAAGTTAAAGCTCATTTTGATCAAACAGTTTCTCCACACTCTTTTATCGAAGGGGACCTCGTTCTCTTATATGATCAAGCCCATGACAAGATTGGGGTAGGCAAATTCCAACCTATGTGGCATGGGCCCTATATCGTTAAACGCATATTGAAAAATGGGGCTTATGATCTGATCGATTATGAAGGTCTTCCTTTGGCACAGCCCAGAAATAGGTTGTACTTGAAGAAATATTATGCTTGAATTATTCTTGCATAGTATATGTACATAGGTGATTTGTTCATTTTTGTGCATGTGTGGTGTGGTGTGCTTTGTAAGCGTTTTCTGCTGATTGGGTCTTCCTGATTGTGAAGATCCTTATTACTCCTTATGTCGATTTCACGGATGGTGCCTCCCGCAATACCAGGAATCTATCTTCGGCATCCTAGCTAATCTACAATCCTGCTAGTGAGTTAGTTAATTTACAAGGTGTTTGTCTAGGGCCTGCTACAAATAACGTCGCAGAATATAGTGTCGTTTTGGAATTATTGAACGAGGTCGTTAACCTCAGTATTCGTGCATTACTTGTATATCTAGACTCACAGCTTGTAGTGTTACAGCTCAATGGTCATTATTCAGTTAGGAACCCATGCATTTTAAGACTGTATGTACATATTCGTTTACTAGAAAGAAATATTTATTACATCACATATCAGCATATACCTAGATGAATGAATGCATTAATAGATGCAGTAGCTAACATGGTATTAGATATACATTTACAAAATTTGTAAAAACATCATCATATGTGAGAAAGATCCATGTAGAAATATATATATATATATATATATATATATATATGTCGAATGTTTGGAGCGTGTGCATCATATAAAATCCCAAAAATATACATGTTTGTTTTAACTACATCTAGAGACAACATGTCTCTCAAAAATATGCAAATAAAAGCCTAGGCGACTAATCAGCATGGTGCTCATGGTAGCACGTCACTGCTCGCACCAATCGCCTCTGTAAGTGATGGAGGCAACTTGGCACCCATACGGTGTGCCTCTAGTAAGCCATAGGGACATCAGCTAGGCGAGCATAGTCCAGAACCCCACGAGAAATCCCCTCGGGGTTCTGTACCAGTGCATCCCCCTCGCCTCCCTCACCTTGAGGGTCGTAAGCGAGCGGAGTCCTCCTCCCTATCGGTGACATCTCAGTAGGCCTCTCTGGGCCGACATCTGCATACATATAGGATAAATTGTTAGAACATGCATGTATATCAAAAAATCATAAAATTCATAAAAATAAAAAAGAGTCTTACCCAGCTCCTCATCCCAGTCCTCTCTTTCTGGGAGTGGAAGGTTTGGGTCTCCTGTGAAATTAGTGCCTGCATAGGGCCAGTCCTATACAATGATCATTTGTTGTCGCAGCCATCCAAAGAACTCGGGCCTCCATGACATTTGCTGGCTGCCCCCTGCCCTGGGCATCAATGCTGCCCATCGAGCCATTCGTGGCTATCTCAATGGTGGATCTGGGACTATTGCCCACTGGCCTTGGAAGATAGGTAGCCGTTCTAGGAAGAACGATACCAAGATGGACCCGTACCCAAACTGCTTCAGTTTTTCCTTTTTGCATTTGGTCAATTTCTGTTTGATGTTCATTATTACGGCTGTGGCCCAATCAAATACTTTTGGGTTCATGCACTCTGACGCCAGGAGGAGCTGTGTTTTTGTAGCCTCATGTGGCACTTGTGACCCCGCAGCTCGCGTAGTGGTATGTAGCACCACTCTGAGTGCTAGATTAGGAATAGTATGAATATCAACTTTGCCACTACCTAATCCAGTTTGTGCCCCCGGGCACACTCTCTGCATGACCATTGCCATTTTTTCACCAGAGGTTCTGGTACTTTTCATAAGTGGAACTGGACCTCTGCGGGACAATCCAGTAAGGAAGTAGACACAAGACACTTCAAGTTCAAGTACTTGATCTTGAAGTTTAAACTTCTCTTTGTCCTCATCCCAGATACTTATCAAATATTGTAACAATTCAGGCTGTGCCTTGAGACATGGTGTTGAGAAGAGTTTCTTTAAACCGCATTTTTGAAGAGCATTCATGCATTGCTCATTCTCCATTGCCAACTCATATTCTTCACTGTGCTCCCTTTCTTTCCATTCAATCACCATTTTTGTTTTACACCTGTATCAAATTGGTCATAAACACATTGTAAGGTCCCTTAGGCATTCAAAAATTCAATTGATTGGTTCAATTTTTGTGAAATTTGACTGGAATATTAGGTTGCGCGGTTGGCGCAAATGTTTTGATGACATTCGGTGGTGTGGGTCGGGACGCGTACCCCGCCAAGCTGAGAAGCCTAAATTATCAAATCACTCCTGAGATGCCCAATCCTGATAGAGCTATGAAATATGGCTTAAAAAATGGACAATGGAAGTGACTCTTACCTGGAAAAGACAAGATCTAGAATGGTGCACTGGATCGTCCACAATCGTCACCGTAAGATCTCAGGGAAATAACTCACTATCTCTCTGCGCAACAGGTAAAAAGTAAAAAGTAAATATGTTTTTACTATTGGTCATATTTATGACTTTTCGAAATCAAAATTAGGTTTTAGAGCTTATTTTTCTGATATTTTATCATATTTTTATCGAAAAATGGGTTTTACACTTGCTTTTTGTGCAGCGACAGGTTTTCACATGACTAGGACGACGAGACGAGTTGCATTTTATACTTTTTTGGACTCGGTAAAAACACAAAAAAGTCACTATTGGAGTCATCTTTCAGCTCTTTTCTGACTCTCTAAAACTGAAAATATTGTCGAGTCACTTATCGTTTTGAGCTCGTTAAATTGGCTACGAAATGACATCTACCTAGTATACGTTTACCCCTTTTTCAGGCTCGGATAGATTATTTACAAAAAAGGAATACCCTAGCCTATCGCGACTAAGGGGTTCTCTCAGACATAGTTTTCTACCTTTTTGGATCTGCGAGACTATCTACGAAAAGGAACTGCTGGAGTTTTCTTTTCCGCTGTCTTTTCAAACTCTCTAAACATGAAAAGACACCAAGTTCTTCCTTTGTCAGACTCGTTAAAAATCGATGACATCGAACTCTGTCGTAATGACGTTACTCGAGTTCCTCCTTCCTAGGGCTCGTTAAATGTACTAGGTTGGATTTTTCCGAAGGAAAAACTTATATCACAAGCATATGTTATCCCCTTCAAGCTTGTTTCCAAAATAATTGGGGTACTCGCCAGAAATGGTGGGGGAAAAAGGAACCAGTATCACCGTCGTGTCGGAAATATGTCGCTCTTGAACATAGCACTTGTTTGCATTCGTGTTGGGTTGGGGACATCTCATCTCGTTATCTGCTTGCCTCCGTGGGTTTGGGTAATCTCTTTTAACCGCTTATCTGCTATTTTCCACGTCATCATGACCTCAGATCCTTTGATGTCAAATACTGCGAAATCCAGTGTCGTGCCGCCAATATGTTCAAGATAATTTGGCCTCTGCATTTTTCAACCTCCCTCTGATTCTCTATTGATCTTGATTCACAAACATCATGTTCCTCTGTCTCGCGTCGATGATGTGGGAAACGCTATGGCCCACCTTCGATCAAGGTCACTTCCTGTCGACTTCAGCTCATTATCCAGGAAGCTGATCTAGAGACTCCCTTCAGGTACCTTGGAGCTTGCATGCCTCAATGGCAGGTTATTTGCATTTGACGCAAGGTTTTCATTATTGGCCTTCGATCGGATGATTCTATGGGTGTTCGACACCAACTCACTATTCACATTCCGTGGATTGTACCTATAGTACCTTGAGGGCCATTCTCATTATTGGTGGTTCCTCTCACGTCTGTTAACGGCTTTCATTATTGGCTGGTAATCAGACGATGTTCTTACATTTTCGACCTTAGCTCACTTATTCACATGCTCGGACTTGTACTCTGTTCGGGTCGAGATGGAGTGCAAGACCCTGGATCTTGTCTGATAAAATCCTGGTTGCAGATTATTTGTGGATTATCATGATTAGTTACATGACTCATTTGATTAGATGGCTACGTCCATACCTTGGATCCCGGTTATTGTACACTCTATTATGGATGGCTGCGCCCATACCCCATATCGTGTATCAAAGATATCAGTTTTATTTGTATTTGCAGGTCTTCTGATGGTAGTGTTTTCGGTTGGGTGCATTCTCATAAATCATTTCACCCCTCCCTCTCTCTCGGACCTCATGCTTTAGGGGGCATCTGTTACACAACATTTTGTCACCGTCCCTGTAATCCCTTGTCACGTACATTGGAGGATTATTCCCATGACCTGTGAATAGTAAAATGTCTTGAAACCACCTTCATGGCATCCTCTTTCATAAGTACAAACATTCTCTTGAAGAACATTTCCTCTGAAAAACCATAAAAACAGATGTTTTAGCCTTGGCACGACTAGCCAGTTCATCCCTCACGCCAAAGGGGGAAATCCACACTAGAGGGCGCACCAACTGGCGCTCTGTCCCTATGTTTCACTCGCACCAAGCTTATTAAGGGATGTTTTTTAAAAATAAATGGCAGAAGTTTGATTCTAACAAACTCCAGAATGAATCATCAAAAGGAGTTGAGTTGTTTGGCTCTGAATCTCCATGTATGGGAAGTGGTTTTCCAGCTATCATGGAACCTTCCTAAGAGATAAGGCCTATCCCATGATTATAGGGATCCCAACTTCCTTTTCTCCATCTATAAAAGCTTTCCCTCTCCATTAGCAAGCTAGTTGAACTTGTAGGAAGGAAACTATAACTGAGCAACTATTGAGAGCTAAGCCGAAGAGAATCCCGTAAGAGAGAGAGCTTCGTCCAAATTCCCGACCGGCTTTATTGAGACATGCTCCGCTGCAAGCCCCGTCGAAGGAAGATCATAGCGTCAGAGCATTTGGTTGTAATATCCCTTTTGTCATTTATAATAGAAGTGACTCTGATTTTGGTTCCATTCATGTGTTCATTTCTTTATGTAATGCAATGAATTATATCATATATGACTGATATATATAGTTACATGCTTTAGATGTTACGTTGTGTGTCGTCGTTTCCTTGCATGTGTACAGGTGTCCGGACATGTCGAATGGAAGGATTGTGATCTGTCAAACGAGGGATGGGAAACATCATCTTTTCTCCAACGACAACTGCGTGGGATTTGAGGTAGGCTACTCATCGCGATCTTTGTCTTTTTGTAACTAGGAACCAACGTCATTGTGTGACTTGATTGTTGCTAGACCCGATCTGGGCTAGTGGGATCACCTATGTCCGCAGAGGGGATTTACCTCCTCAACAACCTGAATATCACATTTCTCATATTCATTAGTAGACTGGCATGGGAAACCAAGAATAATCCTATCAGCTTGAGTTAAAACTTAAAACTAGTGACATGAGAAGTTTAGAAGAGCCATTTTACAAATTTTATAGCCACACATGTTAAAATCACTAGCACGAGGTAGTAACAACTCATTTAGTTACTAGATTACTGATCTATTCTCTATTACAAACTATTACAAAAACTTGCTACAAATTATTAATTCACTATTACCATCTTGTCTAGTATGTTACTTCTCTAGACAGGCTTTTGAAAATATGTAGTAAGGAATACAAATGCACCATTGCTAAAATGCATTAAGGAGTTGCATTGTTCATAAAAACTGAAACGCACATGGTTTTCTTTTACTATTTCGAAATTTTGATTTCATCTCACAACTTCAATTTTATAGATTATAATAGGATGTCATAATTTGAGTATTATACCTTGTGGTGTCCACATGGTATAAAATAATTCAAAAACTTTTTCAGGAATGTGATGAACTTGGCTTGAAATTAGTTCAAGCTAACTTTAGGCCCTTCACTTTGCTAAGGAAAAAAGACAATAATGGAAAGAGGGAAGGTATGAATGTAGAATTGGTGTTTCATCTGGATTTTAATGTCCAGTCCCTTTGAGTGTTTTTCTTCCTCTTAGTGATGTACAAGTGATTGAGTGTCAATTTACTAAAGCTGAGAACAAATTTTATACAACTTCTTATTGAAGATCTAAGGCAAACACTTCTATGATCTATGGAAAGGAAATATAATAATATTTTTGATTCATTTTTTTGTTGTGATTTTGGTTTGACTTAAAAATCTATGGTATTTATTTCTATTTACAGGTCTAGTTTGATCATTTTTTTGAACAAGGAAAAGTTCTTCGCAATTATGCAACTATTATGGAATTTATTTCGAGGTTGTGCCAATTGTGAACATCCTTTTCTTGTCATAAGGTAAGCTCTACTTTAGAATGTCCTTTGTAGAATGATTTTTATTGTCCTTTGTGAAATGATTTTTATTGAAAAACAATATGTTAAGCCTAGAAGATCAAGAGTTTTTTTAATTGTCTTATGAGTAGTTATATGTTATAATTTGTTCTAATTGCTAAGTTATCAATAGTTGGGGCAGTACACTACACAACAGTGTTCTAATTCGAATAAGATGGCATGCATTTTGTTCTAATTGCTACTTTATCAATAATTTGGGTGATACACAATAGTCATCTGCTATGTATAAGAGGGCAAGGCATTTTCTTCTACGAAAACAAATGTGTGCTATTGGATATTCTAGTTTTGTCCCTTAAAAAACTTACATTGAAAAAGTGGTCAAAGAAATTAGTAATGGTGAAAGAGGAGAGTGCCATTCTGTCTTGAATGAGTTAAAGATGTAGTCATGATTTGTTGTCTACATCATATGTGTCATCAATGCTTACTAGCAAGCTAGTGTAGCTCTTTGGGTGGTGGTTGTATTGCTTGTGCTAATTCTAGTTAATTTTCTTCGTATGACTAGATTAATTTGTTTGCAGATTATTGTTTATTATTAGTTTTTTGTGCAAGTCAAGCTACAAGGGTGTCACAATGATCTAAATCCATTGAGTTATTTTTCTTATTAAGTTAAAAATAGGGGTTTTCATAATTATATATTTATAAGGATCATGCCATTATGTGTCGAGCATTTTTTAAAAATCAATGTCTAGATATACAATTTCAAGGACTGCCATAACTCCTCACATAATTATTTAATTGTGCTAGCTCAATGGAATAACACCTGCCATGTCGGAGGTTGGTGGTTCGATTCCACTATACCCTAACATGAATTATTCAATGATATTGTAGTTTATTTTAATTAAATATTTTTATATTGATTTATTTTAATGGTGAGATATTTTTCTGGATTCATTGTTTTATATTGAGTCTAGAGAGACAATAGATAGGATTAAAGACATTGTCTCCATAAAAACAATATGTATTTAATTTCAACTATCGTATTTGGATAGACAAACAAAAAATTATCTTTGGAGAGACAAAAATGAAATAAGAAACAATTATGCTTGTGTTATATATTGTTTTATTTTTGTCTCAAGTTAAGACAATTTACCTAAAAAATGTCTTAAAACCCCCCTTGTAGTGCAACAATTATTTCTAGAGAGATAAAAATTGAAGTGTCTATAGAGAGATAAAAATGCTTGTGTTATATATGGCCTTTATAGTGACAATATTTAAAAAAAATTATATATGACCTTTATATATGACAATTTTGGTGTCACATATTCACAATAATTGCATAAACTGGCATGCCATAAAGTACATCAAGGAGCTGGCCGAGCTGGAGGTCCATCAGTTACTGGAAAATGGTGGCAGAGAAGCCAATTTGGACATGGATTCAGTGCCTGCACCGCCCACGGGAGCATCGGCCACTGAACCTTTGATCTGAAAATAGTACCATGGAACTATTTACTGAATGTTAAATAGTACCAAGGATTTTTTATGATAATATTCAACTTTTTGGATGCTCAATCTCTTTTCGTTTAACTGATTTGCTTTCCTTTTTTGGGCTATAATGTTTACACATTGAAACTATGTATATAGAGTTGCTTATTTTATTAATGATGAGATGAGATAATATCACATTATTTTTTTAATAAAATTAGAAAATAGATTTAAGTGTGAATTATTATTTAATAACATAATTTTAATATTTTTTAAAATTTATATAAAATGTTTAAATTGAAAAATAGAAAAATGTTAAATAATGCAAATTTATACAAAAAAATTAATAACAATGCATACAAATTTATTTTTACAAAATGCTCTCATCTTATTTGCATACATGAATATATATATATATATATAACTACTTATTTGCATACATGAATTGCTTGCATTTAGTTTATTTGGTTGAAGTTATATGTGCTTGCATTTAGTTCACTAGGTTAAAGTGATATGTGTGAAGATGAAATTATTGGAAATATAAAAATTTCATTAAAAAACTATGTAAATAAATTTCAATTATATTCTTATTTAGTTCATTAGGTTATAGTGATATGTGAAGATGAAATTATTTAAAATATAAAAAATCATTAAAATTTTATGTATTTAAATCTCAGTTATATTTTTATTTTAAAAGTATTTGTAACTTCCAAATAATCCATTTTACATAATGTATTTGTCACATCTTATAATATATATTTTTTAATTTAAAAATAAAATATAAAATTTTATTAAGATTTAATATTTTATTTTCTAATCTCTTATTATTTTTTAAAAATTTTCTCTTAAATTAAATATTAAATTATTTTATTTAAAAATTACTATAAATAAAATAATTAGATAATTGATTGTTTATAAAAAATATATATCTATTATTTTAAAAAATTAATAATTATAAAAGATATTATAGCAGTAAATAGTCCTTATTATTCATCTAAACATTTTCGTGAAATCACAGACACTAGGACCCTCATACCTTATCATTAATGATACAAGAAGACTTAGAACAACTAAAGCAGGAGATATACCAATCACAGGGGTAGAAGGTTTGAAGGGAAATGCCTTCAACCACAACCCGCTCTTCTTCCGACCTAGGTGATTTATTAGTACTGTAAAAGTAAAATTGAACTTATAATCTTATAAGTAAAATTTATTTATAATCTTTTTAATCCTATAATAACTTATTGTAATGCAGAGCAAATTTGGATTGTCGCATATTCAGAATAATTGCATAATCTGGGATATCATAAAGTACATCAACGAGCTGAAGTGACTGGGTCAATGAATTGAATACGGATCTCGTCGCAGAGTTGGAGGTCCATCAAGGGGAAAACCGTGGCAAAGAAACCAAATGTGTGCATTTAGTTTATTAGGTTAAAATGATAGGTGGAAAGATGGAATTATTTGAAATATAAAAATTTCTTTAAATTATTTTAAAGTTATAGTAATGTGTAAAAATAGAATTATTTGAAATACAAAAATTTCATTAAATTAATTATTTATATTTAAATTTCAATTATATTTTAATTTTAAAATGCTTAATAATTAATATGTTAATTTTACATAACTTATACAAAAAAAATACATTAAAATGTAGGTAACATCTTTCAATATATATTTTTTAATTTAAAAATAAAATATAAAATTTTATTAAGATCCAATATTTTATTTTTTATTTTCTTATTATTTTTTCAAAATTTTCCTCTCAACACCCGCCCTTGAAAACCGTTATTATGACGTGGCTTTGTTATATATAAGAAAAGTTTATCATCAACTTTGTGACATCCTCATTAAGAGACAATTAATTACATTTGGTTAAAAGACTGTTAGTCTAATTAGTCTCTTTAGTTTTATTTTGTTTATTATCTTTTTTGTTATTCTGGACAAGGAAAACTTATTGGCAATTGCTCATAACTTAAAGTATTTTTATTTTTAATATTTACTGAGTTATTAAAAGATGAAAAAGAAAGAGGAAACCCTTTCTAGACTGTTGGTGAAGTTTCCAGGAATAGGAAGTGGTTGGGAAACAGTTTGGAGACAGTTACTTACCCTCTGGAATAAAAGGAATTCCAGAAGAAGGGTAGGGGTTCTGTGAAATGGCTAGCAGAGAGTGAAGTATTTTCTAGAGCTGGGTGGTAAACCAGTTGAAAATTACTTCTGCAACTCTTGTGAGCAAGAAATTTTTGTCTGTTGACTCGATTAATCCAGAGGTCACAGAAGGAGAAAACTATCCACTAGTTTCCCGTGGCACTGTCCAAGATCTGGAGCTCGGGGGCAAGGTGAGAACGTCATTGTCTCCATTGAAGGTTGGGAGGACCGCAGTCAAAATCAAGGAGTTTACCCAGTACAGATAAGTATACCATAGCCTGGAATTCAGTAAACTATAGTCAGCTATCTGTTGTTCTTATTTTATTGTTAAACTGTTATGGGAACAGGACTGTTTGTAAACCAACACCGAGCTAAGTATGTTCTTAAACAAGAATAATGTGAAACAGAGAATTGTGTAGGATCAAGCTTAACAGGTAGATGCTGGTTGCCTGTGACGGAAAAGACCATTAAATAGTGGAAGAAGTTTCTCGTAGGAGACAGACAAAAATGCTTAGGAAAATAAATGAGTTGCAAGATGATTTAGTGTTTCTTTTTTTTAAAAATAGGAACAGTTACACTGTTTTCTGTGTACCGAGAGGGTTTAATGTACCCTCTGTCTTTAACCGAATTAGAAGAAAAGTTTTTGTGAGTTCTGTTATAGTAAAAAGGTTTTTTCTAGAATGTTGAGGAACAAAGAATTGTGGAAATAACAATAAACACGTTTACTATTGAGATTACCATATGCATGTGATTCAAAACAAGAAATTATAGAATACCAAAGTAACGAGGAGCGGACTATGACACAAATGTAAACAGTAGGAATAGACCCCAAGATGAGCTTGTGGAACGGGGTTGGTGAGGATAACCATCCTTGTTCCGACTCGTGGGATAAAATCTATACACAGTCTTTATATGGCGGACTGGTGCCAAGTCACCTATGGGTATCATTGATAAACCATATCTTATAACTGTAAAATAATCCTGTAGTATTTATAAAAACAAAAACCCTTTGATAAATCTAAGGGAGAATCTCTTAAATTATGAAACGAAAATTACAGATACAAATTGCAGGAAAGGCCGCGATACTTCGATGACTGTTGGCGTAAAGAGCAGAAAATTACATCCATAATACAATACATACATATATGTAATATGACAGTAGATCAAGAATTGGCATTTGTGCCAAGAAACATACTTAAAATAACCTCTACAGGAGATAACACCAAATTTAGTTTATAACAAAGAACTGGAAATTATATTGAAAGAGAGAACTGTATAGAGTTTCCAGGGAAAATGAAAAATATAGTTCCGAGTACTTCTGTAGCAACCAAACAAGCGGGAATTCTACGAATGCCGATAAAACCCTTGCAAACAGTTACTGAATTGTACCTATCTGTAATTACACCTTTAAAGATAGCACAGAAGTTATAAATCAAACTAAACCAAAACTGCGCTAGGCAAATTTGGTATGAAGAGAATTCTACAGTAGGGCCGTCTGTAAGAAGAAAAGAGTGATATCGCTACAATGTATTTCCCATGTTTCAGCCACACATGATTAAATCTAACTTTGCACCGTGAAGTGAAACCTGAAATGTTAAGACGCTCTGAAGCAAGCTCCCAGCTCAGAGTTTAAAGATCCACACCAACTGGGAACACCGCACTGGTTTCGAGATAAGCAAAGACAATCACTTCATGCCTAGTTGGGAAGGACCCAGGAAGTGGAGTTCTGGGAAGCTATAGCAAACCCAGAAACTAAAGAAAACCTATGGTTTAGGCAAAATAGACAAAAGGGTATGACCTGATAAAAAATACAGAGTGTTAATTATATCACTCATAGTGAGTCAATCACCAATGGTCGTATTTAAGCAACCCGATTGGAAAACAAAATAACCAAACCAAAAGGCAGAATAGGTAAGTTATGTGTGTATGTTTAACAGTTTAGTATGAGCATTGGTTACAAAGACATTAAACAAATAGTAAAAATTTTACCTTAAGTTTTTCCCACAGAAGTCACTCCGAGCTACATGACCCAAGTATGAGAAAGTCCGTATCCTGGGTAAGTTTATTCTAACCCACATCATCATGAAAGCCACTAATAATCTTAACACATCCCTAGGGGTTGTGATTATTCACCGACCAACGCGTGTGCTAGGCATCGAATGAATGCTCACAGCCCTCCACGCAGGTTACCTAGGCAAAGTTCTGATTCTAGGAAAGAGAAAAGCAAGAATGAGCGAGTTCTCATGACCCGCCGTTTTTGTTGCCGTGCTCGGCTCTTTTCCGAGAACCCTGGTTAACTGAATACGATGTCCCAAGAGAGGTGTTTACATCTGACATCCTCATGGATAATGCAGGTGCGCGTCCGGCCAGGCGTGTAGTGATAGTATCATGGCAAGTCACCGCCAAGTATGTAGGGGAGGGAGTTAAGACCGGCATGCACCATTCCACGCCTATGGACATTTGATCCGGTAATAACTAACCTGTAATCATAACTTCATACAGAAGAATTAATGTGATAAGCCAGCCTTACAACGAGAATCATTTTTTTTAAACCTTTGCCATGTGAATTATAATAAATGTGACTTACGACATTTCATATTGAAAATTTAAACTTTGGAGTCGTGTTTACCTCGGTGTATGCGTTCTATAGTCGCATACCATTCGCATACCATTGTATAGAAGAATTTCAGTTATCAAAACATAATTATTAACCCTTGCCTGTATCGATTAATAAAATTTTTATTTATCATGTTATTTTACTGTGTGAGTTTTCTTTTAGTGAATGTGACAAGCTTTGTAAAATAGGTTGCTTGTATTAGTGGGCTACTAATAATTGAAAATGAAGTTGTTTACCCAGCGTGTGGAATAGGTAGTTTTTTGTCGGAATCCGATAAATTAAAATTCAAAAAATCAGATAGTTGGAGTGTTTGGAATCCATTTTTTATAATGGAAATGGATTCAGCACTATCAAAAACTCTTTTGGCACTCAGAATACTAAAATTTAACAACTGTAAACAAGATTCCAGGCAAATCTTTGCTATTTGACTGCTTTTTTTTTAAACTAACCGATTGAAAATAGTTGTGTATCAGTGGTTTACCAATAATTGAAAATAGGTTGCTTGTATCAGTGGTTTATCAAATTACTTTCAAACATCAACATCAGAAACGATGACGAGAAGATACACGGTAACGTTGACACAAAACAAATAGTCAAAAGTAGCTTAATGCTCATTTATATTAATAATATAATAGAATAAACCTCAAATATGCGATTACATCATGATGAACTCTATCAGTAAGGAAGTAAATTAAACACGCAGAAATACTAAAATGCTTTCGGTTGAGAAGCACACTAAAGTACTGTGGGAATACATATTGTAAATATGATTTAGCACTTGATTGCTTCAATTACTTTAGTTACAGTGCCCTTCCTCCCCACGATTTTAGAGACAAGAAAACCGGCTGCTTGGAGTAGTTCAGTCCATTGTTTTCGGGTCCTTTCGCCACCTCCCGGTAAACAATTCAACATAACAGCATCCACAACATTGGCAGATTCTATCATGTCATGGCCTTCCGTTAAATCCAAGACAGCCTCTGATAATATTAACTTTCCTTTGTGTGGAACAGACTCGTAGCAGTTCTTCAGTAGCTTGATGCAGTCTTCGTCGTTCCAACTATGCAGAAAATTCTTTGATGGACAAATCCAAGAGAAACTTATAAATAAAGTAGTAATATCTAGCATAGAGATATTATCAAATAAAATAATTAGCGTACAAATAAAATACATCACAACGGCCGCCAACAGAATAATTAGTTACCTTCATAAAAATCGCATCTGCAGAGGGTGCGGCGGTCTGAAACAGGCTTCCGCTAATGTGTTGTACGCCTGCGTGAATGAGAATAGGATTAACAAATAGATAAGGAACATGGTAGGCTATATATCCTCATAATAAGAATGTTTATATACATATATATATATGTGGGAAAAAAGTATATTTATAATTTAGAAAGGGGATTAGAAATACCGGGGAGAGTTGGTGCAGTAGCGATAACTTGAGGAAGATCAAAGTTGATGCCGCGGATATGAGGGTACGCATCAATTATGATACTCAGGGCGTCCCCGTGCCCTCCGCCTACGTCCACCAGCGTGTTGACGTCTTTGAAGCCATCATAAACAGCTAAGATATCTTCCATAGTGGCCTTTGTGACGGCCACCATGCCAGCGTTGAAGATGGCGCTGAACTCCGGATCGCTGCCTGCGAAACTCCAGAAGTCTTTGCCATTGCCACTAGATTTCTTCCAATTATCGCCGCCATGAAGCACACGTTCGTGAATATTGGCCCACGCGTTCACGTAAGTTGGGTGTGTCTGCAAAAGAACTAAGGGAACGAGGCTTCGCGGATTAATATCCTCCGAGGTGAAATAGCTTTTGCTGAGATTGGTAAGCCCGTATTTCATGTTAATTCCCTTCTCTGCTTTGACTGCCTGCAATATTCCCATGCTGGAAAGGTAAGAAAGAATGCGGGAAAGGGCTCCCAGGTCGGGATCTTCAGAGGGGAGTTGGGCGGCGATCTGTTGGAGGGAGAGAGAAACATCGGGGCCGGCTTTCGAAATGATGTCAGGGATTTTAAGACGAAGGGCACATCTTAGGAGAAAGGGCTTCTCTAATGAAAATGCCATACTTATGGCCGAAGCCCGAAGCGCCACTTCGTCCTTCACAGATTCCATATTCAATATATCCGGAAACACACCCTTGTTCACAGCAGCTTGGATATCCAATTTATAAACTCACCACTCACCGCTTCGATTGCATACGAAATATATAATATTTGGTGGTTGTAGCCGCCTCGTGTGAATTGTCGTTCAAATTGCCTAGAGTGCCAGCTTGAAAAGTTATGGCCACACAAATTAAGAGTGACAGCTTGAAATCGACTTCTTAACATTTATAATATAAGATGCAATGAATGTTATTTCAAGTTGTGCTCAATCTTATATAATAATTCAAGTCGTGCTCAATCTTATATAATATTTTGACCTTTCTACATTCTTTATAGAAGAAAAACTCAACACTCTACCCACTTAATATTTATTCGCGCCCGAAAACCATGACTCGGTTTCAGGGTCGGTGTCACATCCTTTTGACTCCAAATCCACCACAGTTTACTAATAAAAGAAATGATTCCTCGGCAGAACAAGATCTTCGTAAAGATGAGGTTTGACTGATTTTTTGACTTATTATCCTCATTACGTATTCGATCATACGTTGAAACTCGATTGTTCGCCCTTGACAAAAAATTAATTCACCAATATGTAAAGTAAACATTACAAAATCAATATAATTTATTTTTAAAATTTTTATTTATTCACCTCCTGATTGGTGCAAAGAGGTTGGGTCTTATTAAACCATCATTATTTCCGCCGCCGCTAGACTCATAACAGTACCTGTCACAGCATCGCTCGAAAAGACTCGGTTCCGTTTTCTGTCCTTATTATGTGATATCCGCCCCTTCGGCTATGAGTTCAATATTAGTTGGTTCAGTGTCGCAATTGTAGCGCGTCAGCCTCCAGATCAGAAGGTTCCGTGTTCGATTCACGTCGGGTTCAAACATATTCCATACTTCATAAGTTGCTTTGGTGCCATATTTACCGAAAACTGTATCATCAACTCTTTCAAACTAAAATAGAAAACACTAAGCCACCTAATTTATAGCCATTCAACAATATAATAATTTATTATATTTTAATCAAAATTTTAATTATTTTACATTTTAAATTTACATTTACATTTTAAATTTACATTTACATTTGAATAAAATTAATTTAATTATAATTACAATTAATGAATATATAATCAATACATTTTAAATTTACATTTACATTTTAAATTTACATTTACATTTGAATAAAATTAATTTAATTATAATTACAATTAATGAATATATAATCAATCAATATATTATATTAAATTAAAGTAAAATAATAAAACTATTTTTCATTTCATAAATATATGATTGAAATTAATCAATCTTAATTAGAATCAATAAATACAATGTAGAATAATTCCATATTTTAATTATTTTAACTTTGTTGTCTATGAGGTCCTAGATAACAATGATTGCATGTATTATTAAGGTGCTTCTAGATATTAAGTCAGTGATTTAATTCCCCATTCGGATATTGTTCTTGGACATGAACATGATGTAGTCCCATTGTTTTCAAACTTGCAAAGAAATTTTTTTATCTTAATTTAACTATATTTAAACTAAGTGATGGGGAACACTAGCTATGTGGCCTTGTTAAATACAAAAACATGAACGTTATGATGCACATATGTTTAACTTCCATAATCATAACCTATTATCTAGCAATTTGACGCAATTTAATATAATACTTCAAGGTTATATTTAACATATGATACTACACGCATATAGGTAGGTTCTGATTGGATCCAAATACAATATTCCCATGGCTTATAAAAATTTTAATCAAACTATTGCATATAGGTTATAATGAAATCTTAATTCAACGTTCCGAGACTCCTTGTATAAATTTTAAGTGAAAATTTAATATTGTTTAACAGTGTGAATTTAATATGGAATACAACCTAAGCAACATCGAACCCCACCCCATAGTCATGCCACCCGGGTTAGGGCGTGCTCTCGAAACCTTGACTCTGTCCTGGCTCCACACTTGGCACAAATCTTGGGATCAATGTTTGATCGACGACTCTCGATGAAGATTCTTAATCGATGGTGAGGAGCATACTTAATTATGTCAGGTAACTATTGCCTTACCCTTTCTAGTCGAGGAATCATTTTCTCCTTGCCTAGTAGGATTTCATTGCTCCCCTTCTCATATTTCTACGATAGTTCTGTCACAGTTTAACTAATCATAAATACAACATTTCACAACCAAAACCTTTTCCAGGTAGGCACATTTACTGTTAATTTTTTTGGTTTGATATATGATTAGTTTCATAATTTTCTATTAATTTTACAGCCTCCTTTCTTGACAGGTTCCACAAAGCCATTGATGCCTATCTTCCATAAGGGTCTTTCTACAGGTAAGATGCATAATGTTTGCATCTGTCTTCTCACAAATTTATTACTATTCAAACAGATTGAAATTTCGCATTGGCTGACAGGAAGTTTCTCCAGTCGAGGAAGAGACATGGGGTTTTACACGTACTGAGTTTACCCTTAGATTTATAGAGTTTTCTCTTATTCTTAAAGTGTCCCTTCTAATCGAACTTGTTTCCCCTTCATTATAAGATATTGCATATAGGTTATAATGAAATCTGCATTCAACGTTCCGAGACTCCTTGTATAAATTTTATGTGAAAATTTAATATTGTTTAACGGTGTGAATTTAATATGGAATACAGCCTAACCAATATCGAACCCCACCCCATAGTCATGCCACCCGGGTTAGGGCATGCTCTCGAAACCTTAACTCTGTCCTGGCTCTACACTTGGCACAAATCTTGGGATCAATGTTTGATCCACGGCTCTCGATGAAGATCCTTAATCAATGGTGAGGAGCATACTTGGTTATGTCATGTAACTACTGCCTTACCCTTTCTGGTCGAGGAATCATTTTCTCCTTGCCTAGTAGGATTTCGTTGCTCCCCTTCTTAGAGTTATACGATAGTTCTCTCACAGTTTAACTAATCATAAATACAGCGTTTCACAACCAAAACCTTTTCCAGGTAGGCACATTTACAATTAATTTTTTTGGTTTGATATATGATTAGTTTCATAATTTTCTATTAATTTTACAGCCTCCTTTCTTGACAGGTTCCACAATGCCATTGATGCCTATCTTCCAGAAGGGTCTCTCTACCGGTAAGATGCATAATGTTTGCATATGTCTTCTCACAAATTTATTACTATTCAAACAGATTGAAATTTCGCATTGGCTGACAAGAAGTTTCTCCAGTCGAGGAAGAGGCATGGGGTTTTACAGGTACCGAGTTTACCCTTAGATTTACAGAGTTTTCTCTTCTTCTTAAAGTGTCCCTTCTAATCGAACTTCTTTCCCCTTCATTATAAGCTATTGCATATAGGTTATAATGAAATTTGCATTCAACGTTTCGAGACTCCTTGTATAAATTTTATGTGAAAATTTAATATTGTTTAACGGTGTGAATTTAATATGGAATACAGCCTAACCAATATTGAACCCCACCCCATAGTCATGCCACCTGGGTTAGGGTATGCTCTCGAAACCTTGACTCTATCCTGGCTCTACACTTGGCACAAATATTGGGATCAATGTTTGATCCACAGCTCTCGATGAAGATCCTTAATCGATGGTGAGGAGCATACTTGGTTATGTCATGTAACTACCGCCTTACCCTTTCTGGTCGAGGAATCATTTTCTTCTTTCCTAGTAGCATTTCGTTGCTCCCCTTCTCAGGGTTATATGATGGTTCTCTCACAGTTTAACTAATCATAAATACAACGTTTCACAACCAAAACCTTTTCCAGGTAGGGCACATAACAGTTAATTGTTTTGTTTTGATATATGATTAGTTTCATAATTTTCTATTAATTTTGCAGTCTCCTTTCTTGACAAGTTCCACAATGCCATTGATGCCTATCTTCCAGAAGGGTCTCTCTACATGTAAGATGCATAATGTTTACATATGTCTTCTCACAAATTTATTACTATTCAAACGGATTGAAATTTCTCCTTAGCTAACAGGAAGTTTCTCCAATCGAGGAAGAGGTATAGGGTTTTACAGGTACTGAGTTTACCCTTAGCTTTCCAGAGTTTTCTCCTCTTCTTACAGTGTCCCTTCTAATCAAACTTCTTTCCCCTTGCTGGAAGTACTCTGTTCTCCTCTACGACATGCTTATGTTAACAACACAGTTTCTAGGAACTTATTCTTTTCGGTTATTTTATTCCAGGATGGTACTCCTCCAGTATTGAGGCCTCTTATGTTAAGGTTTTATGGTTCCTGGAACCATGCACTGAGTTGCATGCATTTGAATGTACTTCCAGAATTATGGTTTTAGCCCATGAGGGTTTTACTGTCTTAAGAATTGGCTTATCTTTGTCAAAATATTGAATGGTTATTTATATTATGTTTGCTCAAGGGTTAATTTCCTGAAGCGAAACTGGGTTCCCTTCCAACTTCCTGTCTCTGAAATGTACAATTTGGGTTTTATTCTAGTTGTATAGATCTTTGTACTAGAAAATTTAATGACTACATAGAACAATAATGCCTACTTGAACTTAGATAAATTATGTAATTTATTTGTTGATATCGTTCAATTCAGGAGGGTGCATGGTGCATAAGGGAAGGTTGAAAGGCTAAGCTTTGGTTCTTCAAGATGCACCAGTGCACTAAAGGAGTGTGGTCAAGGAATACTTAGTGAATTGACGGCGTAGTTCGGAGCAGGGAAGGGGATTTGTGCTTATGTAGTGTTCCCAACTCTGTGGGAGGGTGTAGGGCGCAATTGTGAACAATGAAGGATCTCCTATTAAGGCTTCAGAGTGCAGTCATGTATCTTGGCCTTTATGAGTTCATTTGAAACCCAAATTTGTCTAAGTCTAGATGATTGAGCGAGGGGTAGACAAGATAGTTTACCGACACAAAACCATGTACGACACATACTAACTCATCAATAAAAATTATAAAAACTTAAAAAATGATTAATATTCATGAAAATTCCACTTTCTGCAGATTCCACAACTATAAACAGTGAAATGTGTGCGACTGTGACCCAAAAGTGTTGCTTTACAACATGAAAGGTGTTGTGACCATGAAACACATATAAAGATGTTTTAATTGATGCGATGACACTTGAGAAGAATCCATAAAACTTAAGACATATCAAGTAATATAAAATGACACTTAACGAAAAAGGTGGCACATGATGTGACTATGAATTAGGCTCTAAAATTTGGATGTAGTGAAATTTCAGAGGGTGTATTTGGAGTGACAAAACTTGGTGACACATTGGGAACACTTCAACTTCTCTATTAGGGAATTAGCATCTGATTAAGGGTCAGACCTTCATGAAGTATTGATTTCCCCAAGTTTCCCAATTCGACCCAATTTCACACATAACATCTTCTCAATTCTCTACTTGGTTGAACTTACACAAAGATACATTGTATCACAACTGATTCAATTCAGGAATGGGTAATGTGCATGACACGTTTAGGATATTCAGAGTATAGAATTTCATCTCTAGTGTTGCTCTAGTGCCAGCAGGCGTTGATAGTACCCTAGTAGAGTCACTTCAGGAGCACAAGTGTTGCTTCACTATTATTGAGCCTAGGTAGTACCCTAGTGAATTTACTTGCTTCACCTCCCTGCGTAGGAAGAATTTCTCTTCTTCTACCCATTTATTTATTTATTTTAGTAAAACTATGCATTGGTGCTTATTATTTTCAATAGGAAGAATAGGGACCCCTACTTATTGAGATCAGAGGAGGTTTACCCTTGAGAGAATTATTTTTAAGACCTATGATTTAGGTTTGCTCACTTTAGATTTCACCTTATCCCTTATCTACTAGATTGGATAAGCGTTGACACATAAGTAGACACATACCAAGTTGAGAAGTTATGATGCTAGCATAAGCACAGATATATTAGGTTCCCATAAGTTTCCTAGAATACTTGTTTCTAAAATCACTCATGATGAGCAACTATTAGCTGAAAATCTCCTATTGTAGCATGTTTTATGCATATTGTATGGTTCATGCCCTTTCGTTGTGCTTAAAATGGTCAATGGAGCTTTAAGGTGCAAGGGCACACTCTGAAAGGATGAAGGATGATGGAGGAGGAGATTTGACAGTTCGGGATGTAGTCATGCACCCTAAGGAAGAAGAAAATGAAGGCATGGTGCATGTCGCAAGTATGAAGGACGAGGTGGAAGACTTTGAGCTTCCTAAGTGCACTATACACGCAAGGGAGAGAGGGAGGGCATAGGGCACACTCCCAAATGTTGAAGGTTGAGGCTTCAAGTCTTCAAGGTGTGCTAAATCAATTCAGGAGAGTGCATTGTGCATGGGGGAAGACTAAAAGGAGAATCTTCAGGTCTTCAGGATGCACCCTTGCACCAAAGGAGGGCACACTTCTTCAAGTCGAAGGAATGTGATCAAGGAATATTTGGTGAATTAAGGCCACAATTCGTAGTAGGGAAGGGGATTCGTTCTTTTGGTGTGCACCCAACTTTATGGGAGGGCACAGGGTGAAATTATAAACAATGAAGTATCTCCCATCAAGGCTTTAGAGTGCACTCATGTTCCCTTTTCCTTGATGAGCTCATTTGAAATTGATTTTTTTCTAAGTCTAGATGATTAGTCTAGGGGTGGCCAAGATGATTTTCGGACAGAAAACCATGTGAGACACATACTAAATCACCAAGAAAACTTACAAAAACTTTACCAAAAATGAATATTCATGAAGATACCACTTTCTGCACATTCCCCAACTATAAACAGTGACGCCCGTGCAACTGCGACCCAAAAATTTCACTTTACAATAAAAATGAAACACATGTAAATATGTTCTAATTGATTCAAAGAAACTTGATAAGACTCAAGAAAACTTAATACATATCAGGTAATATAAAATGACACTTGATGACATAGGCGACACATGATGTGACAATGAAGTAGGCTCCAAAATTGGGATGTAGTGAAATTTTGGAGGGTGTTGTGGCAGTGACAACACTTGGAAACACACTGGGAAAACTTTAGCTTCTTTGTCTGGGAATTAGCTTTTGGTTAAGGGTCATACCTTCAGGAATTATTGATTGCTCCAAGTTCCCATTTTTTACCCAGTTTCACACATATAATCTTCTCAATTATCTACTTGGTTGAACTCACAGAAAGGTACATCGTATCACAATCGACTCAATTCAGGAAAGGGTAATGTGCACATAAAGTTTAGGATATTCAGAGTATATAGTTTCATCTCTGGTGTTGCTTCACCGCCAATAGGCCTAGACAGTACCTCGGTGGACTCACTTTAGGAGAACAATAATTTCTTCACTACCGGGGAGCCTGGACAGTACCCTGGTGAAGTCGCTTGCTTCACCTCCCTGCACAAGAAGCCTTTCTATTTTTTCACATGTTTATTTATTTATTTTAGTAAAATTGTGAATTGGTGCTTATTATTTGAACAGCCAAAAGAGGATCCAGAATTATTGATAACAGAGGAGGTTTCCCCTTCATAGAAGTATTTTTAAGACCTATGATTTAGGTTTTTTCACTTTAGATTTTCTCCATATCCCTTCTCTACTAGATTGGACAAGCGTTGACACACAAGTAGACATAGACCAAGTTGAGCAGTTTTGGTGCTAGCATAAGCACAGATCATGTAGGTTCTCCCAAGGTTCTCCTATTGGAGAATCATATTTTCCATATGGACTTACCTCAACCTACGACACTTTCCCAAATAAAGAAGGAGAATAATCAGAAAGCCAAGCATTGCAGTTTTCACACTTCTCCTTGATTACACTACAAATTATTTGGGCTATGTTTTTTCCACACATAACACATATTTAACTAAATTTGGAGTTAAATAGTGGATTTATAATTTCAAAATAACCACAAAAATAAATTCTATTGACGCCCTTATAATAAATAATTTCCAAGGTCTAGAGGTGAGTTGAGCCATGGCGGCAAAAGGAAGGTTTAGGTTTTCTAGATTAGGTTTCTACACTCATTCTGCCACAGCCTCTCATGGCAGCACTACACTCAAGAGACAAATTTTCACACACCCCTGCAACGGTATCGGGACTGTGGGGAAAAATGACCGGACTTGGGGTTTCTCACACCCCACTGCGACCAACCCGCAGAACCTCATCGACTATTTTGACAAGTTGCCATGGACTGCTTCGATGGCTCCTCACTTGCATCTGTTTCCTCTGTGAATCTTTTGCATTAGAGTACAGGTTCACTGGCTCGGTGGAAGAGGAGTATACCTGAGGCCGACGGCCACTAGACGGGACTGGGTACACAACTACCCACGTATATTTTTGCTCGCTCTGGGTCATGAAGGCAGAGAGCCCAACACACAGTGTTATCCGCTAGATTGCACTACCTTGCCTTCAACGCTTGCTTGCTATCGAGCTCTGGAACCAGATTCCGTTTGGTCCCTATCTCCGCAGACAGAACATAAACAAATAGGAGACGATGTTAGCGGCAATCAGGTAAGCACAAAACGTTTTTAGATTTTCGTAAAACCCCCTGTGGGAAATAATTTTTTGATTTGTATACAGGATACTGATGAAGTTACATACCTGAAGCAATAAATATGGATATCCTCTGGATACCCATTCTATTTGCAGTCCCTAATCTATTGTGGGTGATCCTTACAGGAATCCAGCTCACTCAAAGAATACTCCATTTTCCTTAACTCCACCATTTATCTCAATCTTCGACTGAGAGGTAGAATAGTTGTGCAGAATAGACCTCAGGGTCCCAGGGGACCCAACACATCCAAAAATTATTACTCAAAAGGTTCCTCTTACAGGAACATACTACAGGGGAAAAAAAAACAGCATCCCCAACTGTACCCGCAGAGAATGGCCCCAAACCTTACATTGAGGAACAAGTAAATCATGTGCTAGAACTCAAATAGATATGCTAGAGATTGATTAACATCGATCGAACTTCGAATCTCAAGCACTAATGGAGCTCTTTCATTGGATTTTCACCAATTGGACTGTGGACTGTGAAATCCATCTTTGTTCAAAGATATTTTTCATTGTTAAGTTCCTCACTTCGGAGGCCAGAGACAACATCCTTAGGGCTGGACCTTGGTTGTAGGGATCCACCAGGTTATTCACCACACCATGGTTTCCATATTTTGATGCAAATACCATGGAGATCACCAGAATGTCGGTCTGGGTCTGGCTATACAACTTCCCACTTCATTTCTAGAATGTATTCGCTCTAGTAGGCATTGACAACATCATTGGGAGATACATAAAAATAGATACCCAACGTTTGGAGGAGAGGATCTACACTTTTGCACACATATGCGTGGAAGTGGACCTCAACAAAGGGATTCCACAGAAAATCCAACTGAATCACAAACAACAAAAATAGACTCAGCATATCGACTATGAAAACACTGCATTCAGATGCAGAATATGCAAAAACATGGGGAATTTTCGAAACACATGTCGAGCAGCAAAAAGAGACAACAGAAAAAAGAAAAAGACAGGAAAATCTACTAAGGGATGGAAATTTCCTTCAGAAGAACCAGAACAGGAGATGAAAGAAGAAGAGGACGCACCCATCCCAAATGAAAACAACCAGAAAACTACCAAACCAGAGACACAAGAACAAGAGATGTAAGATCTTTCTGAACATACCACCGTGGCCCAGCCGACAAAGGACAATGGGGCACCAGACAGTGGAGGAAACAAAAGACAACACAACTCAGATACTTCAGATTTGGATAAGGAAAATGGAGTAATCACAATAAAAAATCAGCTCGCCCTTATTTCTGCCATGTTAACACAAGATCCTTGGCGCAAGGTCGAAAAGAAGAAATGGAGGAAATTTTATTTCTCTCCCCATGTATTAAAGGTTCTATGATGTAATTTATTAGCCTATCTTTGAAAATTATCAGCTCGCGCAACATGTAATTTTGTTTTCATTAATAAAATTATGAATTTTTCCTGGGAAAAATAAATAAATAATTTCCAATTTTAATGAAATATGTGTTACAGGTCTTATTTATATACAATGACCTACATTGAGACAAGACAAGACATGAATGGACAACAAACATACAACTAAATTAGATAAAAGAAAAGAAAATGAAAAACAATATGTACAAGAATTGCAACTCGTAGCTACTACTAAAAATAAATTTTTAGGTTCTGGCCATTTAAGGGTATGGGGTCAATCCTCCTGTCTAAGGATTTGATCTTGAAAGTATTGTGGTCGAGTTTCTCTTCAATGGTGAATTGCCCAATCCATAATGGCTCAAACTTTGCATGTTTACCTTTGTCGTCATGGGGTTTATCCCATCTCAGGAATAAGTCGCCCAAATAAAAGGTTTTAATCCCTATGGATTTTCCATCAAACTAGTGCTTTATATAGTTTTGATGAGAGGAATATGGTCCTTGGATTTGAGACTCTCTTCCTCAAGTTTTTGTAAAGTGTTTATCCTCTTCTTAACTAGTAGGCAAGGTTTCCCTTGTGACTCCTAAGATATTTGTAAGGCTAGGAGGTACATTTTCAGAGGCAAGATAGATTCTTTACCATTCAGTAGAAAGTATGGAGAGGTCTTCAAGGAAGGTTTGGGAGTAACACGGTCAACCAATAGTGTATTATTCAAAGAAGTATTCCAACACTTTTTTGTTCAGAGAAGAGGGTCTTCTTGATAATGTAAATAATATTTTTATTGGTGGATTTAGCAAGACCATTTCCCCGAGGATAACAATTAGATGCAGGCTTGACCACAATCCCATTTTCCAATTTAATCTCATAAAGTTTTAACGATGAAAAGTAAGTTGAATTAGGAAATACAAGTGATGTAGGAACACTAATACTCGTGATGATATTCGGTTATATAAGGTGAATCAATTCCTAGTCATTTACTTGTCTAACTGGAACTACTACTGACCACTAGGTGAAATAATCTGTAGTTGTGAGAATATACCGGTGTTGCTTTGATGAATATGGAATAATTTCTATGATAACATCAAGGCCCCACTTTTGGAAAGGTTCTTCAACTGCTAATGGGTTAGTAATAACCCTCATGACTTTATGTATTGTAGTGTTTCCTACATAATAGCAACCTGCTGGTCTATCATGTAAATCCTTCAAAACCTTCTTTGTATCTTACAACTCAAGGGACCTTACAAAAACTCCATTGTGGTGATTCTAAAAAGGAACTCCATGGACCAATTGATATGATACATATTTTAAGAAGATTTTCCTTTTCTGTTCATTTGATAAGTGCGATGGAAGATTCCATGTTCCAAAAACTATCATATCTTGTTGGCTTGAGGGGTCCTGGCCTAGGTTCAGAGTTTATGGATAAAGCAACAAACCCTCCAACTATTGGCCCTTTCTTCAGTGATCTACTTGTGCAGCTCAAAGTCTTACCCGAAGTAGTATGGGGGGTTTTGGAACCAGGTTTCCGCACCCTGAGGGAGAGATTAATGAGCGTTCCTCGGTAAAAACCTATAGGAAACTTATACAGATGCACGCACAGAGGTTGTGCAAACATTAACAGAATACTGCAAACTCACTATCACTTTGGTGCAGAAAAATAGGACAAAAGCCGATCCAAATCATAGCACATCAAACACTCAAACATATCTATTATGTATCAGCATTTAATCATGAGTTATCCAAAGACCTTGCACAATAAATTATAACATAAGACAAAGATAGTATCACAGAAATAGGGTTCTCTTTAGTGCATAAATTAGATCAGAACTAGATCTCTCTCTTACTTAACAGAAGTCAAAATTCATGCATAAACATATCAATTATCTCTATGTATTCATCAGTAAGAAAAACATATAGTGTGATCTCATCAAAGCATAGCAGTAAGAATAAACAATAATTAGACACATAATACAGAGCTTTCGCCAAAACAATTCCTTCTATTACTCCTCCAAATATGTCCATACATCAACTTTTCCTTCAAAAGCCCTTGCAAAGCCCTTACTATCCCTTCCACACACACAGTGAGTGAAGTTTGCACATAGCTAGGACTAGGTCTCTATGCACACAGCCAGCATGATCCTTTTACCCAACCCTAACCTGATGAGACTCTTACAGACTATTTGCGATAAAAATCATAAACTATCTTTCACAATCATCGACTCCTTAACCTAGACATCTTATATCTATTTATAATATGACCAACACACAGATGCAATGGTCTCAAACCATGGTTTGAGACCCATAGTTTACATTTAAGTTCATTTACACAAAAATAGGGGACTTTGACCACCCCAAAGCCTTTTGACTCCCTTTACGTAGTGCACACATACAATATTACCCAAAATGGAGCTTTGAAACTTGTGCCTCAAGGGATCGTGCTCCAACAAGACCCCAACACAAACATGTGACTCATCCTGAGTCACTAAGGCACTGCGGCTATATCCTTGGTCTTGTCATGGAGCGTCTTGGAAGAAGTTTTGAGAGGGAGCAATAACTCCAAGCTTTGCACTGATGCATCCTACGCCTGCTGAACCATATTGTCTATCATGGGACCTTTAGCAACCATATCTACACTGTGCTAGGTTTGCTGGATGATCCTGAGCATGTTTTCCAACGTCTGCAAAATTTGTAGTGCTTCCTCTTCCCATGGATGGATGCGTTCTATGAGCACTTTTTATTTTCGGCACAAATCTACAATTTTTCCCTGGAGTTTGCGGTCATCTTGCAGACAAGAAAGTCTCTGCTAAACCACCACTCTAGGCACTAATATGCATATCTCTTCAAAAAAATCCTATTTGGTGCTAAGTGTGTCGCACAACTGCTGCAGGGCCAGATCATTTTGGACAAATGCCCAAATATCCATGGCCTTAGCCAGAGATTGGTCACACTAAGTGACAACGGATACAATACTTTCCTAGGTCTATTTCACTATTGCGACTCTCTTGGCGTGAACTTATGGAAGTGTCTCCGATTTAATCTTTGTCTAAATGTATGTGATTTTCTGCTCATACTCGGCTCAAAGGGTGTGAGATTCCATGCATGTAACGTTGATTATAGTAGCTAGTCCGTCTAACTTCTCTATAGGTGTAGTAGTGGTCATGGCTGTTGGAATATCCTGGCATATTTGATTGATCTTGGCTTCCAGTGCAACGCGTTGAGCTTCTGCGGCTTGATATGCCGCCTTTGCCTGACGCTTCTACTCATGTGATTGTGCAACCTATTTTTGTGCATCCTGGGTCTGCATTTGCACGATTTCTTATTGATACTGAAACTAATCAACAATAATGGAGTGAAGTAATTGGAGTTGTCGTACAGGAAACACAACAAGATTAATATGCACATCACCTGTACCAGTAAATTGAGTGTGATGGCTCGCATCTATTTGAAATTCTAGTAGGGGGATATGGACAAATCACCCCTCTCCAGATGATGGCAGTGCTACGTCCAAAGGTTGGGTGTTTCTAACATGAACACTGGTATGGCTTGCTTGAATCACGCCCGCCTGGATCTGGCTCGCTTGCATTTTCAACTCTTATAGGCCAACCTAGACAACCTCCAATGAAAATTTATACTATACCTCCACGTATGTCCAACGATCCTCCTGCGCGATGGTTATTGTGTTTGTGATCTCATTCAGATCGTCCTCTGTCAATGTCAGGACCTCCTGTCCTATTTGTTTTGAACCCTTCTACTTTTTCCTTGATCCAACTTGGGTCTGTTCACAACGCTTTGTGCCTTTAGAGGTGGCTACTTCAGTTTATTTGGGTGCAGAGCCATTCTTTTCTTTCACTTTGGTAGCCTCAACAATTTCTCCTGTAGTGGTTGGTGCAGGCTCTTTGTTACTAGGTTTGTCCGTCACCCTTGGTGGTACCGTGTCTACACAATTTTCTGTGGCTTTTTCGATGGATTTTCCTATTGGGATGTGCGGCTGTGTTGGTGGAGTCAACCACGCCGATGGCCAGTTTTCTTTGGCCCCGATCAAATCGTCCTTAGTCACTAAATAAGGCAACATGTACCAGACACCCTCAACAACACCCTTCAAGCGGATGTGGATATTATGGAATGTAGCCTTCAAGTATGCTACCATCTTGTATTTCTCATACAGGGTGGGAGATAAGCGCGGCTTCGACTCTACCTCCTAGTATAATCTTGCATCATATAAGACCCAAAATATCTTGTTTTCTTTTGATCGCACAGGGTTAGAAGAGTTCTAGAGGGTTGCATAGCATGCAACTTTGCACATTGGTTCTGCAAGTTCTGGGAATTGGGTTTCTTCAAGAGTTTTCCACCCAATTAGCACAATTAACAATAAAAGCCAAGCATACTGAAAATGCTTACCCCACTCCTGGACTTCACGCACGTTTTCAAGGAATTATTTGTAGAGGTATGCACACGAATTGTAGATGACCCCTTTTTTGCAACTCCCAGTGAGCGCAATCACCTGTGTGGGAACTTCCTTTGGCCTACACTTATGTATCATTTTGCAAGCTAAGATTACCATGCCAAAATGAACTACTAGGTCATTTATTTCCTCTAACACAAATCCATAGGATTTTCCCGTAACATCATACTTATTATTAATTTTGTTTGCCAATTCTTTCTCCTACGCTTTTACTCTGAAATCGGCCATAGGTTTGGCCCCCCTGTTCGGAAATCTGGTGATTTTTAAATGAGGTCGGCATCAATTGAGATGCCCCCCCCCCCCCAAACTAGAGTGCTTCATCATGCACTACTTCCAATAGCTGCTTGATGTAGATATCATTGATGGGGCTGCACCAAAAATGAGGGATCTGCAAAATATTGAGCAATCCTGCCTCGTGCAGACCTAGCATTTCCTTCTTACATTCAAGGTGCACCAGAACTCTTGCATATGGAACTGGATCAAGATAAAGTTATGCCGCGAGCTTTGGAAATTTCTTTATGCTTGCGATGTCCCATTCATCAAAGCGAAACTGAGGGATTTTGCGAGCATGTCTAGTCCCTCCATTGGGACGTTCTTTGGGATCAAGGGCAATTGGATGCTTCGATACACCTTATCCAAGTATTTGGGCACTTTCACGGTAGGTTTGCGTAGCGCAATGTAGCCAGGTAGTCGCGTGAATTGTGCTACTTCTACGACTTCATCATCCCCTTCTTCGATAGTTTCCGAGAGTTCAAGCATGGGTTTATCCATATTATCTTCAGCTGAATGGTGAGGTCTTGGGGTCTTCTCTCTAAGGGACTTGCACATCCCAAAAGTGTGTCCCTTATTTATTTTAGACAGTGTAGAGGTCTCAACCATAGGCACAACCTATGCGGCAAAGTCCTCTCTGGGTCTGCTAGTAGTCATTCTACTTTGAATCACATATCCTAAACCCGCTTGGCGCAAATATTCCTCAAACACATGATCCAATCTAGACATAGAGGCAGAAAAATAAAAGTCCAATAAACAGCTTAGAGCATAAAATCGCTTAGAATGCAATTAGTTCTGCCAATTCTCGATTTCCTCATCAGAGTCTAAGAAAAAAGAACTTTCCTTCTCCCACTTAAGATTTTGATCCGATGTTGGGTTGATCTAATCCTCTTCACACAAGCTCAACTTATAGATTTGGTAAATTTCGTCCCTAGTGCGCACAGGCTCTGTATATCTGTGTCCTTCGGTAGGGTCTAGAGGGATGATAAATTAGACTCCATTATTCTCAAACTCCATCATTCTTTTCTTCAATTCTATGAAATGCGGGAAAGGGCTTCCAGGTCGAGATCTTTGGAGGGGAGTTAGGTGGCGATCTGTTGGACAAAGAGAGAAACATTAGGGCCAGCTTTCCAAATGATGTCAGGGATTTTAAGACGAAGGGCACATCTTAGGAGAAAGGGGTTCTCTAATGAAAATGCCATACTTATGGCTGAAGCCCAAAGTGCCACTTCCTCCTTCACAGATTCCATATTCAATATATCCAGAAACGCACCCTTGTTCACAGCATCTTGGATATCCAATTTATAAACTCACCACTGACAGCTTCGATTGCAAATGAAATATCTAATATTTGGTGGTTGTAGCCGCCTTGTGTGAATTGTCCTACAAATTCCAGGACTTTGATTTCAAACCATGGGCCAAACCACTGATAGTCATATATTTTGTTGTCTATTTTTCAGTTACGGACACACAAGTTAAGAGTTCTAGACTGAAATCGACTTTTCAAGTTGTGTTCAATTATACATTATATCTTCACCATGGCCACACAAATTAAGAGCGATAACTTGAAATCGACTTTTGAAGATGCAATGTTATTTCAAGTTGTGCTCAAATATATATAATATTTTCACCTTTATACATATGTTGTAGCTACTTTATATAAGAAAAACTAAACACTGTATCTACATATGTTGTAGCTACTTTATATAAGAAAAACTAAACGCTCTACCCACTGAATATTTATTCACGCCAAAAACCATGAATTGATTTCAGGGTTAGTGTCACATCCTCTAACTCCAAATTCACCACAGTTTTTTAATATAAAACAAATATTCCAACGGCAGAACATGATCTCACGTAAATATAATGTTTAACTGATTTGGTCACTTATTAAATAAAATATTCTTGGGCAGAACAAATCTCACGATCTCATGTAAAAATAAGGTTTGGTTGATTTTTTCATTCATGGAGTGTAGCGATCGATTGATAGTTGACCAACTATAAATAAATTCCCCTAAATTTTAATCAAATTTTAGCATTCTACTTTTTATTGCGAACATTTCCTAACCCGATGTCATTTTATGCATAGCTAAGGGTTTGAGGATGGGGTAAAGTTGTTTTAACCAAAGTTTTTATGTTTTTCTCAAACCAAAGTTCTTAAACCAAAGTGTAAATGGGAAATAAGTTTAGGTGGTAGTGGTGTGAGAAACCTCTTGACATCTAGTTGATAACTCTCTCGGCTTCAGTGTCTTTACTTACCTGCCAGTAAGCCTCCACCCCTTCAAAGCTCACCACCTAAGTTGTTGTTTGTGAAGAGCTTTCACCATGAGGCAACCGTGCAGTCTGTAAAAAAATAGATTTAATAGTAAAGCAACTTAGTCTCGATAATAGAGATGGCATCAATGGTTCCAATCAGAGCATTCAACAACGCAAATAGCATAGTGGGAGTGAACGAGTGACCGAGCTAACCATAGAAACCCACATTTGAGACACAACTTCCATGACTCTCCTGAAATATACGAACTACAAGAAACCTTTCTTGGGTGGCCTTCAAGATCCCATAGCACCCCTAGCTCCACTTCTTAGTCCTTTGAGAGAGCAAATGACTTCACATAGAAGTTATGACAAGGTATAAACAAATTAAGAACAACATGAAAATGAACAAGATTAGGATGAACAAGCTTAGAAGATTCAACTATGATCACAATATAAGATTCAGATACGACCACACAAGACCATATTATGAAAACCTGAAGCAACCAAACAAGAAAGAGAGGGATCAATCAAAAGGTATAAAAGTGGCCAAAGACAATGTGTTATCTCGCTTACTTCATTGATGAGCTTTCTATTTATTTGCGGTATTATTTCCCTTTTTTCGCTATGGCTCGTTAATTTGGCTGACATGTATAATTCACAGGACGTTGAGGAGTTTTTTGTAAGGAGGAAAATCAATTTATTGACAATCAACCATAATTCATAAAACATCTCACCATTGTTCATGTGTGCGACATCTCAATCACTTTAAGTAACTCCATTCCTTGTTAGGCTAAACACTCTGTGGTGACTAGTAGAGACTGAAATACAACGTGAAATCCCCCAAGCAGTAGTAAGAGGGTGATAGTTGATTCAGACGGACCTTGATTCTTCAATTTCCATTTCCACTTCTTCAGAACCAGTTTTCGCAGATATTTCTGATTTAGATATAGAGGGTACGATTTTAATATTTTAGAGACCTTTACCACTTCTGAGGCGCTACACACTGATAAAATTAATTAACACGCCCTATGCAAATCCATTTTTATCGGATTCGAGGACCACCTTCTAAATATGCTGGAAGGTGCAAAATGAAGAAGTACTAGAGTTGGAAATCCCAACAACACATTTTTTATTTGTACCTTGTCTGTTATTGTTGGCTTGTGTTGTATCCATCGTTGCTAATGTTACACCAATTTTTGGTTATCTAACCTGTTACTATTAGATGGACCAAAGTACACCATGTAAGACCAATTTTACCCTAGTAAAATTGCTTTCATGATGAAAAATAACTTAATAATCCATAATTTATTAAGTTGTTTATGGTCCAAACAGGAAACCCCATTAGGAATAATTGAATAAATCCTTATTTGTTTGATTTACCTCAAGGGATAATTAATTAAACTACAGTTTAATTAATATTCCTGGTCATATTTAACCCAAAATAGGAAAATTAATTAGATAAATCATTATTTTTCTTATTATTTTCTAGGAATAATTATTTAAAACATTATTTAAATAATATTCCTTGTTAAATTTGACTAAATAATTTATAAATAAGTGAGTAAACCATTATTTATTTAATTGTTACTCAACCATATTGTTAAAATAATAAATAAATCATCTATTTATTTATTATTTACAAATAAAGGGATTTGACCAAATTCAAATTCTTTTTCCCTTCAACAAAAATAATAAAATATTCCATAAAAGTTGGATCTAGATTTGGTTAATAATATTTTAATTATACACCAATATCTACACTAACTCAATATTTTGTTATAAATAGAATGGTTTTTCCATTCATTCACTAGCTTCTGTTGCCTAAATATGAGTCTCGATCTATACTTTTGGTATGACTTTGATCCTCCATCATTGTCATATTTTCCTACTTTTTTTCTTGTGAGCTCCCTTTGAGTTCCATTTTTGTCTGGGTTTTCTACACCATCAAGAGAGAGAGATCTTATATCTGAAGCGCTCAAAACATAAAAGAACCCATCCCATTGAGGGGGACTGGTAACATCTTTCTATGTTCCCTTCCCTGGATTTGACATAAACCTGCTCAATACTCCCACTGCATGTGCAATGTCTGGTCTAGTACAGATCATTACATACATCAGGATACCCACTGCACTTGCATATGGAACACGAGACATATCCTCCTCTTCTTCTTGTGTCTTGGCACACTGTTCAGCAGACAGCTTTACACCTACATGAATCAAAACATTCATCGGTTTACTATCCTGCATATTGAACCTCTGCAATATAGTCTCAACATACTTCCTCTGGTTTAACCAGAGCTTCCTGTTTTCCTGATCTCTCTTAATTTCCATGCCCAAAATATAGTATACAACACCGAGATCCTTCATGTCGAATTTGCATAACAGTTGGGTCTTCAAATCTTGGATAATTTCTTTGTCATTTCCAATCAAAAACATATCATCCACAGAAAAAACCAAATAAATAACACGAATAAACACAATGATCCTCCTTGCTTTTGGTGAAGCCAAGTCCCCATATATAGGTATCAAATTTCTGATACCACATCCTTGGTTACTATTTTAACCCATACAAAGACTTCTTTAACCTACATACCAGTTATTTCTTCCCCTTCACCATAAAGCCTTTGGGTTGTTTCATGTAGATCTCCTCTTCCTGATCCCCGTGAAGAAATTTTGTCTTCACATCCATATGTTCTACCTCAAAATCAAATGCAGTAGCAATAGATAAAAGTAATATAATAGAAGTAACTTTGGCAACAGAAGAAAAAAATATCACTAAAATCAATTCCCAACACCTGGGAATAACCTTTTGCTACCAACCGAGCTTTGTATTTCTCCACCTTGCCTTCGACATTCATCTTCTTCTTAAACACCCATTTTCTCCCGATGGGCCTCCTTCTAGCCGACAACTCCACTAGATCCCATGCCTCATTTTTATGCAAGGTTGCCATTTCATCAACTATGGCCTCCTTCCAAATTTTTCCATCCTCTGAATCTACTGCCTCCCTGACGATTTTGGGATCATTATCAGTTAGAGTTAAAGAAAAATTTGAACAGAAAGCAGATGGACTGTACCTTTCTGGTTGTCTTCTTTCGCGAACTGATCTTCTCACAGCTAGAGCTTGTGGCTCTTCCTCTTCTAAGTCTTCTTCTGTTGTAGAGTCTGATTCATCCTCCTTTAGCTCAAACTCTATCTTCTCAGATTCCTTTGGTAGGACTTCATGTTTAACAACATCTTTCACCTCTCTAAACACCACATCTTTGGAGTACACAACCTTCCTTGTTTCTAGGTTCCAAATATTGTAACCCTTTAAACCATCCTTATACCCAATAAAGATGTACCTTTTAGATTTATTATCCAACTTGGTCCTTTTTTCCTTTGGAACATGTACATATGCATCAAATTCAAATACCCTTAGATGTGAAAGAGAGGGTTTCTTACCAGTCCATACCTCATATGGAGTCTTATCCTCCAATGCTAGTGAAGGTGATCTGTTAACCAAGTAACATGCAGTCTCCACGTCCTCTGCCCAGAATTCTTGTCCTAACCCAGTACCACTGAGCATGCTTCTTGCCTTTTCCATCAGCATTCTGTTCATTCTTTATGCAACTCTGTTTTGCTGAGGTGTATATGGATTATTCTTCTACCGTGATATACCACACTTCTTATAGAAATCTTCAAATTCCTTCTTGCAGAACTCCCCACCATTATCTGTCCTCAACACCTTTATCTTCTTCTCTGTATGGTTTTCCACGAGAGTCTTAAATTATTTAAATATGTCAAAGACTTTATATTTCCTCCTCAAGAAATATATCCATGTATTCCTTGAGAAGTCATCTATGAATGAGACATAGACACAAACTTACCTAGTGATGGAACCAACACATGTCCAAACACATCACTGTGCACAAGCTCTAATATCTTGTTCGCCCTCTTAGCACTAGAAGGAAAACTCACCCGATTCTACTTCCCATATACATAATGTTCACGGAAATAGAAATCTAGAGAGATATTAGACATACTTTCTACCATACCATTTCCATGCAGTATCTGAAGGCCCTTCTCTCCAATATGTCCAAGCCTTTGATGCCATAGCATGTCTTTTCTCCAGAGACCGCTAGGCTTTTCGCTCCACTTTCGGGAACCATAGAACTTTTTCACCCATCAATAACAATGCTGCCCTGAAGCTTGTACAAAGTTCCAATCCAAATTCCCCGCATTAATACCAGTGCTCTCCGAACCATCTTACAAGTATCTTTCTCGAACACTGTTTTTACACCTGCATCATCCATCTTGCTTATAGAAATAAAATTTCTTGCCAATGCAGGAATGTGCAGAACACCAGGAAGTGTTCTATTCCTTCCACCTTGCAGCTTCAGCTTGAATTGTCCATGTCCGACGATTATAGCCTTTCTATCATCACCTAAGAAGACATCACCGCCATCATATTTCTCATACTCACAGAACCACTCCCTATGGGGAGTGAAGTGAAAGGATGCACCCCAGTCAATCAACGATGAATCATGATCTACATGTGTATTTGAAGAAGAATCCAAATACACATCCCCACCTTCATCCGAGGTGGTTTTTGACTCTGTAGAAGGAGCATCATCAGATCCCTTTCCTTTCTCAGGGGCTTTAGATCTACAGTCCTTTTTGTAGTGCTCTTCCTTTCTGCATTTTAGCACACATTTTCAAACTTTCCAAGAGATTTAGATCTCCCACTCGAAACCTTATTCTTGTTTATGTTTTGGGACCTTCCTCGTACAAATAAGGCATCTCCATTTTGGCCCTCCATATTTCTCCATCTCATTTCATCCGACAGCAAGGCTGATACAATGTCATCAAAATTCAAGGTACTTGTAATACTACCTATTGCAATAACCAGACTATCCCATGAGTCTTGTAGAGAACAAAAAAACTGATGCACTTATCTTCAACTGATATTTTAATACCAACAGATGATTGTTGACTTACCACAATATTGAAGGTGTTCAAATGCTCTGTCACTAAGTCTCCATCCTTCATCCTCAGGTTATACAGTTTTTTCCGTAGGAACAATTTATTCACCAGAGACTTAGATTGGTACAAATTCCCAAGTTTGTCCCACAAATTCTTCGCCATAGCTTCCCCAGATACATCCAACAATACCAAATCTGAGGCACACAACCGTATTGTGCTCTTCGCCTTCGATCCAACTTTTTCCAGTCTTCATCTAACATTGTCGTTGGTTTAGTACCTGGATCTACCGTGATCCACTGGTCTTTATCCACCGGCAGATCCTCCATTTTGAGCTTCCACAACTCAAAACTCTGACCATTAAATTTCTCAATCTCTATCTTTCCACTTCTCACCATCTTTCACCGCAAGAATTGATCCCGCAGATCTCCCACTGAACAGTGTCTACCACAGGCCCGAGAAAAAAACCCCTCAGCAGCAAAGGCATCCCCTTGAAGCTGAAACTGCTCTGATACCAAATGTAGGTTTTAACCCTGTATAGAAATTATCTACAAATGAATCTCAAAAATAGAAAATAAACAATAGTGAGAGCATAAAACATAAAACAGATATACACAGATATTTTCCCCTAGATCCAAAATTGGGATGACCAGCTTGATTTTTCATTATATTCCTTTTAGTGTTACAACACATATATATAATTGCCAAAGCATACATAAACCCTAATCTATTAACCCTGGATTAGGACATAACTGTAGTTCCCTTGACTAGATCTAAAAAATACCAGGGGCCGAAAACCATCATGCCCCAAAACCATGTGCAAACCCATGCACAAAATCATGGGCGGGTCTGCCCACCGAAAAATAGGGTCCAATTTTTTTTTTCCCAGGGTGCTGCCATGGACCCATAGCAAGGGGGATTGTCGCACCCCATGTGACCCCCTTGTTGTGCCTGGCGCAACGTCCAGGGGGGGGCATCGCCCCCCCGCACGTGACTAGTTGTGGAAATAATATAACACATACCCAACAAAAATAGTTGGTTAAAATACTGTGATCTATCTTAAACAAAAATCTATTTCCCAAAAAGTAGTGCCTCCACACTCCGAGTGCATGCACTACTAATGTCAGCTCTAAATCATAAGATAAATACCATTTTTCGTTCTAATTTAACTTTCTTGACTCATAGACAACAACCCTCCCCTCTAGGGATAGAATTTCTCCTACTCCTTCCTTACAGGCGTCGATGCATACTTAAAATTCCTTGTTGGGGTCAGCCACCCTCAATACTGGAGCAGTAGTCAACAAGTGTTTTAAAAATTCAAAACTAGTCTGACATTCATTAGTCCATCTGAACAATTTTCCCTTCCTCTACAAGGATGTAATAGGAAAGGAAATTTTCGAGAATCCTTCTATGAAACTTCTATAATATCCATCCAATGCCATAAAAGAACGGATATCTACTACGTTTTGGGGTACTCGCCATTCCATGATAGTTTTTATTTTCTCAGGATCCACTGTTATACCTTCAGTGAAAATAACATGGCCTAAGTATTGTATTTTTTCTTTGAAAAAATCACATTTTCCGAACTTGGCATATAGCTGATGTCTCCTCAACATATCCATCACTAGCCTTAAGTTCTCCTTGTGTTCTTCCATATTTCTTGAATAAATCAAAATGTTGTCAATAAATATAAGAACAAAATTTTCCAGAAAAGGGTGAAATATGCCATGCATAAGACTAATGAAGGTTTTTGGTGCATTGGTTAAACCACGGTAATACCACAAACTCATAATGCCCCTATTGGGTGCGAAAATATTTCTTGTAAATATCCTCATATTTTATTCTGATCTGGTGATATCGAGATCTTAAGTCTATTTTTGAAAATGCAGTCGCTTCCTTCACCTGATCGAATAGATCATCTATGCATGGCAGTAGATATTTATTTTTTACTGTCAATTTATTGAGCTTCCTGTAATTCGTGCACATTCGCATGGTTCCATCCTTCTTCTTTACAAACAACATCGGTGCTCCCTAAGGGGACACACTTGGTCGGATATATCCTTTATCCAATAGTTCTTGTAGTTTCATTTTCAATTTTGTTAACTTGAGTACACTCATCCAGTATGGTGCTCTTGAAACTGGTGTTGTACCGAGCATTATTCCAATAGTGAAATCAATGTCTCTCTTTGGGGTAAACTTGGTACATTTTCTAGAAATACATCCATGAAATCATGTACCACAGGTATATTCTCCAGCATAGGAGTATTTTCCTTAGAGTTATGAAATCCCACTTGAATGGCATAAATCTGGCATCCTTTTCTGATGCACTTACTCAACTAAGATGGTGTGATGGGATGTAATTGTAAAGGTTTCTTAATTCCTTGTGATTCTTGGCATGTACCATCATCCACTCTGAAATATATAATATTTTCCTTACAATCCACCAGGGACCAGTACCTTTCTAACTAGTCCATGCCCAATAGTATGTCGTAGGATCCCAAAGGTAGAATATTCAGTTCTACATTTAAGTGTTGTTCTCCAATTTCAAAAGAACAGTTTGGAACCTTGGCACAAACTCTTCTCCTTGCACTAGTAGCTAGTTGTACTAGCCAACGGTTTTTGAATTTCTGACTTTGTAAATTACAATTTTCTACTATTCGGGGGTTCACATAACTTAAACTGGAACTTGGGTCAACCAAAATAGAAATAGTTTGTGAGAATAACTTACCTTATAATTCTATCATTATTGGATGGTAGTCTTCTTGTCGGTATTCTAAAGCTACATTAATTCTGAGTATGTTTCACGCCGCATCCCCCACCATAGAATCTTCTTGTAGGTTGGTTGTTGTTTCATTTCTTCCCCGCTGAGGGCAGTTCTTGTAATAGTGGGCCTCGCCACACCCCTAGTATTTTAGGGGAGGTTTCTAAGTTTTTCCATGTTCTAGCTTACTAGAAGCCTCTGTGGGTCGTTATTCTGTTGTCCATTTTGTTCTCTGATGATTTCTTCCAAACTACTTACTTACTAAATTTCTTGCAGAATTCTTAAAGTTACTTGACCTGGTATTTTTATAATTTGAATTATTTTTCTGTCCTTTCTTTGGTGGTCATTTTCTGCCTAATTCTCATTTTGCCTTGGACTATTGGTAGCACATTCATGCTTTCCGAATTTCCTCATCCATTTTCCTTGGATTCACAAATTCGATTCGTTCCTTCATGTGAGTAGGTAGATTGCTCAAGAACCGTTGAACTTTATCTTTCTCATATTTTAGGTAAGGCACGTATCTTAATAATGACGTGAAATTGGTTATGAATTCATCCATTGTCATATGTCCCAGTCTTAAATCATGAAATTCCTTAGACTTTTCATCATAGAAATTTTCTGTTAAATATTTATCCTTGAAATATTGCTGGAATTCATCCCATGTCACGTTCTGGTCTTTGACACTTCGCACATTTTTAACTTCCTCACACCACAGGTTAGCTTTCTCCCTCAACTAATAAATGGCAAAATGAGCTTTGAGGTTACAAATATATTCATAAACCTGAAAGTACTTGTTCATATTAATAAATAAAGCCTCGGCCACTTCTTTAGCTTCCCCATCAAAATTAGGTGGTTTGATTTTGCGAAACTCGCCCTGTAGGTCCACTTTTTGTTTCTTTATTTCTTGTTTATTGGACCCATTACCAGATTCAACTTCATAATAATTTTTGTTCTTATTGTTTCGTTTGGAGTGACTCCCTTCTAGTATGTCATCAGTTTTGTCGTTAGTTTGTCGTTGTCTTTCATTTTCTCCCTTAGTGTCCCTCTCAAGACTAGGTTGTACCATTCCTTGATTCTGCTTGTCGGAAAGGCTTTTGAGTATCCTCTCTTGTTCTTGCATCAGTCTTTCATTGCCACTCCTTCATGTAGCATTTGCACTATGCTCAACAATATACTTGTTTGATGTTTTTGTTCCTCCAACATTCTACTAGACTACTAATGCTTGTCTATACTCATTTGTATCCACATTTCCGGATTCATTTCTGGATTGGTTTGGGGTGTAGGTTCCCCTATATTCTGGGGTTCTTGATCTGTCGATCCCCTTCTCATTTTATACTTTATATGCAGAATTTTACATACCACGATTATTATTTAGGCAACCCATTTGGGTCTCAGCGTATGAACGCTGCTCTGATACCACTTGTAACATTATTATACATAAAAGTAAAAAAGTATTATTTTATTTACCTTAACCATAATATCTTAATACCTTCTCACACTAAGAAATGTTAACATAAACAAATATAATACAATCATGACTATGATTTACATTTATTTATGCAATATAATTCAAAGGTTTATAGTGATTAGGCTTTACCAATGTCTATGCCTTACAAATTCGAATGATTATAACAATAACGATGCATATGTTTTGTTCCTATTCATGAGGACCATATGAAGCTTCATCATTTAACTTATAGTCTGAATAGCTTAAACTTTGATCTTAATCCTTTTCACAATCCAATGGTTTATGGGTCTGACAGCTTTGATCTGTCGGGTTTATGAGCTGAGCTCTTTACTGTACAAACGTTATAAGTTGATTGAATGTATGTGTCCTACCTCTGATAGGTATTAAAAGGCTTAATATTGGGAATTATACCGTGTAATATGGCAATCTACTCTGCATGGAATTCATTACACTCCTTTGACACTTGTCAACCCCTTGCCCCTTTTATCTATATTGTGAAATCCACGGGTGGGATTGTTGGACAACGGGTGAGTGTATCGACCACCCTTCCAACCCTAACTGCTTTTTTCATTTTCCTCTCGTGAGGCTAGAGGTACCTGCTCTGAAACCTCCCTGCCGCCATCGCTATAGCTGCCTGGTTTCGTGCTCATGCTCGTTGCAAACTTGTGTTACAAGTGCCCTACTACCAAGTATAATGTCCATTCTCCACTCAGGGTCTGATGTGAGGTGACAGAGCTGTTTATTCTTCGTTTAGCTCTGAAATTTCAGGTTCCAGTAATTATTTTTTCTTACTTCTCACTCTTTTCACCATGTTCACCGATAACAATTCAAGGATGACTTTCAGTATTTTCTTTGCTTTCGGCAGTTCAATGATTGTTAGAAGTCGTTAATGCGACTTCCAGCATTTTGTTTTGCCGAAGTCTACTTCTACCTCCTCGACTTAAACATCTCCAGGTAAGTTTGACATCAATTCCTACTGCATATGTTAGGCTTATTTGGTTTTTACTCTGTCATTACTGTGTTTTATGATTGTAACTGAGCTTTTGTTTTTTTTCCACGTAGTGTTGCATTGCAGGTTCTGCTCAGGCTTCATAGCGAAGCTAACATACATAACGAGCCATTATCCCACTATTAATCTTTATGGGTTTCTTCCTCGGTTCGAGGTTTGGCTATTATTTATATTTTAACATAGTTCTCGTGCTCATACAGGTATGGCCTTAGATTCTTCCCATAGAAATTCTTTGCAAAATTGTTTTCCATACCGACAATGTAACGTTGGATTCCTATGCAGTCACAGATACATGGACTCTTGATCTCGGCAGTTGACCTTATTTGCAAGATCTCTCCCATATTTCTCTCTATAAATTTGTTCTGAGCTCTCATAGCATCTGTCTTATTTTATTTATATATTTTAGCTTGGTTCTGAGATTTATTTTGGAAGTGTATATACAATGGGCCTCGCCCTAGTTTAAATGGTTGAGCTATTATTTAAATTATGCTCATTCAGGGCTCTTAATCTTGGTTATAAGCATAGATTTCTTGGATCCATCCCATTAATGGATTTTCTTAACCCAACAGGGTTCTTAATTGTATATATTTTTGTTCTTTTGTGAAGAGACTCGGACTGTCACCTTATTTTCGGTAAAAAGACTATTTGTTTTTAATGTAAATTCTATCCTTTGGTCATATACAACTACGTACTTTGAATCTTTGAATTTATGTTAGGTATCTATAGCATTTTTCGGTTTCTGTAAGTACATTACAGAGTTTGATTATTGTTGGTTTCCAACATTTTATTCATGTTCCTGCATGGTGTGGTTTTACTATTTTTTCAATAATATAAATTATGTATATCTTCTAAGTCTTCCTAGGACTTGTACTCTTGAATATATGAATTGTTTACATATGTCTTTGGTAATATATTTATAGACATATATATTTACCCCTCAGATGGAATTTAACATAAAAGTTAAGAGGGATTTGTTGTGGTTTACCTTATTCTACTTTTATGTTAGTGTATTTCCTATGCTCTAGTTAAATAATGTGTACAGATGTCTGGACCATCTTTCCTTTTGAGTTGCGTTGGTAACTCTTGTCCGTGTATAACATAGAGTAGTGACATGGAAACGACCTATTCGGTCCAGAGTTTACACTTTGGACTAAACTAACAATTTTTTACCTTATTACAGGTTTCTGTTGTATATCGTTTTGGTGTGTTTTCGAGTTATATTCTATAACCTGCTTTCCCTCATACTAAAGAGAGGACCCTTCTCTGAGGATAAAATATAAATATAATCTTTACCAACAGGTTATTAATCATTCCATAATCATAAAAATGTAAATCAACAGATATAAATTTCCTGTTATTTAACTGTAAGAAAATTCCTTAACAAGATAGAATAATTATCAACACAGTTTCCTCTTCTAAGTTTTTAATAAAGTTACAAAACAGTCTAAACAGAAATTCCATAAATAGTTCTCCTAGTTTTTACTTTTCAAGTAGGCTGTTTACTTATCTCACTTTGGAGACTGTTGATGATGTCCTCCCCACCATAAGAGAGGCTATTACGTCCTCGTCTCCCCCCATGCTCCACACCAGAGTAGGGCTATTTAGCAGTATTCTGGTTGAGACCTCGAGACCCCAGGGATTTTGAGTTTCCACTAGTCACCACCAGCTGTGGATTAACTCTTTCCCTTTATATTTGACTATTTTTTTCCGTCATTCACAGAACCCCTTTTGCTCACTGGGATATACCTTTTATTCCGAGAGGAAAGGTAATAGTTTTAACTTCTTTTTCCCAACTACTCTCAAATCATGGAATACTTTATCATCAGCCTTTTATGGAAAACATTCAATAATTAATTTTTATTCAAAACATAATAACCATGTTCATTCATTTAATCTCATTCAAAAAATAAATGTATAATCTATTTTCTTAAAACAAAATTAACACAATAGTTTGGAATTAATCCAGTTGTCACATGAGGAGCCCTTGAAAACAATTATTACATCATGGCTTTGTTTTATATATATATGAAAATTTTACCATCAGCGTTGTGAAATAGGTTGTTTGTGTATGAGTGGTGCACCCATAATTGAAAATAGTTCAAGATGGGATGTGCAGAATGCCATAAAATTACTTTCAAACATTAACAAGAGAAACGATGAGAAGATACATCGTAACGTTGACACAAAACAAATATTCAAAAGTAGCTTAATGCTCAATTATATTAATAATATAATAGAATAAACATCAAATATGTGATTACATCATGAACTCTGTCAATAATATGCAGTAAACTAAACATGCAGAAATATGTGATGACAGATTAACGTGCTTCATATATTTCGATTGAGAAGCACACTAAAGTATTGTAGGAATTCATGTAAACATTTAGCACTCGATTTCTTCAATAACTTTAATTACAGTGCCCTTACTCCCCACGATTTTAGAGACAAAAAAACCTGCTGCTTGGAGTAGTTCAATCCATTTTTTTCGGGCCCTTTCTCCACCTCCTGGTAAAGAATTCAACATAAGAGCATCTATAACATTGGAAGATCCGATCATGTCATAGCCTTCCGTTAAATCCAAGACAACCTCTAATAATATTAACTTTCCTTTGTGTGGAACAAACTGGTAGAAGTTGTTCAGTAGCTTGATGCAGTATTAGTCGTTCCAACTATGTGGAAAATTCTTTGATGAACAAATCCAAGAGAAACTTATAAATAAATTAGTAATATCTTGCATAGAAATATTATCAAATAAAATAATTAGCGTACAATAAAATCCATCACAAGCGCCAACAGTATAATTACTTACTTTTATAAAAAATGCATCTACGGGAGGAGTACATCCTGTCGTGACTTCCGTGGACACGTGGTTGTTGTCTCGATAGTTATCTTATTGGATAGAGTCATTTAGTGCGTGAGGTGGATACACAAAGAGTGCATAATTTTTTTAATATTTATGCAGAGATCAAGGAAAATAAGTAGATTCCAACACCAAAGAGTTGTTGCTCCTTGTGCGTGGGAGCATAATTGTTGGAGAGCATTGTGGGATTACTGTAACGCTAAGTCTCCATAGGAGTGTTTTTGTTTGTGAGTGGGTTCCTGATCAAGACCACTTTTTCATGTGTTGGGAATTTAATTGAGGTGAGGAAGACTTGGTGTGTGTTAAGCGATGGAGCCAAGTGGAGTTGTTAGTGTTCGAGCTTGTGAAAAAGGTGTGGCTGAGATGAGGGGGTGTGAAGTTGTAAATCAAAGCGAAGTGATGGAATCGTCTTACTTGGATTACTTGGAGAACTAATAGATGAAGGAATTAAATAAAATTAAGTTGATAGACGAGTTTTCAAGTGACGAATAGTTATAAATGTTACAAGAGAATAAAATTGTAAACTTGTAGGTGATTTGTTAAGTGGAAGAGTAATTTTGTTTGAAAATATGTTTGGTAAGTCAGATCAAACTGAGTATAAAGATTTGGCGGAGGAAGACAAAGATGAAGTTGCAAATAATCTAAATTATGATGATTTTTTATGAAAAAAGAGTTAAAATGAATCGGCATTATCCCAGTCAACTAGGAGAAATATCTAGTTTTCATGATCTCGAGTAATAAGAATAAATAATTTTAGAAAAAAAAATTCAAGAAAAAGTTTCATCATTATACTATAGCTAAAAAAAATCAAAATGAAATATTTGAGTCATGTTTGTAAGCTAGTTAATGTTGAAATGTTGATTTCAATTGCAGTGTACTCCAGTCGCTTTCCAAGTTTGTTTTGAAAAACCCTGAACTCATCCGCTTGCTATTTTGATTGAGGAGTCAAATTCGTTTTTGAAAACAGAGTACACAGTTCTCTATTTGGGAAACAGTGGTTTCGGCGCCTGTCCTCTGTATTTTGAAAAACATAGTTTACAATACAAAACATAGCATTGATTTATGTTTGAATGCGAGAGTCTTTGTTTGAAGATTGGTGGTCCCGCAGGCCACGGTGGCAGTGGTCCCACAGACCACGTGGAGGAATTTTATTTGATCACGTTGTTTTGGAGCTGAGTCAGCCAGAGCTCAAAATAGGCGCGATGTGGTTTTATGAGCGCGATTGATTTTTTCATCACGCATTCAAAATTTGTCATACCCCAACCCAATTTCGGACGCGATGAGTGTTTATACGCCGGATTTGATAATCCATCGCGCATCCATTTGCTGACATCACGGCTCAAGTTTTGTAATGCGATTTTCGTTTATATTTTGGTTTAATATTCGTTGAAGTCTGGCGGAATAGTTTTGTTATGTTATAAGGTTTACGATTATATTTTTTTTTGTTTTATCACGCATTGAAGTTATGTTGTAATGTTTTAAACATATGCGCATTTGTAATGTGGGTCCCGAAAGTCATAAATAGATTTAGTTTTTAGTTTTTAATGTAGTTGTTTAATGTTTTGATATGTGTTAGGCCACATAAAAAGAAAAAGCTCGAGAGGCATGTAATGTAATTGGATTGTATTACACAGCAGTGTAGTGAAGTAGAGTTTTTGAACAGAGACAGAGTATTTTGTTTTGAACAGAGACAGTAGAGATTTTAGCACTGTGTCATTGAAGTAGTCTAATTTTTTATAATCCCTCAACAGAGGAAGAAGTTATTGTAACAGTTAGTTTTTACAAGTTAATGAAATAAAATTTGTTGTGTGCAAACTTTGTCCCTGTGAAGCAAATTTTTTAATTTCTCTGTGTTAAGAAGGAGAGTATCATTCTCTCTGTGTATTATTCTGGAATTCTCAGAAATTCCAACATGGTATCAGAGCTAGTCTAGGCTCTTTGAAGGTGTCAAAGAATCTGAAGGAAGGATTTTTTGTTGCAGCAACTTCTCCAACAGAGTGAAGGCTCAGCAAAAAGAATCCAAGGTATTCTCAAGACATTTTTGTGTTATTGTTGAAGACAGTCAGTTTAAATTAAAAACACAGTCAAGTGTTTTGAAGCATAGTTCAGAGTGCAAGAATGGCAGGAACCAGCACTAGCATGAGTATTGGTAATGCTCAGCTCCCACAATTTAATGGGAAAAACTATGATTATTGGGCAATAAATATGAGAGCCCTATTTGCCTCTCAAGACCTGTGGGAACTTGTTGAGGATGGTTTTGAAGAGCCAGTAGATGAAAATGAGTTTAATACCTTAACTCAGGCAGATAAGGAGTTGTTGAAGAGCAATAAGAAGAAGGACTATAAAGCCCTCTTCTATTTGTATCAAGTAGTAAATGAGAGTGTGTTTCTAGGAATAGAAGTAGCTAGGAGATCCAAAGAAGCATGGGAAACTCTTAAGACAGCCTATCAAGGCATGGAGAAAGTGAATACAGCAAAACTACAATTTCTAAGGAGATATTTTGAGACTCTCTGCATGAAGGAGTCTGATAATATAGACTCATTCTTCACACATGTGATTGGAATGTTCACACAGATAAGGTCTCATAGAGAGACACTTGAGGAAAGAAGGATTGTGGAAAAAATTTTGAGGAGCTTGTTAGCCCCCCTATAAATTTTTGACAAAGCAAAGTAGGGGGCTAAATTGTTTTTGAGCCTTCAAGGAATGCATCTCCCCTGAAGACACATCATCCTTGAAGTCTCCTGTGCCTTTGACTTTGATAAATTTCCCTCTGCTGACTCCCTTTATAAGGTCTCATTGTTTGCGGAAATTGTGCTCCAAAAGGTCTATATTTATCCCCTATACCCCTGCAAATTGTCCCTTTCACCTCTTATTCCCTTTGTCAAAATCCCTTTAATCTCCCCAAATCCCCTTGAAAACCCGCCTTCACCCTTTTTCTAGCCAAATTATCACCTTTGTTCCCTATCGCTACCCTCCTTTGGCTTTAGAATGCACCGAAATGGGTTAAAAACCCACATCAAACATTATAATAGGGCTAGCACCTTTCGGCCAGCCCCCTCGGCTTTTCTTCCACCTTATGACCTGGTGCCGAAACCAGACGCTAACCAAAAGGGTGCTTATCTCAATTGGTATCGGAGGCAATATCAACCGTTGATCGGTGCAGTTCGGACGGTCCGTGTTAACTCTCCAGCGCCTGTGGTCTATCCCGTTCATCGCCCCGATCGCGCCATCGCTATCTATTTACCCACAGGTCAATGGACAGATTTTCATTCCCACCTGGTGGTCCCCGCGCCCGCGGACACTATTCAGAAACAACCCAGTTTTCATCGCACCACCTTTGGGCAGAGGGCGGTATTTTCCCATTGCGCAGCGATTCCACTCACCGATCGACGCGTGTCAGGCGCACTATTTCAAAACCACTACCTCATCGCACGTTATCGTTCGTCCGCGGATGCATAGCGATATCGTTGTGAGCCGTCCGATCTGGGGCAGCCCATCCAACGGTCATCGCTCAACAAAGTTGTGCGAGTTTTAATCCATGGTCTCCGTACCCCTAGCCCACTGTCCATCGCCCTCCGCCGTGTTCCTAGCCATCGATCTTCTCTGACATCGGACGGTCCAGATTCATTCGCATCGCCCGTCATTGACCCGGGCCCGCCACGTCGCCCGTCCACGTATCTTCATCATTTTTCTCGCCCGTCCCCTTTATAATCCACTCAAAGATTAAAATTTTAATGTTTTTTACATTAAACGTCTGCCTCAACACTTTCCACTGTTTTTCACCAACCATCACCAAAGCATTTCTCCACCATTCCTCTGCATTTTTTCACCATTTCTTCGCAGTCCCACTATCATCCTCGCAATCGTCCACATCATCCCACCCCCATACATGTTTTTCGTAATAGGTTTCATGTTTTGCAGGGTTACCAACAGTAAATGGCCACCATGAATCAGGGTTTCTGTCATAGCAATAGAAAACGCAGGGAAGAGCATGCACAGATATCGTATCATGGAGAAAAGCCTGGGATAGTGCTCTGACACGAATTCCATTAAAAGAACAGGGTTTGACCCTGTAAAAATGTCCCGGCGCCATTAACACACAGATTTCACAGTCAGAGATTTAAATTAAACAGCAGAGAGCTTAAGGCACGCAAATGAAGATATATAAGCCTTATGTTCAGGGATTTAGAGGCAAAGCACCAGATCAGTGACGTCATGGATCACACAGAGGGTACATCACGCAGAAAACCATATCATTAGGGTTTCAAATCAGAAGAATGTTTCTTCTCGAGCACGAACATAGTACACATTATGGTCTCAGTATTCATTATGTCCAAGAGAGATTTTCCAACCCTACAGCAGTCCTACGCTATCAGAAGCATTAGTTGCACAGCGTGGCAGAATTGAATCATCGATTTATTTTTGTTCGATTCGCTAGAAGTACTACAGAGTACTGCAGCCAAGTACATCAGAGACATACCTGGAGTTAATGGAAACCTGACGAAGACCACTCTTTCACCCAAGGGTGTCCCAAATTAACGCTCAAAATTTCTATAGAGCGGACTTCGGCCTCCTTCCTCTTCTGAAGTTTTTAATGTTGCATTTAGTTTTTCACCTACCTTCTCTGCTCCTCTGGAGCTATAAATTCATGAAGAAACTCATTGTAAAGGTTGTTGATCAGTTATCAGAGAAATGCAAGTAGTTTCTTTTGAGACACAGTCTCTGTGTAAAGTTGTAAGATAGGCTGAGGAATATGATTTCAGACTGAGTATTCGGCTATTGGCATTGTTGTACTTGACTGGTATTGCTATTCAATATGACAAGCACATTTCTTTGGATCCTGATCTAAATCAGCAGTGATGTTTTCCTTTCTCTGCGTTTAATTCATTTCATTTCATTTCTATTGGCTTGCATCAGAATATTGGCATAGGATTTACCCTTGTTAGGTACCCTATGTTTCTTCTCTCCTTGCCTTTGATGTTTTTCTGCTATATGTGTGATCTAAGAATTGATTTCAGTTAATTTAACCAGTGTAGTGGATGTGATTGCCTGCTCTCTGATGTATGAATTAAATGAATTAGTTCTTAGATGTTTCTTGTTAAGGATTTAGCTGGAAGATTTGCGAACACTAGGGATTAGAGTTAGCCCTGTCCACTAGGATCCTTGTGCAACCAGCTGGTCTTTAACTTTGTGTTCTAAACCTTTATTGTTCCTCCTCTCTTATCATTCCATATCACACAATCATCTTTAATATCCAATGTTTTAGATGACTAGCCCAACTGAAAGCTTGCACATTGGATAGTAAGCAAATCCTTTCCTGACTCCATTTCCCAGTGGTTTTGAATGCTCCCTGGAATACTTCACCTCTGCCTTATCCCTCTTTGCTCATCCTTGTCTTACATTGGACCCTTCTTTCCTGATAACCAGCAACCAAACAAACAATCAAACAAACAAATCCTGAGCCTTATAACCTAGCCTAATATCTTAAAATTTGAGCTTCAAAGTCATACACCTTTGACATATCATAGAGAGATCCCTCTCTGGACCCAGGAGGGCTAGATCCTGAGGTCTAAAAGTGGTTTTATGTTTTCTTATCTTTTGGTCTTGCCAATTTGGCCAAAACATGGGAACCCCAACATAATGGTGACTTCGCTGGGGAATTTCTGAAATACTCTCCATCCTACTACATCACAAAGCTTTAGAAACACCTAGAGACTCTGGTTAGGTTTGCAGTTAAACATTCCTATTCACACATCAACCTCTATACCATTTGTTGTGTTTTCCCATACTCTTGGACAGAGTCTGGAAAGGGCCGAGTAGCCTCCAGATCTCACACTCTTTCAGAGGTGACACATCTGGTAAAAGCCCTCCCAGTCAATCTCTGGTTAGAGTTTGTTGTGTTTTGAAGATATCTTTGAAAAGGGATATTTCACAAGCACTGTGGTGGATAGTATACCCTCCAAAAACATCCTAAACCTTCCACCTGGCGACTCCATAGTTCCTAAACGATTTAAAGACTCCACTGGTGATCAGTAGGCCTGCTGATTATCTTGGTTCACATAAGACTCCACTAGGAGACCAGCCACCATAGCAACATCAACCACAATAGAAGTAACAAATAGGGTTAAGCTGCTTGGTTAAAAACTACACTCTGGCTTACAGAACCATTCACACAAGAGCTTACCCAAACCCAAACCCACCTGAAATAGTTGACAATCCTGAGAGCATCCTCAAGAGATATCTGACACCCAAACAATCAACTATTTCCAGTCATATCTATAGAGCTAACTCTACACCAGAAGACCTTACAGCTCTCTCAGACCCATTTTTTGACCTAGGCCCTCAAAACAGTTTACCAAGAAGTAGGTCATTCAATGCCCTAGACCATCTAGGCCTTGAGCTTCCCGGTTCAACATCTCATAGTGGTCAACACATTAGGGATAGAGGGACCCCTCCATCTACTCCTCTTGATATAAACTTTATCTAGAACTTGGGGCTCTCTCACCCTATATTTTCTCAACAAACTTATGTTGGTCCTAGTATCCCTGTCATCCATATACCAGCTGCTCAAGTCAATCCTTTACCTCATCAGAACATCATCATGGCAGCCTGGTATGCACCTCTGGTTCTACCTCAGCCTCTAGTACCCTTACCCAACGATTATCAATTGAAGATCTCACACTTTACTGCAAAAGAGTCCACCACAGCCCAACGCCACGTAGACAGGATGGAATATTCTTTTGACTACATGGAGATAGATGACGATACAGTCAAAATGAGAATCTTTGCCCCGAGCTTAGGGGGTGATGTGAAGAAATGGTTTAAAGGCCTACCTTCAGGTAGCATAAATGACCTCCCAGCTCTATATCAAACCTTCATAAACAAATGGGAATTTAGGGAAAATCCTCGCCAACTCCTAGCAGAATACATGACCCTTAAAAGAAATGTAGGAGAGAGTGTCCATGATTACACAACTAGATTCAACAGCATTTACAATGCTCTCCCTCCACATATGAAACCTCCACAAGGAATGGCTCTAGCGAAATACCCTGAAGGCTTTGATGCTGACATGGCCTATTAGCTTAGGGATAAAGAGTACAACACATTGGAGGACATGCAGAAAGGAGTAGTGAATATAGAGGCCAACTTGATTGAGAAAAGGGCAAGGCTGAGAGCTGAAAAAAGGGTAACATATAGAGATGACAATGTAGCTTCCATATCTGACCCCAATTATGACCGTCTATCTAAAAACGTGGAAGAGATACAACAAATGGTGAAGAAAATGGTTTTCATAGTTAGTAACCAAAATAGAAATCAAAATCATAACCAGAACCAAAACTTTAGAAGGAACAATAACACTCCCAACAGACAAAGAGAATCAGACCAGCAAGTTATTCCCCCCTTTCAAGAGAATTTTCTTGATGAGGATGAAGGAATCATAGAAGAGTCTGAAGGGAATACAATAAACATGTTTGAAGTAGAAAACTCAATCCACAACTGTTCCACAGAGGAAGATCAGCCTTCTCCCTCAGGTTGGGATGAGGAGTGGTTTGAATATGAGGATTACAGGTTAGGGTTTTAGAATGCTCTGATGCAGGTCAGAGAACAATATGAACTCAGAAGCAAGAAGAGTCAATACAATTCCAAAACAAAGGCTTCTGAGGTTACCATCAAGAAGAGACCTGAGAAAACTTCTAAAGTGACTGCTGAAAGTAAAAATTGAGTTTCTGACTTTAAGATTCTCGTGCTAGGTCACAGAAGATAAGTTCAAATCTCTATTCATAAGATGTAGTTAAAGTTGTAGTAAATGATTATGGCTAACCTTTAAGTCATTCACTAGGATAGATCGTGGATCCCTACTGATCATTAACACAATAGTTTGGAATTAATCTAACAGTCACATCTCACCCCGTTGGAAGTAAACATCGTCCTCGGTGTTCTCTTCCAAATCAACAAATAGTTTTGGGTATGCCTCATGCACAAATCCTTCATCTTCCCAAGTAGCCTCATCTGGGAAAAATTACTTCCATTGCACTTTAACTTGGGTGATGGCTCACCTCCGGAGAATGATTTCTCTCTGATCGAGAATACATTGAGGTTCTACCAAAAATTCATCGTCTGGTTTGACCTGCATTCAGTAAGGACTAAAGTTAAAAATCATAAAACTCTTTCCTTTTGAGATTTGGTATTCAATCTTATCCTACTTGAATGTTTTGCCAATGTATTACATGTCTCGGATCATGCACATATCATTTCAGTATTGATACATGAAACACATTGGGCACCCAAATATGACTCAATAATGCCAATCGATAAGCCATAGGGCCCACTCTTTCCAGAATTTGGAAAGGTCCACAAAACCTAGGATCCAATTTGGCACAAGATGTCCACCTAGACATGATCACCCACATCAAATTCCCGATAGGTTCTCTTTTTATCTGCATACACCTTCTGTCGATATTGAGAAGCTTTCAGGTTATGTCTAATCTTTCGCACTTCCAATCCCATTTCAACCAACATCTCCATGCCAAGCATTAATTTGGTTTCACGGCTGCTCCAGTTAATGGGAGTGCAACAATGTCTCTCGTATAAGGCTTCGAATGGACTCATTTTAAGAGACTCATGGTAACCATTATTGTACATGAATTCCACCAGGGGTAGATAGTCTTCCCATTTCGTTGGTTGCTTCATAACATACATGTGCAACATGTCTTCCAGGATTTGATGAACTCGCTCAGTTTTTCCATCCATCAGTGGATGGTAAGAAGTGATGAAATTAACCTGAGTTCCCAATCCAGTAAATAGTGCCTTCAAAAATGCTGATGTGAACTTCACATCCCTATCCGAGATAACTATTTTTAGGATGCCATGCAACCTAAAAATTTCTCTCCTGAAGATATTCACAATCTACACCATTTTGTAAGTGGACTTCACAAGTATAAAGTGGGTTGCCTTACTCAGCCTATCAACCACCACCATTATGGAATCATTATGCCTTTTTGATCTTGGTAGGCCAGTAATAAAATATAATGATATAAGTTCCCATTTCCATTCAGGTACTGGTATGGGCTACAACAATCCTACTAGATGTCGATGCTCTACTTTAACCTGTTGACATTCTAGACATTTTGTTCAAATATTCAGCAATATTCTTCTGCATACCGGCCTGAAATAAACTTTATTGATTTTTGTTAGCATTTTTTGATATCTCAGGTGTCCAGAATAATTACTGTGGTGATTTTCATTCAAAATCATCTCTTTCAAACTCATCCGATTTGGAATATATACTTTTCCTTTAAAGGTTAAAAGTTGATGCTAGTTAGTTCCATAATCCGATGATTTTTCTTGTCCTTTTGTTTCTTTTGTTTTTTTCCATAAGAATTCGTACTCAGGATCTTTCTCAGCTTCTTCTTTTATCTGATCTTGAAATTTACATTCTAATTTATTAAAGCAGAGTTCATACACACAATGCAACTTTCTTCCTAAGGCATCAGACACACAATTTTCTTTTCCTTTAACATGTTGAATGTCAAAATAAAATTCACTTAAAAACACATTCCACCTTGCTTGATGAGCATTCAAATCGGATTTCTTAAAATAGATGGTTAAACTACTGTGATATGTCTTCAACACAAATCTCTTTCCCAATAACTAGTGCCTCCACACTTTGAGTGCATGCACTACTGCTTTCATCTCTAAATCATAAGTTGAATACCGATGTTCGTGCTCCTTTAACTTTCTTGACTCATAGGAAACAACCTTCCCGTCTTGGGATAGAATTGCACCTACTCCTTCCTTACAGGTGTCAGTGCATACTTCAAATTCCTTGTTGTGGTCAGCTACCCTCAACATCAAAGTAGTAGTTAGCAAGTGTTTTAACAATTTAAAACTAGTCTGACATTCACTAGTCCGTATGAACACTTCTCCCTTCCTCTGCAAGGATGTAATAGGAAAGCAATTTTTTTAGAATCCTTCTATGAAAAGTCTATAATATCCAGCCAATCCCATAAAATAACGGATATCTACTACATTCTCGGGTACTTTCCATTCCACGATAGTTTTGATTTTCTCGGGACCCACTGCTATACCTTCAGTGAAAATAACATGGAGTAAGTATCGTATTTTTTCTTTGAAAAAATCACATTTGTTGAACTTGGCATACAGCTGATGTCTCCTCAACATCTCCAGCACTAACCTTAAGTGCTCCTTATGTTCTTCCATATTTCTTGAATAAAACAAAATTTCATCAATAAATATAAGAAATTTTTTTTTAGAAAAGGGTGAAATATGCCATGCATCATACTCATGAATGTTGATGGTGCATTGGTTAAGCCAAATGGTAATACCACAAACTCATAATTCCCATATCGGGTGCAAAAATTTGTCTAGTAAATATCCTCATCTTTGATTCGGATTTGGTGATATCCAAATCTTAAGTCTATTTTTCAAAATACAGTCGCTCCCTTCACCTGATCGAATAGATCATCTATGCGTGGCAATGGATATTATTTTAGATTTCCAATTTATTGAGCCACATGTAATCCATGCATATTTGCATGGTTCCATTCTTCTTCTTTACAAACAACACCGGTTCTCCCCAAGGGTACACACTTGGTCAGATATACCCCTTATCCATCAGTTCTTGTAGTTGCATTTTCAATTCTGTTAACTCAGGTACACTCATCCAATATGGTGCTATTGAAACTAGTGTTGTATCAGGCATTAGTTTAATAGTGAAATCAATGTCTCTCTTTGGAGGTAAACCTGGTACATTTTCTGGAAATACATCCATGAAATCCTATACAACGGGTATATTCTCCATCATAGGGGCCTTTTTCTTAGAGTTAGAAAATCCCACTTGAATGGCATAAATCTAGCATCCTTTTCTGATGCACTTACTCAACTGAGATGTTGTGATGGGGCGTAATTCTAAAGGTTTCTTAATTCCTTGTAATTCTTGGTGTGTACCATCATCTTCTCTAAAATATATAATCTTTTCATTACAATCCACCAAGGACTAGTGTATTTCTAACCAGTCCATGCCCAATAGTATGTCGTAGGATCCCAAATGTAGAGTATTCAATTCTACATTTAATTGTTTTTCTCCAATTTCCAAAGAACAATATGGAACCTTGGCACGAAATCTTCTCCTAGCACCAGTAGTTAGTTGTGCTAGCCAGGTATTTTTGAGTTTCTGACTTTGTAAATTACAATTTTCTACTATTCGGGGGTTCACATAACTTAAACTGGCACCTGGGTCAACCAAAATAGAAACAGTTCATGGGAATAACTTAAATTCTAATTCTATCATTGTTGGCTGGTAGTATGCTTGCTGGTCTTCTAAAATTGCATTAATTATCGTATGTTTCGGGCAATATCCCCCACCATAGAAGCTTCTTGTAGGTTCGTTGTTGTTTCATTTCTTCCCCACTAAGGGCAGTTCTTGTAATAGTGGACCTCACCACACCCCCAGCATTGTAGGGGAGGTTTATGAGTTTGTCCATGTTCTAGCTTAATAGAAGCCTCTGTGGGTCGTTCTTCTGTAGGCCATTTTATTCTTTGATGATTTCTTCCAATCTGGTTACCTACTGAATTTCTTGCAGAATTCTTAAAGGTAACTAACATGGAATTTTTATAATTTGAATTATTTTTCTGTCCTTTCTTTGGCGATCGGTTTTGTCTAATTCTCCTTTCGCCTTGGACTATTGGTAGCACATTCGTTCTTTTCGAATTGCCTAGTCCATTGTCATTGGATTCACAAATTCGACTCGTTCCTTCATGTGAGCAGGTAGATTGCTCAAGAACCACTGAAATTTAGCTTTCTCATCTTTGAGGTAAGGCACGTATCTTAATAATGATGTGAACTTGGTTATGAATTAATCCATTGTCATCTGTACCAGTCTTAAATCATGACATATCCAAGACTTTTCATCATAGAAAAGTTCTATTAAATATTTATCCTTGAAATATTGCTGGAATTCATCCCATGTCACGTTCTGGTATTTCTACATTTCGCATGTTTCTAACTTCCTGCCACCACTGGGTAGCTTTCTCCCTCAAGTGATAAATGGCCAAATGAGCTTTGAAGTTACTGCTATATTCATAAACCTGAAATTACTTGTTCATATTAATTAACCAAGCCTCAACCACTTCTTCAGCTTCCCTATCAAAAGTAGGTGGTTTGATTTTGCGAAACTCACCCTGTAGTTCCACTTTTTGTTTCTTTATTTCTTGTTGATCGGATGCATTACCAGATTCAACTTCATTATAGTTTTTTTTCTTATTGCTTCGTTGTGAATGACTCCCTTCTAGTCTGTCATCATTTTTTTCATTATTTTTTCATTGTCTTTCATTTTCTCCGTGAGTGTCCCTCTCAGGACTGGGTTACACCACTCCCTGATTCCGCTTGTTGGAAAGGCTTTTGAGTATCCTCTAATGTTCTTGCATCAGTATTTCATTGTCACTCCTTACCCTAACCATCTCTTCATATAGATTCTGCACTATGCTCAATAGTATACTTGTTTGATGTTGTTGTTCCTCTGGCAGTCTACTAGTCTGCTGGTGCTGGTCTACACTCAGTTGTATCCACATTTCTGGATTCATTTCCAGATTGGTTTGGGGTGTTGGTTCCCCTGTATAACGGGGTTCTTGATGTGTCGATCCCCTTCTCATTTTTTACTTTCTGTGCACAATTTTACATACTACGATTATTATTTAGGCGACCCATTTGGGTCCCAGCGGATGAACGCTTCTCTGATACCACTTGTAACATAATTATACATAATAGTAAAAAAAAAAAAATATTTACCTTAACCCTACTATCTTAATACCTTCTCACACTAAGACATGTTAACATAAACATAGATAATACAATCATGACTATGATTCACATTTATTTATGCAATATAATTCGAAGGTTTATAGTGATTAGGCTTTACCGATGTCTATGACTTATAAATTCGAATGATTATAAAAATAAATATGCATATGCTTTGTTCCTATTCATGAGGACCATATGAAGCTTAATCATTTAACTTATATTCCGAATAACTTAAACTATGATCTTAATCTGTTTCGCAATCCAATGGTTTACGGGTCTGACAGCTCTCATCTGCCAGGTTTATGAGTTGAGCTCTTTATGGTACAAACATTATAAGTTGATTGAATATATGCATCCTACATCTGACAGGTATTAGATGGCTTAATATTGGGAATTATACAGTGTACTATGGTAATCGACTCCTCATGGATCTCATTAGAGTCCTTCGACACTTGTCAACCACTTGCCCCTTGGATCGGTAGTGTGAAATGCACGGCTGAGATTTTTGGACAATGAGTTAGGGTATCGACCACCCTTCCAACCCTAACTACTTTGTTCATTTTTCTCTCACGAGGCTGGATGTGCCTGCTTTGCAACCTCCCCTTTTCCATCGCTATAGTTTCCTGTTTTCGTGCTCACGTTCATTGCAAAATTGTATTATAGGCACCCTACTACCAGGTATAATGTCCATTCTCCACTCGGGGTTTGATGTGAGGTGACAGAGTTGTTTATTCTTCATTTGATTATGAAATTTTAGGTTCCAGTAACTATTTTTTGCTTACTTCTTCTCATCCTTTTCGTCATGTTCACTGGGTAGCGATTCAAGGATGACTTTCGGTATTTTCTTTGCTTTCGGCAGTTTAGCAATGGTGAGATGAGGTTAATGCGACTTCCAAGGTTTTGTTTTTCTAGAGTCTAATTCGACCTCCTTGGCTTGAATATCTCCAGGTAAGTTTAACATCAATCCCCGCTACATATGTTAGGCTTCTTGGGTTTTTACTCTGCCATTACTGTGTTTTATGATTGTAACTGAGCTTTGGGTTTTTCGCACATAGTGTTCCATTTTGGGTTCTCCTCGGGCTTCATGGCAAAGGTAACATACATAATGAGCCCTTGTCACACTATTAATCTTTATGGGTTTCTTCCTTGATTCGGGGTTTGGCTATTATTTATATTCTAACACAGTTCTTGTGCTCATGCAGGTATGGCCTCAGATTCTTGCCATAGCAATTATTTGAAAAGGTGTTTTCCATACCGACAATGTAACGTTAGCTTCCTATGCAGTCACAAGTACATGGACTCTAGAGCTCGACGGTTGACCTTATTTGCAAGATCCCTCCCATATTTCTCTCTAGAAATTTGTTCCGAGCTCTCATAGCATCTGTCTTATTTTATTTATAGATTTTAGCTCGGTGCTAATATTTCTTTTGGAAGTGTATATAACATGGGCCTCACCCTACTTTAAATGGTTGAGCTATTGTTTAAATTCCTCTCATTTCAAACTCTTAACCTTGCCTATAAGCATAGAATTCTCGGGTCCATCCCATGAATGGATTTTCTTGACCTAACAAGGTTCTTAATTGTATATAGTTTTCTTATCTTTTGAAGAGACTCAGACTGTCACCTTCTTTTTGGCACAAACCCTATTTTTTTTTAATGTAAATTCTCTCCTTTGGTCATATACAACGACATACTTTGAATCTCTGAATTTATGTTAGGTATCTGTAGCATTTTTCGGTTTCTGTAAGTACATTACAGAGTTTGATTATTGTTGGTTTCTAACATTTTATTTATCTTCTTGCATGGTGTGGTTTTAATATTTTTTCAATAATATAAATTTTGTATATCTTCTGAGTCTTCCTAGGACTTGTACTCTTGAACATAAGAATTTTTTACATATGTCTTTGGTAATATATTTATATACATACATATTTACCCCTCATATAGAATTTAACATAAAAGTTAAGAGGGATTTGTTGTGGTTTACCTTATTTTGCTTTTCTGTTAGTGTATTTCCTATGCTCCAATTAAATAATGTGTATAGATGTCTGAACCATCTTTCCTTCTGAGTTATGTCGGTAACTCTTGTCCATGTATAGCATAGATTAGTGACATGGAAATCACCTTTTCGATCCAGCATTTACACTTTGGACTAAACTAACATTTTTCTACCTTATTACAGTTTTTTGTTGTATATTTTTTCTGGTGTGTTTTCCAATTATATTCTATAACCGGCTTTCCCTCATACTAAAGGGAGGACCCTTCTCTGAGGATAAAATATAAATATAATCTTTACCAACATGTTATTAATCATCCCATAATCATAAAAATGTAAATCAACAGATATAAATTTCCTTCTATTTAATTGTAAGCAAATTCCTTAATAAGATAGAATAATGATCAACCCAGTTTCCTCTTCTGAGTTTTTAAGAAAATTACAAAATAGTCTAAACAGAAATTTCATAGGTAGTTCTCCTAGTTCTTACTTTTCTAGCAGACTGTTTACTTATCTCACTTTGGAGACTGCTAATGATGTCCTCCCTACCATGAGAGAGGCTATTACATCCTCATCTCCCCCGTTCTCCGTAGCAGAGTAGGGCTATTTAGCATTATTCTAGTTGAGACCTCAGTACCCCCAGTCCAGTACTCTTTTCTTTCCATAATTCAGGGATTCTGAGTTTCCACTGATCAGCACTAGCTCTGGATTAACTCTTTCCCTTTCTATTTGACTCTTTTTTCCTTCAATTACAGAACCCCTTTTCCTCATTGGGATGTACCTTATCCCGAGAGGAAAGGTAATTTTTATTCAAAACAAAATAACTATGTTCATTCAATTAATCTCATTAAAAAAATAAATGTATAATCTCATTCCTTAAAACAAAACTAACACAATAGTTTGGAATTAATCCAGTTGTCACATCATGAGCCCTTGAAAATTTTGTGAAATAGGTTATTTGTGAAATAAGTTGTTTGTGTATAAGGGGTATACTCATAATTGAAAATAGTTGAAGACGGGATGTGCATAATGACATCAAATTACTTTCAAACATTAACATGAGAAACAATGAGAAGATACACCGTAATGTTGACACCAAAAATTATTCAAAAGTATCTTAATGCTCAATTATATTAATAATATAATAGAATAAACCTCAAATATGCGATTACATCATGAACTCTATCAATAATATGCAGTAAACTAAACATGCAGAAATATGTGATGACAGATTAATGTGCTTCATATATTTTGGTTGAGAAGCACACTAAAGTACTGTAGGAATACACGTAAACACTTGGCACTCGATTGCTTCAATAACTTTAGTTACAGTTCCCTTCCTCCTCACGATTTTAGAGATAGAAAAACTAGCTACTTGGAGTAGTTCAGTGCATTGTTTTCGGGTCCTTTCTCCACCTCCCTGTAAAGAATTCAACATAAGAGCATCTAGAACATTGGCAGATCCTATCATGTCATACCCTTCTGTTAAATCCAAGACAACCTCTGATAATATTAACTTTCCTTTATGTGGAACAGACTGGTAGCAGTTGTTTAGTAGCTTGATGCAGTCTTCGCCGTTCCAACTATACAGAAAATTCTTTGATGGAAAAATCCAAGAGAAATTATAAATAAAGTAGTAATATCTTGCATAGAAATATTATCAAATAAAATAATTAGCGTACAAATAAAATCCATCACAACCACCAACAATATAAATACTTACTTTCATAAAAATGCATCTACGGGAGGAGTAAATCCTGTCGTAGCTTCCATGGACATGTGGTTATTGTCTCAACGGTTATCTTATTGGCTAGAGTCAGTTAGTGTTTGAGGTGGATACACACATAGTGCATAATGTTTTTAATATTTATGCAGAGAGAAAGGAAAATAAGGAGATGCCAACACCAAAGAGTTGTTGCTCCTTGTGCGTGGGAGCATAATTGTTGAAGAGAGTTGTGGGATTACTGCAGCACTAAGTCTCCATAGGTGTGTTTTTGTTTGTGAGTGGGTTCCTGATTGAAACCACTTATGCATGTGGTAGGCATTGATTTGAGCTGAGGAATACCTTGTGTGTGTGAAGGGCTAGATCCAAGTGGATTTATCAATGTGTTCGAGCTTGTGAAAAAGGTGTGGCTGAGACCAGGGAGCGTGAAGCTGTAAATCAAAGCGAAGTGATGTAATTCGTCTTACTTGGATTACTTGGAGAACTGATTGATGAAGGAATTAAATAACTTAAAGTTAATAGGATGATTTTTCAAGTGACAAATAGTTATGAATGTTACAAGAGAATAAACTAGAGAATAAACTTGTAAACTTGTAGGTGATTTGTTAAGTGGAAGAGTAATTTTGTTTGAAAATATCTTGGGTAAGTCATATCAAACTGAGTATACAGATTTGGCGAAGGAAGACAGAGATGAAGTTGCAAAGAATCTAAATTATGATGATTTTGCATGAAAAAAGGAGTTAAAATGAATCGACATTATCCTAGTCAACTAGGAGCAATATATAGTGTTCATGATCTGGAGTAATAAGAAGAAATAAGTTTAGAAAAAAAAAGTTCAAGGAAAAGAGTTACTATTATACTATAGCTAAAAAAATCAAAATGAAATATTTGAGTCATGTTTGTAAGATAGTTAAATCTTAAACTAACAAGCAAGTTAAAGTATATGTGATGTTTAAAAGTACGTGTTAGAATAATAATAACATGTTCATATTCATATGACATCGAGTCGTTAGTGCTAGTTAGTGGGAAGTTAACAGTGGACAAGAGTCGGTGAATTTAGGTAAGACATAATGATAATTATTGTAGTTTCTACCGCTCGAACTATGCACTATAAATCTCAATTTTTTGAATGAAATGGCCCAGTTCTGTTTGTGAGTATTTATTTCTGATAGATTCAACCTAACAACCTCTGTCTTCATTTCTAACAAATTCAACATAACAATATATTTCATGTCAAAATATTTTGTTAAATCAAGACAACCTCAGCTATTATTAACTTTCCTTTGTCTATAACAACCTGGTAGCAATTGTTTAGTAGCTTGTTCCAATCTTCGTCATCCGAGACATGTAGTAAATTCTTTCATTGGCCAGTGTATAATAAACTTATAATTAAATAAACTACAAATATCTGGCATACAAATAATAATAAGGAGAATTTATTTTAACATCCACGAGGCTAAATATAACCTTTGGGACAGATTGCTCATCTATCTGGCTCTTGTACTCTGCCCTTTTCTTGTGTAGTTTCACAATAAGCTCGCCCAGCTTCTCAACAAAGCCCTTGCTGACTTGAATATCCCAGGGGCTAGCTGCCAAAATTTTTGCATACATTTCCCTACTATCTTTGAAGGCCTCACATTCTAAAATGAAATTCTTTTATGTTTCCACTTTTCTAGAAGAGAAAAAAAAATATACTCTTTCCTCCCACCCTTCTTTTGGACTTTTTCAGCGCCGTGTTAAACAACGGAGTTGATTTGAATTACTTCTTAATTGTACGATAAGAATTTTGGCTCTCCAAGAAATATTGACCCCTATGTACGTTTTTTGTTGATGATTATGCGAGGGATTAAACTCTTCAATATAATACTTTTTTTTTTCTCCCTAACTCCTTCTCCCAAGTACATTTGTGAAACTTATCCATAACAAAATATTTTATCTCTTTACTGCTTGCGAGACACATGCTCAAGCAAATGACCCATTTGCTAAACCATTTTTTATTTTGTCGCATCCAAGTTTTCTTTCTTGTGCACAATATGTCATTAAACACAACCTTAGGCCATCTTCCCTCTTCCATTTTCACAATTTTTTTTAAATACCTTATGACCAGTATCATAGCCATTGCTTCAATAGGAACCGCCCCTGTTTCACTTAACAAGATAGCATATGGAACTGCACTTTTAATTTTGAATTTGTTTGTGATCAAATGCTTCTGAATTTTCTCAATTTGCTTCCACTGCATGTCAGATGTACTACTAGCCCACAGCTCACATTCGTGGAGAATCTCCGGAATCACTAGAAGCCCAAAAAGAGTTAGGGTGGTTTTCCAATCCCATAACTCTGCCTCTCTACACCTATTTTGAAGAGCATACAGTGCTTTCCAACCCCCCAAAGTTATTGTCTTTCTACATCCACCCCCGCTTAGATTTATGTTCAAATCAATTCCAAGATATTTATAATCTGAAACTTCTTCGAGAATGTTGCCCTCAAAGTACAACTTATGTTGGTTATGATTTCTTTTGTTAGAGAAAACCACTACTTTCGTTTTGCTAGTACTGATTTGCATCCCCACATTTCTACAAAAATTCTCCAGGGAGAGTAAGTGCTCTTGCAAACCACAAGAAGAATTAGCAATTAAAATAACTTCATCTGCATACAAAATAAGCCTTATAACAAACTTTCCCAAATGTATCTCGTCACCCCCTTGCGAATTTAGGCACTCTTCCAGTTTGTCGATATATAACCCAAAGAGGGTAGGATACAATGGAAAACCTTGTTTGACCCCGATATCGCTTCTAAAACTTTCAAAAATGCCTGATAAAGTTCTAATTTTGACTGTCACCTCCTCGTACAACCTATGCATAGCTGCTCTCAAATTCCTGGGAACCCCAAGTTCCTCCATTCTGTGCCAAAGCTTATCCCTAGGAACTGTGTCAAAGGATTTTTTGAAATCGACAAAACAACAAAATACTTCTTCCTTTTTCTCCCAAACTTTCTTAATGATATGCCTTAGAGTTATACCATGATCAAATATGGAATGCTTAAGCCTAAAACCCGCTTGTCCTTTAGCATGTTTATCTTTTTCTTCTACCCATTTGTTGATTTTATTCTCTAACATGCTTCCCAATAACTTTGCAAACAAGGGTTTTATCATTATGGTTATATAGTTGGAGGAGTTATTGACGTCACCACTTTTTAAAAGAGGTATTGCCAAAATAGTTGTCCAATCAGTGGGGAACCCCTGATGTATGATGCTGTTGAAATTTTTTGTCATGTGAGGTGAAAGAATTTTTTAGCCCCACTTTAGATACTCTGCCTGGAGCTCAACCAAGTCTTTTTTCTTTTCCAACACCCAACTTCTTGATACTCGTCTCTACCTCTTGCACCGTGAAGAGTTTTGTATATGTGTTTACCAAGGGAGGAAGGTCAGCCTTGGGATATTTCTCATACAGTTGTCTTGCATAGTCAAACCATTCAGAAGCTATGATATTGTTTTCAGTTTGGATCTTTCCCTGTTGGAGTTCCTTCCACAATAATTTAGGGTTATTTTTCCCGAGGAAGCTTAGTTCTTCTCTCCTCGAAACCATGAAGTCAACCTTTTTCTTTCTTAATATCTTCTTGTAAGATTTGAGCCTTATTTTATCCTTGTTTGAATCTTTCCACATTCTCCTTGCCTTTTTTCATTCCTCATCAAACTGTGCATTGAATGGGAAGAATTTTTTTCAGAATTCTTTCCTTTTGCTCTCTTGCACTTTGCAAGTGCGCTTTGAATTAAATGTTTTAATTCGTGACTATGCAGGTCTTGAAATGGGATTTTATCCTTCTCACAGAGTCTCTCTAGCGCTAATTTGAATGTATTACAATTTTCTGGGGTCAAAAGAATTCTACCCTTTGAAAATTTTTGTTGAGCACACTGAGTTTTTGACCCTAACTGCTTCTTTCCAGTCCAAGAGAAGCCTAGAAAAATTGGCTTGTGATATGATTCTAAGTCCCAAAGCTAATCACTAATCAAGACTTCCTCAATTTTCTCACACAAAATATGTGAGAAAATTACATATTCTACTACACTTGCTCCATTGTAAGTATTGCAAGTGAAATTACCAGACTTTTCCCATCTAGTCAAACCATTACAAATGACTAAATCGAAAGCCCTACAAAGAGTAAGCAATTGTTCACCAAAGAGATTACAGCCCTTTTCCTCTAAAATCCTTTCCCATTGATGATTACTCTCTTCTGTAAGCTAGATAGGGTGGTAGTATTCTTCACAACAAGGAATGCTAGCTTTCTCACTTGCAGTCCCAGCATTGAAATCACCCACTATAATGACTTCACCTAGCTGAGAATATGTTGCAATGTCTGCCTTTAAGGCTACAAAAGGAACTTTGTGGTCAAGCCCTCTACTTCTGTATATTTTTTAAACTTGTGGCGCAAAATAGCATGCTGCAATTCTCATGTGATTTCCATTTTTTGATATTTTAAACCAAATAAATTGTTTATTTGAGTCTTATTTCTCTAGCTGAATGAAACAACCTTATTTTCCTCTCACTAATACCATGACACACCTATGTATTTTTCCATTCCCTGCTACTTTGTTCCACACTACCATCTTCCAATACCCTTCAAACCAAGGTGTCTTGCACCCTTTATTCTCATGTGTTTCTATGAGGCACATTATGTCTCTATCTTCTGCAATAGGCCCTAACCCAGGTCCTCGTCTCCATGGATAACCTTTGCAGTTCCAACAAACTAAATTTAAGGAATCCTGGGTATGACTTGATTGCTATTAGTTTTTCCCTGCTAGACTCACATTTGAGTCTTTGTCCCTACTTGCCCATACTAACCTTGCTTCCTGATTTTCTGTTAAATGATTTGTTGTCTCTTCTTTATTATCATATGGCTACCCTGTTTTGGGAGGAGGTCCAAATTGTGTTATCATAGCTTTACCCTTATAAATCCATGCTCTTTTTCCCTCAACCCTTGATGTCCTAACCTTTGACATTTCCTTTATCCTTTGCTCTTGTTGTCTTATAGTTAAATATTCTTCTATAAAAATGAGAGAACCGCTCAAGAGTTGCTTCTTTCTTAGAATGATATATTTATCACACAAACTAGGCATGATGACTCTTATGGGCCTAGCTCTTTCACCGTTAAACTTTCCTACCCTCCATGCTTGACCTATTTGTCCCTGCCATAGCAGATTTTCTTTCAAGAACTCCCTTTCAAGGTCAAAAGTAGATTTGTTTTTCCCATAGTCTTTCACCCCTTTAATACTTATATTTGCTTCTCTATCTTGTCTTTCCTTTCTTTCTTTATCCTGCATGTTGCCGACCCGAAATCTTGTGTCTCCTTCCCTATTAGAAGAATTGCTAATAACTTCAACCCAAGTTTTGGGAACTTTTTTGGGGCCTTCTTTCATTTCTTCTCTTGTTGTCCCTTCATGGTTGTCTATTTGGGCAACCACTTTCCCTTTATCATGGGATGGTTTCACTTTCCGCACCTCTGTACTCTCCACTACTAATTTCTTCATGCTTTGCACATCTGCTTTCATTTGTTGCCATTACATCTTCCCTTTTAGAAGAGTTTCCTAGAGCAATGCCACTTGCTCCTTCAAAATTTTATTTATTTCCACTAAAGTTTGGTTTTGAACTATGATTGCATAAGTTGTATGCTCCCTTTCCTTCTCTTTACCTTCTAGAGCCTCCAACCTATTTTTTGCACTTCAAAATTCTACCACATAAAGATCAGATGACTAGGTGAGAGGTGTGGATGTGGAACTGTACAAGGCAGAATCATCAATGACTTTTCCTTTTCCTTTTCCTCTTGTTCTTTTTCCATATACTTGCAAAGGGGACTTGTTTGAATATTTCTTATTGTAAAAGGTTGCAATAATTTTCCTTTGAGTCTGTTTTTTCCTTGGTTGCCCCCATTTTAAATGGGCTAGTCTCTGTTTTAAAATACCCCGATATTGTCTGGAATTGACCCAAACCCACTTCCTAGCTTTTGCTAATGAGGAAAGTTTCACTTGTCTTAGATCATTTGTTTCTACAGGTTCTAAAATTTCTTGTCGTGTTACCATGTTTGCATGCATTGGGCTCCAATCCCTTCACCGTTTCAGTGCCTAATTCCTAATTCCTCCAGCACTCAATTTCAAACCGTATCTCTCTCCAACCCAAACTCAGCCTATGACAACGAAATATGGAAAATGTTGAAATTCAAGCCTTCAGAAAAATGCTTAAACTTTAAATATTTTAAATCATTTAAATTTCTCTAGCTCTATGCTCTATATCACAAATGTGTGTCGTTTCAGTGGGTGAAAATGGGAGACACAAATGAGAAGCACAAATGTGTGCCGGTTCTGTGGATGAAAATGAGAAGCGCAAATATATGCTAGTTCAAAAAAAACATAAAAAATTGGGTTGAAACTCATGTATTTAAAAAAACGAGTCCTTAAAATAAACTTACAGACCTTCTATCCAAGCAATACAATGTTTCAATTACTATTGTTCATCCCATATTTTTGCAGTTTTATACACTGTAAAGCTAGCTCCTCCACTGATAATCCTTCTATTATAATTGATAATTGCTGACCTCCTTGCCCATCAACACATTAGGGAAAGACCATGATTAACAAAATATGACTATGTGACCTATCTTCAACTAGCATTCCCGCCTACTTAGCTCGAGTTGCGACTTGATACAAGTTGCGACTGTGCGACCTCTGATAACTTGTGACTAAGTTGTGGCAAAATAAAACTTGCGACTCTATAGTGACAAGCTGCGACACATTACGAAAAGACCCATTAACAAAATATGACTATGCAACCTATCTTCAAGTGGCATTCCCACCTAAGTAGCTCAAGTTGCGACTATGAGACCTCTAACAACATGCAACTACGTTGTGGCAAACTGCAACTTGCGACTCTATAGTGACAAGCTGTGACACATTACGAAAAGACCCATTAGCAAAATATGACTATGCAACCTATCTTCAAGTCGCATTCCCGCCTAAGTAGCCTGATTTACAACTTGATACAAGTTGCGAGTGTGCGACCTCTGACAACCTGTGACTACGTTGTGACAAACTGCCACTTGCGACTCTGTAGTGACAATCTGCGACTTGCGACTGTGTTGTGAAAAACTGGGATCTGCAACTTTCACCTCCCCAATCGGTTGCAGATGGAAAGACGTTGTATTCAATGCCCACTGGCAGGATGCTGAGGCGGGATTCTCAAAGTTTTTGAGGTGCTACGGTGGGATGCTCATATGTGGAATTCAACTTCGGCGAGTGCATACACTCATAGAAAAAATGCGTTCGTTTCCCTGTTTCTCACACTTCGGCTTTGCGTTGAACTCTGCTTACCTGTGTTTTTTTGAGGTGCTGCACCGCGCTGAACTCTGCTTCCCTATTCTTTTTTGAGGTGCTGCGGTGGGATGCTATAGTCGCGCTCCAGCACTGTGGCGAAAGGAAGTCGGTATATGTATGCGGGGAGGTGCGACGAGGTCGACAATAAGACCTAAAACTAGGAGTGGGATTTGAACCCACACCCTCCCACTCCTCTCATGCATGTCACGATCTCTAATGCCAAACATTAAAAAAAAACTATTCGTGAATCTATCACAACCATGAAAAGTATTACTCACCTTTATAAAAATCGCATCTAAAGAGGGTGCACTCTCAAACACATTTCCGTTGATGTGTTATATGACTGCGTGAATGAGAATACGATTAATGAATGTACAAGGAACACGGTTACTTCACTATTAGACCTGACATTTTTAAACCTGCTAAATTTTTATAGTGATATACGCTAAACCATTATAAATCCTTGAAATTTTGAACACATGTATCTTCTTCCACATATAAATCAGAGTTATCAAGTTTGAATTTGGATTTGAATTCAATAGGATTCAATAAAAATTAAGATGAAAAAATTTCAATTTGGAAAAAATTTGGCAGCATACATCTTAAACATTTAAATACATATAATTTTTTTCCATGTTTCTCTTTATTTTCTTCCTATTTATTTTGAAATTTAAATCAATTTTAATAATTTGAATAAATATAAGAAATTTTAAAACTACAATATACTAACCAAAATCACAACCACACTTATTTTATTTTATTTTGTAAATTTGGTAATTCCTTACTATTTTCTATTTATCATAAAAGGGTAGGTTGCAACGTATACAAAATTAGTGACCTCAACATGCCCGAAGGAAACCAATTTTGTTGGCCACCTTAAAGCATTAAAAGCCATCCAAAATTGATATTGTTTCTTTATTCTACTAGTCTCTATGGCCATTTTACAGTTTAAGACAAAGTTCAATTGACAATAGAAAACATAAACGCTATCCGCAAAAATCATAAAAACTTAAACTTGATTTACTAGCCATCAGAAGCGTTAATCGGTGTTGGATCCTTTGTTGTGGAGCAAGGCATATCTATTTGCTGCATTTGTTGAATCTTCCTTTCAATCTACCAATTCAGGTTGTTGCATGATACTGTGACACCTTGATATCTTGGAGTTGATTTTTGATATACTGAAGTAGTGAAATTACTACAAGACTGCCATCTATTGGCAGTAGACTTTGCAGTGTTTTGGCTAGGACACATTTCATTATCCAATATGTATGAACAGTTTGGTGAAATAAAGATAGGCGACCTCTAGTATTTGTAGGATCATTTACAAAATCCATACGTTCCTCCTGTTCCTCAATATCTTCTTCATTACTGTGACTTTCTCTCTCCCATCCCTGCATTACATTTCTGATTTGTGGAGGATTACCAATAGAGTAAGCTTCCAAGAGATTCTCCATTATCTCTTTCTTTGTCTTCCTACCTCACTTGCTTGGCTCAACTATGTTTTTTGAGGGCTGTTGCTTCCCTTTATATCTGGACTTGGCCAGTCGCTTCGCATATTGTATTTTAACCATTGCTCTCAGTTGAACCTTTTGTTGCACAAAACCTATATATATTACCTGAGAGCCTGTAGAACATGGGGAAAGAGTTACAGTTAACTAGTGAATTATCAGGAAAATTTGCACCTCTCTGGAATGAATCCCAGAGTTATGAATGCTAGTCCCTTGACAAAGACAGAGACAGACAGTTTGACAGACCTAAGTAACCCCAACTTTGTTTACTTATGTAATGCTAGCTATCTAGCTTACCATCTAGAATAAATACCAAGAATGCAATACTAAGAAAGAAGCTAACCCAATTATCAACAACACCGCTTGTGAAATCAGGGTAGAGGCCTTTCAGTTTGTCTTCACATTGCATGTAAAAGGTTTCATAAATTTTTGATTGCCTTACATGATTAAACTCTAAACCATGCATAAAACAAGCTAAGATCCTATGAGTGAACTGCAAATGCAATATTCTACAGGGATTGCGAAAGCGGGGTTGAATAGTCTCCTGAGGGATAAACAAGTTTATATTTCTAAACAAGCTATAGGTGCTAACAAAACCCAAAATTCCAGACAAGATCTTAAAGACAAAACAGTCGCAATTCCTACCCATACCACCTCTACCCTGACCTCTACATGGACTCATGGTTAAATGAAGAAGGGTGGATTGAAGAACAATTACATACCACTGTAACCGAGCTTGAAGCCTCTCCACAGTGCCTTCGAAATTTCCAGGGAAGGCGTGTTCTGCAACAGCTCGTCCCAATCTTCCGTTGTTGCTCCTGCCAGAACAATTACTTTGCTTGTGATCTGGAGTTTGCTTCCTTAAACACTTCCTACTCTGCTTTTTCCAATGCCATCCTGATACTATTAGTTGGCATTCCATTCCTATCATAATGAATCTGTATGTTGCGTACCTTCCTTCATGTTTGCGAATTAATGTTGCTAGGAATTCGCATGCCGGTAACACATACCACCACATGTCCGCCGTCCTCCACTTGTCCTGTAGCAATTGACACTAGGCACTCCGATCGGGGGTATCACAACCACACTTATATGTTATCTTCAAAATCTCTATTCTTTTCAACACTCTAAAATAAATACATTTAATTTTATGTAAAATCCTTTTATAATAAATATGTATTTAAATCATAAATATTCAAAACCCAAAACTACATATCTTATCTAATTTTTCATTTACTATATAAATATATGTAAAATATTTAAAGGTAAAAACTACATCCCTCTTTAATTTCAGATTTTATACTTCTGTAATTAACAAATATATAAAAATTAAATATTTAAAACATCTTCTTAACATCAATATATATATAAAAACAATTTCAAAATTTCTTTCTTACTTTTCTCTTTTTAAATTATTAAAAAAAAATCAAATTAAAAAATTTCTAAATTCAAAAGTAGTTTCCAGCTGCAATTTCCAGTTTTTAAGCTTTAGGCTTGCAATTGGTTTCCATTTTCACTAATAAACCATAAACCATGAATTTCCTTTAACCATGCAAAGCTACGGTGATACCCATAACCATAAACCGTGAATTTCCGTTACCCATGCAACGCTACGGCGATACCCATAACCATAAACCGTGAATTTCCGTTATCCATGCAACTCTACGGTGATACCCATGCAACGAATTTCCGTACTTTTTCACCAATTCAAGCAAATTTGGTAACTATGATATAAATGTCTTATTAATAAAGCGGCAAAATTGGCCGTAGATAGCCATATAAAGAATATAAGAGATAAAAATTAATACCAGGGAGAGTTGGTGCAATTGCAATAGCTTGAGGAAGATCAAAGTTGATGGCGTGGATATGCCGGTTACCAAATTTGCCCGAATCGGGGAAAAGAGTTCGGAGATTCATCCATTCGATTTGAACAACATATGGTTAGATGAAATTCAATTCGGTTCGTTCATAGTTTTGTTCATTTGAGCTTCGTAACATATATGTGTTTTCAAAGGAATTATCAGGTGACGCACCATGGCCAATGGTGTTAGCGTGCACTTTTTGGCAGGAGATGAACAATTAGATATATTTTGGCTCATGGGATTTATGGGCATATAATGATAAGGTTTCAACAAATATAGATAATTGTGTGTATTTTGGAAAGGAAAGAAAATATGTATGTATTTTGGAAAGAAAGAAAATAGAAACAAATGGGAAAATTTATATTTTTCAATTTTATTTTAGCTTTGAACAATGACAAAGCCAAGAAAGCAGGAAAAGAAAGAATGTGTAAAAATGTATTATTATTCATTTTCTAACTAAATTTTTATTCTGATAGATTCTACATAAAAGTTAAGGAATTTACAACCAATTACAAGGTATTATAATGGTCCATCCAAGTTTCACAATCAATTATAATTGTGCTAGTTGTGAATAAAACTCCTTCAGAGAGCAGCGAGAATATGTTGAAGAACTCTCCACTATTTGAAGAAGTCGTTTTGGTGAAGTTGGTTGGGCCAGAGAGCAATTGCGCTGTTAGAAGAATTTTTTTTAAGAATTTGTGAAATGGCAACGCTGCAAGCCAGCCGTCATTTTTTTTTAAATTTGGAGCGTCCATCACATCCGGCACACAGGAGAGAGTACATTCATCATGGAGAACTTACTATTATTAGCAAAAGGAGTAGTCTACCGAGCAATGATCAAATTTGAAGGGCTCATTTTAATTTCAATTAGAAGGGCATATATTCATGATGTGGCACTTCTGCAATGAAAAGCTTTAAAAGAAAATACATTTCAATTGACAAAATTACATTATTGTACATTTCATTTTCAATCAAATTTATTCCTATAAAATAATTTAAGTTCTAAAAACTTGTATATATATTTTTTGTTTTTAGAAATGTTTACAGTGGATGGTATGATTTTGTTAGTATAACATTGAACTAAAGAAAAAGGTTTACTAGCTTGAAAACTCACCAACAATTAATGAAGTCATCCATTAGGTGGCAAGCTTAGCAAAACACAATCAAAGCATAAGGAAATTCTAAATAGAATTTGATTCAAAGTAGAATAAAGAAATTTAAGATTTGGTTCAAACTAAAATTGTTAGTGAAAGGAAAAGTGGTTTAAACAAATAAATCTATTAAAGTAGTGTTACTAAAACTTATTTTTTATTTAAGATTCCATAACAAATATTCTACTTTTCATTTATAAGTATATCACTGATTTTTTAAAGGATCTCATGGTAAAGTTAAGTGTGGAATAACTGAAAAATACTTTAAATGAAAATCTTTCAAGATTTATTTGACAATATTTTTCATCTATAAAATTCAACATCTTCACAAGTATTCCTCTACAAGCCTTTTACGCCTACACATAAATATGTGAGTTCATTTAATTTAAATTGATTCAGATTATAAGAATTGCAATAAAATGTAATTATCTAGTTGTAATTTACATCTCAAAAATTTCTGTAAAATTCTGGCAAAAAAAACAGAAGTTGAGGCAGTTAGACTTCACCCAACCCACAGAAAACACCAAAGTTAACACTCTAATGCAATCACTAACTACACCCACTTCCAAATCTTTTCTGGTAGTATTTTGGTATAATTTGAAAACTAAAAATAATAATAACCCCACTATTAAAAACTGCCCTCTTACCCTAATTATTTATTTTTGAATCTTTCCATACTATAGCAATTGCACAATCTACCTTGCAATTTGGTCCAGGTTATCACAATTGCACCATCTGAACAATAGAATATTCAAATTGAATCATTCTATTTTTCACAAAATTACGAGCAAGGGAATTCAAAATAGGGCAATTCATTGACCACATAGGCAACCCCTCTCTTAACACAGTGAATAAATTCCTACACACTTCAACTAAAACAATGCATTCGGCACTTGAGAAGCTCAAAATTTGCCATAGATACGAAGGCAGTGTCTAGAGACAACATAAATTCCAGTGAGCAATGAATGAACAATAGTCAGAATGAGACTTCTCAGCCTCCGAAATCGTAAAGGGTTCAGCCCTACCATTTTAGGGAGTAAACAACATCCATGGATGTCACAATCTTCCTCCTGGCATGCTCTGTGCATGTCACAACATCTCTAATCACATTATCCAAGAAGATCTTCAAAACGCCTCTGGTCTCTTCATAGATAAGACTACTGATACGCTTGACGCCTCCTCTCCTGGCGAGATGCCTGATGGCAGCCTTGGTGATACCTTGAATGTTATCCCCTGAGAACTTTCCTGTGCCTCTTGGCACCTCCCTTCCCCAAACCCTTCCCTCCCTTTCCACACCCATAAATCTTTCTCGCCAGTTGCTGTTGCTTTCAATTGCAATGATAAAATGGAGAATAGTGATGAATGGAAGAAATGCAAGAGGAGAATATATATATCCAGAGACTCTTCCTCACTCACATCTCGCTGCTTCAATCCCAATGCCTCTCATCAACGCTCAGAGATCTCGATCCGTTGCACCCCGATCGGTTTCTTGAGAACCATCGATGAGATTTGATCAATGGAAGCAATCAAATCGAGGATGATTGAAGAATTCACCCTCGACTTTGATCAAAGGTGCCAAAGCTTGGTAAGGTTTAAAACAACATTCATTGAATTTTAATTTAACCCTTTCCGTAGTTGTTTACCGCCAACTGTAAATGCTGAAATCAGATCCAGGAATTTTTAAAAATGTCCCGCAGCCCTTCTGAGGGCATTTTAAAATATTATTTACATTTTTTTTAAAATTGGCAGATATCAAAATTTAAATTTTTTTTTACGGGAAATTTTCTATCAGCATTTCTCTGACGTGCTAGAGGCCCCTAGACGGGCTATGACGTGTTCAATTTTGAACACTACTACTGAGCCCGTGTTTTAACTTGGAAATGTGGCCCGTCGGAAAACATTTGTTGTTGTGCCCATGGCCGATTACACCTGGGGATCCACATGAATACTCTGTCAGAGTTGTCAGACATTCATTCAATGCCTCATCTGCTCCCAGAATTTCAAATTTAGCATTCGCGCTCATAGCATTCGCGATCAAAATTTTAATTACTCCATTGCTATACTATCAAAGATGTAATACGGAGACTCCCTAGAATTTCTGCTCTCGGCGAGGGCAGCGTTGGAAGTGAGGAGATCTTGCAAAACAATATTTCTCTTGTGGGTAATGGATTTCAGTCAGGAGATCTGAACTTGTCTTCTCCCAAGCTTTATGTTTCGTCCCTATCATCTTTGTTGATCAGAAGCAAGGAGAACGTGGCGCAGAACAATATTTCTCCTGTGGCTACTGGATTTCAATGTGATTTCAGCTTATCACCTTCCAAACTTTCTGTCTCGTCCCTATCATCTAATTCGCTGATTGGAAGCAAGGAGAGGTTGCAGAACAATATTTCTCATGGGGTTAATGGTTGTACCATTAGTCGCCTTTCATTGGATCCTTAGAGCGTTGCAGCGCGCCATCGTCTGAGGAAAGTCCATCACAAAATCCATTCCCTGGAGAAACTTATTCCATTAAAATCCAAGTTAGACACCAGGAAAATGTTGGAGGAAGCCAGTAAATTAGACACCAGGAAGATGCTGGAGGAAGCCAGTAAATTTGTCAAATTTCTGCAGGCGCAACTGCACGTTATAGAGCTTATGCCTTCATTTTAATCTCAGTCCAATGGTCTCAGCTCAGCGGGAACGACAAGATTTCATTCAATAGGGAACGTGGAAGAAAAAAGAGGGGGTGAAAATCTGTCAGCTGTGGCCATGCTCAATCTTCTCGTCACGTCTCGTGCAGTTAAGAGAGAACTCTTGACTGAGGAGAAATGCGTCGGAACAAGAGAACAATACCAAATTGCGGCAATCCGGCTGCAACTGCCATTGCCGAGCGCCTGAGATGTGAATAGGTGATATGAGTTCCAGTAATGGCATCCACAAGTGTTGTTTGGTTTCCGGGCTGGTGTCTCGACAAGACAAAGGTGGGAACGTCCAGCGGATCATCATGGTGAGGGATCTCTCTGGGCTTTCGCTTGCTGTAGAAGACGCCATTTGTGTTGCAGTAGCCACTCTCTGGATCGATCTCCATATTTTCCTACTTGGCTACTGCTGTGATTCTAACCACAAAGACTCTAATTTTATGATTAAGTGGATTTTGCTTCAAACCAAATGCTTGAAAATCGATTAAGCGTAGACTGTGAAGTAGTTTCCTATTGCAATAGGAAACTTAATTAAAGTTGCTCTATTCAAAATTTAAAATTAAATTGTCTTTTTAAAAAAAATTCTCATTTATTTTTCTGATTTAATTTATCAGAAAATACAACAAAATTTCATTGAAATCAAAAAATCACAGTGTTCTCTGAAATATCCAGCACGAGTAGTGAATTTCAATTGTGATGAAAAACAATTTAATTTCCGTTGGTGTTTGGGAATTAGAATTTCAATTTTGATGGAAAACAATTTATTTTATGTAATTCATATTGGGCGTTCCGTGTTTAAATCAGGTTGGTCATTATGAATTCGAATTGTGGCGAGAAGCGAAATCTTGTCACACGAGCTTTTATAGAAAATGTAATAATCTCGTGAGCAACTTCTGCAATATTTCTAAGTGGTTTTTTTAATTAATTTTATTCATTGTGAAATTAGACAAATCATAATTTTATATTGATAATTTCTAGATAATTAGTGTTTGTATCATTATTATCATTTTTTGGTAGGATGTGCATTGATATAGGATAAATTTATTGTAAAATTTATTGTAAATCAAATTTAAGATAAAATTGATTGTTATTACCATATCACATATATCATGCATTCTATAAGCTAGATATAGTAAAACATCTAATTCTGTTTATCTCTTGAATTTTATCACAATAGGCTAAATATATCCTTACAATTAAACTAAAATAAATAAATAAACAATTTATATTTCCAATCACTGAAATTATTAAAATCGCAAAAATAAAAATAATAACCTTAAAAATAAAAACTCTCCTAAATAATTCCAAATTGCACTAGTAATTGACGAACCATCGGATTCCCTACTTATTAAAAGAACGAAATATGGTACATCTCTACCTTATTCTCACGGTGCATTCATCTATACAATGATTGAAATGTAACAGTTACACATTAAGCAACATTTTAATTAAGAATAATATTATGACAAATGTTTTATAAATAATAATCGGGCAGTGATGATCGTCTTCACTAAAATTCAATACGGGATTGAAAAAAATGAAGATTTCTCCTTTATAAAATTTTATTTATAGATTTAAAAAATATTTAAATTTTCATTTATAAAATTTTATTTATAGATTTAAAAAAAATAAAAAAAAAATTGTTTTTATATTTAAATAGTATTACTAGAAATGTGTGAAGATTTTCAAAATTTTGTTAACTTTAAGGATTGGATTGATATATAATTAATATTTTGAAATTTAGATTTATTTCAAGTTAGGCAATTTAAAAAATAAATAAACTATTTTCAACTTTTTCAACATTACAAAAGGGATAAACTTTTTCATTTCATGATTTTGATCTTTTGGGAATTGAGCAACACACAATTTCACTATAGAATTTGTGAGAATTCATTCTTATATTGATTATGTTTATTTTATTCTTTATACTAGTAAAGATAGAGAGATACTTTGACTTTCTAGTTTTGGATTCATCATCTATTTATAATATTTTAGTTTCCTTTTTCCCTCTAATTCTTATCTCCCCATAATTTCTCCTTAAGTTTTTATGTAATAATATTTTTAATATTATCCTTATTCAACATAATGATCTCCTCCTTTATCTCACAATAGTCTAGCTAAGAATGAGCATCTCTATGCCATCCTCACTTGAGTTGAACATGATTTCAAGGAGAGATAGAAGCAATTGTATGAAACATATTGTCTTCCATGTTGTTTAAACTCTTCTTATACATAAGATACAAATCATATTCATGCTTTAAATGATGAAAATGCCTCATTCGAGATAGGATGGGGTGTCGTTTCTTTAATCTTAATATTAGAGGTATTAAATTGCTTTTGATTTGTTCTATCTTCCTCCATAACTCTGAGAAGATTCCACATCTCCAAACCTCACATCAATATAAAATAACAAGGGTGACGCGAGTCTTAAAGAGGACTTTAAGTCCTCGATTTATTCTTTTCCCGATATTGTAATTCTACTTGAGCTTATGATGGATATCAATTCCAAGATATGTGTATGAAAGAAATACCTCCAAGTTGTTGTCATATAATAAAGTATCTTATGCGAACTTTTTGGATTTAATTATCATGCCTTTCGTTTTGTTAGTATTATTAGTCATATACATCTTGGAACCGATTTAATTATCATGTCTTTAGTTTTGTTAGCATTATTAGTCATATGCATCTTGGAACAAAAATATTGGAGGATTATTTTCATTCTAAGCTCGTAAGGACTCCTTTCCAAAGGAATGATATAGTCAACATTAGACAGAAGAGTGATGACAATATTAATGAGAGTGGGTTGAACACAACCTGATTCTTCCAAACATTATCCTAATTTTTAAATTTATATGCCAAAAAGGGTAGTGGACAAGGAACACCCTTGCCTTACTCTAATATTGTAATTAATATTTTCCAACCAACTCTCATTGGTCCTAAACTTGGGAATAACATTCTCACACACCATTGCCACAACAAACTTCAAATCAAGAGTAACTTTCATCTCTTCCAAACTCTTCCAAAGGTTTGTCTTGGGAACAATGTAAAAACTTTTTTTTGAAGTCCATGAAATAATAAAGAAGATTGATTTTAATATCCTTCATAATGATCCCCGGAGTAACAAGCTGGTCCACAGTTGAATGATATCTCCTAAACCCAAACTGGACTTTACCTCTTTTATCATGGTTTTCCAACCATAGACTAATCTTATTTTCAAAAATAATTTCATATGGATTATCTAAAGTAGGACTAATCATAATGTTCCTATAATTAGAGGGAATTTTTTTATCCCCAATTTTCAAGATAGGTACAATGAGGATATACATACAAGGCTTAGTGAGACATACTAGAGATAGATAAACATCACACCACATAGGAAGCACAAGCACTTATGATCCGGATTTATGTAGGAACGCAACAGAATAAACACATAACCATAAATATAGAGATGCAGCAGAAATAATGCGTCATTTCATTAATAACAGAAATATGCTTACAGAGATAATGGAAATAAAATAGCTAGGGTGCTGGTAGCGAATCTTTGAGAAGAGATGTGATGGCTACAGACCTATGAACTCTGTTACAATGAGGCTCGAGGGCCTATTTATTATTGAGAAACAATGTAGAATCATAAACTTCCAAAAACCTAACCGTAGGAGATGAGGCGCCAAAACTATGGGCACCCATTTGGGTAAATTGGTGGTTCAACTTCCCGGGGGCGTAACTTTGGCACCCGATCTCCGTTTGATGCGCTCAATAGCTCGTTAGAAAGATCTATCCGAGGACTACAACTTTCGGGATGTTAAAATGATGCCCAAAAAACGTCGTTTATGGCCTCAAAACGGCTCCGGAAGTTCAGGACCCGAAAAAATGCTAAAAATAGTAAGTTTTGTTGCAACTTGAAAACTGAAAGAACTGATGATGGGGGTTCAAATGGAATAGGTGGGTGGCCACCAATATCCACCTGGATCATTAAGCCCCCAAAACGGCCCCGAGAGTGGAGGACCCGAAAACCTGCTAAAAATAGTAAGTTGTGCTGAATGTGAAAAGCTGCAAGAATTGATGGTGCTGGTCCAAATGGAATAGGTGGGTGGCCACCGATATCCACCTGGATCAACTTATTTGCAAATTCAAATATTATTGGACAAACCAATTGAACTCTTCCATTGGATCTTCACAAGATGGACCATAGACTGCAAAATCCATCTCTCTTCCAAAGGGTTTTTCATTGTCAAAATTTCATCCTTTGAACTCAGAGACATTATACTCCAAAAGGGACCATGGTTATGGGGTTCTACCGGACTCTTCATCACCCCATGGTTCCATTTTGACGCATATACTATGTTTGTTTCGACAATGTCAGTTTTGGTTCAGTTACACAACCTATCCCTACATTTCTAGAATGAAAGCATCATAGAAGGAATTAGGAACACCATTGGGAAATACATCAAAACAGACACGCAACACTTGGAGGAAAGGATCTATACTTTTGCACGCGTTTGTGTGGAAGTTGATCTCAACAAAGAATTACCAGAAAGAATACAGTTCAAATAAAAACAACAAATCTAGACACAACACCTACATTATGAAAACATTCTATTCCGATGCAGAATATGTAGGCAAACCAGACATTTACAAAACACATGTCCAGATGCAAAAATAGATCACCAGAAAAAAATAAATAAATAAATAAAAATAAAAAAAATAAAAATAAAAATAAAAAAATGAGAAGGTACCAAAAGGGTGGCAATTTTCCCTCGTGATCCAGAGGAAGATGCATAAGAAGAAGCGAAAGAAGTTGCCCCTAATGAGACCAAACAACCATCGACAGAACCAGAAGTACAAAGGAATGAAACACAAGATCCATTTGACTTAGAAAAACCATCGGAATGGGCTGCAAAGGAGTCAATGGATATGGACAGCGATGGGATTAAACATCATCATTTATCGGATACCTCAGATTCAGACAAAGATAATTGAGCACTCATAGAAGAAAATCACCTCGCCCTTGTCTCTCCTTCGCCATCACAAGAGGCTTGGCGCAAGGTCGAGAAGAAGAAAGGGAGAAAAACTTGATTTTTCTCCTCTTATGTATTTTTAGGTTCTTTGTATGTTTTTTGAACACCAGTCTAGACTGTTTGATGGAAAACTACCTGTTGATGCAACATGTAATTTTATTTTCATTAATAGAATTATGAATTTTTCCTTGGAAAAAAATACAAGGGTCTATTTTCATTAATAGAACCTCGTGTTCTAAAATTTAAACTTGACAACGTTGAATATTTTTTGCTTTTCTAATTGAAAGCTTTCCCAATTGCTAGCCACTTAACCCCAAACTCTGTCTTATAGAAAAAATATTTCATCCTCTATAGAAACATTTGAAATAGTGTTCATGGCATTATGAGATTCATAAAGATTTTTAAAATACTAATTTGAATTATTTAAATTAATGATACTAATTTCTTTTGTTTTACAAAGAAAAATTTTACTTCAAATTGTTTTAGAGTCTCATTTAAATAGATGCAACAATTTTTCTTTCTTCTTATTTGTATAGTACATTTTCTTTCTTTTAATAAGAAATTTGTACTTATTTAATTTATCAAAATTTAAAGATTCATTAAAAATATCTCTAATTAAATTTTAAACCATTTTATAACTATTATTATATAAAAAATTGATTATTTTATTTTATTTTTTGATGAAAAATGGTTAATGAAAATGAAAAAGATTATAATCAAATTATATTATATATAAAACTAAAATAATACTTTATATATTTTATTATTAAATATATAAAATTATTGAATATATTTTATAATTTTATATGTATTTTTAATTTTCAAATTTATTTAGTTAAAAAATTAATAATTAATACAACATCTAGCTAGAAAAATTATAAGTTCTAAATTATATCATTATATAATTAATACTTATATAAAATTTTTAAAATATTTTAAATAAATATATGATAAATTCCCAATTTATATATTTTATTATTAAATATATTTAATAATATTATATGTTTTCAATAAATTTTTTTTTTCCAAAAAAACAATAATTTTCATCATTATGATGAAATTTCTAGAGAGATGGAAAATTTGACTAAGAGTATCCAAACTGGTGCAAAAAATAATAAAAAATATCACGATTAAATTTGTGCTTCCATATTGTCTCGAGCATCTTTGTTTTGAAAGCCTTTTATAAATGGTGTGCAGAAGTACTTTTAATGTTTTTGGCAAACATCTAATATTAGTGGAAGTACACCAACCAATAAATCTTAAGCCATAGGATATTAAATGCGGTGAGGCAGTATATGCTCGCAATTAGATTTAAATTAGTTTAAATCTAACGGTGGGCATGCATTTAATATCCTATAACTTACCATTTATGGCTTTTCGTGGAAGTACTTTCAAACATGTTCTGATATTAGCAGTGGAAGTACTTTTAATGTTCTTGGCAATAGTGTTCTAATATTAGCCAAAAACCCAATTAGATTCACTTTAGAAAATTCATTAGAAATAGTGTTTTTTCCTGTAAATATGTTGACAAATAATATAGTTATTAAAAAATAAAAAAAAAATAAAAAAATAAAAAAAATAAAAAATAAAAAAAAATCATTAAAACATTTTCCACGTGTGCATGTGACATACCGACTATTAATTAAACCAATTAACAACCACACAAAAATCACCAAACACTTTAATTTTTTTTTTCGACATCCCTTTTCACAGAACAAAAAAGTAATTTCGACTAGTTTCAAGCTCAAAAACTCAACGTAATCGTTGGTTCCTTTAACCAAACAAGTTTTTTTAATTTAAAAGAATGACTCTAAATAATATAAAGAATAATTTCATCTCCATTTTACAATGAACGATCAAAATAGGCCATAGCCTCGATCTATGGATATGTTCCTCCACTATGTTATGAGTCCTATATAGCAATCACCTCACCAACCATTGGATTAAGGTAAATGTCTCTATCACATAGGTCATAACCAATAATAGGAGGGTTTTTTAATATTTTAAATTTATTTATAATTATCTTATATGATGATGATGATGATGGTTAACATCCACTAAGACCAAACTCTGGCCTATCGGACCTAAAGAAATGAATTATTTAGTTTGTTTTAGAATTGTACTCCTATGCTCAAAGAGCTTGGAGAGGAGCGTCCCGAGCTCACTATAATTTTGAAATGTTAAAAGGCTAAAATGGTAGTTATTGCAACAAATATTATGAAACTGAGATCTAATGTGGGTGTAAGCAGTGCACTCTAAGAGGAAGTGATTTTCATCCTCAATGTTCATATTCTCACACGGATGGAAGATCCTTTCCAGCCATGGTTTTTTAGGAACTACCCAACCACCTGTTTCACTATGGAGCTAATAAGAGTTCATTCTTATCTTGGCTATATTAATTTTTTTCTTTGAGCTAGTTAAAATAGAGAGATACTTTTGATCTTCTAGAGTAGGGTTGATGACCTCCTTATAATATCTTAATTTTCTTTTAGCCTCTAAATATTTCTCACACCACATTTTCTTTTTAAACTTAGAAGTAATACCCAATGGTTTACCTCGGATGCGGGTGATAGATCAAACATGAGTGTTAATCAAATCTCACCCCTCTAGGATAACGGAAATCCCCATTGTAAGGCTTCACCTGCAATGGATCCAATTACGGTTAACCTCTCACACGCACCTCGCAGCACCTGAAATAATGATGAAAGGACAGGTCCTATGGCACCCTGCCCTGAAGATCACTTCGCAGCTTCTACCTCTCTTGTCCATCATGATCAGCCAATCTCGTAGTCAAAACTCTTCCCTCGAGCTGGTACAGGCTCTCAATTATCACGTGCATAATCATGTGAAGGACACTAATGACCATCTTCACAAACCTCATCCCCACACCTTTATGATGCTTAACCTTTTGCCCCTTCTCCCTCTCAGCCTGTTTCCCTTACATTTAGCTCCCATCTCTTTGCTCTGGTTTCTCACCGACCTCAATCAGCTGCGAAGCCACTGCCCCAGAGAGGAGCTGCGTAGTCTCCATCATGCGAATCTGCTCCCCATTTATCTCCTGATTCTCGACTCTTTTGAACAGCCCTGTGCAATCATGTTCCTCCTGACCTGCTTAACCCTTCCTAGATTCGCAATGGCTCCCAAAATCTGTCATCGCACTATCCGTGGTGGGAAAAGAGAGGCCCTCCCAGGTCATTATCACCGCAGAGAGGACAATCGTCTTGAATCGATTGATGGCTCCTCCTCCAACACTTTTGCCAGCCAATGTCCCACTCCCGAACAGCACACAGAATCCTCTAGGCAAGCTACGCAGAGAGGTGGATGTGGTACAAGAAGGACCACCTCCTCTGACAAAGACACAACCAATTTTTGAACAAAAGACCTGATTCAGATCCCACTGTGTTGGATGATATTGATCCAACATCTTATTGGGTAGTGAAGACTCATCCACCAGAGTTTGAATCTGATGAGGGTATTTATGTGGGGTTGGACTTCAATTTACAGGTAGAGGTTCAGCGAAATGCAGATCCACTAGTAGAATTCCCAACCCCAAGTCCTCCAGTTGTAGCCGCATGAACTTCCTCTAGTCAGCCACGACACAAGCGCATATCTCGTCTATCTTAGGCTCATCATGCTATTGCTACAGTTCCAGTTGAAGATCTTGATGAGGAGGAGGAGCCATGGGTTTCCCCCTCTGATTCAGAGTCTAAGTCAGAGGATATTGCCTTGTCTAGCAATAGTGACTAGTCATGTTTTGCTTTAGATGCCATTTAGAGCCTTCTTGGTTATGTGTTTTTGTTCTGATATCTATATCATGTATTTATTGGACAGTGCATTGGGTGCCATTTTGAGATAATGGATATATTCGTGAGCGTACTTTGATTATATGTTGTCTTTTTTCTATATTCTAATGCTTTGCTTTTTGGAAACATGAGTGAAAATATTTACAATTTTTTTTTTACAAAAATAATAATAATTAATGTATTTTTTACAAAGACTAAGTCATTAAAACCGAACCGATCGAGTCAATACTGAGTCGGAGTCAGAGTTAGAGTTTTAAAACACTAATCTTAATCATCTGAGATGTCCAATGTGGAATTTGACCCTAGTTTCAAAAATTAATAGAGAAACCTCCCAAGATTCCAAAAAGCCACTTAAATGTTCCATGATAAGATCAAGTCTCATGGGGACAGATTTTTTGGTTCGCCCATGCCTGTAACATATCATGAAAAGCTCAAGCTTCATGGTGACAACCTCGATGGTTCACTCAAGCCTGTAACAAATTTGTTAAATTAATATGAAATTCTAACTTATAAAAAAAAAGTATAGCACCACAAATATCTCAACAAATATTATGTTAAGAGTGGAATAGGGTTCGAACTAGAAAAATTCAAACGGAGGCCAAAATTCCAATAAGGATATTGAGAGGCCAAAAAGGAGGGATATGAGGCTAAAGGGAGGTTGAGAGATGGAAAACGGAGCATTGAGAGACCAAAAGGGAAGGTGGAATGCCAAAAAGGGTTGTAGCGACACCAAAAAGAGGTAGAGGCGTGGCTAAAAAGAGAATTGAGACACTGAAATGGAATTAGAGAGGTCAAAGTAAACAAGAGTAAATGCCAAGCCCCCAAGTTTTACAAGTAAACACTTAAGAAAAGAACCAAGGATTTGTCATTGAAAAAATAGAAATGAAAGGGAGAATAAAGCTTTCCCCCAAGGCACTGGAGGTGGTAGAAAAAATCATTAGGGTAACTCCAAGAAAGGAAGATAAAGTAGGGAGGCTTATAGTTGAGGCATGTAGAGAAAGAACAAAACAAAAGAACAAAGAAATAAAGTATAGTTTGGCACACATAAACCACAAACCCATTGTAGAATACAAAGAATCATGAATCATGGACAAGAAAATATACAAGGAAATGGCAAGAAATTGCAATGGGAAATGCTAGAAATGTAGCAAATTACACTAACTACAACAAAATAGGAAGCCATTAAAAAGGTAAAAATGATTGTAATGGAAAACTAAGCTGAAATTGTTGGAAGGGACTTGGGGATGTAAAAAGGATATAAAAGTAGAACATAGAAAGGCTTTTAGTAAAAATATCACTAGGGTGGGGTACACCACAATTTAAGTAAGAAACCTATTGCAAGAAAGGGAAAATAAAAAAAAGGGTAGAAAGAGCTAATGGAGGTAACTTGGAAAACCAAAGTTGCATAAGGTCCCAAGCTATCAACCATGTGAGGATGATTAAATTCCAACTATATAACATTCATGAAAAAATGGTGCACGACTATATAAAATTAAATTGAGAGGGGACCTTGAACAACAAGTTAAGATGAGGATTCCTAACTACATACACCATCATTACTCACATGACCTTAAAACCCTATTAGGCCAATTAAGGGTATGTTCTCACCAGTTCTACATAAAGTCCATTCATCACATTGTGTGATGAGGTAGGTTATGTCAATAATTTACAATAATTAAGACACAAGAGAACTTCAACTTTAGGTGTCAAATGTATTATGAGATCACAAGGAGACATAAGTATCTATACCATTACTTGGGAGGATCCCTTATTTTTTATTTCATTGTCCACATTAAAAATGTTTAGTTCTCTATATCTAAGGGGTTCTCATTGTGGTAGGAGTCAAATGCAAATGCTAAGTTTCTCCATCCCTCAATGAACCTACTAAAGAAAACAATGAAAAAATAAAAGAGCCAAGACCAAAGAAAACAAGAGGCTTAATATAGGAAATATTTCAAACTAACATTTTATAAGGTTATAGGATATTATTATTGATCGAAGAACGTTGTAACAATTATTTTAAAAAAAAGTGGTTTTTATGCCACTTCATTACCCAAATCACTAGTAATATAGAAAAATAAAAGATGGAAGAGAAGGTTGCAACATGGGATTCTGTAGCAAAAGTGAAAATTCTACAAAGAGAAAGACAAGGGGCAAAAGGTAAAATTTTGTAGGGGAAAGGCCAAGTGAGGATAAGGGTATGGAGCAAAAATCATAAAGCAATATCCAACATAGTTTCAAGAGAGACTCTATAAACACTTAAAGAGACAGTAGAGAGTTCAACAATGAACAAAGTCTTGGTTAGGAATCAAGGAAGAATCCTCATTGAAAATGTGGGGCAAAATAACTATGAGGGGATCAATAATTATCCCATGAAAGGAAAAGAAAAGAGATATAAGAAGGGACACTCTTAATTAAGGAAGATTGAATATAACCCATAAATTATCACTTTGACCTATGATGAACCACCGAAACAAAGAACCAACTTGGCACTCGATTTTGGATCACGACAAATTAACAAAAAATGTAACAAATAGTTCAATAGAAAAACTATGTATCTCACCCAAAATAGTGTGGATGGCTCGAGAACTAGCTTTAGCAACATAATATATGATGTCAAGCTTAGAAAAAAAGGACAGGGAAAAAGAGAGGGCATAATATTGTAGGTTGTTTGAATGTGCATGTTTCAATGGATTTTAATTCATGCTTTGCATGTTTATCATATGCTACTTGAAAGAAAAAAAAATGTGTCGTTTATCTAATTCCTCCATATTCACTGAAAAATCCCAAAACAAAAAAAATCATTAAGTCATTTTCTCTAGTGAGACAAGTGGTAATATTGTCTCTTTTAAGATTGTTGATTTCCTTTTGCAAAATACAAATACTTAAGCTAGGAAAATGAGTGAGGAATAGATGGATTGATATACATTGGATGATAATACAACTTATAGAAAGTGGTAAATAATCCAAATAGAAAACACACCTAAAATAAAATATACAATACACAAGAACTTGTTATGCACCTATGTTTGTCATAGAGATCCAAAATATATGGGTAAGTCTCTCCAAAATTCGTGCGAAGAAAATTAAATGCTCATTTATAACCACGAAAACATAATTATAAAATAAAATCCTAGATCTAAAACCAAGTAAAACAAAAAAGGGGAATCCCCAAAGTGCCCTTAGGGTCGAACATGTGAAGCCTTCAACTTGTAATGTGCCAATCCTCCTTTTAAAATTTATGGACGCAAGGGTATTTTCCTTATACATTGTTCCAAGTTCCAAGTTCCAAGCCAAGGAGAAAGAAACGAAGGAGACTGAAATTAAAGATGGTGGTGGAACAGGAGGTGCAAACAAGAGATAATGGTATCCAAAGTAAAATGGGAGAGAAAGGAGAACATTGACATCGTGCAAGAATGTTAGCTTTTAAACCATGAACAAAGGGTTAATGGAAAGAATTTGAATTTTACCTCTTTGAATGGGAACTCCTCATTATTATCTCAAAAAAAGCATGGGGACGACTCTAAGAAAATGGTGGAGAATGTGAATTCTCATGTAAAAATAGTCTTAGCTTGAGGTGTTGGATGTTGTAATAGAATCCATGGGAGCCGAATATTTTGAGAAGAGTTGAAGATTCAAGGTGAGGAAACAAAACTCCAAACTAAGAGAATTGCATCCAATCTAGAGAAAATTGACAATGAAAATGCATCGTGAGGGAAAACAATGCAAAAGAATGCAAAAGAAATAGCATTTAGTTCCATAGGAAACTAGAAAACTGTTAGAGAACAATGGAACAAAACTGGTCAATGAAAAAATTATGTGCAATGGTCCACAAATTCATGAAATTCCTAAAGAATACCAAAAAAGGTAAAAAGCAAGGTCAAAGGGCAAAAAATGATAGTGGCCGGGACTTGAAATTATGTACAATGGTCCACAAATTCATGAAATTAATAAAAGAATACCCAAAAAAAATAAAAAGCAAGATCAAAGGGCAAAGAATGATACTAGCTTGAAGTTATAGAATCTAATAAATACTAGATGATTAAATTAAACTAAAAAAATGATTAAAAAACAATAGCAAAATAACAATTAAATAAAAATAATCCATCTCTAAAAAAATTCATACCAAATAAAATAACATACTACAACATTATAATTTAAGTAATATTAAAATAAAAATTAGAATCAAATATTTAAACATAATTATTACACTTGGCTAATATATATTGTCCTATCAAAAAAATTAATAAATTTTTTACCCATATATTTATTCACCAACCCCACTTTATTCACTTTTCAATGTTTAACGACACAACTTGTTAAATCACTTTGTCAGCTTAAATTTACTTTTCAATGTTTAATGACAAAACTTGTTAAATCACTTTGTCAGCTTAAATTTACTTTTCAATGTTTAACGACCTTTACTTAATTGTTAAATGCCACTTCATGCCTGTGCCACTCGACTTTTACTTAATTGTTAAATCACTTTGTCGGCTTAAATTTACTTTTCAATGTTTAACTACCTTTACATAATTGTTAAATGCCACTTCATGCCTGTGCCACTTCAAGTTTGTCAGCTTAAATTTATCCAGATCACCATTTTAATCAAAATTTGAAGAAAATATTATAATAATAATAGCATAACCCACTCTCTAATACTTATTTAATTTTAAATTTTTTTAAATTTTAAATATAGAAACTTTAATTAAGTTTCCTATTGTGATACAGAGACTACTTCACAGTCTACACTTAATCAATTTTCAAGAATTTTGTTTGAGGCAAAAATCCACTTAATTATAAAATTAGAGTCTTTGTGGTTAGAATCACAGCAGTAGCCAAGTAGGAAAATATGGAGAATGATCTAGAGAGTGGCTACTGCAACACAAATGACATCTTCGACAGCGAGAGAAAGCCCGTAGAGATCCCTCACCATGATGATCCACTGGACGTTCCCACCCCGGAAACCAAACAGCACTTGTGGACGCCATTACTGGAACTCAGATCACATATTCACATCTCAGGCGCTCGGCAATGGCAGTTGTAGCCGGATTTCCGCCATTTGGTATTTTTCCCCTGTTCCGATGCATTTCTCCTCAGTCAAGAGTTCTCTCTTAACTACACGGGACGTGACGAGAAGATTGAGCATGGCCACAACTGACAGATTTTTACCACCTCTTTTTTCTTCCACGTTCCCTGTTGAATGAAATCTTATCGTTCCCGTTGAGCTGAGACCATTGGACTGAGGTGAAAATGAAGGCATAAGCTCTATAACGTGCAGTTGCACCTGCAAAAATTTGACAAATTCACTGGCTTCCTCCGGCATTTTCCCGATGTCCAACTTGGATTTTAATGGAATAAGTTTCTCCAGGGAACGGATTTTGTGCTGGACTTTCCTCGGACGATGGCGCACTGCAATGCTCTAAGGCTCCACTGAAAGGCGACTAATGGTACAACCATTAACCCTAGGAGAAATATTGTTCTGCAACCTCTCCTTGCTTCCAATTAGCGAATTAGATGATAGGGACGAGACAAAAAGTTTGGAAGGTGATAAGCTGAAATCACACTGAAATTCAGTAGCCACAGGGGAAATATTGTTCTGCACCACGTTCTCCTTGCTTCCGATCAGCGAAGATGATAGGGATGAAACAGAAAGCTTGGGAGAAGACAAGTTCAGATCTCCTGACTGAAATCCATTACCCACGAGAGAAATGTTGTTTTGCAAGATCTCCTCACTTCCAACGCTACGCTTGCCGAGAGCAGAACTTCTCGGGAGTCTCTGCATTACATCTTCAATAGTATAGCAACGGAGTAATTAAAATTTTGGGCGGGAATGCTAAATTTGAAATTCTAGGAGCGGATGAGGCATTGAATGAATGTCTGACAACTCTGAATTAACTCTGACAGAGTATTCATGTGGATTCCCAAGCGTAATCGGCCATGGGCAGCAAATGTTTTTTGACGGGCCACATTTTTGGGTTAAAACACGGGCTCGGTAGACTACTCCTTAGAAAAACTATTTTACAGTGTAGCTTTTCTGTGTCAAGAAGTGCGTTGAGAAGTCAAAATGATGGAGCACGCAGCACAATTTCTTCGCGTAGTCTAAAAAGGCTGACTTTTCACTCAGAATCCAGCAATGATTTTCAAAAAATCTGGAAAAAAATTTCATAATCTTGTTTACAGTTGTCAAAATTTAATATTTTAACTGCCCTAAGGGTTTTTGATAATTCTGAATCCATTTCCATTATCAAAAATGGATTCTAAACACTCTAAACACCTGATTTTTCAAGTTTTAGTTGACCAGATTCCAGCAATTTTCTGCCCAAGCTATTTCACGGGCTCGGTAGACAACTTCCCATCAATTTCTTTATGAAAAGGAATTCCGCAGCCTCCTTGTCACAGATGTCACACGAAACTCACTAGACCATGAGGCATTAAATCTGATTGGGAGCACGAGCCACGAAAAGTTTTGTAAACGACATAAGTCAAGATCTCTTTTTAATGACATTTAAGGGTTTGTTAATTTTTTTTTTTTTTTTTTTTTTTTGAGAAATCCTTATTCTTAGTATTCGTAAAGCCTTTTAAAAAAAGGACCTCTTAACTCATGGAATTATTGAGTGGGGTTGTATTATTTTTAAAGTATTTATGTAATGTATAAAAAAGGGTAAAAAAAAAAAAAAAAACTCAAGTATTGGTTAAATAGTTGGATTGTTTTTTCAAAAGGAAAAAAATACATCTGATTTTTTTTAAGGGTATATTTAAAAAAAACAAAAAGCTTATGTTTTTTTCCTTGAAAGAATTTTTTCAAATATTATTTAAAAAATAGATATTCAAAGCTTAAAATGGGTATATTAAGAGAAGAAAAGGGAAAGGGTATTGTTATTTATAAGAATTAAAAAAAAAGTTAATAGAAACAATGGAATGGGGATTTATGAAAGGTTTTGTGAAAGCATTGTTTTTGTAAAGAATTTGCAAACCCATATATTTTGTGGAAGTTAAGCATCATAAAAGTTATTGTAGGCAACTTCTATGTTTGTAAGTTCATTTGTTTGTTGAGCCACAACAAATGGGAAAAGCCAAGAGGGTGAGAAGGTCAAAGTGACAATAAAAAATGTTAGAGATTGTTTTGAAATATTTGGAAACAAAAAGGCAAAAGAATGTCTTTGCATTGAAATGCCTAAAAGAATGTACAAATGATAGCATTATTCCCCTCATTACATATGCAAATTGAGACAAGGAGACCTTGAACACCCTTGAAAAGAATTTTGGTCTCAGGGGGTGTAATCAAGATGAAGCATTTGGTGAATTCCACTGTGCTCAACCACAAGTGGATCATGATTGAGAAGAATTTTCAAAATAAATAGAGAAGGAACATGTAGATGCTTGTGAACCCCAATGTGCACATCCACAAGTAGACGAAGATTTGGTGAATCCAGCAACATAGCTTGCTCATGACAATGAATTTGTCATTGAAGCAGCTAATGATATACTGAATCCGACAATTCAATTTTCTAATGTTAAGTTTGATGAAGACTTGTTGCCTAATGATGAATGATTGCAGATGATGCAAAAAAAAATGATTTTGACATGACATTATTTAGAGGAGAATCCCACTTGAGTTTGAAAACCAAGTGGAAGAAAACATCTTTAAAACTGTGGAAAAGATAGAGGCAGAGAAGGAAGCACAATGAGTTAGAGTTCAATCTCGTTCGATTGAAATGTAGTTCAATATCACTGCACTCATTTATTGTTGATGTTTCCTATGTAATATTCTCCACATTTTTCATTCCTTATCAATAAATAAATTTATAAGAATGATTTTCTAAATATGTATTTATCTATTTGATAAAAATGTTGGACAAATAAGTATTGAAACTAAAAATCCATTTTAGACTTTTTAGCTTCAATTTTTCAAAGAGAATAATAAGTATGGGTTTTTAATATTTTTTTTGGTGAAATTCATTTATAAAGTTATTTTATTATTTAGAGTTCTTACAAATTATTCCAAATTTTATATGCATTAGAAAGAAAATGATCATAATATCTCATTGTTAAAAAAAACAAATATAAGATATATACTATCAAGTTTGTTTCAAAATTAAAATTTTTTCATACATATTTTTATAATCTGAATCCAAATTGGAATTCAAACTTGATAACAATGTATGAGGTTGCGCATCAATTATGAGACTCAACGCTTCCCCGTGCCCTCCTCCCTTGTCCACCAACATGTTAACGTCTTTGAAGGCATAGCTAATATCTATGCCATAGTGGCCTATGGGAAGAAGACCATGGTTGTTTTGAATATGGCGTAAAACTCGAGATCCCTGGCTATGAAATTCTAGAATTATTGGCCATTGCCACTAGAATTCTGGAAATTATCGCCGCCATGAAGCACATATTCGTGAATATGATCCTAGGCGGTCAAGTAAAGTGCGTTTATCTGCAAAAGAACGAAGGCAACGAGGATTGGCGGATCAATATTCTCGGAGATGAATTAGCTTTCACTGATATTGGTAAGGGAGTATTTTATGTTCATGTACCTAATGATTCCCTCGGTTGGTTTGACTCTCCGAAATATTCCCATGGTGGAAAGATAACTAAGAATGTGGGAAAGGGCACTCATGCCACGGTAATTTGCGCCTATATATTTAATATTGAGTTTGATGTAGATGAAATCCATTTACTTATTGCTACATTTTTCAAAAGTTCGCTGAAGCTAAATTATCATTAAAAAATTTAATATTCATGATGTTGTATGGGTTGCCAAACTAGTGATACATGATGACAAAAAGGAAATTTCCCACACATTGTTACATAATCCCATCTTTTTTATTTTAAAATAATAATATGCATACACTATTGAACACCTATTAGATTTAAATTCATAAATGACATATTCTTTTTGCTTTAGAAAATGTCTATTGTAAATCACAATTCTTTATTGTTTATGTTGGTACACCTCGTTGACTAGATGATATGGAACACATAAAATTAGAAACCTTCTTATCAAAAATTGGTTGAAGTGTAGTGTGCTCAAGGAAAAGAGTGTGCATTTCCTTAACGTAAAATGAGTAGATCAAGATTTAGATCAAAGTATAGTTCTAACTTATTAAGTTTTCCTATTCTTGTTGAACCCACGATAAATTCTTTAGATACCTATATCAAATATGACTTTTGAATTCATTTTCACCATGATCGTGCTCCTAATATTTTGGAACCCAAAATAAATGTTTGAGACATCTGCAGTGCTATCTTTTATAATCATTATAGTCCCTTTTTATGTCATCATTGTAGTCCTTTTTTCTTTTGTAATCATTGTAATCATTTTAGCCCCATTGAATTAAGGAGCACTTCAACAAGAATTGAAGGCAGGCCTTTATGGAAGTGGAACTTAATCACCATTAACTTCCCATTTACTTTGGCAGGTTGCCCCAATTGGGGTAAGGAGTGATTCAATAAGAATTGAACTTATATCTTTCTACAAGTGAAATTGATTCACTATTGATCAGAAATGGAATTGACAAGTTTTTCTATGGTCAAGGTGAGTTACAATTATGAAGGCTTCAACAACTATTTCTCTATAGATTTTATTGCAAATTATTCTCTCATGTAGTTCTCACAAAGAACATTTTTCTATGTTTAATATGTTATCAGAATCCTTGTGTTTCAGTTTTCACAGAGTTCTCAAATCCTTTAATTATTTCATGTTATTGAGGGCTTATCTCATTTGAATTCTCTGCATGTAGATGTCTTTATTTCCTAATAATAGATAAAATTTGCAATGAATTGTTTCAATTTTGATATCTTTTACTACCTAGGCTTTCCACTTGGTTTACAGTGATTGAGGGGTTGTCATAGTAACTTCTCTATTTTTTATTTTACTGATTGTAGGTTATTGAATGCTTGTTTCATTTTAACTTGTTTGGAAGCAGATGTCTATCCTTTTTAGGTGCTCTCTAGAATTTATGTCTCCCTGAAATCCTTGCATTGGGGACTTTTTGTGTAGTGCTTCCTTCAAGTTGACTAAAAAAAAGAACACTACAAAACTCCACCATGATGATAATGGTAATATAGAAATGGAAGGAACACAAGGAATTAAGTAAGTCTCATTGTATTGTATCTCCTAAAGACAAAGGCATGTTAGTGATGCAATTTCAATGACATCTTGGGCAACAAATGTCTTGTGCTACTTTAGTTTTTAGACTCTGATTGTCTTTCATCTAGATGTAAGATTATAATCCCCAACCATGACCATACTTGCACCCAATTAAATCGAACATCACAAATGGAAGCACTATTATTGACACCTTCTAACATTTCATGGGTTTCACAGATGAAAATATTTCAATTTTACAAAGATCTTGGTTTGGGTTTAAAAACTTTTCTTCAAAGTTTGGATTTAAGAGAATTTCTTGGAAGCAAACTGATTTTACAAAGAATTTTTTTGGGTTTAAAGAATTTTTTTCGAAGACATTTCTTGGAGGTGGCCTGATTTTGCCAAAAAAAATTTTGAACTTAAAAAAATTTCTTGGACGTACATTCAAAAGGCATTTCTTGGAGGTATGTACGTTTTTTGAGTTGAAGTAAATCGTTTGACCTTCGTTTCATTTTTATAAGACATTTTTCTCTCGAATTTTTTAAAGTGTGTGTTTTGGATTGGAGTATGTATTTTTTGCAAAAAAATTAAACTGAATTTTTTTTAATTAAATTTTTTGTGATGTTTTTTGTAATCGAGTTATTGTCTATTTTTTTGAAGGAAATTTTTTGAACTTCATACCCTATTATTATGGGAAATCGAATAACTTGTGCAAAAAAATATGATCGAAAAAGAGACCCTGAGGAACGTAGAGAAGAGACGAGACAATCTCGCAAAGGAAAGTTAGAAGCCCTGTCAAATACTGAAGAGGAAAATAAACCTCAAGCAGAAATTGAAGTAGGTATGTAAATGTAAATATAATGATCTATTGATATATTTAAAATTTTCCTAATGTAAAATGTGAAGCTTAATTTTTATTTGATGAACTAATTTGAAAAATATTTTGTTTAATGTAAACAGACAGAGATATTCCTCAAAATATTGAAGATAAAAATCAACCTCAAGAAGAAATTGAAGCAGATATGTAAATGTAAATATTATGATCTATTGATATATTTAAAATTTTCCTAATGTAAAATGTGAAGCTTAATTTTTATTTGATGAACTAATTTGAAAAATATTTTGTTTAATATAAACAGACTGAGATATTCCTCAAAATATTGAAGAAGAAAATCAACCTCAAGTAGAAATTGAAGCAGGTATGTAAATGTAAATATTATGATCGATTGATATATTTAAAATTTTCCTAATGTAAAATTTGAAGCTTAATTTTTATTTGATGAACTAATTTGAAAAATATTTTGTTTAATGTAAATAGACAGAGATATTCTTCAAAACATTGATGATGAGATACAAAATTTTGAAAGAGATATTGAACCAATGATTGAAGATGGTGAAAATATTGAAATAAATCCAAATAAAGAAATTGAATCACAAGGTATATATATATATATTAAACACATGCACATATCATTGAAATTATAGATATATTTATTAATTTAGTTATTTATTGAACATGTACTATTTTTTCGAATATGTACAGATAAAATCACTATCGATAATGAGATGTTATAAAATGTTGACACTCACACATATGGAGATAAAAAACCTGACCATGTTATACGATATCGTGTTAACTGCATTTTTGAAAAATATTTCTTAAATGAGCAGGTGACAATTCAGGCTGAAATGTTGAAAGGTATCCTATCATTAAGAAAATTAAAAGAAGCTACGACACTATTGGGTATTCGAAAATCAACCAAAGATAAAAAAGTGAAGGAAGATGTGATAAAAAATATGAGTAGTGCTATAAAGTAAATTAAGAGATCTGGAGAGAAAGATGTTTCAATTTTACGTAGATGAATACAGATGGAAATGGTTTCATCAAGTACTCAAGAGAATCGTTTGCTAACATCTATGGCATGAGCACTGGGAACCTCGCGAAAAAATTTGCACAAACATCGGAAATTTCGGCTGCAAATAGATGTAAATGATGAACTCGCTTGTTGGAGAGCTATTTGTAGGCAACCATACAAAGATAGACTTGGAGAAAATGTTAAAAAAATAATATATGAATATTGGAAGAACAATTCACGTGTTTCACCAACTGCAAGACATGTAATGCGAAGAAGAATAGCACGAAATCAGTACGAAGAACATGAAAAACATCTCTTGGAAACCACTCAGATAGAGTTATTCAACAAGTTCAAAAAAGAGAATCGTCAAATTCATGTTTCACTCGGTGCTTTTGTTCAACAAAAACCATGGTATGTAAAACCTATCACCGTACGCGACACTTGTTGTTGCCGTTATCATGTGGAATTTGAGTTATATTATGACACATTCATTTATTTCGGTAGAACATTATGGAAGGATTCACCTCCTCCTTCCACTATCCGTGATTTCATATCTCAAATTCTATGTGAAAAAGAAAGCGATGAACTATTTTACAAAAAGAAATGTGTTGGTGGTAAAAAATGCGATGATTGTGGAAATTTGACTAAATTTCAAAACAAATATCGTATTGATATAAATGATAAATCATTGTCCAACATGAAAGTGAAATGGAAGAGATATGAATATATCGATACATCGATTCAAGGTGCAAATAGTGTTAAAAGAATTGAATTACTAGAAGACGAAATTTTTCTGATAGACTTTTTGAAAAAGTTTAAGGTAGAAATTTACAAATACACCAAGCATTCCCATAGAGCTTGATGGAAAGACTTGCAATTCAAAAAATCTTGTGAATATTTTCCACCGGGGACCATTTTGTCAATGATTGATTTTGCAGAAAACTACACATTTGTTCCACAAAAGGAAATTCAGAGTGAATACTATCATTCTAACCAAGTCTCCATGCTCGTCCATATTCTATATAGACATGCTGAACAAAATTTCGATCATATAGAAAGCATGAGTTAAAATCGACATATCACTAAAGAATATCACTTTTATATCAGTGACAATCATACACATGATACATGTTTTGTACAACATTTTTTTTGGAAAAATTTATGATTCATTGAAAAATCGTGGAATAACATTCAATGAACATTGGATATGGTCAGACAGATGCGCAGGTCAATTCAAATCTGCACGATTATTCTTTTGGTTGTGTTTTCTTCATAAGAAAACCGACATTAAACATTGTTGGAATTTCTTTGAGACTGGCCATCGAAAAGGAGAACATGATGGTGCAGGAGCATGCATAAAATGAGCACTTCGAAGATATCAAATGAACCACTCTGTAAGCTGACTTGTGAACGCTGAAGAAGTTGTTCAATGGTGCATCACTGCTCTAAGCCATGAGAGAAACCCATCAAAAGAAGTGCAAAGGTACATTCAATTTAATTTATATTGGAAATCTAATTTTAAACATTGTACATTTATCATGCAATGATTATCTTTGATTGTATTTTGATATCATATTTACAAATTCTTTTTCTAATTTTCCATATAAATTTTTTTCTGGCATATTGGAATCGAAGACATAGATAGATCAATTGGAAATGGCATTGAAACAATAAAAGGGACTCGAGAATTGCATTCAATTCAAACAAAGTCGTCCAAAAATTTGTTTACATTGGATAAAAGAAAATATTCTTGTTTTTGTGATGTTTGCATAGACAACACAAAATCCAATGACGTTTGTGAAAACAAAATGTATGTGAATGATTGGAAACATACAGAGCTAATACAAAGGGAAAAATGTCTGTTGCAATGTTGGAAGAAATTCAATCAGAGGAAACTACAATATCATCCGATGGTGATCGAGTTTTTGATCTTGTTAGAGAAGGTAACATTTGAATTACTTTCTAATGATTTAAAGATCTAGAAATAAATTTAAATATGCATAATTTTGTTAAATTTATTTTATTGTGCAGGAGATGTTTTTTGTTGTAATTGCACCTATTGACAACAATGAAAATGTGAAGTATTATTTGATGCATTGCACTAAATGAAAAATGAAATTATTACAAAACTATAATGATTACGGATTTCAATATGATAGAGGGTCTATTATACTGAAAGGTTATTTTTTCAGACAAACTCATCAAAGTGGAGACTTTGTTTACTTTGAAGACTATGAACCTGATTCCATAAGTTGTCAATATAGTCACTTGGTGTGTGTAGCACGCATAAAGTTGATAGAAGTTCAATCAAAGAAAAAATCGAAAATTAAGAGATGGAAAATGTCAAAATCCGATCATGAACGGATTATTGAGGATGGAATTCCATTAGAGTTTTTTTGAGTGAATTGTCCAACAATTTATTATCTTTGGATTAAATATGTTTTAGAACTTCCAGTACACAACTAAAAATTGAGCTGCTTATGTTATTTGTGTAAGTGTTTGCACATGTAAAAATTGTTTGGGTACAAGCACGTGCTCTAGTATCAACTGAAAGTAGTTTTTCTATACATGTGCATTGATGAAAAATGTTATATGTATTGGATATATATATATATATGTTCTAGAATGAAATTAATTGTTCTAGTTTTACTATGTGCATTGATGAAAAATTATTTACGTACTCAATATATATGTTCTAGAATGCAATTAATTGGAACTAGTTTTTCTATGTGCATTGATGAAAAACTAGTTGGATTTTCTGGTAAAAAGTATGGACACAATGTAAATAAATCATCTACAGTATATTTTTGTACGAAAATTCCTTTTAGACAAGAGACTCGGAGCACTTCTCCGACTTTTGGTGGGATTTGACCCACATCTCTAATCCTGCTTGAAAATCTAGTACAAAATTTGCTTGTCCAATGGTCAAATATGTTCAATGTGCATTGATGAAAAATGTTACTTTTCTTGGATAGATATATTCTAGAATGCACAATTAATTGTTCCAAGTAGTTTTTCTATGTGCATTGATGAAAAACTAGTTGGATTTTTTGGTAAAAAGTTTCCACAATGTAAATAAATCGACAAGGCTACCTATCTGAGTGCATTAACGACATTGACCCAAACTCAACAAACATATATATGTATTAGACTTATATTTCCAATCAAAATTAAAGGGATAATTTGTACATATATCTACTTCTTTAAACTCTTTTTTCAATTAGAGGTCAATTGATACATGGTTAGTTGCATTGAAAAGCTATGTTTTTCCTATTGGAAATTTTTTCATTCAAACAAAATGACATGGAGAGATCAAAAGCAATCTTAAAATTTCAAATGTACTTCAACCTATTGAGCCCCAAAGATGTCCTTTCCCTTTACCAAATTTCACTTCATTTCCTTTGTCCCTTATCAATTACAGGCTTAAATGGTCAATAGGATTGATTAAAGTCACTTTAGGAATGTATACAATGACTGACTTGCTATATTTTCATGGTTTTGTTGTTGTAGTAATTTTTGACTAGACTCAGCTACAAAATGCAGCCATTCTGTAGCTAGTCGCCTATTCTACAACTATCTTCATGTTCTCACAGGTTACAGGTGTCACTTCAAGGGAAAACGCATATGGTTGAATTCCACAACACTCCCACATCATTTATTTCTCTCTACGAAGTCTGAGCAAGAATCTATAGGTGGTTATGCACGAGGAAAAGATCAAAACTAAGAAGCAGATGCCTACTAGGACAACGACTCTACAGATGTCTCCAACAAAGTACGAGGCCTCCACAAGAGTTCTAATTTGATTTTGATTGAAAAAGACACTTGTTCCTATTTTTCCTCAAGGGTAGTTATGTATTTATTTTATAAGAATGACTCGGAAGACCAAGAGACAAATAGCTAGATTGATGTTTTGTTGCTAGATCTCAAAAGACCGTAATACTCTATTTTTGAAATACTTTTCCTTTAATGAAATAAGTATCGCTTTATTGCAAGATCTGAGGCAATCTTGAGAAGATTTGCATGCTAATCTGGTGGTAGAGGGCCCCTACTGCCCGAGAAGCTCTGTGCACATTGTTTAGATAAGTAACTTTAGCCTTGTTGCTTTCCTAGCTTAAGCAATTTTCTGAACTTTGTGTTTTATACTCACTTGCATTGGATGCTACAGCCAGTCTTATTCTTACGAATTGTTCCAAAATATCACTAACATTGAATGAGATATAATTGTAGTATTTTAGAAATTAGTTGCATTTTTCTGAACTTTACGTTTTTGTGCTCAATTACATCAATTGTTACAGCTAGTCTTGTTCTTACGAATTATTCCAAAATATCACTAACACTGAATGAGACTTAACTGTGGTGTTTTAGATCTTAGTTGCGTTTTTTTGAAATTTATGTTTTTATGCTCATTTACATCACATGTCACAACCATTCTTGTTCTATAGATTGTTCCAAAATACCACTAACACCGAATGAGACAGAGCTGTAGTATTTCAGTGAGTAGTTGCATTTTAGTTTAGTTGTAAAACTCTGGAGGTTAATGGCACTCTAGGTCAATTATGTTCACTGTATTTCAAATTTTGAATGATTGCATTCTAGTTCAGTTTTATCCACTGTATTTTTAGTTTTATTAGTCAGTTGTATTCTAGTTGTTAAGTTAGACTTGATGGCCTTCATTATTTACAAACCACTCCTGTTCTTAATTTCTACTAATACATCATCATCATAGGAACAACAATTGGTAATGTCATTTTGAAGTCTTGACTGTTCTGTAACTTCTCATAATTTCACCAACTACCTCTTTTCCAAAGCTACTCCAAAAGATTTCTAATTCTTGAATGAGGTTTAATAGTGATATTTTGAGTTGTGGAATGGATAAATTTTGGTGTCATAGGTTAATTTAGAGTAGAATTCTTCACTAGGTTGCAGACTATCTTTTTTTCCAAATGTGTTCCAACAAATTTCTAGCCATGGATGAGATTTTCTCTTTGATATTGTATATTGTTGTTTACTTAGAAGAACCTCATTACATTAAACTTATCCTTTTCTCAAATTATTCCAACATATTTCTAATGAATGAATTGGATTGAGTTCATGTTATGAGTTATTGAGTTCATGCTATGAGATATTTTTCTTGTTAAAGTATTGCATTTTCTGTTCTCAAGTGCCATACATAGTTTAGAATAGGTTTTTCTCTATTTTAGTGTGACCAACAACTTCTCTTTACCAACACTTAGTTCTTTTCCTCTTAGAATAAAAACACAAAATCAAAAACATTGGAAAAACACTAAACACAACGTAGTGAGAGACAGATACCTAGGCACATATAGTGCACTTCACTTCAACAGTTTACTAGCCCTGGTTGACAATTTATGACATCAATTTAGGAACACTAAGTTGAGTAGAAATTTTGGTGTCGTTGCCGGGGAAGTGTAACTAGGTAGCATTGTTTCTTACCTCCCAAAAATAATGATATGCGTAGAGAAAGAGATTTAAGGGGTAGATTCACAAGAAGCAGAAGCCTGATTCCTATAACACCACTTGTTTCACCAAGACCAAGAGCCAACACACCTCCAACTCAAACCCACATTCCATCCTTTACTGATCCTAGACTTCCAGAGGACTTAAGATCAGATATTCCATTAGAAATACCTTCTACTTTACCCACTGAACCTGTCTTAGAAGAAGATTCAGGAACCCCTGCAAGGGACATAAACTTTTCAACTTCCACAGAAGAATCAACTATGGCAGAAGAAGGGGGAGGAGGAGTTTTTAATGGAGAACACACACTATTTGGAGGGGGTAGAGGTAGAGGTAGAGGAGAAGGAGGTAGAGGTGTAGAAGGAGAAGGAGGCAGAGGAAGAGGTAGAAGAGAGATGGGAAGCTCTTTTGGGTTTCCTATAGTAGATGAAGAAACCAATGCAACTATGAAAAACATTTCACCCTCTGTCCTTCCAAATTTTATGGACTCAAAACTGAAGATCCTGAAACCCTTCCTATTTGAATTTGAAGTCCTATTTAGAACCTATGACTACTTACAAGATGCTCAAAAACTTAAACTATTCCCTTCAACATTGAAAGGAGCAACATTAAAATGGTTTATGAGTTTGATCAATAGTTCTATTAGGACATGGGAAGACATGAAACAAGAATTTCTAGAGAGGTATTTGGATTACTGTATGCCAGTAAACCATAAGGAGGAAGTGTTTAAAATGTTAACAAAAGAGGATGAAAATTTGGAAGATTTGTTGGAGAGGTTTAGCTATAACATCAAGAGGGCAAAAATGGAAAACTTAGATCAAGACACTTTGAAAGCTCTCTTATTGAAGAAAATTAGGGATGAATGGTTAGATATCTTTAACATGATGGGAAAATGGGATATATCTCAACTCACATTACCTGAAATAGTTGAATTATGTATCAACCTTTCAAGAGGGAAATCTAAAACTGTAAAAGGACCAAGAGACCCTGCTCTTGCAAGGGCAAGTAAATCTGCTTCTGGGACAGTAAGTAGGGCAGAAATAGGACATATGCTTGATGAATTCAAATCTGATATTTTGGGGAGTCTTAGTGAACAAATAGACACCCTTAAGTTACAAAACAAGCAGAAAACTGAATCTGATGCCTTAGCAATATTTTGTCCCAAATGTAGAAAGAAGCATGCCTTGAGAGAGTGCCCTTTGGATGCAAAAGTAGTAGAGACCTATGTAATTTGTTCAGAAAAACATGAGACCAAGAGCTTTCCTTCACTTCCTGGTCTTAAAGTTGTCTTTCAAGAAGAAACTCCTACAAATTCCACAGAATCTCTCAATTTTTTCTCTAGGAGGCCTTGGCAAGGACCTCAAACACAAGGATTCCATGATCAATTATATAATCAACCCTCACCAAATTGGAATTCTTGGCAGCAACCTTGGCCCCAATTTCAAAATCAATCTCAAACTTGGGCACAAGGAGCACAAAATCCCTATGGAAGATACTCTCAGTACTATAAATATCCACCATATCCACATTTCCCTCAATAGAATTTTCAACAAAATCCTCAACAAAATCCTCAAAATCCAACACTTCCATTACCATTTCCTCAGAAAACAAATCAGTTGCCTGCCCAACCCATAACAAACCCCAACAATAAAAATCCTCAGAATACATACATGATAGAAGGCCAACAATTTCCAACTTATTTGATCACTCCTTTAGACCTTAGTGATGTTCAAGTTAGGTCTGGAAGAATACTTGAAAAGAGGAAACCTTCTGTTATCATACAAGAGAAAAACAACTCTGAGGAAGATTCTCTACGGGTAAATAAAAGTCTTGAAGAAGACACATCTTTTCAAGACCCAAATATTGAAAAATAAAAACAAAAAGAACCAATAATTTCAACTCCTATATTAGATCAGCCATCAACATCCACTTCTACACCTCCCTTTCCAGAAATATTACAAATTGATAAAGGTGTATAAAAACAAATTATGGTGCCTAATTATGATTTCTTAGATGAGCTGAGAAATGTTTGTATTAAGATCCCATTATTGCAAGCTATCAAGGAAATTCCAATCTTAGCAAAGACAATAAAGGATTTGAGCATGAAGAAAACAGGAAAAAGAATAAGAGAGACAAAGAAAATTCAACTGGCAGGAAAAATAGTAGATATCATGATGGGTAAGATTGTTATTCCAAAGTATCTAGACCCAGGAAATCCAGTTGTTAAAATACACATTAATGGAACTGAGATCTAAAACACACTTATTGATTTAGGAGCAGCAATCAATATCATGAGTAGACAAATCATGGATAAAATGAAACTTCCTAGTCTTCTTTTTACACCCATATTATTAAAATTAGCAGACAGATCTGTGATCAAACCTGATGGGGTAATAGAAGACATTCCAGTGTCCCTAGATTCTTGGGAGTATCTTGTGGATTTTATGATCCTAACTCCTAAGAATAATCTAGGAGGGCATCCTAGTATATTAGGAAGACCTTGGTTAGCTACAGCTGATGCTTTCATTAGTTGTAGATCTGGTGATATGTACATCTCTGATGGTAGTTCAACCAAGAAATTTACCTTGTATCCTCCAGCAAAAAAAAATTACAGAATTAGATGATACTCAATGGATAGAGAATGAAGAAGACTTACAACCTCTCTTCGCAATTTCAGAAATTAATGAAGATAGCCAGATTCTAAATACCTTAGCGAAATTTGAATCCTCTTCGGAATACAAACATGAACAGTTTCAATAATAATCCAACATTGAGTTTTTATCATCAAGACAGATGTCTCTTTATTCTATGGATAAATTTGGCAACTCTACAATTGAGATATTTCCAGGCAAAACTTTAAACATAAACAAGAACCTAGAGAAATCTCAACAAGAAGAGCTAGTCAAGATCTTACAGAGACATTCTTCTGCATATGCATGGGAGTACATTGATATGAAAGGGATAAGCCCTAAGACTTGCACTCATCACATCTACATAGAGGAAAATTGTAAACCAATCAGACAACCTCAAAGACGGATGAATCCAAATCTTAGGGATATTGTTAAGGAAGAATTGCAGAAATTGTTAAATGTCAACTTTATCTATCCCATTTCAGATAGTCAGTGGGTTTCTCCTTTGGTAATTGTTCCAAATAAAAATGGTAAATGGAGGGTATGTATTGACTACCGAGAATTAAACAAAGCTACTCTTAAAGATCATTTTTCCCTACCTTTCATAGATCAGGTGTTAGATACATTAGCTGGAAAAAAGTACTTCTCATTCTTAGATGGGTTTAGTGGTTATAACCAAATTCAAGTAGCACTTGAAAATCAAGACAAAACCACATTTACCTGTCCTTGGGGTACCTATGCTTACCGAGTATTGCCATTTGGATTATGCAATGCACCTGCAACATTTCAAAGGGTGGTACTAGAAATTTTTTCAGATATAATACATGATTGTGTAGAGGTATATATGGATGATTTCACAATTTATGGAAACACATTTGAAGAAGATTTAGCAAACTTGGAAAAAGTTTTAAAGAGATGTAAAGAAGCAAATATTTCACTAAGTCATGAGAAGTGTTTTATGATGTTTACTAAGAGAATTGTTTTAGGACATCACATTTCAGGGGATGGGATTAGAGTTGATGAGTCAAAATTTGAATTCATCTCTAACTTATCTATTCCAAGTTGTCAAAAAGATGTTAGGAGTTTTCTCGGATTTACAAAATATTATCGAAGGTTTATAGAAAATTTCACCAAGATAGCATCTCCACTTTTCAAATTACTTACCAAGGATTGTGAATTAAAGTGGAATCCTGATTTCCAGTTAGCCTTTAAAACCCTGAAAACAAAAATCTCTGAAGCACCTATTTTAAGGGGACCTAATTGGAAGTTACATTTTCATATTTCAACAGATGCCTCAGATATAGCTTTAGGAGCAGTATTGGGACAAAAATACCTGATTCCTTATGCCATCTACTATACAAGTAAAAATTTTACTCCTTCAGAGTTAAATTATACTGTAACTGAAAAAGAGTTTTTAGTTGTTGTTCATGCCATAAACAAATTCAGACACTATATAACAGGATATGAAACTTTTGTTCACACAGATCACTCTGCAATTAGATATCTAATGAACAAATCAATTACTAATGGCAAAGTCATAAGATGTTTATTGCTTTTACAAGAATTCAACATTACCATTCTAGATAGGCCTAGAAAACAAAACACAGTAGCTGATTTCCTATCTAGACTCCAAAACATCAAAGATAACACTCCAGTTGAAGATCAATTCCTTGATGAATATCTTTTTGCAATTTCTACTCAGACTCCTTGGTTTGCTGGCATTGCTAATTATTTAGTTTCAGGGAAATTTCCTTCAATAATGAATGCAAGAGATAAAAGAAAGATCATTTATGACAGTGCAAAATATTCATGGGTTGCTAATGAGTTATACAAAATAGGTCCAGATTTTATCATTAGAAGATGTGTTCGGGAAGATGAGATGCCTGAGATCCTCAAGGCATGTCATGATGAATCTTGTGGCAGACACTTTTCTGATAAGAGGACAACCTATAAGGTCCTTCATTTAGGATACTATTGGTCATTCATTTTTAAAGATGCTAAAGAGTATGTCAAAAGGTGTGAGAGTTGCCAAAGGGTAGGGAAACCTTCTCCTTCAGGTGAGATGCCATTGCAGCCTCAGGTACATATTGAACCTTTTGAAAAATGAGCTTTAGATTTTGTGGGACCTATTAGTCCTCCATCAAGACAAAAGAAATATATATTAGTTTGCATTGATTATGTTACCAAATGGGTAGAAGCCAAGCCATTACTTTCTGCTACTGAAGCATCTGTAGTTAATTTTCTTTTTGAGGATATTTTTACTCGTTTTGGTGTCCCAAGGGAAATTGTTACAGATCAAGGAGCTCAATTCACATCAAGGCTAGTGGAACAAATGATGGAGAGGTACAAAATCAGACACAGAAAATCTACTCCCTATCATCCACAAGCAAATGGTAAATTGGAATCAACCAATAAAGTCATTGAAGGAATACTAACAAAGACTGTTCATTTACATAGAAGAGATTGGGCAGACAGGCTTCCTGAAGCTTTGTGGGCCTATAGAACTACATGGGGAAGCACAACAGGTCATACTCCTTGTGAACTTGTTTATGGAAAACAAGTTTTGTTTCCCATAGAGTTTCAGATTCAAACTTTTAAAATGGCAGTTCAGCTAGGACTTGATCTAACAGAGGCACAAAAGCACAGATTGGAGCAGATTAATGAATTGGATGAGATCAGACAGGATGCAGTCCAGAAAACAAGTATAGTCCAACAATAAAGGACTAGATGGCATGATAAGTACATCAAGGAAAAGAAGTTCAAAGAAGGTGACTAGGCTCTCTTGTTTGATTCAAAGTTCAAAGATTTTCAAGGTAAATTCCAAACGCATTGGCTTGGGCCATATGAAATTATGAAATTTTTTGACAATGGAGCAATAAAAATCTGGACAATATATGAAGAGAAGGTCACTTTTCTTGTAAATGGTCATAGATCGAAGCTGTATCATAAGCCACTTTCAAGAGAAGAATTTGTCAAGAGATTCCAGGAAAACAGTAATGTGAAGTTAATGAAGAAGAATTTTTCTTCTTCATCAACTTAGTTGAATTTTCTGAATTCAAATGAAAAAAAAAAAATATAAACATGAAAACTAATCACTGATTAGCATGTTTATACAGAAAAGATAAAGTGAAAATCAGAATCCTTCTGACACTTTAGCTTTTCAAATTTGTTCTTTTTCTGCAATTAGCTATCATAAAATCATAAGTATCACTCCATCATGTCTCCATTCATTCATATTTAATTCACTCCATTCATCCATATTTCATTCACTCCATTTCATGGTCCATTTCATTTCCATCTCAGATTTCTAAATTTGATCTCTTTCTGCAGATTGAGTATTACAAATCAAGAGTTGCAGACCACTTTTTATGTTTCATTCCACTTCACAATTGTGATTCATTTCATTCCATTACATTTCACTTCACTCCTGAGCCATTCCACCATATTTCATGATCCATTTCATACAACATTCCATTCCATGTTTCAAAGTTCCTACAGGTACATTCTGCAGCCAGTCAGACATTCTGCAGCCACCTGGACATTCTGCAACCAGATATCCTGAAGGAAATTATCCAGCAACACTTGTTCAATAGCAAATTGACCCTGCACACTTATATCAACAAGAAAAATCAAAGGAATTATGAAGACTGAAGAATCAATGATTTTCAAAGGAGGACAAAGCATATCAAAACCACAAAAATCAAAGGAAAGGAAAAGGTAAAGTTTTAAAATTATTATGATGACAGAATATGAAAATTATAGTATAGTTAAGTCATGTATGATTCAAAAATTTGTTTTAATTATTCGTGTTGATCATGCCTATTAAACCTATCATAAAAACTTTGGAAAAAATCCCCTCCACTCCACCATATCAAATCATCATTTAAAACTTAACGGTTAAGTACTGAAGTGACCTAATCAGTCACGTCACTAGGCCGAAGTATTCAGTGATGATTTTGAATTTCTCATGAAATGTTTCCGCAGTCTTTTCTCCCATGATGGCTCTCAAACTCATTAATTTGTGTAAATCACCCTCACTACATTTCACTCATTCTATAACCTCTTCATATCATCCTTCCGTAGCTAATTCCTACTGCATAAATAGAGAAAGCACCTTTGGGGTAAAAACAACTCTTTAACATCCATTTTCACCATGGATAGAAGAGCAGTAAATTGAAGGTTGAGAAGAGAAGCCATGGGTCTCATAGTAAGGTCCGAACTAGTCAGAACCAAATACTTGGAGGGTTACCAAAAAATTAGAGAAATGCTACAGCAGGCTGGGTGGTTACAATTTTTGGAAAAATTCAATGGTTTTCATAAAGAGGTAACTAAAACATTTGCACGGTCCTTCAATGGAGCAGAAGTCAAAATAGGAGATGTTAAATTCACTATTACAGAATCTTTCATTGCAGAAGCAGCAGAATTACCTAGGCAAGGAGAACGATGGTTCAAAAATAGGAAATTTCATAATGAGGCATGGAGGAAAATGCTTAAAACACCAGGTATGGATGTTTCCATTTTTAAGAAGGGCATTCCTAGCTCAGCACTGAAGAATAAATGGCGGAATATGTTGCTCATTTTGAAAAAGTTTGTAACTTGTGAGGGAAGGTTTGGTACCTTATATATTTATCATATTCAGCTAATGATGCATTTCTTAGATGAAGAAATCAATTTACCCTTTTTCCTACTTCATAGTCTGAAAATAATGGCCTCTAATGTTCAAAAGAGGGTTCAATTCCTGGAAACCACTTTGTACCACCACGGCCTAGTTAAAATCATGATTGAACATCATTTGAGAAAGGTGGCGGACAATTGGGATGAGTTTCTAGTGAGGAATCACTTTGAAGAACCCAAGGAATCTCCATCTGAAGGAAAACTTACAAGAAGAAGCAGGAGAAGGAAAATTTCCAAAGCTGTTAAAAATAAAACTGGTAAGTCCATACAAGAGGACAGTGAGGAGATAATTTCTGAGAAATTGAATGAAATTAAGAAACAACTTAAAAAGGAGAAGATGATAAAAAGGTATGCCAAGGAGAGAGGTGAAGGACCATCTCAACCAAAACGAAGCCACAGGCTTAGAGGTATATTGAAGAAAACAAGGGTTAGACAAACGGGAATTATAAACATTGAGGATGAAGATACACCAACTTCTAGATCACCTGAGTACCAGTGCGAGGAGGATCTTGATGAAGGAGCTCCAGAGATAGACCCATCACAACAACAAATTTATAATTATGTTGAGACATTAGAGAAGAGAGCCTCAGAAAGTAGAGACAGAACTCCTAGCCCACCAGAATTTGCAATTGATATGCTAAGAAGAGATAAATATGAGTTAGAAGTGCTCAATAGGCATATCAAGAATGAGAATGACATTTTAAGGGAGCAGGTTAAGCTGAAAAGTGATATGAATACAACTCTCTCTCTACAAATGGAAAAATTGTACAAGGCTAGTGAGAAATTGAAGAAGAAAAACAAAAAGTTGAGCAGGGCACTTATAAATTTGAGATTCAAGTTGGTCATAAAGAAGCCTAGGAGGCCATTGACTATCATGCAAAGCAGAAGAATGAGCCTAGATGTCCTAGCATAAGTCTCAGAATATATGAGTTGATTACATGAGGACATGCAAAAACTTTGCAGTGGGGGTATGTTGAGCCCCAAAGATGTCCTTTCCCTTTACCAAATTTCACTTCATTTCCTTTGTCCCTTATCAATTACAGGCTTAAATTATCAATAGGATTGATTAAAGTCACTTTAGGAATGTATACAATGACTGACTTGCTATATTTTCATGGTTTTGTTGTTGTAGTAATTTTTTACTAGACTCAGCTACAGAATGCAGCCATTCTGTAGCCAGTCACCTATTCTGCAGCTATCTTCATGTTCTCACAGGTTACAGGTGTCACTTCAAGGGAAAATGCATATGGTTGAATTCTACAACACTCCCACATCATTTATTGCTCTCTACGAAGTCTGAGCAAGAATCTACAGGTGGTTATGCACGAGGAAAAGATCAAAACTAAGAAGCGGATTCCTACTAGGACAGGGACTCTACAGATGTCTCTAGAAAAGTACGAGGCCTCCACAAGAGTTCTAATTTGATTTTGATTGAAAAATACACTTGTTCCTGTTTTTCCTCAAGGGTAGTTATGTATTTATTTTATAAGAATGACTCGAAAGACCGAGAGACAACTAGCTAGATTGATGTTTTGTTGCTAGATCTCAAAAGACCGTAATACTCTGTTTTTGAAATACTTTCCCTTTAATGAAAGAAGTACCACTTTATTGCAAGATCTGAGGCAATCTTGAGGAGATTTGTATGCTAATCCGGTGGTAGAGGGCCCCTACTGCCCGAGAAGCTCTGTGCACATTGTTTAGATAAGTAACTTTAGCCTTGTTGCATTCCTAGCTTAAGCAGTTTTTTGAACTTTGTGTTTTATACTCACTTGCATTGGATGCTACAGCCAGTCTTATTCTTACGAATTGTTCCAAAATATCACTAACATTGAATGAGATATAACTGTAGTATTTTAGGAATTAGTTGCATTTTTCTGAACTTTACGTTTTTGTGCTCAATTACATCAATTCTTACAGCTATTCTTGTTCTTACGAATTATTCCAAAATATCACTAACACTGAATGAGACTTAGCTGTGGTGTTTTAGAGCTTAGTTGCATTTTTTTGAACTTTATGTTTTTATGCTCATTTACATCACATGTTACAGCCAGTCTTGTTCTATAGATTTTTCCAAAATACCACTAACACCGAATGAGACAGAGCTGTAGTATTTCAGTGATTAGTTGCATTTTAGTTTAGTTGTAAAACTCCGGAGGTTAATGGCACTCTAGTTCAATTCTGTTCACCGTATTTCAAAGTTCGAATGATTGCATTCTAGTTCAGTTTTATCCATTGTACTTTTAGTTTTATTAGTCAGTTTTATTATAGTTGTTAAGCTAGACTTGATGGCCTTGATTATTTACAAACCACTCATGTTCTTAATTTCTACTAATACAGCATCATCATAGGAACAAGAATTGGTAATGTCATTTTGAAGTCTTGATTGTTCTGCAACTTCTCATAATTTCACCAACTACCTCTTTTCCAAAGCTATTCCAAAAGATTTCTAATTCTTGAATGAGGTTTAACAGTGATAGTTTGAGTTGTGGAATGGATTAATTTTAGTGTCATAGGTTAATTTAGAGTAGAATTCTTCACTAGATTGCAGACTATCTTTTTTTCCAATTGTGTTCCAACAAATTTCTAGCCATGGATGAGATTTTCTCTGTGATATTGTAGATTGTTGTTTACTTAGAAGAACCTCATTACATTAAACATAGAATTTTCTCAAATTATTCCAACATATTTCTAATGAATGAATTGGAATGAGTTCATGTTATGAGTTATTGAGTTCATGCTATGAGTCATTTCTCTTGTTAAAGTATTGCATTTTCTCTTCTCAAGTGCCATACATAGTTTAGAATAGGTTTTGCTCTGTTTTAGTGTGACCAACAAATTATTTTTACCAACACTTAGTTCTTTTTTTCCTTAGAATAAAAACACAAAACCAAAAACATTTGAAAAACACTAAACACAACGTAGTGAAAAACAGATACCTAGGCACATATAGTGCACTTCACTTCAACAATTTACTAGCCCTGGTTGACAATTGATGACATCAATTTAGGAACACTAAGTTGAGCAGACAAAACCATCCAAAAGGGATTTCTGCAACATTACTTGACATGCCATGCCAATTATAGTGAACAACTATCCAATGGAAACATTTAACATTATATACCACATGTGCCAAATGTAGATTGAAACCATCCAAAACTTTAAAATTTTAAAAACTTTTGATAATATATCGTACAACATTAAAACATTAAACATCACATGCGAAATGTAGATTGAAACCATTCAAAACTTGAGTTCAAAAAACTTTTTGATTATATATAGATCGTTACTTCACATGGCATGCCAATTATAGTTCAACTAGATCCAATAGAAACATTTAACATTATATACCACATGTGCCAATTGTAGATTGAAACCATCCAAAACTTTAAGTTTTAAAAACCTTTTGATTATATATTGTGCAACATTAAAACATTAAACATTTAAGGTTCATTAAATATCACATGCAAAATGTAGATTGAAACCATCCAAAACTTGAGTTTTAAAAACTTCACATGCCATGCCAATTATAATTCAACTATCCAACAAAAACATTTAACATTAAATATCACATGCCAAATGTATATTGAAACCATCCAAAACTTTAACTTTTAATTTAACAAAAAAATATAGATCACAACATTACTTCACATGTCAAATGTACTCCAAGCATCCAAAACTTAAATTTTAAAAACAAAACAAATTATAACACATGTCATTACATAACATGCCAAATGTAGTTCAGATGACAAAATTAATTTATAGATGACAACATTACTTCACATTCACATGCCAAAAGTACTAAAACCATCCAAAAATTAAATAAAACAAATTATATTAACAATGTAATAAAATATGTCCAAAAATTGTAAATCTCACAAGTATCAAACTGTATCAAGTTTAACAAACTTTATGACCATCTAAATTTTGAAATCAAATCTACAAATCATGTCCATCAAATAGAGATGGATCTAGTGTCTTCCTTACTAGGGTCTCAGTCCACGCCCTATCATATGAATGGGAAACCTACATACACAATGCACATGTACTTGAACATTAAAATTTGATGTTTTAAAAATGAATGAGAATATATATATCTAGAACTTCATGTAAAAAACAAAATATAACAAAAAAATCATGCAATACCTCATAAGGTTCCCTCTCCATTTGATGAACATGTTCTCCCATAAGAACATCTGCAGCAGTAAACTGTACAATATACATGTACAGTTATACATATATATTAAAAACTTTCAAATGAAAATGCACGTGTACATATATAAACTTATTTTCAATAATATTAAAAAAAGGAACTAAAGACAACTTGTTCAAATGCTGTGGATGTTCCTATCTCTGTCGCTAGAGTCCGCGGATTAAAGAAATCTTCTATAGGAACCTAAATTCAAAAAAATTTAAATAACTCAAAATATAGATCTCTCTCTCTCTCTCTCTCTCTCTATATATATATATATATATATATATATATATATATATATATAATTTTTAAACATAAATTTTAAACTTTTGAAAAATTGTCCATACTTGTGGCTCATCTCCCAAGGAAGTAGAAGATACATCTCCCAAGGAAGAAGAAGGTACCACCATCCCAAAAACATCAGACGAAATCGGTACCTGTTAAAACATTTTATCAAATTATATATATACATACATGTACATGTGTGGCAACAATTATTTATTTTAAAGTCACTTAAAAAACACTAAAATTTGCCAACATATCTTGATGGTCAGACCTATCTGCATTGTTTGAACCAGAGGTCCTGAACGCGATATTAACATTTTCGTCACGCATCATGTGTGAGAACTGCAAATGATGTTTTAACATATAATCATACATTTTTGTTAGATTAATGTACACATACAAATAAATGTATACATGTACATACACATGTATTTATTACAAATTGTACACATGTAAAAATAATTTCAAACCCTAAGGTCACTAACACATACCATTCCGATGCCCTCTTCCTCATGAAAAATTAGGTCTTGCAAACCATTGCGACAATTTTTTGCATATGTTCGGAGATCTTCAACATTCATGTTGTCAATCTCCTCATCTGTACAATAAACAAAATTGGCACGTGCATTTTCATGTGCTCTTTGTCGATTTAAACAAACATCGACTCCACCCAATCTTCTATGAACATTCTTGATCATAACATCCCTTGCTTCTCGACTTATTTGAGAAGTCGCATCCATCTCTGATTGCAAAGTTTCGACTCGAAATGGTCAACTCAGCAATGGCAGCTCAGGGCGAGGCAACTCCACATCTCACTTAGCGCCCTTACGATCATATATCGGCCTTTCCCCGAGCCAAAAAATTCTGAAGGAAGATCATTGTAATTGGGTTTCATACCCAAAAAAAATTCTGCATAAAACATTTGTGCAAAATAAACAGGAACCTCATCATTCCATAGAAGCCTTCCATAGGCCGCAAGGTGCCTATCATACAAATAACGAGCTATGTCTGGGTGCTTGAAATACTGCACCTTCAACATTTTTCTTTTTGGCCCTTCCTTGTAATTAAACATTGACTTGGCCACTTCTTTTGTAAATTTTTGTTTTACGTTCTCCCATTTATCGAGACCCATCACTGTTTCTTTTCTCTTTCTCATCATTTCTACAAATGAATCAGTCGTTGGCCCAAGATTTTTGTACACATTTACCATTTCACCCAATGAATGTGTAACTATTTTAAGGCTTTGTCGACTCTCAGCAGGTAGAGACAAAGCCACGAGATCTCTTTGCAATTTTGCATGAAGTCTTTCACACCTTTGTAAGGTGCATTCCTCCATTTTGGTTTCCCATGGTATATCAGTAATCTCGGCCGGATAAGTTGTGATGGGTTGACAACCTTCTTCTTGAATGTAGCGGGCTGGCCTGCGTCTATTTTGACCACTAGTTTAAACATTTTCGGCCTCTACATCAATATATATAAAATTTTGTATATTATAAAAAACACGTGTAAAAAAATTTATACAAATTTAATGAAAAAATATTGAAATTGATGGAAACCTTGATGTTGTTGGTTAACATCTTCTCCAACATGACCCTGCTGAGAACCAGACCCAGAATGACGCTGCTGAGAACCAGACCCAAAATGACCTTGTTGAGAACCAACAGTCATTGATTGGCCTTCGGGGGAATAAATATCACCCCCTTCACGCAACCTGCTACCACTCATACCTCGACCAGTTGAACCATGGCCACGCTTCATGGATGGAGTAGAAACCCTTCTCCTCTTACCTCCTAAAAATTAAAATATGAAACTTATTAACAACTAATTTAACTCGCAAAGTTAATAAAAAATCAATTCCATATGTACACACATGTATGGAGATTTAAGATTATATTTAAATACTGTGAACATCCCCCGATCCCTGAACCTCCATATGGGATTCGGCTGATCTTCGTCGTTCATCCTCCATGATATATATCTATTGGTCGACATTTACTCAAAATAGATTTCAAAAAATCAATTTGTAATTTAGTGTACAAAAATTATGTAGAACACAACTTTCAAAGCAATAATTGATCATGTGTGAAACTAAATTTAATCGAAAAAGAAATTGTAAAAAAGATAAGTTCACCAAATTGCGCTTTACATGGTGGGAGCACACTTGGTATAAAATTTACCACTTATACACTTTAGTTTGTGGGAGAAATGACACATGTACATAGTTTACTTTAAATTTGTTGTGTTTTATGGATATTAAAATGAAGAACTTCTATTTAGATCCATTACAGAGATTAACTGTAGGGGCATTTACTAGATATGTCACCTATCATAAAAGATGAGATCCAGAGGCTACCTGGCCCTTTACAGACTCTGCCTATAGAACTTGTAGAAGTAAACACTAGGCATTAAATATGGATGAAAAGGATTTGTTTTAACTTTGATAGAATTTCCTCGCGGAATTACTGAATTTCTCGACGACATCATGCTAGCTTTTCTCAGAGAAGAAGATTTTGGAGGAGAAATTGAATTCTTTTCACTTATTTTTGGCATTGAAGTTTGAAATAGTAGTTTTGATGACTCCATTGATGACCTTGCTGAGGAATTTGATGCACACAATATTGACTTTGAAGATGGTTTAGAAGACGTTGAAGAAGTTGTAGATTTTGGTGTTGTCATTGAATGTTTCTTTGTTGTTGGACTTGATCAAGACACAATTTAACTTTACGAGCAGATTGAAGACCTTGAAGAGGTTTTAGATTTTGTTGTTCTCACTGAAGGTTTTTGTCTAGTTTTGTTTCTTAAACCATCATTTCCATAGGACATTTTTGGTGAATAGATTATTGACCTTGATGAGAGGATATGATACCTTGAAGAGGCTACATCTTTTGGTGACGTCATTAATTGTTTCTCTATTATTATGTTCGTTAAACATATCGCTTAGGGCAAGGCAAATCCACATATATTGTACAGTTTATGGGACAGAAATCAATATGTAGAAATATTCACTTGGTTTTTATAATTGGATAGAAGAATGACTTAAAATGACCTTGTATGTCTTCTCGTTTTAGAGCTCAAATTTTTAGGAAGGATTTAAGTATCCACCTTTCAAGAATCACTAGAAGAGGTTGATAAAAAATATAGGAAGACAAAAAACTAACCAGTGGTGTAATAAATGGATTTCTTGGGAGGTAGATTGGCATATGGACTTTTGGTAGCTAGAAATTTTCCAAATAAGTGAATTTATTTGAAAACCAAACCTCTAGTTTATTTTGGTTTAGACAAGGTCTAGAATTTGAAAAGTGAATTCCCTCTTTCTTCCTCTTACATGTCCAATGATCGCAATCTGGATTGAGGGAAAAAAATTTCCTAGAAATAAAAATTTTGCATTTTATTTGTTGTACACATGAGTTTTTAAAAGCTAATTAACTCATAAATTTCTCACAAAATACACTTAAATCTTGACACATAAACCCCTTCCCAATTGGCTAACTTTAGACGATCCTAAACACATTTTTATTTAACTAATGAGGGAGATAGCCCAAAAAAACTAGTTTGTCCATATTCAAATCAAGCTGGTATCAAAGTACAATTTAGCTCATTTTAGTCAAGGCTAGTTAGAAGAATTACCTATTGGTTTCTATCTTCAATTTCCTCTCAAAATTAATGTGTACGTGCTTTTGAGAGACACAATAGAGGAATAAGGTCCAGATTTTTGATGAAAATGTGCTATGAAAGTAAAGGTTTAAAGGCAAACATGTACAAGGCATAGTTGAGCCAAATGTTGTTGAGGAAGGGCCTAATTATTTGGGTCTTGGTTATGGAAAACATGATGGAGAATGTTCCAAATCCAAGGAGGCACATGAAGCTGTTCCAAGAAGGAATTTTATTTCGTGTTCATTACCTCAAGCTTGTGAAGTTTGTGTTCATGATGGATGGAAAAGTTTGACACCCACTTTGCAAGAAGATGTTAATAATCATGCAGCTAATGAGAATGTAAAAGAAGAGGATGTTGAAAGCTCTATCTAGTCATTGAATTCATTGCTAGTATTCAGAGGAGAGCCACTACCTTGTTGAACCCTTAGTTAAACTTAGAGGGGGGGATGCACAAAGACACAAGATATAAGTGGAAACCCATAAAGGGAGAAAACCACATCTTATTATTGTTGTGATGCAAAGGCAAGATCCAACTCCCTTTCACCACTGATTTTCTGTAGGCACCCACCTACAGGAGGCTCCTACCTCAATTCTGCAAGCTACAACTTGCAAGGAAGCACCAACTCCCTTCAGTGCCACCATAAGCACTCCAACCTACGAGGCTCCAGCCTTAGTCGGCTACAGGCGACGCAGCTATCAAGCTGCAACTTGATAGGGAAGCTCCAACTTCCTCAATTTATCAAACTGAATGTTTGCTGATGTACCTTAGATATCATCTATGTTATGTAGCTTCTCTTTCTGCTCTTCTTCTCTTAATCTTCTCTGCCTCACACTTCTATACTCTGCCTTCTCTATATTTGCTCTCTCTAACCTCTTTTTGCATATCCAGATGATATTATTAATAAGAATTTTCTTGTGATTGTTAGCATTCATCAAAGAATTTGGAATGGACAGCCATACCTCTTCGATTTCTGCCTTTTCATTTCTTTCACTCGCTCATTCAGAAAATATAACAACATGAAATATTACAATGGGAGCTTTGTTTTCATCCGAAGACTTGCCAATGCATCACAAACAATATAAACCAATTAAAATAATACATTTAATTACAGTGAGAGCTCCAGCTCACTCATACAGCCTTTTGGATCGCTGTGCATTTTTCTTTTCTTTGATTGTGATTTTCCCTTTCTCTCCTCTGTGTGCCTTTCTGTTTATGGCTGCTGTGTAACTCCTGCATTTTTTAATTTTATATCAGCGATATATATATATATATATATATATATATATATATATATATGAAAGCTATTTGAGCGCTATGATGCAGGCAAGTCCAACCCTTTCATAACTCAGTGTCTTGTTGATGTGGAATTTTGCGCAAACGGAACATACATACATCGCAATTGTTTTATATAAAGAAATCGCCCTCTACTGTGAGCCAAGGCCCATGGGTCCACGGACCCCGTGGCATGTTTTAATACCATTGCAACCATCATTTTATATTTATGACAGCTCTTATATATATATATATATATATATATATATATATATATATATATATATATATATATATATATATATATATATATAACTTAACTTTCATTACCTTTGACATACACTTTAATATGTCTTTAAATCAATTCTCGGCGTATATAATAAAACCTATTTAAAACATATAAAAACTCCTTTTGGGCCCACTTGCCATGCTTCCTGATGCAATATATTGCTTCTCCGATTGCGATTGATTGCTCCTGCTCCAATTACGATTGACCACTGTTCACTGTGTTTTGACGATGTGATTAGGCCAGAATTCAAACTTACAAAAACATAACTTATAGACCCATCGGGTCCGGACTTCAATCGCAATCGCAACTTGTATTTGCCTGTTCCGATACTCGCTTTAACTCCGATTGCGATTGGTCACTGTTCATTCAAATGTGCCGATGTGATTGGAACTGGAACTCAAACCCATATTAAACATGATTTATAGACCCATCGGGTCCGAACTTCAATCGCAATTGCAACTTCCTGTTTGCATGTTCCGCTGCTTTGTTTTTCTCCGATGCGATTTGGTCCCACCTTATGGTACTTTGTACTTTGGTTATTTGTTTATACAACGCTCCACTTATATATATTTATGCTTTGACCTTTGTTTATATGATGCGCTGCACACATATGTAATGCGCTGCATATGTACTCCAGCGTGGGTAACGATTCCTGGAATGAGATTTATACGTATATTTTGCTGCTGGGTTACACGATTCCCGGAATTTGTGTTTATATATATATATATATATATATATATATATATATATATATATATATCCCACGAGGTAGCGATTTGAACGTTATGTTACATCAGTGTGGTTGATGCATTGGTTCTCGAATAGGCTTGTGTATATATATATATAATGTTCATCGCTACAATCTTGTGTATCTTCCAAAACAGGGAAGTGATTCTTTAATTTATATATATATATGCCCTATTACCGGGGTTAATATTCCCGAATTTCTTATGTGCCCCTCTCTGCCGTGCGAACACGCTTGCTGACGCTCATCGCTCTCTTCCTCAGATTCGCTCGTCTCCACGTTCGTTAACCAAGCTGGGCCGCTTCCATATTCGCCGTTCGTCTCCACCGCCACCGTTTCACCGTTCGTATTCGATCGTTATACTTTAGCAAGGTTCTTCCGCCGGCCTTTCGCTCTCGCTTGCTTTTCTTTTGTCCGTCGGGGCCGTCCCGCCGTATTTGCCTGCTTCTCGCTTCGGGCCGCCGTTTCCTTGCCATCAATGACAATATCTACCGCCCCTTTGGCACAAGTGGCAATGGTACTTCATTTGCCTCCTCGCTTCTTCTCCGTTTCTTGCTCTTCCTCCCCGTTTGACACAATGGCAAGGGGTTTGAATTCTTCGGTTATACGTCGCTCGCTTCTCGTTCTTCGATGTCGTTTTTTTATTTATTAATTTTATTTTTCAATATTTCGTTCATTTCTTTTATCTCGAGATCTTTCTGATTTTGTACGCCGTTGCTTCAATTGTTGGATGAGATTTGATGGCTTGCCAAGTTCACCACTTTTCGCTGCACCACTGACCCTTTTTCCCTTTTATTGATTCTTTTATGCTGAAAGTATTCTTGCCATAATTCTTTTGATCCTGAGGACCTATATTCATTCTTCCCTTGCTGGTTAATCTCCCCCTGGGAATGATATTTTCGTTTCTGTTCTCCCCCTGAAGCTGTGCTTTCTCTTCATATTAGAGAACAACATCTACAGATACTACCCCTAATCTGTCTCTCAAATATTCAAATGGTTCTCTGGCAAGTGGTTTGGTAAATATGTTTGTTGTATGTTATTTTGTTGGCACATACTCCAGTTTAACTATCTTCTGAGCCACTTGTTCTCGAAGAAAATGATACTTGATTGGGATATGTTTAGTTTTAGAGTGAAGCACAGGGTTTTTAGATATACTTATAGCACTTGTATTATCACATTTAATTGAGATAGGATCATTAATGCTTACCTTCATGTCTTGAAGAGTCTGCTTCATCCACATGACTTGTGTACAACATGCTGTTGTTGCTATATATTATGCTTCTGTTGTAGACAGAGAGATAGATGTTTGTTTTTTGCTTAACCATGCCACCAAATTTTCTCCTAGATAGAAAGCACCTCCACTTGTGCTTTTCCTGTCATCCACACAGCTGGCCCAATCTGCATCCGTACGCGTCAAAGTGAAGTTTTTGCTTTTAGGATACCAAAGCCCATACACTACTCGTCTCTTGTAGATATCTCAATATTCTTTTTACTCGTAAGATGATTTTTTTAGTGCCGTTGATATCAGCCACTAGTCCTACCGCTAACATGATGTTTGGTCTTGATGCAATCAAATACAATAGACTTCCTATCATATATCAAGAGACCCATCATCAAGACACAGCCATCCTGTGGTCATGTGGAGTTGACACAGTTTATAGACCATTTTGAACCTTTTTCAACATTTCTTTTAAGCACTTTTCGTGTGAGATGAATGTGCTTAATGTGTTCTTTGCTGAATTTGAAGTCCTAAAAAGAAACTGAGCTCTCCAATCATGGACATTTCAAACCCTGATTTCATCTCTTCTGCAAATCCTTTTGCTAGCTCATCTATGTTGCTTCCAAACATAATGTCATCAACATATACCACAACAATAAGGAGTTCATTTTCATGAGCTTTTATGTACAAATTTCTATCCACTCCCCCTCTCTTAAAGCCTTGTTTTTGGAAATATTTATCTAGTCTTGAGTACCAAGCACGAGGGGCTTGTTTCAATCCATAAAGAGCCTTCTTTAATCTGCACACAGTCTTCTTTGTCTGTCAATGAGAAGCCTTCTGGTTGTTCCATGTAGACTTCTTCTTCTAAGTCTCCATTCAGAAATGCAGATTTAACATCCATTTGATATACTTTGAAGTCTTGATAGCATGCAAATGCTAGGAACATTCTGATAGCCTCCATTCTGGCTACTGGGAAAATGTTTCATCATAATCAAGTCCTTCGACTTGTGAATATCCTTTGCAGACTAGCCTGGCTTTATTCCTAATTACTTTTCCTTGCTCATTCATTTTGTTTTTGAATACCCATTTTGAACCAATGATATTTTTCTCAATTAGTCTAGGAACTAGTTCCCAGGTATTGTTCTTTTCAATTTGGTCCAATTCCTCATTCATTGCTTTTACCCAAGACTTGTCTTTGCTGGCTTCTTTAAATTTGTTTGGCTCTATTTGTGACAGCATGGCTATGTATACTTCTTCAGTTTGTTCTGTTAGCTGCCTTTTTTTCCGGACCCCTGCTTTCTTATCTCCTATGATATGATCTTTGGGATGATTCTTCTGAGTGTATCTTGAGGGGGCTTTCGAGGTCAGCCCTTCATCTTCTGTAGTCTTGCTTGTTTCATCATCATTCTGGTCTTCTTCTTCATGGTAATCTGATGGACCGCAACATACCTCAGATTTGGATTTGGAAGTTCTTCATCAAATCTCACATCAATGTTTTCTACTATTTTCCGAAGAGTCTTGTTGTAGCACCTGTACCCTTTTCTTTTGGATGTATATCCTAGAAATATTCCTTCATCTAGTCTTGCATCAAATTTTCCAAGATTTTCATCATTACTCTTTATGTAACACTTGCTACCAAAGATTCTGAAATGTTTGATTGAAGTTGGATTTCCATGCCACAGTTCGTAGGGAGCCTTGTCACTGCTTGGCCTTAAGTCGGCTTTATTAAGGATATGTACTACTGTGTGCACTGCTTCTACCCAGAAGGTTTGAGCAATATTATTCTCTTGCATCATGGCTCTAGAAATTTGTTGAACATATCTGTTTTGTCTTTCTTCTACTCCATTATGCTGAGGTGTTCCTGCAATAGTGAATTTTTGTTTTATGCCATGTTCATTGCATAGGAAAGCAAAGTCATTATCAGTGAATTCACCTCCTCTGTATGATCTAATGCATTTTAGCTTGCATCATGTTTGATTTTATGCTAATGCCTTAAATATTTTGAATTTTTCCAGAGCTTCCGATTTATTCTTGAGAAAAGCAACCCATGTAATTATGGAGAAATCATCTATTATCAGCATGAAGCAGGATTCTCCACTTGGTGTTTTAGTTCTTGTAGGTCCACACAGATCCATGTGCATAAGCTGGAGTGGTCTTCTTGTTGACAACTCCTCTTTGGCCTTAAAGGATGTGTGGGTTTGTTTACCCAATTGACAAGATTTGCATATGGTATTAGAAGGCCTCTTTATTTCTGGCATGTCTTTGACAGCTTTCTTCTTGCTTAGTCTGATGATGTGGTCGAAGCTGAGATGTCCCAATATTTTATGCCATAACCATGACTCCTCAAGTTTTCTAAGATGGCATGCTTCTTCTTCCTCTTTCACAATGTAAACATTGCTCTCTGTTCGAACACCTTTGAGCAGAGTCTTACCTGTGGTGCTTGATCTAACTTCACGTGCTGTTGTGCTCTGGGGCCGTTTGTCACACATCTGACTGACACTTAGTAAATTCTCTTTTAGCCCATCTACAAACAGTACATCTTGGGCCTTTCCTCTGCCATTGTCTATGCTGACTGAGCCCTTTCCTTTGATCTTTCCTGACTTATCATTATCAAAAGTAACATTTCCAAATTTCTTTTCATCAAGAGTTATAAACTTACTTTTGTTTCCTATCGTGTGTTTAGAGTAGCCATTGTCCAAATACCATTGACTTTTCAGATCTTGAGCAGTTAGATCCAGGTCACACTTATTCACCTTCTTTATCCACTATAGGCACCCTTTTGTTTTGTATCTTTTGTGAGGTGATGACCTTCATCTTCTTAGAGGACATTTGGAAGGTATATGTCCAAATTGATTGCATACACAACATTTGATCATAATTTTTGTAGAATTATGAGTATGAACATAATTTCTTTGATTCATAAAACTTTTGAGGTGTTAAACATCAATCTTTGTCCATACTTTCTACACTCAATGATTTTATGACCAAATTCCTTACAATAAAAGCAGTAACCATAGAAGCTATTTGCATACATGATGTAAGGTTATCTCTTCCATTTGTTTTCTTGGGGCATTCTCTTCAATGTTTTCATCTTTCGCTGGTTTGAATTACTCCTCCTTGCATGACAATATGCAGCAATGTATCCCAGCTTGTGGCAGACATAACAGGTGGGATTCTTCATTGGAGGGAAGAATCTCCTTTGATGGTTTCCAAATTTTACATATTCGAGGGTCTTTGTATTTATTACATTCTTTGCTACTAGTGGTTTCTTCTGAACTCTGTCTTCCTTATTGCAGATTTCTTCTTTTGTAGGAATTGTTTGAGCTTCTTCATCATTTTTCTTTTCTTTTACAAAAATAATCTCTCTGTCAAACTTTTCTTTTCCTTTACTTGATTCTCCTTCATAGCCTATTCCAGTCTTTATCATAGGGGATATTTGAGCAATCAAAATTTCATTCAACTTACTAGAGCTTATTGTTTGGGAAGAGTTTATAACCACTTTCCTTTGAGAATTTTCTAATTTCTTTCTGCGACATACTACTTCTTCTTCCAACTTTTCTTGTTCTTGAGTTTTTTCTTTGATTTGCTTAAGTAACATGTCCTCTATCTTCTTGGCTTCTTCAAGCTCTATTTTTAGCTGCTTAAGGACTTTTGAATTTTGTTCTTCTCGTACATGTTTTAGAAGAATGTCCTTTTGTTTTCTGCATTTCAGTTTGAGTCTATCAATATCTTCTAGAGCACTTCCTAGCTCCCCCTCAAGGTCGACTTCACCTTCTTCTTCTTCATCTTCTAGCAGGAGACCTTCAAGTTCTTCTATGGCCATCAATAAGAATTCAGAGGTTCCTTCTTCATTTCTGAGGATTCATCCGAATCTTCGTATGTACCGTTGTCTTGTTGAGCATAGAAGGATTTTCTCGTCGAACTTCTTTCCTTTCTCCGCGCTCTTTGATTTATTTTTCTCCTCGACTCTTGAGCCTCGATTCCTTACTTCTTGTGAGGACACTTAGAAGCATACATCCCACTCTTCCACAAACGCTTAAAGCATTTGAAGGGGAGTTTACCTTTGTATTTACCTAAGCCTCTATCCAATTTCTATAAAATTTACCTCTTTCTCCATCCGAGCAAGAGCATATGTCTCCCTCTTCTTCTTTCTTCTTTCCTCGTTTCTTTAAAGGCTACTTCCCTCGTACTTCGCTTTTTCGTGGGAGCCTCATTTCATGTGGTCGTTAGATTTCCAAGTAGCTGGTTCATGGTCAAGGTCTCCCAATCAGCCGTTTCTTCTATTGCAGACACCTTTGGATTAAACCTGGATGGAAGAGATCTTAGAATCTTTTACACAATTATACTTTCTGGCATTTTTTCTCCAAGAGCTTTCATATTGTTGATAATTTCTGCAGCTTTTAGGAAGAAGTTGGCAATGTCTTCATCATCATTCATTTTTAAGTTTTCAAACTGGGCTCTATAGACTTGAAGTTTGGTAGTATTTACTTTCTTGTATCCCTCATGTATGTTTTCAAGAGTATCCCATATTTCTTTGGCAGTGTCTTTGTGAATTACTTTGATGAACTCTGCTTCACACAATCCATTCAGGATGGCATTCATCGCTTTTGCGTTAGCCACAAAATCTTGTTTTCTTTCTTTCTCTATATCAGTTGCCTTTGGGGCATATCCTAATTCCACAGTAGCCCGGACTTCTATTCCTAGAGACATTATGTATGCCCTCATTATGATTTTCCAGAAAGCATAATTTTCACCAGCGAAGAAATGGGCTTTATTGGTTGAGCATCCTTCTTTACTAGCCATCTTGGGAACCTAGGATCTCCTTTCAGTTGTTAGACTTGTACAAAGGAACCTGCTCTAATACCAATTGTTGAACCCTTAGTTAAACTGAGAGGGGGGGGGTGAATCAGTTTAACACATACATCGACTTTTAAAATTTTTCTCTTAAAACTTATTTACACCTTTACTTCATGATGAACTTAATATGTGAGCAATCTTAATTTGTGAGCAGCAAGTATCAAGAAAATTTGTTTATGTAACAGAAGTCTTCATATGTTAGCAATATGTATTAAGCAGAATAGATAAACCACAGCAACACATAAACATCATGCACAGAGACAATTCGTATATATGGAAACCCATAAAAGGAGAAAACCACATCTTATTATTGTTGTGATGCAAAGGCAAGCTCCAACTCCTCTCACCACTAATTTTTCCGCGTAGGCACCCACCTACAAAATGAGGCTCCCTACCTCAATTTCGCAAGCTACAACTCGTGCGAGCACCAACTCCCTTCAATTTTCTCGCAGCACCAACCCACAGGAGGCTCCAACCTCAATCGGCTACAAATGACAACGCCTATCAAGCTGCAACTTGATAGGGAAGCTCCAACTTCCTCAATTTATTAAACTGAATGTTTGTTGATTTACCTCATATATCATCTTTGTTCTGTAGCTTCTCTTTCTGCTCTTCTTTTCTTAATTTTCTTTGCCTTACACTTCTATACTATGACTTCTCTATATTTACTCTCTCTTACTTCCTTTTTGCATATCCAGATGATATTATTTATAAGAATTTTCTTGTGACTGTTAGCATTCATCAAAGAATTTGGAATGGACAGCCATACCTCTTCGCTTTTTGCCTTTTCATTTCTTTCACTCGCTCATTCAGACAATATAACAACATGCAATATTACAATGGGAGCTTTGTTTTCCTCCGAAGATTTGCCAATGCATCACGAACAATATAAACCAATTAAAATAATACATTTAATTACAGTGAGAGCTCCAGCTCACTCATACAGCCTTTTGGATCGCTATGCATTTGTCTTTTCTTTGACTGTGATTGTCCCTTTCTCTCCTCTGTGTGCCTTTCTGTTTATGGCTGCTGTGTAACTCCTGCATTATTTATTTTTATATCAACGCTATATATATATGAAATTGTTGACTGTAATTCTGGGCAAATTCCAACCCTTTACGCACAACAAGTGTCTTGTTGATGTGGAAGTTCCGCAAGCGGAACATACATACATCACAATTGTTTTATATAAAGAATCGCCCTCTACCTTGAGCCGAGGCCCGTGGGTCCACAGACCACGTGGCATATTTTAATACCATTGCAACCATCGTTTTATATTTATGACAACTCTTTTATATATATATAACCCAACTTTCATTACACTGACTGCCTTTTAATATGTCTTTAAATCAATTCTCGGTGTATATAATAAAACTTGTTTAAAACATATAAAAACTCCTTTTGGGCCCACTTGCCACGCTTCCTGATGCAATATATTGCTTCTCCGATTGCGATTAATTGATCCTGCTCCGATTGCGATTGACCACTATTCACTGCGTTTTGCCGATGCGATTAGGCCGGAATTCAAACTTACAAAAACATAACTTATAGACCCATCGGGTCCGAACTTCAATCGCAATTGCAACATGTATTTTCCTATTCCAATACTCGCTTTAACTCCGATTGCGATTGGTCATTGTTCATTCAAATGTGCCGATGCGATTGGAACTGGAACTCAAACCCATATTAAACATGATTTATAGACCCATCGGGTCCGAACTTCAATCGCAATCGCAACTTCTTGTTTGCATGTTCCGCTGCTTTGTTTTTCTCCGATGCGATTTGGTCCCACCTTATGGGGCTTTGTACTTTGGTTATTTGTTTATTAAACGCTACACTTATATATATTTATGCTTTGACCTTTGTTTATATGATGCGCTGCACATATATGTACTCCAGCGTGGGTAACGATTCCCGGAATGAGATTTATACGTATATTTTGCTGCTGGGTTATACGATTCCCGGAATTTGTGTTTATGTTACATGTAACTCCCGGCTGGGTAATGGTTCTCGGAATAGGGTTTGTATATATATATATATATATATATATATATATATATATATATATATATATAATTTGTTGTTCCAATCTTTAGTGTATCTTCCAGCGGGGGAAGTGATTCTCGGAATTTGTTTGTATATATATATATGCCTGCCGCTTGGGTTAAGATTCCCGGAATTTATGTGCCTTTGCTGTGCTAACGCCTCTGCCGCTCGACCGCTTTACTGCCTCTGTATTCGCTGCCTCTGTCTCCACTGCTCGACCGTTTCGCTGCCTCTGTATTCGCTGCCTCTATCTCCACTGCTCGACCGTTTCGCTGCCTCTGTATTCGCTGCCTCTATCTCCACTGCTCGACCGTTTCACTGTGCCTCTGTATTCGACTGTTACACTTTAGCAGTGTTCTTCCGCATGTCTCCTTTGCCCTGCTTGCTTTTCTTTTGTCTGTCTTTGTTCTCGCTTCGCTATTTGTCTCGTCGTTGTTCAGTCACGTTTCCTTTGCCATCAATGACAATATTTCCGACATGCCTCATCAAATTCACCTCCTCAAGAAGGCGACAACAGTGAATGTTCAAGGTATAAATTTGCCTTTAATCAAATTGCTTTTGATTATGATAAGCATGGTAAATATTCACATAAGATATAGAAAAGAACTTGCACATTTTCCTTCTGTGGTTTGAATAATAATAATGTTTATAGATGTTGGAAGAAGATATCCATGCACATTGAAACTTTCTAAATACATGAGGCAAAAATTCAAGGGCCCATTGGAAAAGGAAAATTATGTTGAAAATAAGATGCAATTGTTTATTACTCATTGCCATAAGAAAGGTCACCTTGTAGACAAGTGTTGGACTTTGTATCCAACAAGTCATCCACAACATTTGAAGAAGGTGGAAAGAGATAACCACAAGAATGGAAAAGAGGATTCCATAATCGATGAGGGTCGTGATGATTCACATGATGATGAAGTGCAACCTAAAAGAAGCACAATTGGAAATGGTATTACAATGATGGTTAGATTTCTTATCCAATTAAAGCCTTGCATGTATTTTGATGTTTCATGAATTTCTTTGCAAATTCAAAGTATGGTGCATGTTGCATGAAGCAATATGTTGAAAGTAGAGTTATGTTGACACACTTAAATGCAACAAATATATAAATTTGTACATGAGTTATTATTTGACTTGAGATTCAATTGTTTGAAAAGGTTATTTGTCGACTTGCGTTTGGTTGATGGTTTTGTACGCCAATATGTAAGAGTACATGGAGATATTCACATGATGTGAATTTTTTTTCTTTGAAGGAGAAAAATGATATGTCAGCGAGCTATGTTTCTTGCATGATGTGTTTTTAGTTTGATGGTTTTGTTTGTGACAAGATGTCACAATATTTTGGGAAGGTCCACTCTTGAGCGAGAGCCTCATGATTACAACCTAATCGTGAGAATAAAATGGGAGTGCATCCTCATTTTGAAAACAAATAGGATTCTAAGCTACTTAGGACTCAAACCATTATTTTTAAATTTGAAATGTCATGGCGTGTTGTTTCAATGCCTGAATCCACAACCCTAACATACATTGTTTTATTCTTTTTTTGCAGGATTTAGTTGGTTATATTAAAAGTCAGTTGAATTTAAAATTCTTGGCTTAGTGGCATGGACCAAACATATTGTGTATTAAATGAGGAATTTCGCTCTCCCAATCATTTCTAAATCACCCATATCACCAAGAAAACATGTTTTAAAAGATCATACTTTGGTATGGGAAAGACCTTAGGTTTCAAATATTATAAGAAGGTCTTTGATATGATTCAGAGAATGTGGAAAATAGAATCCATAAAAAAATTATTTTTCAAAATGTATTACTTTCAAAGTATCAACAAGGAACATGTACAAGGGTGTTCAATGAATTAACGCTATTTATTTAAATTCCATGATGTATATCTTACTCATAATTTTAACAAATTCTTAAATAATGATCTAGATTGGATAATTATATTATTTTTCATATATTTTGATGCTTATAGAGTGAAAAAACTGAAAGAATCAACTTGTAGGGTCATTTTAGTGGTGGGTGGAGAATTGGGATCTAAAACCTTTTGGAGTCATTTGGACATATTAAATGACATTTTTGGGGGTCAAACGATTATCCCTTGTGCCAAAATCTTGACCATTATTGTACACTTAAAGACATATCCAATGGTGCAAGAAAAACATCAAATGAAGTTCATTCAAAATTTATGCCTCTAGTAAGTTGACCTACATCATGAGCCGACCGCCATGGTACGAGAGAATTGAAATTTTAGCCCCCTTTACTCATGCATATCAATCTAGCTACATGTGGAATTTTAACAAGACTCTAAAAGGTCTAAAATCACAAACCAAGGTTAATGGTTGACTCGAGTCATAACTTACACCTGGGCCCTGGCTATCACACTTTATAAAATACTTGGCCAGAGGAATACAAAACCCATTTCTAGTTGTTGTATTTTGTGCCATAGTTGAAAATACAACTAGGAGTGTGAAGTTAGAGAGAAAAATGTATGAAGTTAAGTTTTTATAGCAACCTTACACGCTAAAAGTCTTAGCTAACTCTAGAGAAATTACCTCTTTCTTTGTACTCACATATTTTCCATACCAGAAAAGAGAGAGTAGAGCATGTTTACATTTTAGTGTTGTTTTTCTCCCATAAGGATTTCCTAGGGAAAAAAGGAGTGTAGAGCATCATTAATTTTTAGGGTTGCTTGTCTCCCATAAGGATTTCCTAGGAAAATAATTGAGTTGATTGTCTAAAGATATGTATGTGTGTGTTTCATTATGTTCTCTATTTCTTATGTTGTGTTTCATTATGTTTTATATTTCTTACATTTCTGCCCTCCTATTTTTCTTTCCAATCAAGGTTTATAAAATAACATGAAAAGCAACATGAGACTTGGAACAATCATTTTCATTATCTATATGGAAGGCAAGAAGGATTATATCCCCTTAAGCTTAAACTTATGTAGTTTGTCAATTTTTATCATGGTAAGGGTAAGTGTTTTTTTATCTATACTACAAGTCATGAGTTCCCCATTTTTACCTTATGTAAAGCATGATTCTAGGATTACTACAATTTGTATTTGGTTTTTTATTGTGATGATGCCCTGTCTCAATCACTTGGCCATCTCTCTATAGGTGGTTAAATCTTGATAGTTCAATACTTAAGTAATATTTATCATTTGTATTATGTGAAATGTAAAAAATGGTATACTATTTTTCATAAAATTGGGTTGAGTTTATCATATATTTCGATGAAAGTTGATTATATGACACGTTTTCTTTAAAAATATCTAACAATTTTGTTAAGGTATGAATTTTCAATTTTGTGTGGCTCTCTATCAACCTTCACTTCCTCATTTCAGAAAAAAAATCTACTTGCTCATTCGTATACCCACTTTCTATTCAAATGCATGAGTTTTGAACTCTCTGGGTGAACTACGTTTTTCCACAAAGGAAAATTATATGTCACATTTTATACTAAAGTTCTAAATATTGTTTTTTAAGTTTGGATTACTGTTATTCTTTTATATAATTTAACATTAGATATAAGTTTAAATTGAAAGCTACTTAGATGAAATATAGCTTAGATATGGAATTTGAAAATTATTATCTATTTATTAAACTAAAGGACATAATTATTACACATGTTTAATTTACATTCAAATCCTTCTTTGATTTATCTCCTATAGCTTAATTTAATGCTAGATATATAATTTAAGTTGAAGGCCCATGAGATAAATGACTTCTATGTGACATTTTATTGAATCATCTAATTGTTGTGTTATATGAACATAATTGGTACACATATCTAATTTGCATTACTAATATGTCATGCTTCTTTAATTTATCTTTTATAGATGACCAGAGAATCCCTTTTTAATCTATCCCTTTTGACTTCGGATATTTGGGCAATATTCATCCGCATATTTTTCTATCATAAAGCAGTGAGTAAAATTGTAAATTCCATTTGTGTCAATGTTAAGGTTAAGCACATGGATTAAAGTTTTATATATTAGATGAGAAGGCTATGTATTACATATGGTCTTGAATGAGCTTTTGGACTCTTTAGATATATATCTAAAGAGTCCAAATGCTCATTCAAGACCATATGTAATACATAGCCTCCTCATCTAACTTAGCCAGGGATTTGCAATACTATATTTGAGTTGGCTAGCTCCATTTCAAGATATTATAATTTGTTAGATTATTATTTCTATAGATTTTGATTATGGTAGTAAAATGTTACAAAAAACCAAAAACTGTACAATAATATTATTCTAGATATATGTAAAAAGGACATGGTAGAGAAGATCAAACAATATTAAACTTTTCATAAATAGTTTAGATAAAAATACATTTTCGAATTTTGATTGTAAATTCTAAGGCTTAAAGAAATAATTTTTCTAATAATTTTTTTTAATTAATAAATTTAAAAAAAAAATGTTTTCAATCAAAATCACATACAACACATAATAAAAATAATTTTAAAACAATTTAAAACTTCATACACTATATGACATTACTATGACAAACAGCATAAAAATATACAAGCAAAAAATACATACAATGCATTCATTACATTGGAGTCTTCAGAACATACAATGCATACATTAAATTTGAAAAAATTATTCACGACACAATTGGTGTCATTTGTTCATAAAAAATTGTTGAATATGAATGTGCAAATGAGGTTGAAATTTATGTGTAACCATTAGCAATCTATTTTAAAGGGAAGTGGTACCCAAAATGGAAAGATTTAAAGGAAAAACTGCAGAGTTAGGGAGCACGCTGAGGGAGCTAGAAATGAATCTGCATAGGGCTAGAAAAGGGAATTCACCACGCTCTAGTTATCCAGAAGGGAAGTCTTCTATGAGAAACCAGAGTCTAGAAAGGTTGGAGAAAAAAAATTGCAGATGCCAAGTTGAAGATTGTGAAAATGAAGGTAAACATGAAAATAAGAGAAGACATAAATCAGTTACGTGGACAAAATAATTTTAGTTTCCTGGTACAAGAGCCACGATGTTCCCATTGAGAAGATATTTCATAAGTCAAGCAAGAATACAAATTGGCAATGAAGGTAGATCAAGAATACACATCCTTAAAGATTCACAACTTTTGTTTTTCCTTGCTATTTATTGAGGAGGATACATGCAAGAAAAATTAAAAAAATCTAATCGATTACTGGAGAATCCCACGATCTGCATTTAGAAACCAAAGGCGACAGAGGCCAAATCCCGAAAAAGAAATGAAAGAGAGGAAGAAAGGGAGGAGTTTAAGCGGTTAGTGCCTGTATCCTAACTATTATTATTTAAGCGTTCAAACTATTCGTTTTTGTTTTAATTACTAATCATTAATCCGACAATGTGCAAATCTTCAATTGTATAAAATTTGATCTGATACATGATCCCCTCCACGTAGTTTAAAAGCACTATCAAGTCGAGACATTAAGCACTGTCAAGTTGAGACATTCTCTTGATACATAATCCCCTCCAAGTAGTTTAAAAGCACTATCAAGTCCTGAAATAAGCATTGTCAAGTCGAGACATTATCCTTGCTCCTAGCTCCCGGCTTTACATACTTCAGAATTTATTAAAAGAGGGAGTCCATGCACAAGCTATGACATTACAATAAGTTCGAGCTCAAATTGGCATTCATAAAATGGATTGCAAGAGAACAACGAAGGCAAGAGAAAACCAATGTGGAGGAGGTCAATCGTAGAAGGAGAAGGCTCTAAGCTCAAGTAGCTAATATAAATTAGATATATTAGCAATTTTGGTGCCATCCCAAGATAATTGTGGCCGCCTATATGCCCCTAAATTGTTGTTTCTAGTCAAACCTAATATAAAACTAAAACAATTTAACACAGCAAACAAAGCTTAAAAACAAACAATGGAACAGTTGATCATTTTTTTGTTCATTTCATTACTGTGGAAAGGAGTCATACAAGTTGCAAGAGGTTCGCTCGAACATACCCGATATACAGAGCAGCGAATAGTCACAGAAAACGCGCGAACAGAGTAGCGAACAGTCACAGACGGGAGGAGCAACAGGCTGACGGGAACAGAGCAGCGAACAGTCACAGACAACGTGCAAATAATTAAACAACTAAAGAAACAAACATCGCGGGCGATTTATTTATAAAAACTAGTTCGGCCGAACTTTTTTAAAAGTAAAAGTTCGGTTGAACTCATAGTTCGGCTAAACTTTTGTTAGAAGTTCGGCCGAACTTTTATCGCCGGTTTTCCCATCTCCGACGAAAATTCTGTTTTCCCATGCCGTCAGTGTGCCGTTAATCTAAACGGAATCACGAGTTCGGCCGAACTTTATAAGAAAGTTCAGTCGAACTAGTTCGGCCGAACTTTATAAAATGTTCGGCCGAACTATTGCCGAAAAAAGTTTTCGACCCCCGATTCTCACAAAAGTGTAACCCAGCTTCACGTTTCCACCCTATTTCTAGCACCTTTTGAGAGTGAATTCAAAATGGAGGTGGGAAACCAAATTCAAACTAAATATTCCTAACAAATAATATGGTAAATTCTTTAAAACAATGGAAATATCAGTCAAGGTGTCCTTCCCTAGCCTGTAATTCTGGTTTACTGTATGGAAATCAGGATATGGAGGTCATCTTAGGATCTGTGGTTGTCAAAATTAATTCAATACATATTTCTTTGCTAAATTATGTTTCTACTATGATGAACTGAACTTTTTGGGACAAGAAAAATAATTTTTCATGTTCCATAACGTTATGACTTCCACCAAAACCTGGATCACAACCTAAGTTATGAAGCTAATCAAGTTCCTCATATTATTTTCATCTTTTGTTATTTTCTAGTGCAATTGTATAGTAAATATTTATCAGTGTCTTCCATTGGAAGTGCTTAGATCATTGAGAGATTATGTTTTAATTGAATATTTCTTTTAAATTTAGCATTTTCTATGTTACATTTTTTCTATATTTTTGAATCTATGAGAGTACATAGCATGGAAATGTTGGAACAACTATGCAACCTTCCTTTCTTGACTTTTGTTTGATTCATATAACTCTAACTCCTGCATATTGCCACATTGAGGGTGTTCATTTCCCATTTCAAATGACAGGCCGAAACGACACAACACATTATGATTTCGGATCATAAACATTAATTTTTCAAATCATGCCCCATCCACTATGAATGATTTGTAGTGATACAATAACTTGGTATGCCCCATCCACTATGAATGATTTGCAGTGATACGATAACTTGGTAATTATATTGAGATTATGATGAAACCCTTGTATTGTTGCATTGTTTAGATATAGTTGTAGATAAAACATTATTTTCTAACTAATCATCAAGCATTCATTTAGATTCGAGCTCTGATGTGTGAATAGAGGACTATTACATTAGTTGTGGCGATGATGCCATTTCCATAAAAGGTGTTTGGGATGAGTATGGTATTACTTATGGGCACCCTAGATCCAATATTATTATCTGTCGAGTGACTGGACAAACACATTAAATTTTTGGTCTTGCTTTGGGTAGTTAAATGTCTGGCGACATAAAATGTGTACATGTTGAAGATCTTTTGATTTTCAACTCAAGGAGAAGCCTGAGAATAAAAACATCCCCAGGAAGGGACAGTTATGTGAAGGATGTATACATATCCAATGTCACAATGAAGAATGCAAGCGTTGGTATTATATTTACTGGGCTTTATGGTGAACATCCGAATGATAGATATGATCCAAATGCTCTTCCATATATGCAAAATATAACATTTAAGGATTTCCTCAGTTATGAAATCACAATTGGAGGTTTTGTAGAAGACATTCAAAATGCTCACTCCAAAGATATTTTCTTATCAAATATTCAATTCAATGTTATCTTAGAGCCTTTCTAGAACTATTCATATGTGGGAGGATTCTTAGAGTCAGTGTATCCTAAACCTTATACACAACTTCAGCCCCAAATTCCCCATGAATCTCTAGTATGTTATTCTTCTTATGTCAGCAAAATATGTACAAACATTTAGAATACAGCCAGTTTATAATTCACCTGTATTTATTTTTTTCTTTAATGAGTTATAGGTTGATTTAGGAATCCCATTATCTATGCATTTTGCAGAGATATTTGTACTATGGGTGAAACGGATGTTTTTTACAAGATTATGTTTGGCATTATGCAGAATATGCCTACACACTCAAAATGATCGAAAAACGTGACATCTATAGTTTTGGAGTGGTGATCTTGGAGTTGGTGATGGGAAGACAACCAATAGATCGAGAATTTGGAGAGGATGGAGATCTCGTGAAGTGGGTGTGAAATAAAATAGAGAAAAATAATGGTTTTCTTGAAGTGTGGTATCCTTATTTTGTGGACTACTTCAAGGAGGAAATGGCCATGGTTATGAAAGTAGGACTCCTCTGCATAAGCACCTTTCCCATCAGCATGTCATTAATGAAGAGAGTCGTACATTTGCTACATGAATCCAATATCAAGCATAAGGCCAAGGAAACTTCCAAGGATGAAAAATAGTCTCTTCACTAGTACGTGGAACCCACAATTTTCATTGTATAGGAATCATGATAATTGTATATGGCCTGGAATTTTCTTCTTTACAGGGAATCCATATTTACTTCCAATTTGTAGCTTCTAATTTTGTTTAGGTTTGTTCATGTATAATCATCTGAACCTAACCTAATACTAATACCCAAAATATAAGCTTGCCTTTGTAACTCTTTAGGCATCATTCTCCACAAGAATCCAATGGTTAGATGGTGCATCTGTCTACCCAATTGTGGGCCATTGTGTGTTTTTTTTTTAAATATTCCCTCCAAGTTAATAATTGTGGTGGGATGGCTAAGACATAGAGTTTTCTCCCTATTAAACACCACGAGGAAATCACAAATCAATATCATTGTCATCATCAGCTAAGTTACCATCTTATTATTGAACTCCTCTTGCTCTACTCTTCTTGGAAATAAGAATTTAATTGTAAACCAAAACGTTGAAGCTTTCAATGTAATATAGGTGGCAATCAAGATGATATTAGTGGTTGATACTTGAGATTCTCATTATCCTGTTGTCATAAATGGTTATTTCGTAGGAGTTTAATTATGGCATCTGGCCGTCTTAAAACCATATTGTAACATGAAAATATTCATTTCTAAAATTTGCAATTTGTTTTTAACCACTTCTTATATTAAATCCCAATCAGGATGTATTTAACCATTCTCCATATTAAATGATGACATGACAGGACAACAAAATTGAAACAGGAAAAATGGTCCTTCCTGACATTATAAACATATTTAATCATTATTAGTTTGGTAAATATTAAGTATTTAATCATGAATAGTTTTGGTAAATATTAGGTATCATAGAGGAAGTTAATCAATTGAGTTATTGTCTTTTTATTATGTATATTGAATATCATATTTATTCTTATTCTATTTTTATTATTCATATTGAACATATTATTTCTAGTAACTTTTGATCTTCCCATATCTTCTATTCCTTTGGTGTATCTTTACACCTTTAGGGGTGATTTCTAGTTTAATGTATAATTATTTAAAGAGTGCTAGCTTAATGGAAGAGCACCTGATTTACAAGTAGGATGTTCGTGGTTCGATTCCATCATGCCCTGATACTCATATGGAATGGTGACGATCAGTTTTTGGTGGTAGACTCTTTTGACCATCACCAATGAGTTTATGGCGATAGTTTTTGTCCCTCACTAAAATAAGAAATGGTGATGGTCAACGAATGCCACCATATATATACATCAATAGTGACAACCATGAAATTTTCATCACCATAAATCATTATTGTTCATATGAAATGGTGACGGTCAATGAACATTTCCATATATATGCATTAATAGTGACGGGCAATAAAGGTCCATCATAATAAATCGTTGTCATTCGCATGAAATGGTGACGGTCACTATCCGTCATTATAATCATTATTCATGACGGACCTTGAATGTCACCATAACACATACTTTTGGCGACACCACCTTTGGTGACATTCAATTTTTTGGTGATCAACGCTAAGGTTCGTCACCATTGCTCATATGAAATGGTGACTGTCACTATCTGTCATTATACATAATTATTGGTGACGGACCTTGAATCTCACCACAACACCTCTACTTTTGGCGATGCCACCTTTCGTGATAGAGGCTATTTTAACCATCACCAATGTGCTTATGGTGACATTTTTTGACCCTAACCAATGTCCTTTTTTCTTGTAGTGAGATTCTATATTTTTATTTCAATGGTGGATATGGGACAAAGAGTTATGAAAGTAACTAACCTCACTTACCTCTCACACTGCCTCACCTCATTGGGAATTTTTCCCATCAGAGAATGCTCTGCAACAAAATTTCCTTTCCATGAGGATTAGGGCAACGCCAAGAAATTTCTTGTAACACAACTTAAATTTACAATATTAATCTCTGTTTGGTCAATTTAGTATCCTAAATTTATCACATAAATTATCGACCAGGGCTAGTAAACTGATGAAGTGCAAGTGCACAATATATGCTAGAAGCCTCTTTTATTCATTTAGTTTATTGGCATGATGATTGGATTTTTAGAGATTAATTCTAAAGATGTTTTTAGTCTTATGTTCCTAATGAAATTAATAAATTTCAATTACAACTAATTGATAAATGAAATATTATGGCAATGAAACTTGTAAATAAATCACTATGCACTTAAAATAAACCACTCATGAACTTGTAAAACTACTCTAAAATAAATCACTGCTGCTCTAGAAGTAAAACTATGAATCTTCTACAATTTTACAATTTGAAATGAAAGATTGATGAATATACTTAAAATGATAAAAGAAGACTCATGAAAGTATCTACATCAAATAGAAAAATGGAATTTGGAAACAACTACAACAAATGATAAAATGAAAACATGAAAACTACATTAAAAACATGAAATGCAAAACCTTCACTATTTGCAGGGGCCCTCCATAAATAGGTGGTCTCAAAGCTTTATATGAACAGCTAGCTATGCATCAAATCTTCAAGGCATTTCTTCATTAAAAAGGAATGAAAACGGAATTTTAAAACTTCACAATATTCTTCAGAAAATTAACTTTAGAGAATAAGAATCTCCTTCCTTCTACTCTACTCTATTCTATTCCATTCTATCTTACATCTCCTCACTTGGAGAAAGAGCACTCCTATTTATATATGAGTGCTTTGGAAACAAGATAAGCAACTCAGAATTACAAATCCACTTTTCTCTCAACCAATACCCCTATAATTACAAAATATGATCCCTTTAAATCCTCACTCATATCTCACAAATCTTGGATAAGATATGTTATCCAAATCTCCATGATCTGCTCCTTGGAATCTTCCATGATCTTCTCCTTGAAATATCCATAATCTCTTCCTTGGAATCTCCATGATTTTCTCCTTAGAATAATCTTGAACAATTATCCTTTGAATTATTGAAAGAGTGGAAGAAATATTCAAGAGTATTTTGAATAATTCTTCCAAATAATCCTACACATTTACAAAGCTCATCCACATTTAAGATATTAGTGAAATATGTCAATTTTCCAATAATTAATCACACATTTTCTTATAATATTAAAAATAAATAAATTGGAAAATAATGAGGTGAACCCATGGAAATGGTATGATGAATGGTTAAATGAGGTGATGGAATGTGAGAAATGGTGAGGATAAACATGATGAAACTGTGACAATTATGAGACCCAACATACCCCCAAACTAAACTTGTTGCATGTCCTCATGCAACCTTGCATGGATAAAAACTTTTGCCTTTGCATGATTTTGGTTTCTAACAATGTATCATTCCAGGATGTAAAATACATGTACTGCAACTAATATTTTCTATGTTTGGTTCTTGTGTTAACAACCATGAATATAAAAAATGTTGGTTCTTGTGTTAACAACATTCATTTCTTTTCTTTCTTTTATTTTTTAACACATGTACTGCAAATGATAAGTCATCTACTAGAAACGATAAGTCGTTAATATGCATAATCAAACTTTTTCTCATATTTTTGAATCATGCCAAAATAGATATCAATGTATTTGAATCAATTGCAATGAAGTGTAGCTCGGAAGAGTTATGTTGGTCGATGGTATATGAGGCGATAAATGGAATGAAATTATTATGAATATCCCCCCCCCCCCCCTCCCCCCCAAACTGAAGATATGTTATGTTTACGAGAAGGTAAAATATGATGTAATATGACAAGGGAATTTTCCAAGTTCATTTACTTTCAACATGTAAGAAAATTGTCTGATTAAAAATTAGAAAATAACATACCTTGACTTACCCAAAATGTTTGATGAATTATGAAAAATGTAGCTGGTGGCGCTTCTAGATCTGGAAAATGTCATGCTGATTTGCATGAGAGAATATGTCGTGCTGCTAGATCAAGAAAATATCGCAGTGTTGGATAATGTGAATATCATGCTTCTGGATAAATTGAAGGAAACTGAAGTGTTGCTACTTGGTTGTATGAATCTGAAGATGATGTCTGAAAGTGGAACTGTCATACTCTCATATGACTGAAGGAATGTTGTCACAACTGCTAATGGAGTCATGAAAAATATATAGTCTTCACCCGCTTCAAAAATCCGATGGTACAATTCTAGTCATGCGAATGAATGTGTCGATGTCGAGCATGAAAATAAGTCATTGGATTACTGACCATTAATGGATGTCGTTAACCAATGTGAGGCAAACTCACCATTGATGTCAATGAGTGCCAAGGTACCCTAGTACATCTTGCGAAGCGTGAATAAATGATCTGATGTCGAGCCACTTGCAAGATCCAACGATCAAGGGACATTGATTTATTCCCATGACTGTCGGCGAGAGACCCTGTCATTAGGGCATACAAGCCTCAAGGTACTAATGATGACTCTAGTCTCTATCCCAGATAAGGTGCTGAAGTCGATGGGTCGAGACTTGTTGAAAGGTGGGCCTTAAGGAATCCCACATCAGTCAACGTGAGTTTATACAAAATGATTGGTAGGACTATAGATGAAAAGATCTCAAAATCGGGCAATGTATCATGGAAAGAGAGTATGGGACTTTTACTGTCAAGGAAAAATGAACTGACAAATAAGAAGGAAATGATGTATGTCGTCATAAAAATAGGCATGTATGAAGTCATGAAAGATGGAAGATGGAAGATGGAAAATGGATTGCAACATAGGGATGATTAAGGTGCTTAGAAGGAAAAATGTGAGTAATCATGATGCAAAAGGATTTTTGTGTAATGGGAAATGTCAGGATATGTGTAGTGAAGAATTAGTTCCTTCAAGTGTCCAATGATGCATGTGTCATTGTGATTTCTAAAAATCACTTTTGCATTAGATCGTCTTCAACCCTGAAAAACTTAGCACCATTCCTGCATAAACAATTTCACCTTTGTGTGTCATCTCCTTCGATTATTCCTGTATGAAGTGACTCAAAAAAAAAAAATTAGCTCATTTTCAAGAATTTATGAAATGTCCATTTTTTTATTATTTTTCGAAGTTACACTAATCGTGGATGAAAAGGGTGTCGCATCGTAATGTTGAAGCTTTTTGCATAAGCTTCTCGTTGACCTACACAACAACAATCTCATTTCACTTGTTAGATATTAGTATATGCATCCCAATCAACGCACCACCAACATTTTTTTATTACCCCCAACTAAAAGTATTGCATGTCGTCATGCAATGTAATCGTAAATCAATATGAGGCAATTTTTTATTATGTAGATATTTTTTTTTCATAATAAAATTAAAATGAAAATTTTATTTTGTTATTTATGATTGACGTTGATTTTTTTTATTTTTTATTTTTTTTATTTTTTATTATTATTTTTTTTTAAACAACAAATCTAAAAACATAATTTTTTAAATTTTGTTGATTTTTTTATTTTTTGTTATAAAAATAATAAAAAAAATTATTATTTATTTATTATTTAGGTTGATTTTATTTTTATTTTTTAAACCAACAAACAAAACAAAAATATATTTTTATTTTATTTTAATTATGTTGATTTGTTTTTTTTTTTTTTTAAATAGCCAAATTTAAAAGAGAAATGAAATTCATATTTTTTTTTTCAAACAACAAATTAAAAAATGTAATTTAATTTTTAAGTTGAGTTTTTTTTTTTTTAAATAATAAATAAACAATTTATTTATTTATCTATTTATATATTTTTTTAAATGATCCCAACATTAAAAATAAAAATAAACAAACCCTGCCAATCATAAAATACCAAACACACAAATGCCAAATGCTTGCGTTAACCTTTTCTCCTTTGAATTTTTGGGAAATCAAAGACCTACTACTCCGTCATCCGCCTCATTTTATTTGCAGCTCCCACGCTCTGCGGCCCTGCAACCTCCGTGTGCTTCCACCACAACGAATGTTCTTGCACCAATCAATAGCGATAGACCCAAGGAACCGATTTTTCTAGATGTTAACAGCGATTTCAAATTGAAATTTGTAAATGTCGCGCATGAGATAACTGTGCAAAAATGGCCACTGTTTTCTGCAGCTGATCGGCGTTGGCTCCTACTATTCTGTCAACTTAATATGAATTTGGGCATCACTTTAACTTCTTCTTTTCTTTTCTTTTTTCGTCCACCTCGACTAATCAGAAATAACCAGATTTGCAAAGAACCACTCCTTATATTTCAAGGCACACACCAGTCAGCAGTAAATTTCACTACAACCGGACATTCTTGAACTTCTGTCAGATTCATCCACCCGAACTTTCGAACCCGTGACGTGCTGCTGGGCTTGCATGACTGACGAAGTTTTTGCTTGGTGATTTTCTTTTGAGATTGATATAGAGAATTTGGAGAAGAACTCGGGTTTCAAGCCACAGAAGAGAAGATGATCAAAGGTTCAAGCCGCGCAAAAAAACTCTGTTCTGTTTCAGTGGTGAACGAAGTGCAAAATGATCAAAGGTTAAGCACTGGCCTCCTGTCTTCAAAATTCGAGCTCTCGCTGTATTTGTGAAAGGGCATAAACAAACCTCATCTTGTACCTATACCCCTTGGTGACTCCAGTGATCAGATTTATAACATGATTAGCAAATTTCGTTCAACCTCCATAGCTTCTACTATTGGCAAGTTGCCTCAGTACAAACGACCGAGGAATTGTTAGAGGCAGAGCACGATAATTGAGAAATTTGAAAACAAATTGCAATGGACCAGAAACCCTCGGTATCATTAAATTTTCAACTGAAGATTTGGATCTGGAACTGAATGCAAACGGTGGCAATTGAATAGGCGAACCTGACGCAGTGGAAGACGCAGAGAAATGCGGGATGTAGCTGCCAGCTGCTTCCTCAAAAATCGTTATCAACTATCTTAGCAGAATCAGATCCGATTGCCTTGTTTGATTATTGGGTCTTCAATTACTTCGATTGTCTGTGATTGAACAAACTGGTTGGCATCCCATGTTTTCAGGAAATTCATTAAATTGCAATTCGTTTCTAATTCGCGAGGCAAGGGAATAACTGCCTCCTTCATTTTTTTTTGGAACAATAACTGTAGAATCGAATTGTTATCTTGTAATATCCCAAATATCAAAATTCTAAATAAATCAACACATCACACAACACAACAAACATAAGAAATTGAAGCTCAATTGTGAATCCTGAATGGATTCACCACATAAATATTACCACGGGCTTTTCGTCCCGAGATCAATAATAGAACTGGCCAGGCCAGGTTCTCAACCCAAACATAATAAGATGAAATAATCCAGAATGCCCTAAATGCCTAGCTTCTCTCCCCTTTTATAGGCTTGATGGGTCAATATCAACAAGAAATACCGTGGGTCAATACCATGGGTCAATACCATGGGAAAATACCATCAAGAAATACCATGGGGAAATACCATGGGTTAAAACCATGGGTCAATTCTATCCACTTTGACGGGATCAAGAAAGGGAATATTACAAATCCTCCAGCCCAAAGATTGCTTGTCCTCAAGCGATCCACTTCTATCCACAACAGAAGCATTTGTACATTAATACCCGGATCCCATACAATCCGATGTGCCCTCCACGTTGAATGATCCTGAATGGATCCTTCAATACCTGGATCCCAAGCAATCCTTTGGCCAATCATTTCCCCAATGGATTCTCCTGGATCCCAATGCCACCTGAATCTTGGGACCTGTGGGTTATGGTACCATTTCAACCCTCCATCGTTGTCCGCACCAAAGGGCCCAAGCTGCAATATGCCCTCAGCTGTGAGTATCCTCCCCTCAAAATGCATGATTCTCTCCTCATTTGATTCTCCTTGAGTGTATTCATCCTGGACCTCTTCACATGTGAGGATGAGTTGTCCATCCTTTCTGGTTGTCAAACATGGAGGTACTGGTGGACTGTTGTCTATACCTGATTGCCCATACCCTTTATGGATGTCCTCCATTGTATTTATAGATTCAACTACCACATCATCAGGAGGAATTTCATCCTTCCTTTCGTCATGTACTTTTTCAAGTTGACTGATCAGCTTGTCCTGTAAGTTTCTCTGAAGAGCATGGTGTTGTTGTTCACCATTTGTATTTGACTGCTCAGATCCTTCATAGGTCCTCTCCTGAAAACCAACGCACCCATCAATGGATGAATCCCCATGATCTGAAGAAGTCTCTAATTTTGTTATCATTTTTGCCTCCTTATTGTCTGGACATGAATGGTCAAGTGCCCAAACTCCCTTGCATACAAAGCATAAGCCTTTCCTCCTTAGTTCATTCTTGCGGTCTCCAAAAATCTTTGTTAGTTCCTCCTTGGTTAACTTCTTTCTAAGTAGTTTGATGCTCTGTTTGATCAACCCCTCAACTAGTTCATAAGCAGCAGGTGATGCAATTAGCTCCTTCCTCCAAATGGCCAACAATTTGGATCTCAATTGTTCGCAGATGGCCCTATCTTCTCCTAAGATCGGAGACATGATCTTTTTCATGTCTGTTTTGATGTAGTTTGGATGAGACGTTGTAATTCCATTGCAGAAGTATTTGAGCATCAGAAGGATTAAATCATCACACTCTAGATCCAGCATAAGCATACCAAATCTGAGTTTCGCCATGCGTTCCAAAATTGTGCGCTTCTGGTAGAAAAGTAAGAATGGTGGTGTTGTGTTCTCCAACCCTTGGAGTGCTTCTACCATTACCCGAAAAGTCCTCCTCATGATGTCATCATTGTAGGGAAATAGTGGTGTTGTTAAGGCTATGATTTTACTGAGACAAGAAGTGACGGTGAGTCTAACATTTTCACAAGAATGCTTCAAGAACCTAGGTTGTATCAAAGCAAGCATGGATGGCTTCAAGGCCCAGCTTGACCCTTCCCATTCTGATTTATCTATCAAGCTCAAAGCCGCATTTAATCTGTCTAGCTGTAGGAGAACATTTTTTGACTTTTTACCCTGCAATTTGGATCCAAGTTCGAAGAGACACTTGCTTGTTACATCTTCCTTCCGGATATCTTTTGACTGCTGAAGAATAACATGGACCTTTCAAGAGAAAGGCCTGTCGCTCTGTTCTTGCTTCTGATTTGTATGTTGTTGCCATCTTTGATCCACAGAAGTATTGTAGCCCAAAGAATCGACTGATATATCATTATGTTGATTCTTGTGGCATTTCCAAAAACAAAATGATGACATTGGCATCAATGGATCTCAATACTTAGCTAATGAGAAACCCGAGAATGATCCCTGTCTAGCAATAGCTTCCCAACCTTTCAACAATGATCATATTTGCAAGAAAGACATGAATAAATATCATGGGTACATTCATAATATTCCATACAAATGAATAAATATCATGGGTACATTTATTCATAAGAGGCCATATACAAGCTATAAATGATTTTTTTTTAATCATGCCTTCAAATATTTTCACAAATTTAACCCACGGACATATAAATGATTTTCCCTTCACTTATATCTCCCAATAAAATAATTTACTGCAAAATAAAAATCAAACTAGGGTGATAAATATCACCGAAGTGAGAAATACTGGCTAGGGTGAAAAATAAATTTCACCGAAGTTCCTTGCGTAAAATTCTCAGGCTGGCAGGATGCACAGCGCTGATACCACTGTAATATCCCAAGGATCAAAATTTTAAATAAAACAACACATCTAGGTATTTCATATAAAAACACAGAACACAACACATATGAGAAATTGAAGCCCAATTGTGAATCCTGAATGGATTCACCACATAAATATTACCGCGGGGTTTTCGTCCCGGGATCAATAAAAGAACTGGCCAGGCCAGGTTCTCAACCCAAACATAATAAAGTAGATAATCCAGAATGCCCTAAATGCCCAGCTTCTCTCCCCTTTTATAGGCTTGATGGGTCAATATCAACAAGAAATACCGTGGGCCAATACCATGGGTCAATACCATGGGAAAATACCATCAAGAAATACCATGGGGAAATACCATGGGTTAAAACCACTGGTCAATTCTATCCACTTTGACGGGATCAAGAAAGGGAATATTACATATCTCCTCCGCACTTTGTAGTTATTGATGACAGCAATTGTGTCAACGTTATCCAGCAATTTAGGCGTGGAGTTGATCAAGCAATTTAGGCGCAGTTTGGATGGGGTAAATGCACACATCGAGGTCCACTCTTAAATTCTTGAGCTGAAGCTCCCGTCGTTGTTTTTCCAGCGCCTCCCATATTTTCCACAGCAACAATGGATACAAATTGCAAATATTGTTCTGCAACCCAACAAGAAAATCAGTGTTTACTCATTTATTTTAGCATTCTTCTATGGGTTGAGGTCGTTGCCGGAATGGCGTTGGAGAATCTGCAGTCTCGGGCCTGCAATTTGCAGTGCGTTTTTCGTTTTTCTCCTCGCGGCCATTTTTATATGATGCATTTTTTTTTATTTGTTTTATGTTTTGTTTTTGTGTATTTTTTTAGTGCGTTGGTTGGCTGTTTTATTTTTTATTGTTTTTAATTTTTAATTTTTTTAATTGTGTTTTTGTTTTGTTTTTAATTTATAAAAAAATTTATTGTTTTGTTTTAATTTTTTTTTTAAATGATTTCGTTTTGTTTGTTGTTTAATTTTTTTTTAATTGTTGGACGTTATAGTTAATTGGTTTGTTTGCTGTTGTTTTTTTTTTTTAATTTAAATTTACTTTTTGTTAATTTGTTGTTAATCATGGTTTCTGTTTTGTTTTTAAATTTTTTTTTTTTTGTTTTATTATATTATGCATTGTTTTGCATGATTTGTATTTCAATTTTTTTTAAATTAATTAATTAATGTTTTGTTTTATTGTGAATTTTTTTATTTATTTAAATGAGTTTGTTTTTTTTTTTTTTTAAATCTAAAATAAAATTGAATCTTATCTAAAAATGTTAGTTTTCAACTTCTTTTTTTTAATCTTAAAAAAAATGAAATTAAAAACTAAAATTCAGAAAGAAACTAAACTTTTTCTAAATTTAGAAATTTAAATTATATATATATCACAAATGGACATAAAGTTATTTGCATATTGAAAGATGTTTTTGATCAAGCATATTGCAAACTCTTAGTTTATTCATTCTTGAAAATGTTTATTAACAACCTACTTTCTGATCCTCAAGATCATATAAAAATGCAGAAAGAGAGCATGCTTATTCAAAATTGCAGAAAATAATATCCTACCTACTCTATTGCAGAAAAATAAATTTTCCTTTCAAGTATAGGAAAATTTCCAATGCATCCATTTGCATAACAAGGTGAGAGATAAACTCATATGCAGGTTTGAAATATATTCTTTGATATGTACTAGTATATGAGAGACCAATTGCCTTGATTGAGATGATGTCAGAAGATACTAAAGAATTGAGAATTGGGATCCGATGACTCTCCTGAACCAAGATTCAATGTAATCTTGTATTCCTTGGCTTCCTGTTATCATGTCATGCAAGTCTTCAGAGATGTGATCTTCATTTAGAGAATCCGGTGATATGCAGGCATGAAACTTTTCAATCTCTAGTTACAATAACTTCTCTTTATCGATAGACATCCATGATTCTTGGACCTTATCTGAGTCTTCTTCTTCTAGTTGTTGTTCTTCAATGGTATCTGGTGAATCATTTTGCAATACCTCATATTTGTAAGTTGATTGAGGTATTTTATTGTTGGGGATATGAAATGGTTGTGCAGGTAGTGGAGTGGGAATGGATCTTTGGGGTGCTTGTGTGGATGGTAATGAGAAAGGTTGAATTGAGGTCGAATTAGGATGATATTGATGTTGTGGTGGAGGTGAATGGTATGGATAATATTGATGATGATATTGAGGATAGAGAGGGAAAGATTGAGGATATAGTGGATTTCCTTTGTGGGGCCTTTGCCAACTTTGTTGCCAATATTGGTTTTGAGGTTGGAATTGAGATGGCCAAGGTTTCCAAGGTTGGTTTTGAAGATGGGATTGGGATGCCCAAGGTTGCCAAGGAAAGGGTATTTTCCAATTACCTTGAGATTGTTGTGCATAACCTTGAAACTGTGCATAAGGATATTGCATCATATTGGGTTGATGAGGTTGCCATAGTCCTCTTGGAGCTACATAACAAAGTTGATCTTGTGCTTGATTTGCTCCATTATCCTTCTGGTAAACTGCCTTCAACCTTGGTAATGATGGGAAATCTTTAGTAGTATGTGATCCTACACAAATTTCACAAATTTTAATGTTATCAAGTGGAAATTCATGTAAAGCATGTTTCTTTTTACATTTAGAGAAAAACATAAATGAAGCAACTTTTTGCTTGTTTTGCATTCTTAGCATGTCAGTTTGTTCATTTAAATTACCAAGAATGTTTAGCAAATTTTTAGGTTCAGTTTGACTTACTAATCCTGGTGCCGACTTACTTACTCTTGCCATAAATGGAACTTGAGGGGATCTTATATACTTTGCTTTTCCTCTTGATATGTTCTTGCACAATTCACAAATCTCTTGAAATGACAATCGATAGACATCTCCTTTTCCCACCAGATTAATAAGATCAATCCATTCATTGTTTATAGCATTTAGTAGGAGATTTTTTAATGCGTCTGATCCTAAATTATGCAATTTTGATATTTTGATATTATAATTAAATCTCTCCTCTAAATCTTCTAGGCTTTCATCCTCTTTTTGGTTCATCTTAAAGATTTCATTTCTAAGGTCATGGTGCATGCAATAATCTTTATATTTTTCCAAAAATACTCTTTTCATATCATCCCATGTCCTTATAGAATTTGTTCCTAAAGTCATGAACCATCTAAGAGCTCTATCCTTCAATGTTGCCAGAAACAAATTCAATTTTTGAATGTGCAATGAGTAGCCATAAGATCTACAAATTATTTCAAATTCAAAAAGAAAGGTTTTCGGGTCTTCTGATCTCATACCTTTGAAGTTAGGAAGTACGGATGGAGGGATGTTCTTCATTTGAATGCTGATATCAGTTTCTTGAATGAAAAATCCAAAAGGATCTTCCTCATTGTCATCGTCTCCATCCATTTCTTCAACCTCCTTTGTGACCTCTTCTTCTACCTGCAAAACTAAGAATTCATGATGTGGATGTGTGGCTCTTACTGCACCACGTGATATAGTGGGTGTGGTAGGTGATTGAAGTTTTTTTTTTAATGAAAAGAAAAAGGCTCCTATTTACACTTCCTCGGTAACGATGCCAAAATTTTTGGTCAATTTAGTGTCCTAAATTGATTACATAAATTTTCGACCAAGGCTAGTAAATTGATGAAGTGCAAGTGCACAATATATGCTAGAAGCCTCTTTTATTCAATTATTTTATTGGCATGATGATTGGATTTTTAGAGATTACTTCTAAGGATGTTTTTATTCTTATGTTCCTAATGAAATTAATAAATTTAAATTACAACTAATTGATAAATGAAGTATTATGGCAATGAAACTTGTAAAGAAATCACTATGCACTTAAGATAAACCACTCATGAACTTTTAAAACTACTCTAAAATAAATCACTGCTGCTCTTGAAGTAAAACTATGAATCTTCTGCAATTTGACAATTCAAAATGAAAGATTGATGAATCTACTTAAAATGATAAAAAAAGACTTATGAAAGCATCTACATCAAATAGCAAAATGGAATTTGGAAACAACTACAACAAATGATAAAATGAAAACATAAAAACTACATTAAAAACATGAAATGAAAAACCTTCACTATTTGCAGGGGCCCTCCACAAACAGCTGGTCTCAAAGCTTCATACGAATAGTCAGCTACGCATCAAATCTTCAAGGCATTTCTTCATTAAAAAAGAATGAAAACGGAGTTTTAAAACTTCACAATATGCTTCAGAAAATTAACTTTAGAGAATAAGAATCTCCTTCCTTCTACTCTACTCTATTCTATTCCATTCTATCCTACATCTCCTCACCTGGAGAAAGAGCACTCCTATTTATACATGAGTGCTTTGGAAACAAGATAAGCAACTCATAATTACAAATCCATTTTTCTCTCAAACAATACCCCTATAATTACAAAATATGATCCCTTTAAATCCTCACTCATATCTCACAAATCTTGGAGAAGATATATTATCAAAATCTCCATGATCTTCTCCTTGGAATCTTCCATGATATTCTCCTTGAAATCTCTATAATCTCTTCCTTGGAATCTCCATGATTTTCTCCTTAGAATAGTATTGAACAATTATCCTTTGAATTATTGAAATAGTGGAGGAAATATTCAAGAGTATTTTGAATAATTCTTCCAAATAATCCTACACATTTACAAAGCTCATCCACATTTAAGATATTAGTGAAATATGTCAATTTTCCAATAATTAATCACACATTCTCTTATAATATTAAAAATAAATAAATTGGAAAATAATGATGTGAACCCATGAAAATGGTACGATGAATGGTTAAATGAGGTGATGGAATGTGAGAAATGGTGAGGATAAACATGATGAAAATGTGACAATTACGAGACCCAACAATCTCTACAACGTCCTCTACACCTCTCGTCAGATTGAATCTCTAAATTTTGCACACAATATGGAGTTTTTTTTACTTTAGATACCCTTCCTGGTGAGTTATGGTGTGGGAGGATAGCAAAACTACAACATTTCGCTTCCATGTCTACACATGTATTTGTATGAAAATATTTCTTTTCAACTGGTTTTGAGTAACATTCTCCAATGTTTACAGTTGTGCAATTTATTTCTTTCTACAAAGGATGTGAGGATTTATGGATGCATTTCATGCTTGTATACATGTATTTTTTTCCTTGCAATATTTTAAGTTTGTAACCCTCCACCCAATAAATTTGCTAATTTTCCCTCCTATTTTACACTTTCAAGTTCGCATTCAACTATATTCGTTTACAAAGGCATGTGCTACCTTCTCTTTTCATAGGGTTCCATGTTCTTATTTTAATTCTTTATTTTTTCTTAGCACAGGTCACCATATTGGGTAGCCATGCATTATTACATGTCCTCGACACAGTTTCCTTACTCTATGGAGTCCAAACCTTTGTATAAGTTATAGTGGGCTTTTATGTTATTTGCCAAATGACCTTTGAAATCCTTGTTGGTTGGGAACTAAATTAAAATTAGGTTGTAATGTATGTCTTTGTATAATGTATGTGATTAATTAAGCTTTCAGTTGATATTTTATTACGGCCTTCGGCCTTGGTATGGGTTACTCTCAGAGATATTACTTATATTAACATTTCTTTGAAACTATGTACTCGTATTATGAACCTTCTTCCATATGGTTTTTCTTAACCCTATAGGATTTGTATTTTTTTTTTATTATAAAGATTATTTTTCTTTCTCTATTGTGCCAATATTCGAAATGGGTAAAACCTTTGGTTGTAATTTTTCATTTAGCATTATTATGGTTTCCAGAATGAGGCCGTATGTGTAGGAATTCCTTGTAGATTCAAAATTGCTTATGAAATTTACTAAATCAAAAGACTTGAATCTACTCTACTCAACTATGGAAAATAATTAACGATCACAAAATCACAACATAAACATGACACAAGATTTAATCACACATTGCACATGGATTTATCTAGGGGAAATAAACTAATCAAAAACCCCTTCCTATCTGTATTGATTAATCAAAAAATAGAGAATAAATACAATGTGTTTGCAAGCCTAAGAAACCTATGCACTACTATAATCTATCTCATTTTCTCACAATATGACTATGGTCAATACTTAACCAAATTCTTGCTTTCCCAAGATCCTATTTCCTTTCAATGTTTAATAAGGAATTATCCCCTATTATTTAGGGAAGTTACTCATTGGGAATTGTGCAATTCCTTTAGAACCTTCTCTAACTACATGCACCACCTATACAACATGGAATATTTTACAACTGATAGTACACTTCCCTTGAGCTCCAATCTCAACTGGGTAACTCGAGTTTCCTGTATGCATCAATTATTCTGGGATGATTGATGAGTTAATTAGTTCATCACAAGTGAACACACCCCATATTGTACCTTCCATTAGTTCTTAATCAGTTAGAACTAGTTAAACTCATAATAACTCAGATTAATTGAAAAATATTCTTACAAATTAGCAATGAATCATACCAAACCGAACTCATTTGTCTTGTACTTGAATTAACTGAGTTAACTGAGTGATAAGTTCCATATCACCTCATTTAACTACTTCTGAGTATTTCACTAATATTGAAATTCGAATTTTAATCTAGTTTTTCCAAGGTAAAGTCAAAACTAGATTTTCTTATTGAATTTTTAACACTCCCTCTCAGTAAGAAAGGGATTATATGATACCTTGATCCTGCCTCTATGGAATTCAAATTTTCCTCTTGACGAATCCTTTGTCAAAATATCTGCATCATGCTCCTCTATAGGAATGTAATGCAACAATATGATCCGCTTCTACACACAATCTCATAGATGGTGACATCGGATGTGGATATTATTGAATCGATCATTAAATACTGGATTCTCAAAGATTTTGATACAACTATGATTGTCACATTAAATCACAGTAGGCTCCATCTGCTGACAAAATAACCCAACAATAATATTTCTCATCTAGATAGCCTCACATGCTACTTAACTTGCAGTCATGTACTCCGCTTCTACTGAGTTGACTGTAACATATCTCTACTTAAAGTTGTATCAAGAAACCCTTGGTAACCCAACACTAAAAACTCCTCCTGATGTGCTCTTCCTCGTTGATGGCCTCCCTACCAAATATCCATATGTGAAGCCTTTCAGCTTCATTCCCTATGTCTGTCTATAACAAAGACCAAACTGAGTAGTGCCTCTGAGGTATCTCAACACATGTTTTACTGCTTTTCAATAGAGTATGGTTGGTTTAACCATTGCTTGAGTAAGTTGGCTAACTGCATAACACATGTTTTTTGTGTGTTTACCAAATACATAAGTGAACCCACAAGCTACCTATAAATGGTAGCCTCTACTACCTCACCTGAAGTAGCATACACTGCAAGGAAAAGACCCTCTAGCGGAGGTTATAAAGGAGGCTTTTAGTGTTATTAAATTGGCCAAAATTTTCAAAAAAACATTTTTTACAACATTTATTTATGGTTACGGAGGTTTTAGCAGAGTTTTTAACGGAAATTCAACACAGCTAAAAAACTGTGCAGTCGAAGGTTATTACAGATGTTTTTTTCATCAGTGTGCTATTAAGGTTGCAATGCACTGGTGCATGTCATCAAGACGGTGGCCTCAAGGCAGTCGAAGGTTCCTGCACTGGGCCGTCAAGGTATAAAATCGCACCAGGCGCAGTGTTGGTGATACAGCGCACGGGGTCATACTAATTCGTCTTGGGATTTCCGCAGTGCCCATAGGTCGTCTCAATGCACCGGTGTGTAGAATTATAGAAACGCACTGGTGCGCAGTATCAGAAAAACGCACCGATATTTATAATTGGTATTGGTATTTGTACAATGCCCACACGTCGTACAAATTCATCGGTGCATAGTCTCACATAAAAGAACCGGTACATTGTATCGCACAAACGCACCGAGATTTTTAATTGGTTTTGGTATTTTTGCGGTGCCCATAGGTCGCAAAAATGTGCTGGTGTGTTGCAGCGTATAAACACACCAATGTTCATTTTGTATTTTTTAGAAACATCGACCTGTGACAGTGCAATTATTTTGATTTTTCTAAATTTATTATTCATCAAAAGTAGACACATCTTATAACAATATTCATATGAATTAAACTTTTATTAGTGCATTTGAGAATGACAATGGAGAACGCAATAGAATAAATTAAAACACACACACACACACACACACACACACACACATATATATATGAATAAGACAGTCTTTGTCATACAAAATGGGACAGTTATTGGTATCCCTTTGTCTTTCAATTGGGACACTGTGTCCATTACATTAAACAAAATGTTTGATTTCACAGATAAATATTTCAAAAGATACAACGCCTTGCTTTGATATCCAAACATAGTGATCATCATTCTTTGCTTGAACTGTTGTCACTACTAGAGCTACTTCCATGACTTGGGTTATTTTCAGGAATGTTTTGTTCAAAGTGTTGATTGTTTTATTCTTCTTCACCTTCCATCTGCAAACATAAAAATAAATTGAAATGAGTGTATATACATTGGTGAGAATAATGAAAATTGCAACATTAAACAATATACATCAATGTAAATCGAAAAGAAAAATGACGTACCCTAGCAACAATTGACTCATAAACTATACACATTATTTCAAAACCATGTACCATGCCATCTTTCAAAATTTCATCTGTTGGCATAGCTCCATACTTTGTTTCCTACAAGTTTTAAACCCCATAACAAATCGCATATTTAATATAAAAGATTTTTTTGTTCTATTAATTATGGACAGAGCTAAGTAAAACAAGATCGATAGATGCTTACAAATTCCACAATTAATTTCTGATATGCCAACATATACTCACAACCCATATTTAACCCAATTTCAATCAATTCATTTGATGGTGGTTCTTTTTACGTTAGCACCTGTTTGAAGACATTCAATGATGATTTTTTTAAAACAACTTAAAAAATACAAAAATGAAATCTAGTTAAGTTGTTACTCACAAACTTAGATATCAACCCTTTTCTTCCTTGTCATCCTATTTTATGTGTTGAATGTGTTCCATTTTCTTTTCTTTTCTGCAAGAAAATTCTTGAAAATTAATATTTAATGCTAAATTGTTTATTTATTGTACCTAATGATCGAAAAATTCAATGATTACATATCACATTTGAAGCATGTTATTGTTGATATGGCTCCTCTTGCAATCCAATTTTGTCCATTTCTTTGACCATCTACTTGTACACAATTTTGGACATTCCTACTGGCATATTTCTGATATCATCTCATTCATCTTTTGAGATTTTCATAATTTTCCTGAAAATGTAACATGAAAATAAACTATTTAATTTTTATATTGATATATGAAAAGTAAATATAACAAAAGTGATATTTATAAATAATTCTAGACAAACATTTAAATGAAAATTACTTTTTCATTCCTTCTTTTTTGTTGTTGTACGTTTTTTCTATTAAAAGTCTGACATGTCTCATTGACCAATTCTCTGGAAACTCTTCTTGTAGTTTAGATAAAATTTGGTTCTTGGAATCATTGGATTGGTTTTTGTATTGTAAGTGGAAAGAACGTCTATACATTCGTTCCACTAGATCCTAAAAATTTTGTAAAAGTTTTCCCCCCTTTCGTTAACCTCCAACACCACTCTAGATGAGCTAAGGAGAAATTCATTTTCATTTGCATGTTCTATTTTTTTCCTTTTGTTCGAACGACATTCCTTTTCTAAGTTGTTGGTCCCTGTAGAGCTTTAAACAGATGTGAATTAATAGATTGTTTGATACATGTTATATAATAATTTTGAGTATATTATTAATGAAAATTAAAAAAAGAAACTCATATTGGATCGATAGTATTTTTTCATTCACCTTATTCATCCTTTTGCAATTTTTCCATCAAGATTTTAAGCTCTTCTGGTCCTAGATCAGAAATAATCTTATTGAAATTCGTTATTTTGTGGCTCTACATGATAAACAACAAACAATACATATTATTTAAAATTTCATATAGTTAAAAAATTATAACTTTTGTAAAGAATCTACAAAGAAATTGCCTTTTTTGCTCTTCCTGATGTGTTATCAATATTTTCCTTATTTGATCTCTTTTCAGTCATTTCTTTATCAATCTGAAACCTATACCATATCATTCCTTAATATATTTATAAATAAGTTGTCAAATTTTTAGGTAAAAAATAAATCTCAAGAAATCAGTGCGTCTTTCATGTTGTATGCATCGAAGTCGATGTGTGGGGGTATTATAAATGTACTTTGAAAATAATATAATAGACAATACGGTGAGTGGGGGTATTATAAACACACTGCACAAAAGCGTAATGGACCGTACGGTGCTATCCTCGTAACATAGCGCACTGGTGCGCTATTTTAGATATGGCACACTGATTTTAAAAAAATGTTTTTAAATTTTTTATTACACAGTACTTGGGTGGAGCGTTGTATAATACAATGCACTGGTGCACTCAGTTACGCAGGATGCACTGATAAAAATAATTCATTTTTTTCAAAAATTCACGCAATGGGAAACATGGATTCGGATCCGACTATACAAGTCGTCTCGTGGGTTGGATGTCAATCTAAAATGAAAAGCCCTAATTATGAAATCACACAAATAGGGAGAAGAAATGGTAAAAACAAAAAAAATGAAGGCTTTAGGGTAAAAATGGATAAAACTATAGAAAAAATAAAAAAACTGCAGAAAAAGTAAAAAAAATAATCAAATTTAATCACGAGATCGTTTGAAATTCTATGCTACGAGGTTTGAATCACCAAAGATTTGGATTCTGATTGTATGAATACTTTTGTTCGAACGTACTTCACTACTCCACAGTGCTCTCGTGCTCTCTTGATCCAGGTATGTCTCCTGCAAATCTCTGGCTGAAAATTTTAGCAAAAATAGTGAAATAATGAAAAGTGCTTAGTATTTAAAGAATTGTTTTATGAAATTAGATTTTTGGAAATATTTTTCTACCCATTTTTCAATTTTTTGCTTTTTGTTTCACTTAAAGGAAATAGAAGTGCACATTTTTTATTTGCGTTTATTCGTCGCCGGTGCGTCACTTAATAGCATCACACCGGTGCATTCATTGGTAACACAGCACTGGTGCATAGTAATTAAAACAAAACGGTGCGTCCATTGGTAACACGACACTAGTGCGTAGTAACTAAAACGCACAGATGTGTAGTAACTAGAACGCATTGGTGCAGTTATCTGTACATTACCACCGATTTGCGATTGAGGCATCGAAATTACTTTTACGTGTGTACACCAAAATTAGACATGTTGGAAATGTACATTTTGTTGTGAAAATCTCTGGGCTATTTCTTTTCAAAACTACACCTATTCTTCTTTCAGAAAAAAATTAAATTAAATTAAATTAAATTAAATTAAAATTAAAAAAAAATAAAAAATAAAAAATAAAATAAAATAAAATTGAACCTTTCCATAACCTCCAACAAGAAAAGGTGCCCCATGATCTGCTTGCTGACCCATGATCTGCTTGCTCATTTGTAAGTTCCTCCTCCATCTTGGCATCCAATTTCCTCTTTTCTCCTTTGTGCTTTCTATCTTGATCTTAACAAAATTTATAAAATATTTGTTTTACGAGAAAATAACGTTGAATGTTCTGGGAGAAATGACAACGAGTCCTTAATTCTGCATTTGTTAGTAGAATAAGACCGATTTTCGACTACACGATGCAGTTATTACATGTGGAGGCAACGGTTTCCCATAGAAAATGAGTATAGGGTTGAGCAGAGGAAAGACATTGCAAAATGGGCTATTATAATAGCTTTTCCAATAGGAAACTGATTTGTAGGTGGAAATATGGTAGCTGCAGGTATCTATGCTTTTATTCCCATAGAAATGGTCACTGGATTTCCATTTATAATATAAGCATACTTTTTACTGATTTCATCCAGAGAGAGCATCATTTTCAATAACAAGTGGAACCAGGGAATCCTTAATTATATCTCGTTCGCATTTTGTTCGGCATTTCGTTCTTTGATAAGTGCTAATTCACCTATACTTTCAAAAATTTGGATTTTTGGGTACCTTTCATGTGATATTCCTCGTTATGCATAGGACCACAACTCAGACAAGTTAGAGATGCCATTCAGGTTCAATTGAAATCCGAAGATGTGATTTTATGTGACGTCAACTTTGTCGGTAAAGTTTATGTAAACCAACCGAAGCTCGAACAATACTGCCAGTTGGTTTTAAATGCATTCTGGAGAATATTTCCCTTCATGGGACCTACAAGCTCGATCAATAATGTCAATTGATCTTTCTCTGTTGTCCTTAAGAGAATGAGAATCCTTCCCTTCATGGTGCCTCTTGGCTTTATCGACTGCCTCAATTGATATTTCTCTACTGTCCAATATTTCCCTTGCATCCTTGTAAGAATGAGAATCGTTACCTTCATGTGATCTCTTAGCCCGTTCAAGAGACTCAATTGATCTCTCTCTGACATCCCTTAGTGAATAGGACTCCTTGCTTTCGAAGGACCATTTCACCTTGCTAGTCACCAGAGCGTCGACATGTATTTCTCTGCCATCAACTCTGCTCTCCCTTTCTCCATCATGGGACCTCTTAACCCTATCGTCGACCTCAATCGAATGCTCTCTGTCAGTCTCAACCAAGCTTTCTCAATCACCCTTCTCATATTTTTCATAAATCTTTTCTCCTTTTGTACTCTATCGAGCTCTGTAGCCGTTTGCATCCCTGTAAGCATCTTTTTTCGAATTTTTTTCTTTTCAAACCCTTATCTCCTTATAAAAATTCTTGCCTACGATTCGAAACCTCCGCTACTCCAATACTGCACTTTATAGAGTACCTTGTTCCGGTGCGTGGGGTTTTATAGGCGCACTAGTGCGGTTTTGTAAGATTGAGGTTTATGTTTTGGCGCGGTGTTTTATGACCCACCGATGCGGAAGAGTTGTGAAGCAGCAGTGCGTCTTAGTACTAAGACGCACCAGTGTGTGTTATGATGATAAGCGCACCGGACGAAAAACCAAGAATCTCTGCTAGAAGTGGTGTATTGTATAAAATTATTTTTTTTGTATGTGAGATCATAATAAAATAATGATAATTCTAAAGTACATGAATTTATTTGCATTACTTTCTAAACTTTATTATGTTACAAAAATTCATATTATTCTAGATTTATTATTTTACAATTATTTACAAATTTACACATTTAAAAATTTTAATAAAATCATTTCACATTAATACAGTTAAAATTTTACAAATATTTTACATAAAATTACAATTACAATTACAATTTTATAATTTCACATACAATTACGATTAGAATTAAAATTACAATTTTAATTTTACATACAATTACAATTACAATTAAAATTTTACAATTACAATCAATTCAGAGTAATACAATTAAAATTTTACAAATATTTTACATACAATTAGAATTAGAATTAGAATTACATTTACAATTCCAATTACAATTTTACAAATATTTTACATACAATTACAATTACAAGTACAATGACAATTTTAGAATTTTACATACAATTAGAATTAGAATTACAATTTTACAATTTGTCATATATAAAATTACAATTAAAATTGCAATTACAATCATTTCACAATAAATTAAATATTACAGTTACAATTAATTAAAAATTTACATTATATATTTTACATACAATTACAGTTAAAATTACAATTACAAATACAAATACAATTTTACATAAAATTTAAATTTAAATTTCAACTACAATCATGACATAATATTTAATAAATATCATGGTCATTTAATATTAAATTAATTAATAAACATCACGATCATGATAACCATCGTAGAAACATCATATTCGACTAAAAAACACATTCAAATTCGCTAACATCATCGTGATCATGATCATCTAACAAAACACAATTAGCATTGTATAACATCATCACAACACAAACATCAAATACACATCTCATGTCAAATAACTCATGCTATCACATACATATCTATCTGCAAGTTGAAAATTAAATGAGCATATCTAACATGACCTAACAATATACACATCATGATGATCACCAACATTTAAATGAAGTACAACTACAACATGAACATAAAATACATGGACCATATCTATATATATATAAATGAATAATGTTAAAAAAATACAATTGTAATATAAATGTCATGGATCAACCGGTGGTACAATGCTCAGTGAATGGTGCAGCCTCGACAGTCGATGGTCCAGCCTGCTCATGATCATAAGTACTGATGGATGCTATAGGCTACTGACTGGATGTGGCTGATGGTCCAACCTCATCTCTATGATGACTGCTGCTAGATGCTAGTGGGGGCTGCTCATCTGGCACGACGCGAGGTGAATGATCATGAGACGATAAAGTTGATGCTCGTAGACTATCGATCACGTGCTACATCTCAACCATGCCTATAACGTGCAATAGTCCTCCTCAGCCATGTAACTGAGGTCGTAGCTCCTACGACATGTCGCATCAGGATGTACATGTCACACGACATGCCTCTCCACATCTCTAATAGCCTACCATCGGCCTGTATGTCTCTGTAATGAGTGGGCCTGATGCCGGCCTCAACCATCAATGCAGTGAGTTGGTCACCCAACTCCATCCTGTATCTAGTATCAAGTCGACCATTCCTAGCAAAAGGCGGTACCAGCGCACCAGCAGGAGCAAGTCTCTCTGCATGGTTGGCCTCCTGATGATCCTCAGCATCTGGCATGCCCTCATCGTCATTAGGATCCACACCAGGATCATGTGGTGGTGTCGGCATGTCATCGCCATCAAAAGAGCCAATGTATGCAAAATATATACAAGTCCACAACAATAATTAGACAATTTCATTACACAATTTAATAAAAACAAGTAAAAGAACATGCTAGAATAAACTTAAATAAAACAGTAATATTACCTCTATCATCTGGCAGCTCATCATCTATGAAGAGGATGTTGGCACACCCTCACCAATCCAATCTAACATAAGGACAGGGGACCATAATGAAGGGATGTAGCTCGTCATCACTGGCTAGCAACTCCAGTGCGTCATGCGATATCCTCACTGGAAACATATTCTCGCCCCTCTTGGGCATCATCTGCCCCTACATGTGCATATGTTCCCTGACCATCGGCCTACGAGGCTGTCGAACAAAATTAGGCTTCGTCTCTGGAAACCTCTCAAAAAATAAACAAAAAATCTCTGAAGAAAAAGGGAAGTTGACCCTCCCTTGTGCATGAGCATGACATCTATCTAAGGTTGTATAGAACTGCTGTAAAAAAATGGCAGACCACCTGACAAGTCGTGGCTCTTGTACTAAAGAATCAACATAATATAAAAGTGAGCAACTAATTCGTTTCTCGTCACTGGTGTTGTGTGAAATGGTTGAAATGAGAAGTGAGAGGCACTACACCTCCTCACTACCAAATGCACCAATACATAACTGACCTCCAGCGACCTAAAAATCTGCAGGAGACATTATTGATGCTCCAATGTATCTCTGGGAGTACAGTAACTGACTCCCTGCTACACAACTAGCTGGAACCTCTGGGAACGAGGGAAAATCCAGCAATCTCCTCAATATCCCTGTAATGAAATATATATCCTCCTCAGTGGCTGTGTACCACTGGTTAGGACCAACCTGGAAAGTGTATCAGTGGGCATTCCACCTATGGATAATATGTCTCAAAAACACACCATGGGCCTTTAGGTAGGTAGCCTCCTCATAGAACTCGAGGAGGCCTACCTACCTTAGGATCCCCTAGGTAGTTGTTGTAATAGGGCGAGGGTACGCATCTCTCTCCCTCTCTTGTGCCTCCCACAGGCGAACAATGTCATACTGCTCTGCCTGTTGTTGCTGTTGTTCCCCCTCTTCTCTATGAATGATTGACATATTAAATAATTTTTTTTTTAATTAAATGAGACATGTATTTAGGAATATACATATATAAATTTTTTTTTTGGGAAAAAAAAAAAACAAACCAGTCGGTGCGCCACAAAAAGCAGTCATGCACTGGTTTCGGTGCGTCGTTTGTTTGTCATGCATTAGGGGCGGTGACCCATATGACAGTAAACTCACTGTATGCAGTGCACCTAAAAATTTGTAAAGAACCGTTGACTATGTATGGTGTTAGGAGTGTGGTGCACTGACTAAAATCTACGCCCCGGCACGTATATTTGTGTCAGCGCACCGACTTCCTGACTAATTACATAGTCAACGGTGCAGTATTTTACCAGGATGCATTGTTGACCCTATTAGAATGCTGAATGTGGTGCACTAACAAACATCGGGCCAAATATTTTAGTCAACGCACCGTGTTGCCACTATTCCACATGGTCAACGATGCGGCTAGCTAAACATTAGGGGAATTTTGAGGTCTAAAATGGGCCTCCTAAGATAAATGTACAACAAAAATAAACTTTATAACAACCAATAGGATTCAAGATGATGATTTCAACCACGGGGGATGATTCACCATTTTTTAAACAAAAGGGTAAAAATATTAAAAAATAATAAAATAATAAAACTACTTTTTCAACTCGTATTTTCAACTTATCTCCCACACATTGCTCTCGGGAGTGGGAAGAGCTGCTGGGATGCAAAATTTAATTATCCAAGTGAGGCTCCTTGTTGCATACTTTTGATAGACCCTGCTACACGGAAAATGAGAAATACATGTAAAACGTGATTGCAAACATGTTTTTTCATGTATTTCTCATTTTTCATGTAGCAGGGTCTATCTAAAGTATGCAACATGGGTAATCCTTGGATGAGGAATTAAAATTTTCATCCAATGAGTACTCCTGCTCGAAATTTGAGTTAAAACTTTGGGAGATAAGTTGAAAATATGAGTTGGAAAATAGTTTTTTCATTTTTCTCCTCTAAATTTGATGATGTCATCAAATCTTATTTGATTTTTTCCACTATTATTTTATAATTTCCTTAGGAGGCCCATTTTAGACCCTAAAATCCCCTAATGAGACCACACCGTTCTTTTTTTTTTAATTTTAAAATAACGCGGTGCGCCTTTCGATACTGCCCTAGGAATGGTGTGGATATCGTTAGCACCGATTTTGGTGTGGCTTGTAAATTTTACAGGTAGCACCGCTTACCGGTGCGAGCCGAATGGCTCATGCGCACTACGTGGATTTTTTTTTTCTTTTAAATGGTTAATTTTAAGGTTATTTGAAATTCTAATCTGCTAAAAAGCTTAAATATGGAAAAAACAAGAAAAATACTTGTACATTTTGCCATCGAGGCATATTAGCTGTAGAATTTGCGAAAGAAAATTTGCCCACCATTTTGCAAAATGCAAGTTGGAGATTGGTGGGCAATGCACAGCAGCAGTGCATGCAATGTGTGCAATGGGAGCACCGATGTCAAGGTGGCTCAAACAAGGATAAATTGCACTGGTGCTTGAGATCACTGAAGCACTGAGGAAAGTGAAAAATGTAGTTTTTGGCCGTAATTTTTTTTTATTTAACCCTGTTCCGGTGCGTGGAGTTTTATAGGCGCACCAATGCTGTGTCTTACAACTACACCGGGTGGTTTCTATTTTGGCACGGTGTTTTATGACGCACTGGTGCGGTTTCTTAATACTGCACTGGGCGGTTTCTGTTTTGGCGCAGTGTTTTATGATGCACCGGTGTGAAATAGTTGTAAAGCACCAATGCTCTATAGTAATACGATGCACCGGGTTGGTGTGTACGAAGCACACGATGTCCGGTGTGCCAATGTTTTGTGTGCACTGATGCTTTCTATTATCGAGCACACCGGTGTGGTTTAGGATGATAAGCGCACCGAGAGGAAAACATCTAAAAAAACCCTCTGCTTGCCAACCTCCTCTAGTAACCTCCACTAGAAACAGATGTATGGGGTATTTTTATAAGGGGTTCCTCAAAAACATCCACTTACCTAAGTGAAATAAATGGCTCATGAAAGATCGCATGGAAAAAAAAATTTCTTTTTAATGGTTATTTTTAAGGTTATTTCAAATTCTAATCCGCTAAAAAGCTTAATTATGGAAAAACTAGAAAAATATCTGTACATTTCGCCGTCGAGGAGGCATATTGACTGTAGAATTTGAAAAATAAAATTTTCCCACCATTTTGCAAAATGCAAGTTGGAGATTGGTGGAAAATGCACATCAGCAATGCATGCAATGGGTGCAATGGGAGCACCATTATCAGGGCAGCTTAGAGAAGGGGAAATGGCACCGGTGCTTGAGAGCTCTGGAGCAATGAGGAAAGTGAAAAATGCAATTTTTTGGCCATAATTTTTTTTGTATTTAACCCTGTTCTGGTGCGCGGGGTTTTATAGGCACACCAGAGTGATTTCTTACAACCACATTCCAAGGCTTCGTTTGGCGCAATGTTTTATGATGCACCAAGCATAAAGTGCTTGTAAAGCACCAATGCTCTATAGTAATATGATGCACCTAAGTGATGTGTACAAAGCACACGATGTTCTATGTGCCAACAGCGAGCACACCGATGCTTTCTATTATTGGATGACGGCGCTTTAGATGATAAGCGACCAAGAGGAAAACATCTAAAAACCCTCTACCTCGTCAACCTCCTTGAGTAACCTCCGCTAGAAATGGATGTATGGGGTATTTTAGAAGGGGTTCCTCAAAAAAATCCACTAGAGGGTCTTTTCCTTGTAGTGATATTACTTCCTCTAATTCCTTGCTAGAGGATTCTCCATAGGTTTGATACTCTCCATGTGGAACTTCTTCAATATCTTGTTGGCATACTTACCGTTAGAGACAAAAGGTTCCCTGTCTCCTTTCCAAATTTCCAAACCAAGGAAATAATGCATGAGCCCCATGTCCTTCATCTAGAATTATCTTGCAATATCCTCTTTGCAATAGTTGACTGCACGAAAATATAGTCCTTCACCTATGACGGCGAAATGAGAAAAATCTGTGGACTGGGCTTATCTTTACCTTCACACTGCCATTCAATTACAAGAAAATAAAATCCCTCACATTCCATACCGACACAATTTCTCCAAGCTCTTACTCTGAATCTATAAACAAAATAATTTATGTGCTCCTCTGTAATGATCCTGCTTCCTCCTACTCCTCAAAGTCGTCCTCAAGTTCATTCCAACTGACGACCATCACTAACAAAGAAATGGAGAGAACACATATCACACCACAACACTCTCTCGTTGAACATATCTCACTACAACAATCCCTCAGCGTGCAACCACACCACTGTCCTTCCAAACCCGCAATGTGCAGCTTAGCACTTCCACCGATGAGTCAACCAAGTAGCTTCACACTCGCTCTAAGCGGTGAATATGATATCACACCACAACGACTCCCATGGATGGTCATAATGGTCGCTATAGACCTTCGTCAAATCATCAATGCCTAGCGATAACGTTCACCTCGGCTTTGTAACTATAAATCAATTATGTCGACAAGCCCAAACTTATTTTTCTTGAATCAACTCCACAAGCACTTGAAAATTATGAAAAAAAAACATTCACCAAAATATTTATTTCCCTCAGCCGAGAAGGGGCAAGGCCCAGGCCCTTTCGGGATCTGATACCAAATTAAAAACTGATCACTATATTAATTGATCAAATAATGTTACATATAAATACATGTAGTGTTGCCTCAAGATATGTAGACTATCTTAGACACATAATCACTTGGTTGAGAGAATATCTCAACAATACACCAATCTAGGAAACAAATAGATCTAAACAACTCCTAGAGAATAGGAACAAACTCCTTTACATGGAAAGAATCACAACTAAGACAAGTAGGAATTATATTTTCCAATTTCTGTCAAGCAACTGAGTTTGCCACATAATTATAGAGCTCCAAATTTTCCTCCCAACTAGTGATAATCACTACATCATACTAAAACTCCCGTCCAAACCATATTCGTATCCGGAACAATTTCTATGAGGTGAACTTGCCAGGTCCAACCCTAAATAACTTTGTCCCAACAGAGATGGTCTAGGATTTTTTAAACTGAGCACACAAGCTTCAATTATAATTCCACTAGCCAACCAAATCAACAATTCCTTACGTGACCTTTTAAGTAACTCCACAAAGTAACTAAATATTTACACATTTACTCATGCATTATTATCAATAAAGGTAAGAGTGTGATGTGTAATTTTGTGCCTCTTTAAAATAAAAATAACAATTAAACATTATGTTCTAAATAGAAAAATAATGTGGGCTATAATTTTAAAAAAAAAATGAATATGTTGTAAAGTAATTGTAAGTAAAAAAAATGTGTGAATAAGATGTTTAAATTTTAAGCTTTTCAAAAATATTTCAACAATAAATTTAAATAAACTATTTGAATACCCATGTTAACTAATTTATGTGGGTATCAACTTCATATATAGATCTATATATAGAAAAAAAATAAGTTTTTATAGTTAAATTTTTTATACTCTATTTAACATTCATAAATACAATTTAAACTATGAAAAATAACACATTGTATTTTTCACTCTAAAAATGTTTACACTTGAAGAAATTATATATATATATATATGCAATATAATGTTGTAGATTATTTTAAAAGATTATTATTATTATGTATTTAGTTTTAGATATTAATATCCTACTTATATTATTTAGATATATTATTTACATAAAAGTCAACATAAGCATTCATATTTCATAAATTAAGAACTTGTAATATGAGTCTATAAAATTATTTGCAAGCTTATGCATTGATATGTTATGTATTCATATGTATGATTATATATATCTTTGTTTTAAATAATAATTTGACAATTATAGTTAGTATTGACAATTAAATCACTGGAGTATAAAGAAATATATAATTTTATTATTGCTTAAAAATTTTAGGAGAAATGTTGGGGTGATAAAAGGTTAAAGAGATAAATAAAATTTTGATATTATAAGGAGGTGATGAACTCCAATCTTGAAAATAAAATTAAAAAGACTTACTTATCTAGACTCGAAATGAAAAAAATCTTCTCTTATATTTCATATCTTATTCTTATATTCCATTTAGTTTTTAAAATATTGATCACACTACCAACCTTTTTCACCTTTCAAATTAGGACAATTATAGTCATATTAAAACACTTCTAAACATAAAATTAAATGTTAAAAAATTTCTAATAACCAGTTTTTAAGATTTAACCAGACGTAAATATCAATAAACATTCTACATCATACCCCACACACACATATATATATATATATATATATATATATATATATAATGCATAATTAAATAATATAATTATTTTAATATAATCTTAAACTTTATCTTAAAATATTTATATTTTAGTATAGAATGTGTTAAAAGATTATATTATTAAAAAAAACAATTTGAACTTATTTTTCATACTTACATTAAAAACCTTAAAATTTAAAAATTTATGCAAATTATTTTGTTAATTATTTTTTTATTGAATTTGAGATGGTTTTAAATAAATTTGATTATTATTACGATCTAGTTAAAAGATAATATGATATTTTAATATATTGTTATTATTATGTCTAACTTTATTAATATTGGATAATATATTTTGAAAGATTTAAAAATAAAATAAAATTATATATAATATTTACTATTAAAATATATAATTATAATAATATAAATTAAAAATATATATATAATAAATATCATATCATACTAAATGATAATTTAATAGTACACCTTTTTTCTTTATGTAATCTTATTTGTTAATAATATTATTATATGAAATATTGTCTAAATAGGACTTCGTACCTAATTATGCTCTGAGCTCCATTACAAACTTCTAAGCAGTATGTATGGCTCCATTTACTGTAGTTTCAAAAAAAATCACCATTGTTTAGATTTCTAGAATACAAAAATTCACCCTTGTTTAGATTTCTTGAATACAATCATCATGTTTATTGATTTAGTTAAAGAATTGAATCAATGAATAAATTTGAAAAGTTAAATTTAATTATAATTCGTTCTATTTTATGATATATATATATTTTTTTTATGTTTGGTAGAACTTTTCATTTTTCTCTTTTTTTCATTTTTTTTTTAACTCCATTTTCATCAACGTGTCCAAATACATCACCCATTGAACCTGTGATGAGTGCTATAATAGCGCTCCTCATCACTGTTTAACAAAGACCAACGTTCTATCTTATGATTTTGAAATATTTTATGATTTTGCAATTAATCTTCCGTGAGATCAGAAAAACCTAGTTTCTTATAAAGCTAAGAAAAATTATATAGAAAATAATAAAATGTATACAAATTCATTTTACAAAATGCTTTTTTTTAATAGATATATAAAAATAAGAATGGTGGTATGTATATGACTACTTATTTGCATATATAAATTGAGTGTATTTAGTTCATTAAGTTGAAGTGATATGTGTGAAAATAAAATTATTTGAAATATAAAACTATTTAAATTTCAAGTATATTTTTACTTTAAAAGTGTCTATAACGTCCAAATTATTGATTTTACATATCTTATTAAAAGAAACTAGATCGAAATATATTTTTCACATCTTTCAGTATATTTTTAAATACCGAGGAGAGTTAGTGTAGTAGCAATAACTTGAGGAAGATCAAAGTTGATGGCTCTGATATGAGGTTAGGCATCAAGTATGAGACTCAACGCATCCCCGTGGCCTCCGCCCACGTCCACCAGCATGTTGACGTGTTTGAAGCCATCATAAATACCCAAGATCCCTGCCATAATGGCCTTTGTCACTGACACCATGGCTCTGTTGAAGATGGCGTTGAACTCCGGATTGCATCTTTACAAATATTATGCAGAGGCTTATAGAAGCTACCCATGATACTTGAAAACAAGAGATAAAAGGCAAGCAATGATCACCCATTTACAATTGTTGCAATAGATCCTAATATTTTCACTAGAGCATCTTGCTTGTTGAAAGACTGTAAGCTTAAAAGAGTAACACCTTTTATGACATTTTGTTGACCATATTCCACATATTGGAGACTCTTTTCACCAGGGAAGGTAAAAGTAAAGAAAATGGAGCGGTGACTGCCACCAAATCTAGATGGATCACCGATTATATAGCTAAGAGTTGACCTCTCAGTCTGAGCCCTGCCAATATATTTTGAATTATCCAAATGTATTTTGAGTTGAATAGGATCATTTGATTTCTAGTCTTTTGATTGATCATTGATGCACATTTTCTAGATGTATAAACTATAAACTATGAATATGCACCAGAAGGGTTCATGATGAGTTGAGATTGTGGACTCGAATATCACATTTCGCATTCATTAGTAGATCGGCATGGGCAACCAAGAATAATCTTGTTTGGCTTGAGTTAAACATAAAAATAGTGAAATGAGAAATTTAGAAGAGCCATTTTACAAATTTCATAGCCACATGTTAAAATCTCTAGCACAAGGTGGTAACAACTCATTTAGTACTAGATTACTGTTCTATTCTCTATTACAAACTATTACAAAAACTTGTTGCAAATTGTTAATTCATTGTTACCGTCTTGTTTAGTATGTTACTTTTCTATCTAGGGTTTTGCAAATATGTAGTAAGGAATGCAAATGCACCATTGCTAAAATGCATTAAGGAGTTGCATTGTTCATAAAAACTAAAACGCACATGGTTTTTTTTTATTGTTCCAAAATTTTGATTTCATATCACAGTTTTAATTTATAGTTTATAATAGGATGTCATAATTTGAGTATTATACCTTGTGGTGTCTAGGTGGTATAAACTAATTCAAAAACCCTTTGAGGAATGTGATGAACGTAGCTTGAAATTAGTTCAAGCTAGCTAACTTGGGGCCCTTAACTTTGCTAAGGAAAAACGACAATACTGGGAAGAGGGAATTTATGAATGTAAAATTGGGTTTTCATTTGAATTTTAATGTCCAGTCCCTTTGAGTGATTTCTAATGTACAAGTGATTGAGTGTGAATTTACTAAATAATTTTATACAACTTCTTATAGAAGATCTAAGGCAAACACTTCTATGATCCGTGAAAAGGAAATATAGTAATAGTTTTGATTCATTTTTTTGTTTTGATTTTGGTTTGACTCAAAAAATATATGGTGTTTTTTTCTAATTACGGTTTGATCAATTTTTTGAACAAGGAAAAGTTCTTCACAATTATGCAACTATTATGGAATTTCATTTGAGGTTGTGCCAATTGTGAACATTATTTTCTTGCCATAAGGTAAGTTCTACTTTAGAATGTTCTTTTTAGAATGATTTTTAATGTCCTTTGTAAAATTATTTTTATTGAAAAACAATATGTTGAGCCCACAAGATCAAGAGTTTTTTTAATTGTCTTATGAGCAGTTATATGTTAGAATTTGTTCTAATTGCTAAGTTATCAAGAGTTGGGGCGATACACAATAGTGTTCTAATTCGAATATGATGGCATGGATTTTGTTCTAATTTCTACTTTATCAAAAACTGGGGTGATACACAATAGTCATCTAATATGTATAAGAGGGCAAGGCGTTTTCTTCTAGGAAGCCAAATGTGTGTTATTGGATATTCTAGTTATGTACCTTCAAAAACTTACATTGAAGAAGTGGTCAAAGAAATTAGTAATGGTGAAAGAGGAGAGTGCCCAATTTGTCTTCAATGAGTTGAAGATACATTCATGGTTTGTTGTGTACATCATATGTGTCATCAATGCTTACTAACAAGCTGGTGTAGCTCTTTGTGTGGTGGTTGTATTGCTTGTGCTAATTCTAGTTAATTTTCTTTGTATGACTAGATTAATTTGTTTGCATATTATTGTTTATTATTATCTTTTTGTGCAAGTCAAGATACAAAGGTGTCACAGTGAGCTAAATACATTGAGTTATTTTTTTATTAAGTTAAAAATAGGGGTTTGCATAATTATATATTTTACAAGGATCATGCCATTATGTGTCGAGCATTTTTTAAAAATCAATGTCTATATATACAATTTCAAGGACTGCCATAACTCCTCACATAATTATTTAAATTGTGCTAGCTCAATGCAATAGCACCTACCATGTCGAAGGTTGGTAGTTCGATTCCACTGTACCCTAACATGAATTATTCAATGATATTGTAACTTATTTTAATTAAATATTATTATATTGATTTATTTTAATGGTGAGATAACTTTTTGGATTCATTGTTTTATATTGTGTCTAGAGAAACAATAGATAGGATTAAAGGCATTTTCTCCATAAAGACAATATGTATTTATTTCCAACTATTTTATTTGGGTAGACAAACAAAAAATTGTCTTTGGGAAGACAAAAATGAAATAAGAAACAATAATGCTTCTGTTATATATTGTCTTCATAGAGACAATTTTTTACTACAATAATTTGAGACACCCACTTAAAGACAATATTCAAGACAATACAAAAGTTTATTTTTGTCTCAAGTTAATACAATTTACCCAAAAATTGTCTTAAAACCCCCCTTGTAGCGCAACAATTATCTCTAGAAAAACAAAAATAAAAGTGTCTTTAGAGAGACAAAAATGCTTGTGTTATATATTGCCTTTATAAAGACAATATTTTAAAACAATTTAATTTTAAGAAAAAATATTTTTATTTTTTATGTAAATTTTGTAGTACCTTTCTATTTTCATATTTTTAAAGGGAAATTTGCTATACAAATTGTATCATTTACGGTAATCTCAACCTACCCGAAGGAAACCAGTTCTGTTGGCCACCGTATCGAGTTAAAAGCTGACGAAAACATAAATTGTCTTTTTTTTCTACTTACAGCCTTGATTACTTCAGTATGTCCATAATATTTGCAACTAAAACAAAAAATATTAATAATATATGCCAAAAACATAGAAAAAAACTAGGCATTTAAGCATAAATATCATCGGAAGAGTCCACTGGTGCTGGGTCTTTGGTAGTGGTGCCTAACAGTTGTTCACGGGGTTGCATATTTTGAAGTTGTCGCTCTTTCTTTTCAATTCTGTCATTTTTCTGAATTTGAACTTTAAACATCTCATGCATGTCTTGCTTCATTTGCTGAAGTTCAAACAGAATTGAAGAATTAACATCCTTTTCTTCCTTGCTAGACATTTCCTTTGCAAGAAGGCATTTCATTTTCCATTATATCTTCACTGTTTGCTAGAAGAGGGATACACGACCTCTCGTGCTTCCTGGATCTATTATGAAGTCCATTTTTGAAATATTTTCTTCCATATATTCATCATCACTATCAGTTTGTCGTTCCCAACCATGAATTTTATTTCTGATTTGAACCAAGTTCCCAGATTCATACACATGAGATATATCCCGCAATACTTTCTCATTTGTCTTCCTTCCCCTTCGACTTCGTCCTCCAGCTTGAGTACTTTGTCTAGGGCGATTAACTCGGCTAGTTTTCCCTTTAGCCATAATGAACAAACAAAAATTTACGCCCCAAAATCTAGAAAGAAACCCTATGTGTAGAAAGGAATCAGTAATATGCCCAAAACAAACTGTGTTGGTCACCTTCGAAATCGATCAAATCCCCAGAACCTTTGTGTTTGTGCATAGGATTATAGAATAGTCAAATTTGTTAATTAACACAACCGTATTACACCTGTTTAAAATTTGATTTTTGCAGATAGGAGATTTGTAGAAATGCCAAAGACGGTTCCACCACAGACTTAAATGCAAATGCCCTTGACAAGAATGACTCAGAAACAGGATACCATTACCCTATCTATAAAGATCAATATACGCATTAAATCTCCCCGTTATATCTTCATACCCAACATAAACGTAAAAGGAATGGAATTTATCAATAGTAGCCAGCTCCAACCAAGCATAAACTTAAGACTGATGTTGAATGTAATTCAAAAGATAGGGAAAAGGATGTTGTGAAATGAAAATCCCCAGTAAATTGCTTCCGACCCTATACTGGAAATAAAAGTAATTTGACACACAGGGACGGACATGTTCCAAAATACCAACCCAGAAGAAACCTACAAAAAACAAGCTAAGACCATAGGATTTCATGCAGGAACTCCTATCAACCATATTTAGCGTAAAGAAGAGATTAAAGGTCTGAGAAATCCTTACAAGGATGCCAATGAAGGGCATAGGAAAAAATAATGATACATTGACACAGTAGGTATAAAAAAAGGACTTCGAAAGTGTGGTTCAGTTTTTAGAGAGATCGCCTCCTCTTCTCTATACCATCCAGATAAGTAAATAAACACAGAATTAACCCATTGGAAATCCAGAAAAACTAGAGAATGAACAGATACACAGTGGTGACTTCCATTCATGATTTGCAGAGGCAAAAAAGGAAATTCGAGTTGAAGGATGAAAGGAAAAAATGCCATGACATACCAATTTATGTTCCTCCAATGTCGCATGCTAGCCTGCTCCAATGTTGTAGTAAACTTCTGTCTCAATGAACTTTTGAATAAACACTGTCGTGGTTGACTATAGCTTTCGAAGAGAGAAGGCTCATAATAATCGTCTTCACGCTACCATCTTACCTTCATTAAACCCCCTGACAAATTCGAGATGAGATTGACATCACCTTGGATGCGTATTAATTTACAAGAGTGGGAAGGACCACCGCCTAAACTTTGAACTGAAGGAATGTAGAGGTCATCCACCACGTGGAGCCTCATGCCTTGTCCTTTCTTCCTGGCACCCCGATTGGGGATGAGATCTGTCTCTTTATAAAAGAAGTTTTAATGGGTGAAGTTCTACATTCCAAGCTTGATGAGAGTGATTAATATCAAGTTGACACTCAGTGTTCTTACAGGCCCAATTCACCAAATAATCCGTTGCCTCATTGCCTTCATGACGTACATGTTTGGAGATAACGTATCCTATTTGACAAAGGAGTTGGCCAATCTCTTCGATAAGTCTGGCTATTCTCCAAATTTTACTAATTTTATCCCATTGAGTTCCTTGCTGAAGTTTTTTTAATATTTCGACTCACATTGCAGAGTCCCTTTCAACTATAATTCTTTGATAATCTTCCCGGATTGCTATAACTAGACCTTGATTTACTGCCATTAAGTCTGCTTCATTATTAGTGGCAAATCCCATTGGGAATGAATATACTCTACAAACCTTTCCAAGAGAGTTTCTGAAGACTCCACCAATCCCTGCCTAACCAGGGTTACCTTTAGAAGCCCCATGAAAGTTTAATTTCAAGAAACCCTCCAGTGGTGGATTAAAAATTGATGGAGTTGACTGTAGGTTAGTTTTGATCTTCCATAATGATATCTCTAACATTTTAGACTTTAAATTTAGATTAGCTAAGATTCTAGCCTCCCTAGCATTAACTACCCAATCATCATCCACCCAACGTTCAACTAGTATGGTTTCTCGAATATTTTCCACAGTTGCTTTCCAAGTTTGGAGAACTTGCCTCTTTTCTCCTTTAAAAATTGTATGGTTCATTTCTTTCCATATTCCCCAAAGGATAAATCCTATGGATAATCTCCAAGCCCGATTAACCACTTCGCTTTTATATCCTCCTTTTCTCCAGTTGCAAATAGTTACGTTGACGTGGTGTTATCCCTATCTGTCTGACCAAACAATGTTTCATTGAGCTGCAATATCTCATTACAAACACAACAATTATTAAATAAATGTTCAATAGTTTCCTCATTCTGTTTGCACATAATACAAAAAGAAGGACCCTGAACTCCTCTATTTTGCAAATGATCCCAAGTTAAAGTCTTCTTATGACTTAAAAGCCACATAAAATACTCAACTTTAGGCCAGAACTTCGCACTCCATATTTTATTCCAGATTGGTACTGCAATATCCTAATGATTATTTGATTTAACGTAGTAGGATTATTTTATCGTGAACATACCTTTTGTTCTATAACCCCATCGTAGAATGTCCTCCCCAGCTGTAGCTACCAATGTTCTATTTTTCATCTCTCTATCCAAATTATTCCATTGGGCTGTTGCTGGTGCATTAGTCCATTGTTCTCTTTTTTTCCAAACTCGCCATTGTCCTTCCTCCCGACTATTCCAATAATTGTGCAATAGTCTTTGATTTGGTAGATTTGTGAATAAAAATATTTCACCCAAATCCAATCGACTAAACATTTTCTCTCTCTGCTGCCAAGAATCTTCCCAAAAAAGTGTTGTTTGCCCTCCACGAACTTCCCAGAAACTGTGTTGTCAGATTAGAACCCTATTCATAGCTGCTAAATTCCATATATTTGATCCTTTGGGGCTGATATCTATTTTCAAATTCCCAACATTTGTTGTAGGCATTTCATATTTAGTTTCCCAAATGTGTTTCCAAAGATCCGGTCCTCCTTGAACCCATCTCCACCATAAATTTACACACATGACTTGATTTAGAATATAAGGATCTCAAAGTCCTAGTCCCCTGTTTTTTTTGTTTTTATAAGTTTTTCCCATGATAAGAGTGCCCATTTCCTCATATTTTGCGCTCCTTGCCATAAGAATTTTTTAAATAATCTAACCATATTATCGCATACTGTTTTCGGTGTTGCTCTACCCGATAGTTGATAAATAGGAATTTCTTGCAGTACTGATATGAGAAAAATGACTCTACTTGGGGCATTGAGTGCTCTTAGAGCCCAGTTCTGAAGGTGTTTATGGAGACTATTAAGCAGATCTTCCCAACTTGATTTCATGAAAGAGGAAATATTCAATGGAAAACCCAGGTATTTTATTGGAAAGGTTCCAATTTGGAAACCCAAAGTCCTTGAAATAAATCGTTGGGTTGCATTGGTGGTGCTAAAAAAATAAACACTAGATTTATTAATATTGATCATAGTTCCTGAAGCTTGCATGAAAATATTGAGGATTTCCAGAATATCTTTTGCTTCTATTAAGGAAACTTGACAAAAGAGAATAATATCATCAACAAATTGTTGATGCGAGAGAGTAAGATTGTTGCCCCATAAATTCAAACCTTTCAATCAATTATCTACAATTTTAGCATTTATAAGTCAGCCAAGTCCCACAGCAGCTATTATAAATAGAAAACGGGAAATGGGATCACCTTGACGCAGACCCCGAGTTGCGTTAAAAGGCTGACTAGGAGCTCCATTAAGACGGATGGAGTAATTAGGGGTTGAAATACAAGAAAACAACCACTGCGTCCATCATCCATCAACACCAAAAGCTAATAAAACCTCCTTCAAGTAAGACCAGTTTAAACGATCATATGCTTTAGAAAGATCTAACTTAATCAACATACCTTTGACTTTCTTCTCTTTCAGAGAATGCATTGCTTCTTGAACCATAACTATCCCATCCAATCTCTGTCTTCCTTTTACAAATCTAGTTTGCTCCGGAGAAATAATATTGAGGAGAATTGGTTTCAACCTGTTAACCATTATTGTAGAAAGGATTTTATAAATAACATTACAGAAGGCTATAGGACGGAAGCCTGAAGGCGTATCAGTCTGAGAATACTTTGGTATCAAAGTGATTAGAGTTGAATTCAAAGCTGGATACACATTCCTTGTACGCCTGGACTCTTCTACCATTTCCCAGATATCCTGTCCCATGAAAGACCAGGTGGCCTGATAGAATTCAAATGTAAAACCATCTGGACCTAGAGCTTTCTGTTTAGGAAGATTTTTAACTACATCTTCAACCTCCTCCAAGGTAATACTCCGCATTAAAGCTAAATTCTTTTCCCTAGAAACTATAGAGGGAATATGAGAGGTGATTTGCCTAATATCAGCTTCTCTGTTATTAATAGGTTCAGTTACCATATCCTGAAAATGTCTTACTAACATATCTTCCATTTCATTATGCTGATATACTTTATTACCATTCACGTCTTTCAATGAGAATATCATATGGTGTTGTCTTCTTTGAATTAGGGATTTATGAAAGAAAGTAGTATTTTTTCCCCTTCTTTTAACCATTGCACTCGAGATTTCTGCTTCCATAATATCTCTTCCTATTTTCTCCTTTCTTCTAATTCACTAAGAATGATTCCTTCTTGTTCTGCAAGAATTTCCATTCGTCCCTGTAAAATTATCTCCTGCTGATTCTGTTTCATTTTATCTTAAAGATTACTCATCGTTGACTGAATATTTCCAAATTGGCCAGATTTTGATTTCAGTTTTTAAATGTTTCATACGTAACTGAAAAGTATGCACTCTATTTCTCCCTTGGATATGTGTCGATTTCCACTATTGCTTAACTTTTTCGAGGAAAGTAGGATCTCTTAACCAAAATAGTTCAAATTGAAAAGGCCTATTTTTGGGAACATCTTTAATATCAAATTGCAAACTCATAGGCCAATGATCCGATCCTAAAGCAGGAAAAATTAAAGCTTCATAATGCACGTCTGGACTCACCAAATCCTCTGAGACTAAGAATCGATCAAGACGAGAGGCTACCTGATGTGTTTCCCCCCTACGGTTATTCTAGATAAGACAATTTAATTTGAGACACAAGCTTAAAGACAATATTTAAGACAATGTACAAGTTTTCTTTTGTGTCAAGTTAACACAATTTACCCAAAAAAAAATATCTTAAATATTATCTTAAAACTCCCTTTATATTATAAACCCTTTTGTGTTGTAATTACATGAAAATTTTGATTTTTCATATTTTTCAACTAGAAATATTAAAGCCAAATGTAAAACGGTTAGTTTCTATATGGGAAACCGATAGTTATTTAATATGCTCGAAACTCTTTGGTTGTTTTCACTAGCTCTGCATTCTATGTATAGAAATTTCCATGAAATTTTTTGACTTAGTTTATTATCGATAGATTTGTCTATAAATTAGACAAATTAATAATGATCCCTCGTCTCGTCAATGGTATCTTAAATCTTGCCTCTCGTATCAAAATGACTTTATCTGTTTAATTTTCTTTATTTATAAAATTCAAAAAAAATAAAAGTTTATTTATAATCTTTTTAATTTCTATAATAAATTTCGATTTTTGTAAAAATCGAAAAGATTGAACTTATTATAATGCGAGAAAATTTGGATTCAATTTTTGATGTGACATATTCGAAATAATTGCATAATTTGGCATGCCATAAAGTACATCAAGGAGATGAAGCGACGGGTCAATGAATTGAATAGGGATCTCCTCTCTGAAAAAAGAATTGAATAGGGATCTCGTGCCGTAGCCGGAGGTCCATCAATCGGAAAACAGTAGCAAAGAAGCCAATCTCGGACATGGATTCAGGTTCTGCACTACCCTACGGTGAGTACTCGCCATCGAATTTTTGACGATTTAAACCTTTGATCCCGAAAATAGTACCATGAACTATTTCATCGAATGTTAAATAGTGCCAAGGATTTTTTAAGATAATATTCAACTTTTTGGATGCTCAATCTCTTTTAGTTTAACTGATTTGCTTTGCTTTCTTGAGCTGCAATGTTTACAAATTAAAACTATGTATATAGAGTTATTTATTTTATTAATGATGAGATGAGATAAGTAAATTTAAGTATGAATTATTATTTAATAACATAATTTTAATATTTTTTTAAAATTTACATAAAATGTTTAGGTTGAAAAATATAAAAAATGTTAAAGTAAAGCATATTTATACAAAAAAATAATAACAATGTATACAAATTTATTTTTACAAAATGCTCTCATCTTATAGATACATAAAACAAGAGTTAGGTGAAGGTATATATATAACTACTTATTTGCATACATGAATTGCTTGCATTTAGTTTATTTGGTTGAAGTTATATGTGCTTGCATTTAGTTCATTAGGTTAAAGTGATATGTGCGAAGATGGAATTATTCGAAATATAAAAATTTTCATTAAAAAAATTATGTAAATAAATTTCAATTATATTCTTATTTAGTTCATTAAGTTAAAGTGATATGTGAAGATGAAATTATTTGAAATATAAAAAAAATCATTAAAAATTTATGTATTTAAATTTCAATTATATTTTTTATTTTAAAAATATCTATAACTTCCAAATAATCGATTTTACATAATGTATTTGTCACATCTTATAATATATATTTTTTAATTTAAAAATAAAATCTTAGTATATATTTTTTAATTTAAAAAATAAAATATAAGATTTTATTAAGATTTAATATTTTATTTTCTAATTTCTTATTATTTTTTTGAAAACTTTTTCTCTTAAATTAAATATTAAATTATTTTATTTAAAAATTAATATAAAATAAAAATAATTAGATGATTGAGTTGTTTATAAAAAAATATATATCTATTATTTTAAAAAATAATAATTATAAAAGATATTATAGCAGTAAATAGTGCTTATCATTCATCTAAAACATTTTAAATTATTAAAATAGATATAACCATTCAAACCCTACAGGTCAGAGGAGCTCTTCTCATCACTAGCCCTGGAAAACAGTTATTACCACGTGGCTTTTTTACCAAGTTTATAATCAACTTTTGAAATAGAAATAGGGTTGTTTGAGTGAGTGGTGTACCAATAATTGAAAATAGTTGAAGATGGGATGTGCAACACGCGATCAAATTAGTTTTCAAACATTAACATCAAAAACGATGACCAGAAGATACACCGTAACGTTGAGACAAAACAAATATTCATGAAAAGTAGCTAACGACATGCTCAATTATGGTAATAATAGAATAGAAAAACTTCAAATATGCGATTACATCATGATTAACTCTATCATTAATAAGGTACAAAAGTGCTGTAGGAATACATGCATATTGTAAACATTTAGCACTTGATTGCTTCAATAACTTTATTTATCAGTGGTTTATTAAATTACTTTCAAACATGAACATCATAAACGATGACTCGAAGATACACCGTAACGTTGAAACAAATCAAATATTGATGAAAAGTAGCTAACTTAATGCTCATTTATATTAATAATAGAATAGAAAAACCTCACATATGCGATTACCTCATGATGAACTCTATCATTAAGCAGTCTGCATGGCAGATGGAATACCCGCTAACTTTGCTAGTAGTAATGTAGTAAACTAAATTTGTATGCAATATAACTCTGCTATATAATGTAGTAAACCAACGTTGTAACTTTGTATCCATTCTGAGAATGACAAACTTGAGCCTCTAAAGAAAGTAAGTGTTGCTTTCTCGTTTCGGCGGGAATTCACAAGCAGAAGAACTGAGGTGAAAGAAAGAAAAGGGGTAATTTGCCCAGGAATTCATCCAATAAAATAAGGTAGAATAAGGTAAACAATCTGACATACCTTTAAGATTAGATTGGACTGGATCCCGAACATACCCCTTCTGCAAAGACATTATCATGGCTATCCACAGGTTTTCGTATGTACTGTCAGATATTCTGAAGCACACAAAACACTCTCCAGTAATCAAGAGGAGAGTATTATGGAATGAAATGAATGTATTACCCCAAACATGTTAAAAAAAATTAAAAGAATGACTTGATTTCGTAGGGATGGAGGCTTAAATTATAAAGGCTATAGCTCTGTCGTAATGCTAGCAGTCGCATTAACGCTTCTATAATTTTTAACATAAAAATGTGTAATACATTTTTAAGATAAAAATGTGTAAATAAATGTTGAAAATACAGGCCGGCAAATGACTGATATGTAGTTCTGTATAATTTCTATAACTAGAACTCTAATACATTATTTAATTTGCGTATAAGTGCGAAGTATTTGACCACAGTGTAGAACATGGGTCGAAGTTTCCAGGCTGACAATTGCTGCTATCTTTACTGGGTTTACTAACGAGCAAGGCCAAATTACGACCACCTCATTCGTTCAGAAAATGGTACACCTGAAAGTGGTAGAGTCTCCTATCTTTAGACTCTGGATGCTCTCAGCAAGTTTTTCGAGGTTCTGTACAAACAAACCCCAGTTAGAAAGGTATAAATATATTTGCCAGAGATTCTTTATTTTAAATTTCATGTAATTCTGCTTTTTATCTTTTAAAATAACTGTCATCTTGGTAGGAAAGTCATCTTGCTGAATTTACTCGCTTGCAACTGACGATGGATCGCACCGGGAGACCCCTCGTACAGCAACACAGTAGATGGACCCAATGCCAAGTAGGTTAGGGAAGAATGGAGCCAGAAGATGGAGCTTCTGCCTTACAGTCTCATTTCTAGTGGGAACCCCTGAGGGCCCGGCACTCTCAGCGGAATACCCACCTATTTCTTGCACCCTTGAGACATGGTGATAAGCTCTTCGTTTGCAGTTCTCGGAGGTAGGTAATAATCTCAAGTTTTTCAGTCTGGTTTCAGTCTTTTAGCTAGAACTCTGTAGGGATTCGAATAGGTGTCTTCAATGCGTTTCTATATTCCCCCATTTTTCCAGTATCAGTTTTCCAAAGCTGCTGTTTTTACTAATGTAGCACTAGGTGCAATGAGGGAATGAAGCAACTTGGTCCGATTAGGGGGGTCTCGAATTAGTTACTGTATTCCTGTAATCCAGTATCATTTTTTCAATAGATGCTTTTCTTCGGGTCGAAGATAAATATCATTATATATCTGTTGTGTCAATGAGTTATGCGGATGGTCTGAGGTGTGCATAATTTTTATTCTTGCTTATATTGCATTTACACTGTTATCGGCCTTTATATACTCGGGTATAAGGCTGATGTTAAACCACGAAGGTAGTGGTGTATATCAAACCTCGTCATCTCAGGAGTCCTATATTGCATTTACAATGTTATCGGCCTTATATACTCGGGTATAAGGCTGATGTTAAACCACGAAGGTAGTGGTGTATATCAAACCTCGTCATCTCAGAGTCTTCATCCGATTCAGACTATCAGACGCCAACATGGTACAACAAATGGTATGAACTGTGGTGCAAATGGATAGATTCCTTCATCATATCTAGGCTTGTAATAATTTCTGGACGTGTCCGGGCTGTTTATGCTGTTGTTGCTGTCACGTATAGATTCATGGGAGTCCATTGGACTGGTTTTTCCGGCAATTGCTATTACCGTTTGATTCCCGACGACTCTATTGTCGGAATTATTGATGGTTGCACAAGTTTTTTTTGAGGAGGCCAATGGATTAGGTGGGATGTGACAAGTGGTCTGACAATTCCCTCAGACTAACACTTTTAGGATGGGGGAATACAAAGGTGGCGGAAGCTATATATGGTGTTTCTGTTGTACCTATTTTACTAATATGAGGAGTCCGGTTTAATAATCACATGGGCTCTGACGTTGGTGTGGGGTGGTCATGTTAATCATACGCCCTTCTAGCTGGAGGTAGGTATGGTGGGAGTTTCTGTCGCATTAGCACTTTTCCAGGTATTTTAATATTAGGATCACTGTATGGGATGAGCTCATTTGATGGCCACCGCTTAATCCCTGATGGACTCTGGAGGTAGATGTGTAACCTCACAGGATTCTGTCCTATTTGACTTCTCGAGGCTAGTCTTCTCTGGGTTTCCTTCTCTAGAATTCATATAGATGGGTGGCGGCATCTATTTAGGGTAGGTCTTTATAAGACGTCTTCAATCTGACATTTTGTAGATTTCAACAATTTCTTCCAAATATCATGAAATAACCTAAATTATACATATTATATTATCCTACATCTCTGATCGTTGATAAAAGAAGTTTATCTCTCAATATTGGCGGCGCTTTTTTTGAGTGGCATCGGTTTGACGCACATTCGACTGACAACATATAGGGCAGATCCTGGTAATGACATGGAAGAATTGAATGTAGGCTTATCTTCGGATACTTCGGCACATGAGGCATTCATTACAGCTACCATTGCTGTGGAACAGAGAAAAGCTAGAGACTCGTAGGTGGATGGTCTAATTATCAAACAAGCTCTCACATTCTATCCTAAGGGGAGATGTGACAGCACACTACGAGCACAAAGGAAATTTCCATAAGAAAAACAATTATGGGTTGAGGTAGAGAGTAAGAACTACTTCAAACATAATATGGAGACTATGGAAATCAATATGGACCATGAGGACCTATGTCGTAGGGTGGCGAGCCCGCATAAAGAGGGCGTTAATCGGGAGATGGATGTTCCTGGATGGAAATGAAGTTCATATGGAAAGCTGGGTAGAAGCACCTCGTACCCCATCATTGGATATTCTCCAAAAATCAAGCATGCTTCGAACGGATTTCGATCTAGGTGTCCATTTTATGGATGAAAAGGATATATATAATATTATTCACAAGACTTGGGTACGGGGTCGCAACTTCATGCAAATCGGTTCTCCGCTATTTAGGTTTTAACCTAGTTATGGAGGCCCCGCGAGCTGAGTGATATGGGTCAAGTTGCCAAGGCTTCCTCTCGAGTTTTGGACTCTCAAAGCTCTTAGAGCAATTGGGAACTCCATTGGAAGCACAAAATATATAGATCCGAGTATTGTTGGTGCCGATGATAAAAGAATAGCATGGATTTTGGTCGAGGTGAATTTTGCTGTGGTCTCCCTGAGACGTGGATCTAATATGGGAGACAACTCCAACATCGCCAAAGAATTGATTTTTGGGGCATTTCTTTTAGATGTCTCATATGACACAAGACCGGACACCTTCTGGGAAAATTGTCCATTACATTTTCGGGGTGGACGTGTCTGGTACATCCGGGTCGGATGGGCATCGACGGAATCATGTTGTTTCCCGGCACCAGTGGGGACTCTTATCAAGTAAATCTATTCCCTCATCTTCTGATGATGATGCATATGTTTCGGCTAATGGGCATAGTGATAGGACAGTCTCATATAAATGATGGAGTGAGTTGGGATATATTTATTTATGGGCCTTATCTGACGGAGCATGGGGGTGGAGGTTGAGCATAATTCCAATAGTTCTAATAATTGTCCGGACCCTTTTCATGTTATCGAGAATAAGCGGGTTGTCTCTCTTGTATACGCACCCATTATAAATCCCCTTTATTTCCATCCACCAATTTTTATATTGGGGAACCTTCTAATGCACAGGAGGCTAGGGATTTGATTATATCTTATGCATCACCATCATTGCCGACTTCTCCTCATGAACCGGTCGCCCTATCTAACTCCCCTAGGAACTCGGTGGGGAGTGATATTGATACTCTCTTGGGTAACCCGATTCTTGAATTGCAGCCCCTCATCGTTTTTGATAACCCCAAACGATACCACCGATGTTTGTATTTCCCCCCACTACCACCACCAATGTCACGATTAGAAAGAAAATAGGGTCGGGCCAAGACATCCCAGTGGGTAGATTAAGATCCATATCACTATTTTTCCGACAACCATGACAAACCCTGACCGACATTCCCATTGCTCGTGTTGATGATATAAGGGATGATCTACGTGCACTTAGAGTAGGCAAACCCTGCATATGTGCCACAATGATTCAAATTATATCCATGAATATTCGTGAGATGGGCGATGCCTCCAAACTTCATTACCCTTCGAGAACTTTTTGCTTCTAAGGACCCTAGCATTATCTTATGTCGTGAAACTTATGTCATCGAAAAGGCCATCAATGCCTTACTAAGTATTTGAAATGGATGGTATGTCATGGCACTGATGCTGCTAGACATTCGGGTGGTATGATAGCACTCTGGAACCCATATAAGACTAAGTTCGCAGCCTACAATTTTTTTTAAGCGGGATACTATTGTCCGGTTTTATTCTGGGGGATTGAGAGTATTTTCAACATTGTCAATATCTATGCTCCATATCAAAACAGTATTATCATTCGGAGCCAATTGCCAAATTCGTGGATCCTCTCGTTACGGAATTTGATTATTATAGGGTGATTTTAATTCTACATTGCAGGGATGATGAAATATGGGGTGGTAGGGGCAAGAAGTGATCCTTTGTCTGAAATACATGAATGATATGTTTCATATCACATCATATTATCGACATCCCGACCAAATCCTATTATTCCCACTTGGACTAATAAAAGATTGGGAGCTTTTTTTATAGGCAAAAGACTGGACAGAGCCATGTTTAAAGACACTTTCATCAACATAATGGGATTACCTAGATCATCGATATATTGTATCGGACATTTCGGATCATATGCCGATACTACTAACATGGCAATTAGGTGGCCGATCCAGTAGGGTTGCCCTATAAGTTTAATCGGGCATGGTTGGATGATTTGGACTTTGTACAACTTATAAAGGAATCTTTGGAATGATAATGCTCGATCCTAGGTCAATTGTCGAGTCTGAGAATGCTTTCATCATAAATTACACAAAATGAAGAAGGTCTGCCAAAAAATGGGAGATTAACAAAAAACGAGCTCTCAAGGCTGAGGTCTATGATATAATGGACAAGATCAAGGATATATATTTCGGGATTCATAGAAAAGGACCCATATGAGGAGACATATGGTATATTGAAGGAACTTGAGGATGAAAAAGGGAGATTCTTAAAATTGAAGAAATTTCCTGAAGCTCAAAAGCATAATTACATGGTTAAAGAAAGGGGACCTAAATACAAAAAAAATTTTCACAAATGTGCAAATGATAGAAAAAAACAGGAATGCCATTTGGCGTATTGAAAGATCCGATGGCAGTTTTGTGGTCAACATGCCCGATATCCGAAAGAGGCCATATTACTTTTTTCGTCTTTTTATCAATCTGATCACGTATGATGAAAATTGCCAAAGACGTGATTCCATAAAATATTAACAGAATGTTTGATGAGACGCTATTAAGCCCATAGATGAAAAAAAATTTCAATTGGTGAAGTAGAAGAGGTCCTTAAATATTTTTCCCATGACAAATGCCCGGGTCCGGATGGATGGACATTGAATTTTTTTCTGTTATTCTTTGATATTATGGGTGTTGAGATTGCGGAGCCGGTGGAGTCGATCATAAATCATGGACATATGCCATCAAATTTAAACTCTACTTTTATTGCACTCATTCCGAAAAACCGGCAGACTCCAACTTATTTTTGGGGATTTTTCTTTGACCGATTGCCCTTCGCACTGACGATATACAAGATCTCCTCCAAGATCATTTCCAATTGTTTAAAGTGGACCCTATCGTACCATATCTCATTGGAACAATATGGCTTTCTCAAGGGGCGTATCTAGACATGATGCCATTGCAATTGCACAGGAGGTTTTACATACTATGCTATTCGGAGAAAAGAGAAGCAATGGTTATGAAAATTGATTCTTTATAAGGCATATAGACACTCGGGACTCGTCATATATATGCCTTGTCTTGTTAAAAGTTGACCGCGCTCTTAGAATCATTAGATGGATTATGTCATGTATTACCGATGTCGTATATGCGGTGATTATCAACGTGCCTCGCCAAATCCTTTTTTGAGGCTAGATGGGGACTCTAGCAAGGATGTGCTCTATCCCCTCTCATCTTCATCTTCATTATGGACGGCTTTACAAGATTATGCATATGATCGAGCAAAAAGAGATATATAACAAGTTTTTTCTTTCTTAGATTCCATATCTACCCCCTCACTCTCTCTTTATGGATGACATGTTATTATTTGGGTCTCTTATTAGAAATCACTCGTTTTATATTCATTACATGCTAAATAGATTTGGATCCACTACATGATTATGTATTAGCAATGCAAAATAATTTTTGTTATATGAATATGGGGACATGGAGGAAAATATATTTTATTGTTGAATTCCTAGGGGTCGCTAGAAATTGACCTCGGAGGGATTTCAATACCCTTGGATATAAAACTCAAACCATGTGATATAAGAATAGGGGACCTGAGGTTGGTGAGATAGGTTCGTAGAGAAAAATCAATAAATGGATACACAGGTGGTTGACAATGGGTGGCGAGTCTCATTATGATACGAGCAGTGTTATAACAATTAATTTTTTTTCTAGGGCACCTCTTCTTTTTTCCTGAGCGCATTATTGAAAACATTAATAGGATTATTGTTCAATTTCTCTCGGAGGGGATCCGGTAGACACATAAATATCACTTAAGCAAACCGGGAGTTCTATGACGTCCCAAATCACATGATGGATGGGGTATCTTGAACACAAGGGTCTTTAATAAAGCTTTGTTGGTCAAGTCCTTTTTGGAGGGCTATCATGGCACTCGGTATTTGGAACTGACATCGATCGCATGCAAGTATCTCAGAGGGTGATACCCTTCATGATGTACTCGTCATGAACTATCCTTTCCAAGGGCCATCTCGACTATTTGGGGAAATTTTAAAAAAATACCGGACATGTCGCCGATCGTTTGACTTGGTTGATTTCGAGATGGCGGTCGCATTCCTCTTGGCTTCACAGAATTCTGGGATTTCCAAAGCGATTTAAGGCATCACCCCGTCTCATACATCAGCTCGCATAGGGAGCATCTGTCTATATCAAACTATTCATACATGGTCCTTTGGGGCCCCCGTATTCAAAACTATTGCACAATTGTGCCTACAAAATGAAGATGCATCGGATTGGGATCAATTCTATGATTCATTAAGGGTGGTTGGTGTATGTTATGCTATGGGGGGGATCCGACATTTGGAATGGGCCTACAATTGGAGATTCTTTTATTGTCAAAGATATCTATCATTGCATTAATACCGCCTTATACTCGGACAAATCTCCGAGATATTCTTTCCATTCTCAGTCTAGAAAGATCCCCACAAAAATTGTTCTGTTTTGGTTGGTTGGTTTGGAGGGATAAAATTCTTACTTGGGATAATATTATAAAAGGGGAACTATTGAGCCTAGTAAAGTGTGCTATATGTTGTGATATGGAGGAATCTATTGATCATATTTTCTTTCATCGCTCCGTTGTCATACAATCATGGAAGTTTTTTCAACGGCCACATATTAGAGCCAACATGGGTTCCGATGGATTTTATATCTACCGCTATGAAATGGGACAAATTAAATAGTGAATTTTCGATCCTTTCCATTTTTCTTCATATGAGGTTTGGGCTAGCACTTAATAGACTTATTTTTTGAAGGTATATCGTTTCAATCGCCTTACATATATGCTTCAATTACGAGATGGATTGATGATCGTACTCCATCTAAGGTTATGATGATGGATGATCCTGCATGCACCCGCCCTCCTCATGAGATCTCCATTCTCGCTATATTTTTTTGATGGGGCATGCAATGATGGCATCACCGCTGCAATGTTCGGATTAAATTTTCTCGAGAGAAAAGATTCATATATATTGGAATGGGGGGCCCGAGCACCAACAACAAAGTGAAACTTATGGCATTATGGGGTGGCCTCCTTGTTGCCATCAATTTAAACTCGACGGAGGTCTCTATCATATGGAGACTCCAAATTGGTTATTGATTGCATTTCAGTCGCCACAATATGAATAATCCGGATTTACACGGATGGCTTAAGAGGACACAAAGGTTATGGCATAGATTGAACAAAGTCACTTATTTTTCATATATACAAAGAAAACAACATGAGAGTCGATGGATTATCCAAAAGAGGAATCAATGCTAATTTTGGGGTTTTGCGAGTAATTCATTTCGGTGGATGGAGTTCAAATCCGGAACAACTCTATCCCGATTCCATAGATATCTTATCTTCCCTACAGAGTGACGGCTCACATATCATTTCCAGTCATGGTTTATTTCATATTTCCATATGCAACATTTTTGTTTATTTATGACTGCACTCATATTTACTTCAATCATCATATCAAGCGAGCCCAGTATATACTACATCTTTTCAAGCGAGCACTGTTTATGAACCACATCCTTTCAAGCGAGCCCGTTGTGTTTATTTCAATTATCATATTCAATAGAAGTTCGGCTCACATCTCATATAGGGTTTTTCTCTTTCTTCAGTGAGCCTGATATCTCCTTTTACTTTGTATGCATTTCGATATTTCTTATATGTCTGAATTCTGAACAAGTAATGATATCATTTCATATACTTCTACCCATGCACACAATGATAAACAAGTAATATACCGTGTAATGATGTTGGAATGGATGAAACAGACAGCTTTTTAATTGGCTGATTTTTGCTTGTAGTGGTAGCATGCCCTCCACGGATTTGTGATCCCGCCATGGTATTTTAGGCCTTTTTTTCTTTCTTAGAAAGGGGGATCCCGAATTGCTATGGCGAATGGATCGTGTTTTCTCAACTACTTGCAGACTTTAGAATGTAATATTTGACGAATGTACACTAGGACCCTCATATCTTATCATTAATGATACAAGAATACTAGAACAACTAAAACAGGGGATATACCAATCATAGGGGTAGAAGGTTTGAAGGGAAATGCCTTCAACCACAACCCAGCTCTTCTTCCAACGTAAGTGATTTATTAGTATTGTAAAAGTAAAATTGAACTTATAATCTTATAAGTAAAATTTATTTATAATCTTTTAATCCTATAATAAATTTCGACTTTCCGTAAAATCGAAAAGATTGAACTTATTGTAATGCAGAGCAAATTTGGATTCATTCTTGGTGTCGCATATTCAGAATAATTGTATAATCTGGGATATCATAAAGTACATCAAGGAGTTGAAGTAACTGGGTCAATGAATTGAATAGGGATCTCGTCCCAGAGGTGGAGGTCCATCAAGGGGAAAACTGTGGCAAAGAAACCAAATGTGTGTATTTAGTTCATTAGGTTAAAGTGATATGTGTGAAGATAAAATTATTTGAAATATAAAAATTTCATTAAAAAATTTTGTATTTAAATTTCAATTATATTTTTATTTAGTTTATTAAATTAAAGTGAAGTGTGAAAATGAAATTATTTGAAATATAAAAATTTCATTAAATTAATTATTTATATTTAAATTTCAATTATATTTTTATTTTAAAAATGTCTTTAAAGTCTAATAATTAATTTTATATAACTTATACAAAATATATGTCACATCTTTCAATACATATTTTTTAATTTAAAAATAAAATATAAAATTTTATTAAGATCTAATATTTTATTTTTTATTTTCTTATTATTTTTTCAAAATTTTATTCCTGAACAGCCCCTTTGAAAATAGTGATTACGACGTGGCTTTGATATATATATATATATGAAAAGTTTATCATCAGCTTTGTGAAATAGGTTGCTTGTGTATTAGTGGTTTATCAATAATTGAAAATAAAGTTGTCTATCTAGTATGTGGAATAGTTTGGACTGCAATTTTTTTTTGCTGAAATTTGGTAAACTAAAATTCAAAAAATCAGGTAGTTGGAGTGTTTGGAATCTATTTTAATAGTGGAAATGGATTTAGCACTATCAAAAACTTTTTGGACACTCAAAATATTAAAGTTTAACAACTGCAAACAAAAATCTGAGCAAATCTTTACCAGATTTTTTCAAAATCATTGTCGAATTCTAAACCATTTGGCTGCTTTTTCTTTTTTTAAGACTACGCGATTGAAAATAGTTGTGTATCGGTGGTTTACCAATAATTGAAAATAGGTTGCTTGTATCAGTGGTTTATCAAATTACTTTCAAACATCAACATCAGAAACGATGACCAGAAGATACACGGTAACGTTGACACAAAACAAATAGTCAAAAGTAGCTTAATATAAATGCTCATTTATATTAATAATATCATAGAATAAACCTCAAATATGCGATTACATCATGATGAACTCTATCAGTAAGGAAGTAAATTAAACACGCAGAAATACTAAAATGCTTTCGGTTGAGAAGCACACTAAAGTACTGTGGGAATACATATTGTAAACATGATTTAGCACTTGATTGCTTCAATAACTTTAGTTACAGTGCCCTTCCTCCCCACGATTTTAGAGACAGAAAAACCGGCTGCTCGGAGTAGTTCAGTCCATTGTTTTCGGGTCCTTTCGCCACCTCCAGGTAAACAATTCAACATAACAGCATCCACAACATTGGCAGATTCTATCATGTCATGCCCTTCTGTTAAATCCAAGACAGCCTCTGATAATATTAACTTTCCTTTGTGTGGAACAGACTCGTAGCAGTTCTTCAGTAGCTTGATGCAGTCTTCGTCGTTCCAACTATGCAGAAAATTCTATGATGAACAAATCCAAGAGAAACTTATAAATAAAGTACTAATATCTAGCATAGAGATATTATCAAATAAAATAATTAGCGTACAAATAAAATAGATCACAACGGCCGCCAACAGAATAATTAGTTACCTTCATAAAAATCGCATCTGCAGAGGGTGCGGCGGTCTGAAACAGGCTTCCGCTAATGTGTTGTACGCCTGCGTGAATGAGAATAGGATTAACAAATAGATAAAGAACATGGTAGGCTATATATCCTCATAATAAGAATGTTTATATACATATGTATATGTGGGAAAAAAGTATATTTATAATTTAGAAAGGGGATTAGAAATACCGGGGAGAGTTGGTGCAGTAGCGATAACTTGAGGAAGATCAAAGTTGATGCCGCGGATATGAGGGTACGCATCAATTATGATACTCAAGGCGTCCCCGTGCCCTCCGCCCACGTCCACCAGCGTGTTGACGTCCTTGAAGCCATCATAAACAGCTAAGATATCTTCCATAGTGGCCTTTGTGACGGCCACCATGCCAGCGTTGAAGATGGCGCTGAACTCCGGATTGCTGCCAGCGAAACTCCAGAAGTCTTTGCCATTGCCACTAGATTTCTTCCAATTATCGCCGCCATGAAGCACACGTTCGTGAATATTGGCCCACGCGGTCACGTAAGTTGGGTGTGTCTGCAAAAGAACTAAGGGAACGAGGCTTCGCGGATTAATATCCTCCGAGGTGAAATAGCTTTTGCTGAGATTGGTAAGCCCGTATTTCATGTTAATTCCCTTCTCTGCTTTGACTGCCTGCAATATTCCCATGCTGGAAAGGTAAGAAAGAATGCGGGAAAGGGCTCCCAGGTCGGGATCTTCAGAGGGGAGTTGGGCGGCGATCTGTTGGAGGGAGAGAGAAACATCGGGGCCGGCTTTCGAAATGATGTCAGGGATTTTAAGACGAAGGGCACATCTTAGGAGAAAGGGGTTCTCTAATGAAAATGCCATACTTATGGCCGAAGCCCGAAGCGCCACTTCGTCCTTCACAGATTCCATATCCAATATATCCGGAAACACACCCTGTTCACAGCAGCTTGGATATCGTGTGAATGGTCGTTCAAATAGCCAAGAGTGCTTATGGCCCCCACAAGTTGTAGCCGCCTCGTGTGAATTGTCGTTCAAATTGCCAAGAGTGCTTATGGCCCACACAAATTAAGAGTGACAGCTTAAAATCTACTTCTTAACTTTTATAATATAAGATGCAACGAGTGTTATTTCAAGTTGTGCTCAATCTTATTTCAAGTTGTGCTCAATCTAATATTTTGACCTTTCTACATATTTTATAGAAGAAAAACTCAACACTCAAACCATAGAAGAAAAACTAAACACTCAACAAACTTAATATTTATTCGCGCCGAAAACCATGACTTGGTTTCACGGTCGGTGTCACATCCTTTAACTCCAAATCCACCACAGTTTACTAATAAAAGAAATGATTCGTCGGCAGAACAAGATCTTCGTAAAGATGAAGTTTGACTGATTTTTTGACTTATTATCCCTATTACGTATTCGATCATACGTTGAAACTAGATTGATCGCCCTTGACAAAAAATTAATTCCCCAATATGTAAAGTAAACATTACAAAATCAATATAATTTATTTTATAAATTTTTATTTATTCACCTCCTGATTGGTGCAAAGAGGTTGGGTCTTATTAAACCATCATTATTTCCGCCGCCGCTGGACTCATAACAGTACTCGGTTCCGTTTTCTGTCCTTATTATGTGATATCCGCGCCTTCGGTTATATTAAGTGATATCCGCGCCTTCGGTTATGAGGTCAATATTAGTTGGTTCAGTGTCGCAATTGTAGCGCGTCAGCCTCCAGATCAGAAGGTTCCGTGTTCGATTCACGTTGGGTTCAAACATATTCCATACTTTATAAGTTGCTTTGGTGCCATGTTTGCCGAGGTTATTTATGGAAAACTGTATCATCAACTCTTTCAAATTAAAATATATTCCATACTTTATAAGTTGCTTTGGTGCCATGTTTGCCGAGGTTATTTATGGAAAACTGTATCATCAACTCTTTCAAATTAAAATAGAAAACACTAAGCCACCTAATTTATAGCCATTCAACAATATAATAATTTATTATATTTTAATCAAAATTTTAATTATTTTACATTTTAAATTTACATTTACATTGGAATAAAATTAATTTAATTATAATTACAATTAATAAATATATAATCAATCAATATATTATATTAAATTAAAGTAAAATAATAAAACTGTTTTTCATTTCATAAATATATGATTGAAATTAACCAATATTAATTAGAATCATTAAATACAATGTAGAATAATTCCATATTTTAATTATTTTAATTTCGTTGTCTATGAGGTCCTAGATAACAATGATTGTGTGTGTTATTAAGGTGCTCCTAGATTTTAAGTCAGTGATTTAATTCCCCAGGTTATTCGGATATTGTTCTTGGACATGAACATGATGTAGTCCCATTGCTTTCAAACTTACAAAGAAAAAAATTTATCTTAATTTAACTATATTTGAACTAAGTGACGGGGAACACTAGCTATGTGGCCTTGTTAAATACAAAAACAGGAACGTTTATGATGCACATATGTTTAACTTCCATAATCATAACCTATTATCTAGCAATTTGACACAATTTAATATAATAATTCAAGGTTATATTTAACATATGATACTACACGCATATAGGTAGGTTCTGATTGTATCCAAATACAATATTCCCATGGCTTATAAAAATTTTAATCAAACTATTGCATATAGGTTATAATGAAATCTGAATTCAACGTTCCGAGACTCCTTGTATAAATTTTAAGTGAAAAATTAATATTGTTTAATGGTGTGAATTTAATATGGAATACAACCTAACCAACATCGAACCCCACCCCATAGTCATGCCACCCGGGTTAGGGCATGCTCTCGAAACCTTGACTCTGTTCTGGCTCTACACTTGGCACAAATCTTGAGATCAATGTTTGATCCACGACTCTCGATGAAGATTCTTAATCGATGGTGAGGAGCATAGTTGGTTATGTCATGTAACTATTGCCTTACCCTTTCTGGTCGAGGAATCATTTTCTCCTTGCCTAGTAGGATTTCGTTGCTCCCCTTCTCAAAGTTCTACGATAGTTCTCTCACAGTTTAACTAATCATAAATACAGTGTTTCACAACCAAAACCTTTTCCAGGTAGGCACATTTACTGTTAATTTTTTTGGTTTGATACATGATTAGTTTCATAATTTTCTATTAATTTTACAACCTCCTTTCTTGACAGGTTCCACGATGCCATTGATGCCTATCTTCCAAAAGGGTCTTTCTACAAGTAATATGCATAATGTTTGCATCTGTCTTCTCACAAATTTATTACTATTCAAACAGATTGAAATTTCGCATTGGCTGACAGGAAGTTTCTCTAGTCGAGGAAGAGGCATGGGGTTTTACAGATACTGAGTTTACCCTTAGATTTACAGAGTTTTCTCTTCTTCTTAAAGTTTCCCTTCTAATCAAACTTCTTTCCCCTTCATTATAAGCTATTGCATATAGGTTATAATGAAATCTGCATTCAACGTTCCGAGACTCCTTGTATAAATTTTATGTGAAAATTTAATATTGTTTAACGATGTGAATTTAATATGGAATACAGCCTAACCAATATCGAACCCCACCCCATAGTCATGCCACCCGAGTTAGGGCATGCTCTCGAAACCTTGACTCTGTCCCGGCTCTACACTTGGCACAAATCTTGGGATCAATGTTTGATCCACGGCTCTCGATGAAGATCCTTAATCGATGGTGAGGAACATAATTGGTTATGTCATGTAAGTATCGCCTTACCCTTTCTGGTCGAGGAATCATTTTCTCCTTGCCTAGTAGGATTTCGTTGCTCCCCTTCTCAGGGTTCTATGATAGTTCTCTCACAGTTTAACTAATCATAAATACAACGTTTCACAACCAAAACCTTTTCCAGGTAGGGCACATTTACAGTTAATTGTTTTGGTTTGATATATGATTAGTTTCATAATTTTCTATTAATTTTGCAGTCTCCTTTCTTGACAGGTTCCACAATGCCATTGATGCCTATCTTCCAAAAGGGTCTCTCTACATGTAAGATGCATAATGTTTACATATGTCTTCTCACAAATTTATTACTATTCAAACGGATTGAAATTTCGCCTTAGCTCACAGGAAGTTTCTCCAGTCAAGGAAGAGGTATAGGGTTTTACAGGTACTGATTTTACCCTTAGCTTTCCAGAGTTTTCTCCTCTTCTTACAGTGTACCTTCTAATCAAACTTCTTTCCTCTTGCTGGAAGTACTCTGTTCTCCTCTACGACATGCTTATGTTAACAACATAGTTTCTAGGAACTTATTCTTTTCGGTTATTTTATTCCAGGATGGTACTCCTCCAGTATTGAGGCCTCTTATGTTAAGGTTTTATGGTTCCTGGAACCATGCACCGAGTTGCATGCATTTGAATGTACTTCCAGAATTATGGTTTTAGCCCATGAGGGTTTTACTGTCTTAAGAACTGGCTTATCTTTGTCGAAAGATTGAATGGTTATTTATATTATGTTTGCTCAAGGGTTGATTTCCTGAAGTGAAACTGGGTTCCCTTCCGACTTCCTGTCTCTGAAATGTACAATTTCGGTTTTATTCTAGTTGTATACATCTTTGTACTAGAAAAGTTAATGACTACACAGAACAATAATGCCTACTTGAACTTAGATAAATTATGTAATTTATTTGTTGATATCGTTCAATTCAGGAGGGTGCATGGTGCATAAGGGAAGGTTGAAAGGGTAAGCTTTGGTTCTTCAAGATGCACCAGTGCACTAAAGGAGTGTGGTCAAGGAATACTTAGTGAATTGAGGGTGTAGTTCGGAGCAGGGAAGGGGATTTTTTCTTATGTAGTGTTCCCAACTCTGTGGGAGGGTGTAGGGTGCAATTGTGAACAATGAAGGATCCCCTATTAAGGCTTCAGAGTGCAGTCATGTATCTTGGCCTTTATGAGTTCATTTGAAACCCAAATTTTTCTAAGTCTAGATGATTGAACGAGGGGTAGACAAGATAGTTTACCGACACAAAACCATGTGTGACACATACTAACTCATCAATAAAAAATATACAAACTTAAACAATGATGAATATTCATGAAAATTCCACTTTTCGCACATTCCACAACTATAAACAGTGAAATGTGTGCGACTGTGACCCAAAAGTGTTGCTTTACAACATGAAAGGTGTTGTGACCATGAAACACATATAAAGATGTTCTAAATGATGCGATGACGCTTGAGAAGAATCCATAAAACTTAAGATATATCAAGTAATATAAAATGACACTTAACGAAAAAGGTGGCACATGATGTGACTATGAATTAGGCTCTAAAATTTGGATGTAGTGAAATTTCATAGGGTGTATTTGGAGCGACAAAACTTGGTGACACATTGGGAACACTTCAGCTTCTCTATTAGGGAATTAGCATCTGATTAAGGGTCAGACCTTCATGAAGTATTGATTGCCCCAAGTTTCCCAATTCGACCCAATTTCACACATAACATCTTCTCAATTCTCTACTTGGTTGAACTTACACAAAGATACATTGTATCACAACTGATTCAATTCAGGAATGGGTAATGTGCATGACAAGTTTAGGATATTCAGAGTATAGAATTTCATCTCTAGTGTTGCTCCAATGCCAGCAGGCATGGATAGTACCCTAGTCGAGTCACTTCAGGAGCACAAGCATTTCTTCACTATTAGCGAGCCTAGACAGTACCCTAGTGAAGTTACTTGCTTCACCTCCTTGTGTAGGAAGAATTTCTCTTCTTCTACCCATTTATTTATTTATTTTAGTAAAACTATGCATTTGTGCTTATTATTTTCAATAGGAAGAATAGGGACCCCTACTTATTGAGATCAGAGGAGGTTTACCCTTGAGAGAATTATTTTTGAGACCTATGATTTAGGTTTGCTCACTTTAGATTTCACCTTATCCCTTATCTACTAGATTGGATAAGCGTTGACACATAAGTAGACACATACCAAGTTGAGAAGTTATGATGCTAGCATAAGCACATATATAGTAGGTTCCCATAAGGTTCCTAGAATACTTGTTTCTAAAATCACTCATGATGAGAAACTATTAGCTGAAAATCTCCTACTGTAGCATGTTTTATGCATATTGTATGGTTCATTCCCTTTCGTTGTGGTTAAAATGGTCAATGGAGCTTTGAGGTGCAAGGGCACACTCTGAAAGGATGAAGGATGATGGAGGAGGAGATTTGACAGTTCGGGATGCAGTCATGCACCCTAAGGAAGAAGAAAATGAAGGCATGGTGCATGTCGCAAGTATGAAGGATGAAGTGGAAGACTTCGAGCTTCCCAAGTGCACTATACACCCAAGGGAGAGAGGGAGGGCATAGGGCACGCTCCCAAATGCTGAAGGTTGAGGCTTCAAGTCTTCAAGGTGTGCTAAATCAATTCAGAAGAGTGCATTGCGCATGGGGGAAGACTAAAAGGAGAATCTTCAGGTCTTCAGGATGCACCATTGCACCAAAGGAGGGCACACTTCTTCAAGTCGAAGGAATGTGCTCAAGAAATATTTGGTGAATTAAGGCCACAATTCGTAGTAGGGAAGGGGCTTCGTTCTTTTGGTGTGCACCCAACTTTATGGGAGGGCACAGGGTGAAATTCTAAACAATGAAGTATCTCCCATCAAGGCTTTAGAGTGCACTCATGTTCCCTTTTCCTTGATGAGCTCATTTGAAATTGATTTTTTTCTAAGTCTAGATGATTAGTCTAGGGGTGGCCAAGATGATTTTCGGACAGAAAACCATGTGAGACACATACTAAATCACCGAGAAAACTTACAAAAACTTAACCAACAATGAATATTCATGAAGATACCACTTTCTTCACATTCCCCAAATATAAGCAGTGAAGTTTGTGCGACTGCGACCCAAAAATTTCGCTTTACAACAAAAAAGGTGGTGTGACCATGAAACACATTTAAATATGTTCTAATTGATTCGAAGAAACTCGATAAGACTCAAGAAAACTTAATACATATCAGGTAATATAAAATTACACTTGATGACATAGGCGACACATGATGTGACAATGAAGTAGGCTCCAAAATTTGGATGTAGTGAAATTTTGGAGGGTGTTGTGGCAGTGACAACACTTGGAAACACAATGGGAAAAATTTAGCTTCTTTGTCTGGGAATTAGCTTTTGGTTAAGGTTCATACCTTCAGGAATTATTGATTTCTCCAAGTTCCCATTTTTTACCCAGTTTCACACATATAATCTTCTCAATTGTCTACTTGGTTGAACTCACAGAAAGGTACATCGTATCACAATCGACTCAATTCAGGAAAGGGTAATGTGCACAGAATGTTTAGGATATTCAGAGTATATAGTTTCATCTCTGGTGTTGCTTCACCACCAATAGGCCTAGACAGTACCTTGGTGGAGTCACTTTAGGAAAACAATAATTTCTTCACTACCGGGGAGCCTGGACAGTACCCCGGTGAAGTCGCTTGCTTCACCTCCCTGCACAAGAAGCCTTTCTATTTTTTCACATGTTTATTTATTTATTTTAGTAGAATTGTGAATTGGTGTTTATTATTTGAACAGCCAGAAGAGGATCCAGAATTATTGATAACAGAGGAGGTTTCCCCTTCATATAAGTATTTTTAAGACCTATGATTTAGGTTTTTCACTTTAGATTTTTTCCTTATCCCTTCTCTACTAGATTGGACAAGCGTTGACACACAAGTAGACATAGACCAAGTTGAGCAATTTTGGTGCTAGCATAAGCACAGATCATGTAGGTTCTCCCAAGGTTCTCCTATTGGAGAATCATATTTTGCATATGGACTTACCTCAACCTACGACACTTTCCCAAATAAAGAAGGAGAATAATCAGAAAGCCAAGCATTGCAGTTTTCACACTTCTCCTTGATTACACTACAATTATTTGGGCTGTGTTTTTTCCACACATAACACATATTTAACTTAATTTGGAGTTAAATAGTGGATTTATAATTTCAAAATAACCAAAAAAATAAATTCTATTAACGCCCTTATAATAAATAATTTCCAAGGTCTGGAGGCGAGTTGAGCCATGGCGGCAAAAGGAAGGTTTAGGTTTTCTAGATTAGGTTTCTACACTCGTTCTACCACAGCCTCTCATGGCGGTGCTACACTCAAGAGACAAATTTTCACACACCCCTACAATGGTATCGGGACTGTGGGGAAAAATGACCGGACTTGGGGTTTCTCACACCCCACTGCGACCAACCCACAGAACCTCATCGACTGTTTTGACAAGTTGCCATGGACTGCTCCGATGGCTCCTCACTCGCATCTGTTTTCTCTACGAATCTTTCGCATTAGAGTACAGGATCACTGGCTCGGTGGAAGAGGAGTATACCTGAAGCCGACGGCCACTAGACGGGACTGGGTACACAACTACCCACGTATATTTGTGCTCGCTCCAGGTCATGAAGGCAGAGAGCCCGACACACAATGTTATCCACCAGATTGCACTGCCTTGCCTTCAACGCTTGCTTGATATCGAGCTCTGGAACCGGATTCCGTTTTGTCCCTATCTCCACAGACAGAATAGAAACAAATAGGAGACGATGTTAGCGGCAATCAGGTAAGCACAAAACGTTTTCAGATTTTCGTAAAACCCCCTGTGGGAAATAATTTTTTCATTTGGATGCAGGATACTGATGAAGTTACAGACCTGAAGCAATAAATCTGGATATCCTCTGGATACCCATTCTATTTGCAGTCCCTAATCTATTGTGGGCGATCCTTACAAGAATCCAGCTCACTCAAAGAATACTCCATTTTCCTTGACTCCACCATTTATCTCAATCTTCGACTGAGAGGTAGAACAACTGTGCAGAATACTCCTTACCCTGACCATCTCTTCCTATAGCTTCTACACTATGCTCAATAGTATACTTGTTTGATGTTGTTGTTCCTCTGGCAGTCTAATAGTCTGCTGGTGTTGGTCTACACTCAGTTGTATCCACATCTATGGATTCATTTCTGGATTGGTTTGGGGTGTTGTTTCCCCTGTATAACGGGGTTCTTGATGTGTCGATCCCCTTCTCATTTTCTACTTTCTGTGCACAATTTTACATACCACGATTATTATTTAGGCGACCCATTTGGGTCCCAGCGGATGAACGCTTCTCTGATACTACTTGTAACATAATTATACATAATAGTAAAAAAAAAAAAAATTATTTACCTTAACCCTACTATATTAATACCTTCTCACACTAAGACATGTTAACATAAACATAGATAATACAACCATGACTATGATTCACATTTATTTATGCAATATAATTCAAAGGTTTATAGTGATTATGCTTTACCGATGTCTATGACTTATAAATTCGAATGATTATAACAATAAATATGCATATGATTTGTTCTTATTCATGAGGACCATATGAAGCTTCGTCATTTAACTTATATTCTGAATAACTTAAACTATGATCTTAATCTGTTTTGCAATCCAATGGTTTACGGGTCTGACAGCTCTAATCTGCCAGGTTTATGAGTTGAGCTCTTTATGGTACAAAAATTATAAGTTGATTGAATAAATGCGTCCTACATCTGACAGGTATTAAATGGCTTAAGATTGGGAATTATACAGTGTACTATGGTAATCTACTCCTCATGGATTTCATTACAGTCCTCCGACACTTGTCAACCACTCGCCCCTTGGATCGGTAGTGTGAAATGCACGACTGAGATTGTTGGACAATGAGTTAGGGTATCGACCACCCTTCCAACCCTAACTGCTTTGTTCACTTTTCTCTCGCGAGGCTGGATGTGCCTGCTTTGCAACCTCCCCTTTTCCATCGCTATAGTAGCCTGGTTTCGTGCTCACGCTCATTGCAAAATTGTATTATAGGCGCCCTACTACCAGGTATAATTTCCATTCTCCACTCGGTGTTTGATGTGAGGTGACAGAGTTGTTTATTCTCCATTTAATTCTGAAATTTCAGGTTCCAGTAACTATTTTTTGTTTACTTCTTCTCATCCTTTTCGTCATGTTCACTGGGTAGCGATTCAAGGATGACTTTCGGTATTTTCTTTGCTTTCGGTAGTTTAGAAATGGTGAGATGAGGTTAATGCGACTTCCAAGGTTTTGTTTTTCTAGAGTCTAATTCGACCTCCTTGGCTTGAATATCTCCAGGTAAGTTTAACATCAATTCCCGCTACATATGTTAGGCTTCTTGGGTTTTTAATCTGCCATTACTGTGTTTTATGATTGTAACTGAGCTTTGGGTTTTTCCCACATAGTGTTCCATTGTGGGTTCTCCTCAGGCTTCATGGCGAAGTTAACATACATAACGAGCCCTTGTCCCACTATTAATCTTTATGGGTTTCTTCCTTGATTCGGGGTTTGGCTATTATTTATATTCTAACACAGTTCTTGTGCTCATGCAGGTATGGCCTTGGATTCTTGCCATAGCAATTATTTGCAAAGGTGTTTTCCATACCGACAATGTAACGTTAGCTTCCTATGCAGTCACAAGTACATGGACTCTAGAGCTCGACGGTTGACCTTATTTGCAAGATCTCTCCCATATTTCTCTCTAGAAATTTGTTCCGAGCTGTCATAGCATTTGTCTTATTTTATTTATAGATTTTAGCTCGGTGCTAATATTTCTTTTGGAAGTGTATATAACATGGGCCTTGCCCTACTTTAAATGGTTGAGCTACTGTTTAAATTCCTCTCATTTCCAACTCTTAACCTTGCCTATAAGCACAGACTTCTCAGGTCCATCCCATGAATGGATTTTATTGACCTGACAAGGTTCTTAATTGTATATAGTTTTCTTATTTTTTGAAGAGACTTGGACTGTCACCTTATTTTTGGCACAAACCCTATTTGTTTTTTAATGTAAATTCTCTCCTTTGGTCATATACAACCATATACTTTGAATCTCTGAATTTATGTTAGGTATCTGTAGCATTTTTTGGTTTTTGTAAGTACATTACAGAGTTTGATTATTTTTTATTTCCAACATTTTATTTATCTTCTTGCATGGTATGGTTTTACTATTTTTTCAATAATATAAATTTTGTATATCTTCTGAGTCTTCCTGGGACTTGTACTCTTGAACATAGGAATTTTTTACATATGTCTTTGGTAATATATTTATATACATACATATTTACCCCTCATATAGAATTTAACATAAAAGTTAAGAGGGATTTGTTGTGGTTTACCTTATTTTTCTTTTCTGTTAGTGTATTTCCTATGCTCCAATTAAATAATGTGTATAGATGTCTGAACCATCTTCCCTTCTGAGTTATGTCGGTAACTCTTGTCCGTGTATAGCATAGAGTAGTGAAATGGAAATGACCTTTTCGATCTAGCGTTTACACTTTGGACTAAACTAACATTTTTCTACCTTATTACAGTTTTTTGTTGTATATTTTTCTGGTGTGTTTTCCTATTATATTCTATAACCGGCTTTCCCTCATACTAAAGGGAGGACCCTTCTCTGAGGATAAAATATAAATATAATCTTTACCAACATGTTATTAATCATCCCATAATCATAAAAATGTAAATCAACAGATATAAATTTGCTTCTATTTAATTGTAAGAAAATTCCTTAATAAGATAGAATAATGATCAAAAAAATTTCCTCTTCTGAGTTTTTAAGAAAATTACAAAATAGTCTAAACATAAATTTCGTAGGCAGTTCTCCTAGTTCTTACTTTTCAAGCAGACTGTTTACTTATCTCACTTTGGAGACTACTGATGATGTCCTCCCTACCATGAGAGAGGCTATTACATCCTCATCTCCCCCGTTCTCCGTAGCAGAGTAGGGATATTTAGCATTATTCTGGTTGAGACCTCAGTACCCCCAGTCCAGTACTCTTTTCTTTCCAGAATTCAGGGATTTTGAGTTTCCACTGGTCACCACTAGCTCTGGATTAAATCTTTCCCTTTCTATTTGACTCTTTTTTCCTTCAATTACAGAACCCCTTTTCCTCACTGGGATGTACCTTTTATCCCGAGAGGAAAGGTAATTTTTATTCAAAACAAAATAACTATGTTCATTCATTTAATCTCATTAAAAAAATAAATGTATAATCTCATTCCTTAAAACAAAACTAACACAATAGTTTGGAATTAATCCAGCTATCACATCACAAGCCCTTGAAAATTTTGTGAAATAGGTTGTTTGTGAAATAAGTTGTTTGTGTATAAGTGGTATACCCATACTTGAAAATAGTTGAAGACGGGATGTGCATAATGACATCAAATTACTTTCAAACATTAACATGAGAAACAATGAGAAGATACACCGTAATGTTCACACCAAAAAATATTCAAAAGTATCTTAATGCTCAATTATATTAATAATATAATAGAATAAACCTCAAATATGCGATTACATCATGAACTCTATCAATAATATGCAGTAAACTAAACATGCAGAAATATGTGATGACAGATTAACATGCTTCATATATTTCGGTTGAGAAGCACACTAAAGTACTGTAGGAATACATGTAAACACTTGGCACTCGATTGCTTCAATAACTTTAGTTATAGTGCCCTTCCTCCTCACTATTTTAGAGACAAAAAAACTAGCTACTTGGAGTAGTTCAGTCCATTGTTTTCGGGTCCTTTCTCCACCTCCCTGTAAAGAATTCAACATAAGAGCAACTAGAACATTGGCAGATCCTATCATGTCATAGCCTTCTGTTAAATCTAAGACAGCCTCTGATAATATTAACTTTCCTTTATGTGGAATAGACTGGTAGCAGTTTTTTAGTAGCTTGATGCAGTCTTCGTCGTTCCAACTATACAGAAAATTCTTTGATGGAAAAATCCAAGAGAACTTATAAATAAAGCAGTAATATCTTGCATAGAAATATTATCAAATAAAATAATTAGCGTACAAATAAAATCCATCACAACCGCCAACAATATAAATACTTACTTTCATAAAAATGCATCTACGAGAGGAGTAAATCCTGTCGTAGCTTCCGTGGACATGTGGTTGTTGTCTCAACAATTATCTTATAGGCCAGAGTCGGTTAGTGTGTGAGGTGGATACACACATAGTGCATAATGTTTTTAATATTTATGCAGAGAGCAAGGGAAATAAGGAGATGCCAACACCAAAGAGTTGTTGCTCCTTGTGCGTGGGAGCATAATTGTTGGAGAGAATTGTGGGATTACTGTAGTACTAAGTCTCCATAGGTGTGTTTTTGTTTGTGAGTGGGTTCCTGATCGAAACCACTTGTGCATGTGTTGGGCATTGATTTGAGCTGAGGAATACTTGGTGTGTGTTAACGGCTAGATCCAAGTGGAGTTGTCAGTGTGTTCGAGCTTGTGAAAAAGGTGTGGCTGAGACGAGGGGGCGTGAACTGTAAATCAAAGCGAAGTGATGGAATTCGTCTTACTTGGATTACTTGGAGAACTGATTGATGAAGGAATTAAAGAACTTAAAGTTAATAGGATGAGTTTTCAAGTGACAAATAGTTATGAATGTTACAAGAGAATAAAATTGTAAACTTGTAGGTGATTTGTTAAGTGGAAGAGTAATTTTGTTTGAAAATATCTTGGGTAAGTCATATCAAACTGAGTATAAATATTTGGCGAAGGAAGACAGAGATGAAGTTGCAAAGAATCTAAATTATGATGATTTTGCATGAAAAAAGGAGTTAAAATGAATCGACATTATCCTAGTCAACTAGGAGCAATATATAGTGTTCATGATCTAGAGTAATAAGAAGAAATAAGTTTAGAAAAAAAAAAGTTCAAGAAAAAGTGTCACTATTATACTATAGCTAAAAAAATCAAAATGAAATATTTGAGTCATGTTTGTAAGATAGCTAAATCTTAAACCAACAGGCAAGTTAAAGTATATGTGATGATTAAAAGTACGTGTTATAATAATAATAACATGTTTGTATTCATATGACATCGAGTCGTTAGTGCTAGTTAGTGAGAAGTTAATAGTGGACAAGAGTCGGTGAATTTAGGTAAGACATAATGATAATTATTGTAGTTTCTACCGCTCGAACTATGCACTATAAATCTCAATTTTTTGAATGAAATGGCCCAGTTTTGTTTGTGAGTATTTATTTCTAACAGATTCAACCTAACAACATATGTCTTCATTTCTAACAAATTCAACATAACAATATCTTTCATGTCAAAATATTTTGTTAAATCAAGACAACCTCAGCTATTATTAACTTTCCTTTGTCTATAACAACCTGGTAGCAATTGTTTAGTAGCTTGTTCCAATCTTCGTCGTTCAAGACATGTAGTAAATTCTTTCATTGGCCAGTGCACAATAAACTTATAATTAAATAAACTACAAATATCTGGCATACAAAGAATAAGAAGGAGAAGTTATTTTAACGTCCACAAGGCTAAATATAACCTATGGGACAGATTTCTCATCTATCTGGCTCTTGTACTCTGCCCTTTTCCTGTGCAGTTTCACAATAAGCTTGCCCAACTTCTCAACAAAGCCCTTGCTAAATAGAATATCCCAGGAGCTAGCTGCCAAAATTTTTGCATACATTTCCCTACTATCTTTGAAGGCCTCACATTCTAAAATGAAATTCTTTTATGTTTCCACTTTTCCAGAAGAGAAAAAAAAATATACTCTTTCCTCCCACCCTTCTTTTGGACTTTTTCAGCGCCGTGTTAAACAACAGATTTGATTTGAATTACTTCTTAATTGTGCGATAAGAATTTTGGCTCTCCAAGAAATATTGCCCCTATGTACGTTTTTTGTTGATGATTATGCGAGGGATTAAACTCTTCAATATAATACTTTTTTTTTCTCCCTAACTCCTTCTCCCAAGTACATTTGTGAAACTTATCAATAACAAAATATTTTATCTCTTTACTGCTTACGAGACACATGCTCAAGCAAATGACCCATTTGCTAAACCATTTGTTATTTTGTCGCATCCAAGTTTTCTTTCTTGTGCACAATATGTCATCAAAAACAACCTTAGGCCATCTTCCCTCTTCCATTTTCTCAATTTTTTTTAAATACCTTATGACCAGTATCATATCCATTGCTTCAATAGGAACCGCCCCTATTTCACTTAACAAGATAGCATATGGAACTGCACTTTTAATTTTCAATTTGTTTGTGATCAAATGCTTCTGAATTTTCTCAATTTGCTTCCACTGCATGTCAGATGTACTACTAGCCCACAGCTCACATTCGTGGAGAATCACCAGAATCACTAGAAGCCCAAAAAGATTTAGGGTGGTTTTCCAGTCCCATAACTCTACCTCTCTACACCTATTTTGAAGAGCATACAGTGCTTTCCAACCCCCCAAAGTTCTTGTCTTTCTACATCCACCCCCACTTAGATTTATGTTCAAGTCAATTCCAAGATATTTATAATCCGCAACTTCTTCGAGATTTTTTCCCTCAAAGTAGAACTTATGTTGGTTATGATTTCTTTTATTAGAGAAAACCATTACTTTCATTTTGCTGGTATTGATTTGCATCCCCACATTTCTACAAAAATTCTCCAGGGAGAGTAAGTTCTCTTGCAAACCACAAGAAGAATTAGCAATTAAAATAAGGTCATCTACATACAAAAGAAGCCTTATAACAAACTTTCCCAAATGTATCCCGTCATCCCCTTGCGAATTTAGGCACTCTTCCAGTTTGTCGATATATAACCCAAAGAGGGTAGGATACAGTGGAAAACCTTGCTTGACCCCGATATCGCTTCTAAAACTTTCAAAAATGCCTGATAAAGTTCTAATTTTGACTTTAACCTCCTCGTAAAACCTATGCACAGCTGCTCTCAAATGCCTGGGAACCCCAAGTTCCTCCATTATGTGCCAAAGCTTATCCCTAGGAACTGTGTGAAAGGATTTTCTGAAATCAACAAAACAACAAAATACTTCTTCCTTTTTCTCCCAAACTTTCTCACTGATATGCCTTAGAGTTATACCATGATCAAATATGGAATGCTTAAGCCTAAAACCCGCTTGTCCTTTAGCACGTTTATCTTTTTCTTCTGCCCATTTGTTGATTTTATTCTCTAACATGCTTCCCAATAACTTTGCAAACAAGGGTTTTATCATTATGGTTATATAGTTGGAGGATTTATTGACGTCACCACTTTTTAAAAGAGGTATTGCCAAAATAGTTGTCCAATCAGTGGGGAACCCCTGATGTATGATGCTGTTGAAATTTTTTGTAATGTGAGGTGAAGGAATTTTTGAGCCCCACTTTAGATACTCTGTCTGGAGCTCAACCAAGTCTTTTTTCTTTTTCAACACCCAACTTCGTGATACTCGTCTCTACCTCTTGCACCGTGAAGAGTTTTGTATATGTGTTTACCAAGGGAGGAAGGTCAGCCTTGGGATTTTTCTCATACAGTTGTCTTGCATAGTCAAACCATTCAGAAGCTATGATATTGTTGTCAGTTTGGATCTTTCCCTGTTGGAGTTCCTTCCACAATAATTTAGGGTTATTTTTCCCGAGGAAGATTAGTTCTTCTCTCCTCGAAACCATGAAGTCAACCTTTTTATTTCTTAATATCTGCTTGTAAGCTTTGAGACTTATGTCATCCTTGTTTGAATCTTTCCACATTCTCCTTGCCTTTTTTAATTCCTCATCAAACCGCGCATTGAACGGGAAGAATTTTTTTCAGAATTATTTCTTTTTGCTCTCTTGCACTTTGCAAGTGCGCTTTGAATTAAATGTTTTAATTCGTGACTATGCAGGTCTTGAAATGGGATTTTATCCTTCTCAGAGAGTCTCTCTAGCGCTAATTTGAATGTATTACAATTTTCTAGAGTCAAAAGAATTCTACCCTTTGAAAAATTTTGTTGAGCACACTGAGTTTTTGACCCTAACTGCTTCTTTCCAGTCCAAGAGAAGCCTAGAAAAATTGGCTTGTGATATGATTCTAAGTCCCAAAGCTGATCACTAATCAAGACTTATTCAATTTTCTCACACAAAATATGTGAGAAAATTACAGATTCTACTACACTTGCTCCATTGTAGGTATTGCAAGTGAAATTACCAGAATTTTCCCATCTAGTCAAACCATTACAAATGACTAAATCAAAAGCCCTACATAGAGTAAGCAATTGTTCACCAAAGAGATTACAACCCTTTTCCTCTAAAATCCTTTCCTATTGATGATTACTCTCTTCTGTAAGCTAGATAGGGCGGTAGTCTATTGAGATTGCAACAAGATGATGAGCTTAGTGGAAAGGAGTCACCTTCACTAAGTGGGCCTGCAGGCTATTTTTGGCACAAAGTCTATTTTTAGACTATGTCTATTTTTAGACATATGGACGATGTTCTATGAGTTGCAAGATGCTATTTGTGGATGGTTGGTCAAGTCGGAAAAAATAGATGGACTTCTATTTTTAGACATATTGGGCAGAATCTATTTTTAGATTGCCAGTCTAACAATAGATATGTCAAATATTATTAGCTCTTAATAATATTTGGACTCTAAACATTATCTTATTCTCTTGGAGCACTTCAGTTAAGTGCACAAATGTGGCACAAGAGCTGACAGAAGGAATTACGCTATTCCTGAGGGTTAAATTAGCTCTTCACTGATCTATAATTTGAACTCATGTGACAGAGTTTGGTGGAGTTGATTGAGGAAGTTAGTGGAGTTGTATTCAGTTTAACTAATCTAAACATAGTTGAGCTATTTGTATTCAGTTTAACTAATTGATACAATTAGTAAGAGTGGTGTGAATTAATTATTAATTAATTCACTAATTATAAACTCATAAATCAACTAAAGAATGCATCAGTTAACTTCAGTGCATGGACAGTTTCAGTGGAGACCAGTGCAGAGATAGGTGAAAGAGCAAGTTAACTATCAGTTGTGACTATATTGTTGCTATTTGCAACACACGGATAGGTGGAGTAGACCATGAGGATTGCGCAGTTCAAGCCAAGTGGTTTATCTATTTAATGAAGCCATCCCATAGCATTAATTACGCAATAGAGGCTGGCTATCAAGTGGCAAAATATTGGAGCATGTGTTTTGCTAGATCTAGCTTGATAGTGTGTAGCAATTGAGGGTGTGCATGAGAGCTTGTGAGGAGCTTTTGTACTATGATTGTTACATGATATCCATGACATATAATATACAGATAGTTGGGGTTTTCAGCTTTAAGCTTTCCCATTAAATACTGTGTTCATATGTGTGATTGTTTGTGGTTTTAATGTGTGCATGCAATTGATTTTATTTCTGCATGTGATGATCAATGGTAGAAGAGATTCTGTATTGTGCATGAAGCTAAAATAGTGTTTGATCAGGAGAATCTCGGTGAATAATATATCAGTTATTCAAATTTCTACATAGTCTTCTTCACAACAAGGAATGCTAGCTTGCTCACTTGCAGTCCTAGCATTGAAATCACCCACTATAATGACTTCACCTAGCTGAGAATATGTTGCAATGTCTTCCTTTAAGGCTACAAAAGGAAATTTTTGGTCAAGCCCTCTACTTTTGTATATTTTTTAAACTTGTGGCGCAAAATAGCATGCTGCAATTCTCATGTGATTTCCATTTTTCGATATTTTAAACCAAATAAATTGTTTATTTGAGTCTTATTTCTCTAGCTGAATGAAACAACCTTATTTTTCTCTCACTAATAACATGACACACCTATGTATTTTTCCATTCCCTGCTACTTTGTTCCACACTTCCATCTTCCAGTACCCTTCAAACCAAGGTGTCTTGCACCCTTTATTCTCATGTGTTTCTATGAGGCACATTATGTCTCTATCTTCCGCAATAGGCCCTAACCCAGGTCCTCGTCTCCATGGATAACCTCTGCAGTTCCAACAAACTAAATTTAAGGAATCCTGGGTATGACTTGATTGCTATTTGTTTTCCCCTGCTAGACTCACATTTGAGTCTTTGTCCCTACTTGCCCATACTAACCTTGCTTCCTGATTTTCTGTTAAAGAATTTGTTGTCTCTTCTTTATTATCATATTGCTACCCTGTTTTGGGAGGAGGTCCAAATTGCGCTATCATAGCTTTACCCTTATAAATCCATGCTCTTTTTCCCTCAACCCTTGATGTCCTAACCTTTGACATTTCCTCCATCCTTTGCTCTTGTTGTCTTATAGTTAAATCTTCTTCTATAAAAATGAGAGAACTGCTCAAGAGTTGCTTCTTTCTTAGAATGATATCTTTATCACGCAAACTAGGCATGATGACTCTTATGGGCCTAGCTCTTTCACCGTTAAACTTTCCTACCCTCCATGCTTGACCTATTTTTCCTTGCCATAGCAGATTTTCTTTCAAGAACTCCCTTACAAGGTCAAAAGTAGATTCGTTTTTCCCATAGTCTTTCACCCCTTTAATACTTATGTTTGTTGCTCTATCTTGTCTTTCCTTTATTTCTCTATCCTGCATGTTGCCGACCCGAAAGCTTGTGTCTCCTTCCCTATTAGAAGAATTGATAATAACTTCAACCCAAGTTTTGGGAACTTTTGTGGGGCCTTCTTTCATTTCTTCTCTTGTTGTCCCTTCATGGTTGTCTATTTGGGCAACCACTTTCCCTTTATCATGGGATGGTTTCACTTTCCCCACCTCTGTACTCTCCACTACTAATTTCTTCATGCTTTGCACATCTGCTTTCATCTGTTGCCATTACATCTTCCCTTTCAGAAGAGCTTCCTAGAGCAATGCCACTTGCTCCTTCAAAATTTTATTTATTTCCACTAAAGTCTAGTTCTGAACTGTGATTGCATAAGTTGTATGCTCCCTTTCCTTCTCTTTACCTTCTAGAGCCTCCAACCTATTTTTTGCACTTAAAAATTCTGCCACATAAAGATCAGATGACTAGGTGAGAGGTGTGCATGTGGGACTGTACAAGGCAGAATCATCAATGACTTTTCCTTTTCCTTTTCCTCTTGGTCTTTTTCCATATACTTGCAAAGGGGACTTGTTTGAATATTTCTTATTGTGAAAGGTCGCAATAATTTTCCTTTGAGTCTATTTTTTCCTTAGTTTCCCCCATTTTAAATGGGCTAGTCACTGTTTTAAAATACCCCGATATTGTCTGGAATTGACCCAAACCCACTTCCTAGCTTTGGCTAATGAGGAAATTTTCACTTGTCTTAGATCATTTGTTTCTACGGGTTCTGAAATTTCTTGTCGTGTTACCATGTTTGCATGCATTGGGCTCCAATCCCTTCACCGTTTCAGTGACTAATTCCTAATTCCTCCAGCACTCAATTTCAAACCGTATCTCTCTCCAACCCAAACTCAGCCTATGACAACGAAATATGGAAAATGTTGAAATTCAAGCCTTCAGAAAAATTCTTAAACTTTTAAATATTTTAAATCATTTAAACTTCTCTAGCTCTATGCTCTGTATCACAAATGTGTGCCGTTTCAGTGGGTGAAAATGGGAGGCACAAATGAGAAGCACAAATGTGTGCCGGTTCTGTGGATGCAAATGAGAAGTGAAAATCTATGCTAGTTCCAAAAAAACATAAAAAATTGGGTTGAAACTCGCGTATTTAAAAAAACGAGTCCTTTAAATAAACTTACAGACCTTCTATCCAAGCAATACAATGTTTCAATTACTGTTGTTCACCCCATATTTTTGTAGTTCTATACGTTGTAAAGCTAGCTCCTCCACTGATAATCCTTCCATTATAATTGATAATTGCTGACCTCCTTTCCCATCAACACATTAGGGAAAGACCATGATTAACAAAATATGACTATGTGACCTATCTTCAAGTAGCATTCCCGCCTACTTAGCTCAAGTTGTGACTTGATACAAGTTGCGACTGTGTGACCTCTGATAACTTGTGACTAAGTTGTGGCAAACTACAACTTGCGACTCTATAGTGACAAGCTGCGACACATTACGGAAAGACCCATTAACAAAATATGACTATGCGACCTATCTTCAAGTGGAATTCCCACCTAAGTAGCTCGAGTTGCGACTTGATACAAGTTGCGACTGTGCGACCTCTAACAACATGCGACTACGTTGTGGCAAACTGCAACTTGCGACTCTGTAGTGACAAGCTGTGACACATTACGAAAATACCCATTAACAAAATATGACTATGCAACCTATCTTCAAGTCGCATTCCTGCCTAAGTAGCCCGAGTTGCAACTTGATACAAGTTGCGAGTGTGCGACCTCTGACAACCTGCGACTACGTTGTGACAAACTGCCACTTGCGACTCTGTAGTGACAATCTGCGACTTGCGATTGTGTTGTGGAAAATTGTGATCTGCGACTTTCACCTTCCCAATCGGTTGCAGATGGCAAGACATTGTATTCAATGCCCACTGGCAGGATGCTGAGGCGGGATTCTCAAATTTTTTGAGGTGCTGCGACGGGATGCTCGTATGTGGCATTCAACTTCGGCGAGTACATACACTCACAGAAAAAATGCGTTCGTTTCCCTATTTCTCACACTTCGGCTTTGCATTGAACTCTGCTTACCTGTGTTTTTTTGAGGTGATGCAGTGCACTAAAATTTTCTTCCCTATTCTTTTTTGAGGTGCTGCGGCGGGATGCTCTAGTCGCACTCCAGCATTGTGGCGAAAGGAAGTCGGTATATGTATGCGGGGAGGTGCGACGAGGTCGAAAATAAGACTTCAAACTGGGAGTGGGATTTGAACCCGCACCCTCCCACTCCTCTCGTGCATGTCACGATCTCTAATGCCAAACATTAAAAAAAAACTATTCGTGAATCTATCACAACCATGAAAAGTATTACTCACCTTTATAAAAATCGCATCTAAAGAGGGTGCACTCTCAAACACGTTTCCGTTGATGTGTTATATGATTGCGTGAATGAGAATACGATTAATGAATGTACAAGGAACACGGTTACTTCACTATTAGACCTAACATTTTTAACCTGCTAAATTTTTATAGTGATATACGCTAAACCATTATAAATCCTTGAAATTTTGAACACATGTATCTTCTTCCACATATAAATCAGAGTTATCAAGTTTGAATTTGGATTTGAATTCAATAGGATTCAATAAAAATTAAGATGAAAAAATTTCAATTTGGAAAAAATTTGGCAACATACATCTTAAACATTTAAATACATATAATTTTTTTCCATGTTTCTCTTTATTTTCTTCCTATTTATTTTGAAATTTAAATCAATTTTAACAATTTGAATAAATATAAGAAATTTTAAAACTACAATATGCTAACCAAAATCACAACCACACTTATTTTATTTTATTTTGTAAATTTGGTAAGTCCTTACTATTTTCTATTTATCATAAAAGGGTATGTTGCAACATATACAAAATCAGTGACCTCAACATGCCCGAAGGAAACCAAGTTTGTTGGCTACCTTAAAGCATTAAAATCCATCCAAAATTGATATTGTTTCTTTATTCTACTAGTCACTATGGCCATTTTATAGTTTAAGACAAAGTTCAATTGACAACAGAAAACATAAATGCTATCCGCAAAAATCATAAAAACTTAAACTTGATTTACTAGCCATCAGAAGAGTTAATCGGTGTTGGATCCTTTGTTGTGGAGCAAGGCATATCTATTTGCTGCATCTATTGAATCTTCCTTTCAATCTACCAATTCGGGAAGTTGCATGATACTGTGACACCTTGATATCTTAGAGTTGATTTTTTATATACTGAAGTAGTGAAATTACTACAGGACTGCCATCTATTGGCAGTAGACTTTGCAGTGTTTTGGCCAGGACACATTTCATTATCCAATATGTATGAATATTTTGGTGAAATAAAGATAGGTGACCTCTAGTATTTGCAGGATCATTTACAAAATCCATACGTTCCTCCTGTTCCTCAATATCTTCTTCATTACTGTGACTTTCTCTCTCCCATCCCTGCATTACATTTCTGATTTGTGGAGGATTACCAACAGAGTAAGCTTCCAAGCGATTCTCCATTATCTCTTTCTTTGTCTTCCTACCTCACTTGTTGGCTCAACTATGCTTTTTGAGGGCTGTTGCTTCCCTTTATCTCTGGACTTGGCCAGTCGCTTCACAGATTGTATTTTAACCATTGCTCTCAGTTGAACCTTTTGCTACACAAAACCTGTATAAATTACCTGAGAGCCTGTAGAACATGGGGAAAGAGTTACAGTTAACTCGTGAATTATCTGTAAAATTTGCGCCTCCCTGGAATGAATCCCGAAGTTATGAATGCTAGTCCCTTGACAAAGACAGAGACAGACAGCTTGACAGACCTAAGTGACCCCAACGTTCTTTACTTGTGTAATGCTGGCTATCTAGCTTACCATCTACAATAAATACCAAGAATGAAATACTAAGAAAGAAGCTAACCCAATTATCAACAACACCGCTTGTGAAATCAGGGTAGAGGCCTTTCGGTTTTTCTTCACATTGCATGTAAAGGGTTTCATAAATTTTCGATTGCCTTACATGATTAAACTCTAGACCATGCATAAAACAAGGTAAGATCCTATGAGTGAACTGCAAATGCAATATTCTACAAGGATTGCAAAAGTGGGGTTGAATAGTCTTCTGAGGGATAAACAAATTTATATTTTTGAACAAGCTATAGGTGCTAGCAAAACCCAAAATTCCAGACAAGATCTTAAAGACAGAACAATCGCAATTCCTACCCATACCACCTCTACCCTGACCTCTACATGGACTGATGGTTAAATGAAGAAGGGTGGATTGAAGAACAATTACATACCACTGTAACCGAGCTTGAAGCCTCTCCACAGTGCCTTCGAAATTTGCAGAGAAGGCGTGTTCTGCAACAGCTCGTCCCAATCCTCCATTGTTGCTCCTGCCAGAACAATTACTTTGCTTGCGATCTGGAGTTTGCTTCCTTAAACACTTCCTACTCTGCTTTTTCCAATGCCATCCTGACACTATTAGTTGGCATTCCATTCCTATCATAATGAATTTGTATGTTACGTACCTTCCTTCATGTTTGCGAATTAATGTTGCTAGGAATTCGCATGCCGGTAACACATACCACCACATGTCCGCTATCCTCCACTTGTCCTGTAGCAATTGACACTGGGCACTCCGATCGGGGGTATCACAACCACACTTATATGTTATCTTCAAAATCTCTATTCTTTTCAACACTCTAAACTAAATACATTTAATTTTATGTAAAATCCTTTTATAATAAATATGTATTTAAATCATAAATATTCAAAACTCAAAACTACATATCTTATCTAATTTTTCATTTACTATATAAATATATGTAAAATATTTAAAGGTAAAAACTACATCCCTCTTTAATTTCAGATTTTATACTTCTGTAATTAACAAATATATAAAAATTAAATATTTAAAACATCTTCTTAACATCAATATATATATAAAAACAATTTCAAAATTTCTTTCTTACTTTTCTCTTTTTAAATTATTAAAAAAAAATCAAATTAAAAAATTTCTAAATTCAAATTAGTTTCCAGCTGCAATTTCCAGTTTTCTCTTTTTAAATTATTAAAAAAAAATCAAATTAAAAAATTTCTAAATTCAAATTAGTTTCCAGCTGCAATTTCCAGTTTTTAAGCTTTAGGCTTGCAATTAGTTTCCATTTCCACTAATAAACCATAAACCATGAATTTCCGTTAACCATGCAAAGCTACGGTGATACCCATAACCATAAACCGTGAATTTCCGTTATCCATGCAACGCTACGATGATACCCATGCAACGCTATGAAACGGATCGAATTTTGAACGAATTATTAGATATTCGAATCGAACTCACGAATTTTCGTACTTTTTCACCAATTCAAGCAAATTTGGTAACTATGATACAAATGTCTTATTAATAAAGCAGCAAAATTGGCCGTAGATAGCCATATAAAGAATATAAGAGATAAAAATAAATACCAGGGAGAGTTGGTGCAATTGCAATAGCTTGAGGAAGATCAAAGTTGATGGCGTGGATATGCCGGTTACCAAATTTGCCCGAATCGGGGAAAATAGTTCGGAGATTCATCCATTCGATTTGAACAACAGATGGTTAGATGAAATTCAATTCGGTTCGTTCATAGTTTTGTTCATTTGAGCTTCGTAACATATATGTCTTTTCAAAGGAATTATGAGGTGACACACCATGGCCAATAGTGTTAGCTTGCACTTTTTGGCAGGAGATGAACAATTAGATATATTTTGGCTTATGGGATTTATGGACATATATGATAACGTTTCAACACATATAGATAATTGTGTGTATTTTGGAAAGGAAAGAAAATATGTATGTATTTTGGAAAGAAAGAAAATAGAAACAAATGGGAAAATTTATATTTTTCAATTTTATTTTAGCTTTGAACAATGACAAAGCCAAGAAAGCAAGAAAAGAAAGAATGTGTAAAAATGTATTATTATTCATTTTCTAACTAAATTTTTATTCTCATAGATTCTACATAAAAGTTAAGGAATTTACAACCAATTACTAGGTATTATAATTGTCCATCCAAGTTTCACAATCAATTATAATTGTGCTAGTTGTGAATAAAACTCCCTCAGAGAGCAGCGAGAATATGTTGAAGAACTCTCCACTATTTGAAGAAGTCGTTTTGGTGAAGTTGGTTGGGCCAGAGAGCAATTGCGCTGTTAGAAGAATTTTTTTTAAGAATTTGTGAAATGGCAACGCTGCAAGCCAGCCGTCATTTTTTTTTAAATTTGGAGTGACCATCACATCCGGCACACAGGAGAAAGTACATTGATCATGGAAAAATTACTATTAGCAAAAGGAGTAGTCTACCGAGCCCACGTTTTAACCCGGAAATGTGGCTCGTCGGAAAACATTTGCTGTTGCTTCCCGTGGCCAATTACGTCTGGGGATCCACATGAATACTCTGTCAGAGTTAATTCAGAGTTGTCAGACATTCATTCAATGCCTCATCCGCTCCCAGAATTTCAAATTTAGCATTCGCGCTCAAAATTTTAATTACTCTGTTGCTATACTATAGAAGATGTAATGCAGAGACTCCGCGAGGGCAGCGTTGGAAGTGAGGAGATCTTGCAAAACAATATTTCTCTTGTGGGTAATGGATTTCAGTCAAGAGATCTGAACTTGTCTTCTCCCAAGCTTTCTGTTTCGTTCCTATCATCTTTGCTGATCAGAAGCATGGAGAACGTGGCGCAGAACAATATTTCTCCTGTGGCTACTGGATTTCAGTGTGATTTCAACTTATCACCTTCCAAACTTTCTGTCTCGTCCCTATCATCTAATTCGCTGATTGGAAGCAAGGAGAGGTTGCAGAACAATATTTCTCCTAGGGTTAATGGTTGTACCATTAGTCGCCTTTCAATGGAGCCTCAGAGCGTTGCAGCGCGCCATCGTCCGAGGAAAGTCCATCACAAAATCCATTCCCTGGAGAAACTTATTCCATTAAAATCCAAGTTAGACACCAGGAAAATGCTGGAGGAAGCCAGTAAATTTGTCAAATTTCTGCAGGCTCAATTGCACATTATAGAGCTTATGCCTTCATTTTCATCTCAGTCCAATGGTCTCAGCTCAGCGGGAACAACAAGATTTCATTCAACAGGGAACGTGGAAGAAAAAAGAAGGGGTGAAAATTTGTCAGCTGTGGCCATGCTCAATCTTCTCGTCACGTCTCGTGCAGTTAAGAGAGAACTCTTGACTGAGGAGAAATGTGTCGAAACAGGAGAACAATACCAAATTGCGGCAATCCGGCTACAACTGCCATTGCCGAGTGCCTGAGATGTGAATAGGTTATATGAGTTCTAGTGATGGCATCCACAAGTGTTGTTTGGTTTCCGGGTTGGTGTCTCGACAAGACAAAGGTGAGAACGTCCAACGGATCATCATGGTGAGGGATCTCTCTGGGCTTTCGCTTGCTGTAGAAGACGCCATTTGTGTTGCATTAGCCACTCTCTGGATCGATCTCCATATTTTCCTACTTGGCTACTGCTGTGATTCTAACCACAAAGACTCTAATTTTATGATTAAGTGGATTTTGCTTCAAACCAAATGCTTGAAAATCGATTAAGTGTAGACTGTGAAGTAGTTTCCTATTGCAATAGGAAACTTAATTAAAGTTGCTCTATTCAAAATTTAAAATTAAATTGTCTTTTTAAAAAAAAATTCTCATTTATTTTTCTGATTTAATTTATCAGAAAATACAACAAAATTTCATTGAAATAAAAAAATCACAGTGTTCTCTGAAATATCCAGCACGAGTAGTGAATTTCAATTGTCATGAAAAACAATTTAATTTCCGTTGGTGTTTGGGAATTAGAATTTCAATTTTGATGGAAAACAATTTATTTTATGTAATTTATATTGGACGTTCCGGGTTTAAATCAGGTTGGTCATTATGAATTCATTAAGTGTTCTCGAATTCTGGCCAGAAGCGTAATCTTGTCACACGAGCTTTTATAGAAAATGTAATAATCTCGTGAGCAACTTCTGCAATATTTCTAAGTGGTTTTTTTAATTAATTTTATTCATTGTGAAATTAGAAAAATCATAATTTTATATTGATAATTTTCAGATAATTAGTGTTTGTATCATTATTATCATTTTTTGGTAGGATGTGCATTGATATAGGATAAATTTATTGTAGATCAAATTTAAGATAAAATTTATTGTTATTACCATATCACATATATCATGCATTCTATAAGCTAGATATAGTAAAACATCTAATTATGTTTATCTCTTGAATTTTATCAACTTTATCACAATAGGATAAATATATCCTTATAATTAAACTAAAATAAATAAATAAACAATTTATATTTCCAACCACTGAAATTATTAAAATCGCAAAAATAAAAATAATAACCTTAAAAATAAAAACTCCTAAATAATTCCGAATTGCACTAGTAATTGACGAACCATCGGATTCCCTACTTATTAAAGGAACGAAATATGGTACATCTCTACCTTATTCTCACGGTGCATTCATCTATACAATGATTGAAATGTAACAGTTTTTTTTTTCTAAATTGTGCTAATTCTATTAAGTAATCATAATGTTACAAAATTGCCTCGGTTCAGCTATGGGAGCCTGAAACTGGGCTTGATGTCCATGCTCTATCAATATGACGAACTGCCCAGAGTGGGAAACCAGCTCTTTTAAAAGCAGTTGCATCGCCCTTAAAAAGGGAAACCGGTGAAAATTCCATGATGTTCAGCATAAGAAAACTACAAAAATACATCACAGGCATGTTGCTTCTGCTGCTGTAGGCAACAACAACAAAAAAAAAAGTATTTCTAGCTAAGTAGACAAGAGTAGATACCATACTGAGCCAATTCATAGCAGAATCAAGACGTGTGGGCTGGAGATGCCGGCTCCTCCTCAATGCGACACCCGTATTGCTCCTCTGAATCTTCTGCAGCAGCGCTCTGAGCTCCATCTTTGTCTAAGAGATTTGCGTCCACCTGCATAGAGAGATGGCCCAGGGTGGGAGTGGCAGTAACAAGGGTATCGCCCGGACCAGCAAGAGGCGTTGCATCAGGGTTGGGGCGGGGGTCAAGAGGAGAGGGTGGAGTTTCATGCCACGGGGGAGAGTGAAGAGTTGACTCTTCTCGCAGGGTAATAGTAATGTATGCAGTGATGGTGGGGCGATTGAAGGCACAGTCAAAGCGGAGCTCCGCTCTCTGCGAGGTTTGCCTCAGAAAATGGCTGCCAGAGGGAAGGGGGACAGAGGGAACAAGGTCCGGAGGCGCGCCAATATGAGGAGAGGAGGGTTGATGGTCGTGGGCATAGCCAGGAGGGTTATCATGGTTCCATTGACGGAGGGAGTCTTGAGATTGCCGCCTATCAGTATGCTCAGTGAAGTGAGCTTCATCGAGATTGGATGATGGATGTTCGCTTGCAGGCCTGCCTCGAGTTGCACCTCGACGACACCTCATGCATTGCCTGAGCCTTGGCATGGCAGTCGCAGTAGCTGGAACAGGCCAGTGACAAGGGGAATAAGCTTGGACAGGAGCAAGACCACGGAACGAGCCAGGAGGGATCTGCAAATTGAAATTGGAATGACAGAGGGCGTTATGAGAAAAATGATGCCCAGGAACAGTTTCAATACAGCTGAGCAGCGAGCAGCGTCGGCCAGTGTGTGTGCGGGCACTGGGCACTGCAGAAGCCGCAAGACATGCACTGCAAATAGGTTTCAAAGAGCAAACAGAGCCGGAATGATCTGGAGAACCCAAGATTGAATCCATAATGAATCGACTGAGCAGACCAAGGATGAATAAGAGCCGTCATTGGAGATTTAATGAGCTGCGCGCTTGCGAATTGAAGTCGGAGTTAATGGCACCGTTGGGAGCCATATGGCCACCCCATGCGAAATGCCTTGGGAGTTGGCCAGGGACGGATGTCCCATCAAGTCTTTTAATCATCCGCATCCGGAAGATTGAAATGTAACAGTTACACATTAAGCAACATTTTAATTAAGAATAATATTATGACAAATGTTTTATAAATAATAATCGGGCAGTGATGATCGTCTTCACTAAAAATTCAATACGGGATTGAAAAAAATCAAGATTTCTCATTTATAAAATTTTATTTATAGATTTAAAAAATATTTAAATTTTCATTTATAAAATTTTATTTATAGATTTAAAAAAAAAAAATTAAATTTTTATTTTTATATTTAAATAGTATTACTAGAAATGTGTGAAGATTTTCAAAATTTTGTTAACTTGATATATAATTAATATTTTGAAATTTAGATTTACTTCAAGTTAGGCAATTTAAAAAATAAATAAATTATTTTCAACTTTTTCAACATTACAAAAGGGATAAACTTTTTCATTTCATGATCTTGATCTTTTGGGAATTGAGCAACACACAATTTCACTATAGAATTTGTGAGAATTCATTCTTATATTGACTATGCTTATTTTATTCTTTATACTAGTAAAGATAGAGAGATACTTTGACTTTCTAGTTTTGGATTCATCATCTATTTATAATATTTTAGTTTCCTTTTTCCCTCTAATTCTTATCTCCCCATAATTTCTCCTTAAGTTTTTATGTAATAATATTTTTAATATTATCCTTATTCAACATAATGATCTCTTCCTTTATCTCACAATGGTCTAGCCAAGAATGAGCATCTTTATGCCATCCTCACTTGAGTTGAACATGTTTTCAAGGAGAGACAGAAGCAATTTTATGAAACATATTGTCTTCCATGTTGTTTAAACTCTTCTTATACATAAGATGCAAATCATATTCATGCTTTAAATGATGAAAATGCCTCATTCGAGATAGGATGGGGTGTCGTTTCTTTAATCTTAATATTAGAGGTATTAAATTGCTTTTGATTTGTTCCATCTTCCTCCATAACTCTGAGAAGATTCCACATCTCCAAACCTCACATCAATATAAAATAACAAGGGTGACAAGAGTCTTAAAGATGAGCTTATGTCCTCGATTTATCCTTTTCGCGATATTGTAATTCTACTTGAGCTTATGATGGATATCAATTCCAAGATATGTGTATGAAAGAAATACCTCCAAGTTGTTGTCATATAATAAAGTATCTTATGCGAACTTTTTGGATTTAATTATCATGCCTTTCGTTTTGTTAGTATTATTAGTCATATACATCTTGGAACCGATTTAATTATCATGTCTTTAGTTTTGTTAGCATTGTTAGTCATATGCATCTTGGAACAAAAATAATGGAGGATTATTTTCATTCTAAGCTCGTAAGGACTCCTTGCCAAAGGAATGACATAGTCAACATTAGGCAGAAGAGTGATGACAATACTAATGAGAGTGGGTTGAACACAACCTGATTCTTCCAAACATTATCCTAATTTTTAAATTTATATGCCAAAAAGGGTAGTGGACAAGGAACACCCTTGCCTTACTCTAATATTGTAATTAATATTTTCCAACCAACTCTCATTGGTCCTAAACTTTGGAATAACATTCTCATACACCATTACCACAACAACCTTCAAATCAAGAGTAACTTTCATCTCTTCCAAACTCTTCCAAAGGTTTTTCTTGGGAACAATGTCAAAAGTTTTTTTTGAAGTCCATGAAATAATAAAGAAGATTGATTTTAATATCCTTCATAATGATCCCCGAAGTAACAAGCTGGTCCACAGTTGAATGATATCTCCTAAACCCAAATTGGCCTTTACCTCTTTTATCATGGTTTTCCAACCATAGACTAATCTTATTTTCAAAAATAATTTCATATGGATTATCTAAAGTAGGACTAATCATAATGTTCCTATAATTAGAGGGAATGTTTTTATCCCCAATTTTCAATATAGGTACAATGGGGCTATACATACAAGGCTTAGTGAGACATACTAGAGATAGATAAAAATCACACCACATAGGAAGCACAAGCACTTATTTGCAGATTCAACTATTATTGGACAAACCAATTGAACTCTTCCATTGGATCTTCACAAGATGGACCATGGACTGCAAAATCCATCTCTCTTCCAAAGGATTTTTCATTGTCGAACTTTCATCCTCTGAACTCAGAGACATTATACTCCAAAAGGGATCGTGGTTATGGGGTTCTACCAGACTCTTCATCACCCCATGGTTCCCGGATTTCGACGCATATACTATGTTTGTTTCGACAATGTCGTTTTTGGTTCGGTTACACAACCTATCCCTACATTTCTAGAATGAAAGCATCATAGAAGGAATTAGGAACACCATTGGGAAATACAGCAAAAAAGACACACAACACTTGGAGGAAAGGATCTATACTTTTGCACGCGTTTGTGTGGAAGTTCATCTCAACAAAGAATTACCGGAAAGAATACAATTGAAATACAAACAACAAATCTAGACACAACACCTACATTATGAAAACACTCTATTCCGATGCAGAATATGCAGGCAAACCAGACATTTACAAAACACACGTCCAGATGCAAAAATAGATCACAAGAAGAAAAAAAAAAAAATAAATAAATAAAAAAAATAAAATAAAAAATAAAATAAATAAATAAATAAATAAATAAATAAATTAAATAAATTAAATTAAATTAAAAAAAAAAAAATAAAAATAAAAATGAGAAGGTAGCAAAAGGGTGGCAATTTTCCCTCGTGATCCAGAGGAAGATGCATAAGAAGAAGCGAAATAAGTTGCCCCTAATGAGACCGAACAACCATCGACAGAACCAGAAGTACAAAGGAATGAAACACAAGATCCATTTGACTTAGAAAAACCATCGGAATGGGCTGCAAAGGAGTCAATGGATATGGACAGCGGTGGGATTAAACATCATCATTTATCGGATACCTCAGATTCAGACAAAGATAATTGAGCACTCATAGAAGAAAATCACCTCGCCCTTGTCTCTCCTTCGCCATCACAAGAGGCTTGGCACAAGGTCGAGAAGAAGAAAGGGAGAAAAACTTGATTTTTCTCCTCTTATGTATTTTTAGGTTCTTTGTATGTTTTTTGAACACCAGTCTAGACTGTTTGATGGAAAACTACCTATTGATGCAACATGTAATTTTATTTTCATTAATAGAATTATGAATTTTTCCTTGGAAAAAAATACAAGGGTTTATTTTCATTAATAGACCCTCGTGTTCTAAAATTTAAACTTGACAACGTTGAATACTTTTTGCTTTTCTAATTGAAAGCTTTCCCAATTGCTAGCCACTTAACCCCAAACTCTGTCTTATAGAAAAAATATTTCATCCTCTATAGAAACATTTGAAATAATGTTCATGGCATTATGAGATTCATAAAGATTTTTAAAATACTAATTTGAATTATTTAAATTAATGATACTAATTTCTTTTGTTTTACAAAGAAAAATTTTACTTCAAATTGTTTTAGAGTCTCATTTAAATAGATGCAACAATTTTTCTTTCTTCTTATTTGTATAGTACATTTTCTTTCTTTTAATAAGAAATTTGTACTTATTTAATTTATCAAAATTTAAAGATTCATTAAAAATATCTCTAATTAAATTTTAAACCATTTTATAACTATTATTATATAAAAAATTGATTATTTTATTTTATTTTTTGATGAAAAATGGTTAATGAAAATGAAAAAGATTATAATCAAATTATATTATATATAAAACTAAAATAATACTTTATATATTTTATTATTAAATATATAAAATTATTGAATATATTTTATAATTTTATATGTATTTTTAATTTTCAAATTTATTTAGTTAAAAAATTAATAATTAATACAACATCTAGCTAGAAAAATTATAAGTTCTAAATTATATCATTATATAATTAATACTTATATAAAATTTTTAAAATATTTTAAATAAATATATGATAAATTCCCAATTTATATATTTTATTATTAAATATATTTAATAATATTATATGTTTTCAATAAATTTTTTTTTTCCAAAAAAACAATAATTTTCATCATTATGATGAAATTTCTAGAGAGATCGAAAATTTGTCTAAGAGTATCCAAATCGGTGCAAAAAATAATAAAAAATATCACGATTAAATTTGTGCTTCCATATTAGTCTCGAGCATCTTTGTTTTGAAAGCCTTTTATAAATGGTGTGCAGAAGTACTTTTAATGTTTTGGGCAAACATCTGATATTAGTGGAAGTACACCAACCAATAAATCTTAAGCCATAGGATATTAAATGCAGTGAAGCAGTATATGCTCGCAATTAGATTTAAATTAGTTTAAATCTAACGGTGGGCATGCATTCAATATCCTATAACTAACCATTTATGGCTTTTCGTGGAAGTACTTTCAAACATGTTCTGATATTAGCAGTGGAAGTACTTTTAATGTTCTTGGCAATAGTGTTCTAATATTAGCCTAAAACCCAATTAGATTCACTTTAGAAAATTCATTAGAAATAGTGTTTTTTCCTGTAAATATGTTGACAAATAATATAGTTATTAAAAAATAAAAAAAAAATAAAAAAATAAAAAAAATAAAAAATAAAAAAAAATCATTAAAACATTTTCCACGTGTGCATGTGACATACCGACTATTAATTAAACCAATTAACAACCACACAAAAATCACCAAACACTTTAATTTTTTTTTCGACATCCCTTTTCACAGAACAAAAAAGTAATTTCGACTAGTTTCAAGCTCAAAAACTCAACGTAATTGTTGGTTCCTTTAACCAAACAAGTTTTTTTAATTTAAAAGAATGACTCTAATTAATATAAAGAATAATTTCATCTCCATTTTACAATGAATGATCAAAATAGGCCATAGCCTCGATCTATGGATATGTTCCTCCACTATGTTATGAGTCCTATATAGCAATCACCTCACCAACCATTGGATTAAGGTAAATGTCTCTATCACATAGGTCGTAACCAATAATATGAGGGTTTTTTAATATTTTAAATTTATTTATAATTACCTTATATGATGATGATGATGATGGTTAACATCCACTAAGACCAAACTCTGGCCTATCGGACCTAAAGAAACGAATAATTTAGTTTGTTTTAGAATTGTACTCCTATGCTCAAAGAGCTTGGAGAGGAGCGTCCCGAGCTCACTATAATTTTGAAATGTTAAAAGGCTAAAATGGTAGTTATTGCAACAAATATTATGAAACTGAGATCTAATGTGGGTGTAAGTAGTGCACTCTAAGAGGAAGTGATTTTCATCCTCAATGTTCATATTCTCACAGGGATGGAATATCCTTTCCAGCCATGGTGTTTTAGGAACTGCCCAACCACCTGTTTCACTATGGAGCTAATGAGAGTTCGTTCTTATCTTGGCTATATTAATTTTTTTCTTTGAGCTAGTTAAAATAGAGAGATACTTTTGATCTTCTAGTGCAGGGTTGATGACCTCATAATATATTAATTTTCTTTTAGCCTCTAAATCTTTCTCACACCACATTTTCTTTTTAAACTTAGAAGTAATACCCAATGGTTTACCTCGGATGCGGGTGATAGATCAAGCACGAGTGTTAATCAAATCTCACCCCTCTGGGATAACGGAAATCCCCATTGCAAAGCTTCACCTGCAACGGATCCAATTACGGTTAACCTCTCACACGCACCTCGCAGCACCTGAAATAATGACGAAAGGACAAGTCCTACGACACCCTGCCCTGAAGATCACTTCGCAGCTACTATCTCTCTTGTCCATCATGATCAACCAATCTCGCAGTCAAAACTCTTCCCCCGAGCTGGTACAGGCTCTCAATTATCACACGCATAATCACGTGAAGGGCACTCATGACCATCTTCACAAACCTCATCCCCACACCTTTATGATGCTTAACCTTTTGCCCCTTCCCCCTCTCAGCCAGTTTCCCTTACATTTAGCTCCCATCTCTCTGCTCTGGCTTCTCACCAACCTGAATCAGCTGCGAAGCCACTGCCCCAGTGAGGAGCTGCATAGTCTCCATCCTGCAAATCTGCTCCCCATTTATCTCTTGATTCTCGACTCCTACGAACAACCCTGTGCAATCCTGTTCCTCCTGACTTGCTTAACCCTTCCTAGATTCTCAATGGCTCCCAGACTCTGTCATCGCACTATCCATGGTGGGAAAAGAGGGGCCCTCCCAAGTCGTTATCACCGCAGAGAGGACAATCGTCTCGAATCGATTGATGGCTCCTCCTCCAACACTTTTGCTAGCCAATGTTCCGCTCCCGAGAAGCACGCAGAATCCTCCAGGCAAGCTGCGCAGAGAGGTGGACGCGGTACAAGAAGGTCTACCTCCTCTGACTAAGACACAACCAATTGCTGAACAAAAGACTTGATTCAGATCCCACTGTGTTGGATGATATTGATCCAACATCCGATTGGGTAGTGGAGACTCATCCACCAGAGTTTGAATCTGATGAGGGTATTGATGTGGGGTTGGACTTCAATTTACAGGTAGAGGTTCAGCGAAATGCAGATCCACTAGTAGAATTCCCAACCCCAAGTCCTCCAGTTGTAGCCGCAGGAACTTCCTCTAGTCAGCCACGATGCAAGCGCATATCTCGTATATCTCAGGCTCATCGTGTTAGTGCTACAGTTCCAGTTGAAGATCTTGATGAGGAGGAGGAGCCATGGGTTTCCCCCTCTGATTCAGAGTCTAAGTCAGAGGATATTGCCTTGTCTTGCAATAGTGACTAGTCATGTTTTGCTTTAGATGCCATTTAGAGCCTTCTTGGTTATGTGTTTTTGTTCTGATCTCTATATCATGTATTTATTGGACAGTGCATTGGGTGCCATTTTGAGATAATGGATATATTCGTGAGCATACTTTGATGATACTTTGTCTTTTGTCTATATTCTAATGCTTTGCTTTTTGGAAACATGAGTGAAAATATTTACAATTTTTTTTTTTTTTTTTTATAATAATAATAATAATTAATGTATTTTTTACAAAGACCAAGTCATTAAAACTGAACCGATCGAGTCAATACCGAGTCGGAGTCGGAGTTAGAGTTTTAAAACACTGATCTTAATCATCTGAGATGTCCAATGTGGAATTTGACCCTAGTTTCAAAAATTAATAGAGAAACCTCCCAAAATTCCAAAAAGTCGCTTAAATGTTCCATGATAAGATCAAGTCTCATTGGGACAGATTTTTTGGTTCGCCCATGCCTGTAACATTTCATGAAAAGCTCAAGCTTCATGGTGACAAACTCGATGGTTCACCCATGCCTGTAACAAATTTGTTAAATTAATATGAAATTCTAACTTATAAAAAAAAAAGTACAACACCACAAATATCTCAACAAATATTATGTTAAGAGTGGAATAGGGTTCGAACTAGAAAAAGTCAAAAGGAGGCCAAAATTCCAATAAGGATATTGAGAGGCCAAAAAGGAGGGATAGGAGGCTAAAGGGAGGTTAAGAGATGGAAAATAGAGCATTGAGAGACCAAAAGGGAAGGTGGAATGCCAAAAAGGGTTATAGCGACACCAAAAAGAGGTAGAGGCATGTCTAAAAAGAGAATTGAGACACTAAAATGGAATTAGAGAGGTCAAAGTAAACAAGAGTAAATGCCAAGCCCCCAAGTTTTACAAGTAAACACTTAAGAAAATAACCAAGGATTTTTCATTGAAAAAATAGAAATGAAAGGGAGAGTAAAGCTTTCCCCCAAGGCACTGGAGGTGGTAGAAAAAATCATTAGGGTAAATCCAAGAAAGGAAGCTAAAGTAGGGAGGCTTATGGTTGAGGCATGTAGAGAAAGAACAAAACAAAAGAACAAAGAAATAAAGTATAGTTTGGCACACATAAACCACAAACCCATTGTAGACTACAAAGAAGCATGAATCATGGACAAGAAAATATACAAGGAAATGGCAAGAAATTGCAATGGGAAATACTAGAAATGTAGCAAATTACACTAACTGCAACAAAATAGGAAGCCATTAAAAAGGTAAAAATGATTGTAAGGGAAGAATAAGCTGAAATTGTTGGAAGGGACTTGGGGATGTAAAAAGGATAGAAAAGTAGAACATAGAAAGGCTTTTAGTAAAAATATCACTAGGGTGGGGTACACCACAATTTAAGTAAGAAACCTATTGCAAGAAAGGGAAAATAAAAAAGAGGGTAGAAATAGCTAATGGAGGTAACTTGGAAAACCGAAGTTGCATAAGGTCCCAAGCTATCAACCATGTGAGAATGATTAAATTCCAACTATATAACATTCATGAAAAAATGGTGCACGACTGTATAAAATTAAATTGAGAGGGGACCTTGAACAACAAGTTAAGATGAGGATTCCTAACTACATACACCATCATTACTCACATGACCTTAAAACCCTATTAGGCCAATTAAGGGTATGTTCTCACTAGTTCTACATAAAGTCCAATCATCACATTGTGTGATGAGGTAGGTTATGTCAATAATTTACAATAATTAAGGCACAAGAGAACTTCAACTTTAGGTGTCAAATGTATTATGAGATCACAAGGAGACATCAGTATCTATACCATTACTTGGGATGATCCCTTATTTTTTATTTCATTATCCACATTAAAAATGTTTAGTTCTCTATATCTAAGGGGTTCTCATTGTGGGAGGAGTCAAATGAAAATGCTAAGTTTCTCCATCCCTCAATGAACCTACTAAAGAAAACAATGAAAAAATAAAAGAGCCAAGACCAGAGAAAACAAGAGGCTTAATATAGGAAATATTGCAAGCTAACATTTTATAAGGTTATAGGATATTATTATTGATCGAAGAACGTTGTAACAATTATTTTAAAAAAAGTGGTTTTTATGCCACTTCATTACCCAAATCACTAGTAACATAGAAAAATAAAATATGGAAGAAAAGGTTGCAACATGGGATTCTGTAGCAAAAATGAAAATTCTACAAAGAGAAAGACAAGGGGCAAGAGGTAAAATTTTGTAGGGGAAAGGCCAAGGGAGGATAAGGGTATGGAGCAAAAATCATAAAGAAATATCCAACATAGTTTCAAGAGAGACTCTATAAACACTTAAAGAGATAGTAGAGAGTTCAACAATGAACAAAGTCCTGATTAGGAATCAAGGAAGAATCCTCATTGAAAATGTGGGGCAAAATAACTATGAGGGGATCAATAATTATCCCATGAAAGGAAAAGAAAAGAGATGTAAGAAGGGACACTCTTAATTAAGGAAGATTGAATATAGCCCATAAATTATCGATTTGACCTATGATGAACCACCGAAACAAAGAACCAACTTGGCACTCGATTTGGGATCACGACAAATTAACAAAAAATGTAACAAATAGTTCAATAGAAAAACTATGTATCTCACCCAAAATAATGTGGATGGCTCGAGAACTAGCTTTATCAACATAATATATGATGTCAAGCTTAGAAAAAAAGGACAGGGAAAAAGAGAGGGCATACTATTGTACGTTGTTTGAATGTGCATGTTTCAATGGATTTGAATTCATGCTTTGCATGTTTATCATATGCTACTTGAAAGAAAAACAAATGTGTCATTTATCTAATTCCTCCATATTCACTGAAACATCCCAAAAAAAAAAAAATCATTAAGTCATTTTCTCTAGTGGGACAAGCGGTAATATTGTCTCTTTTAAGATTGTTGACTTCCTTTTGCAAAATACAAATACTTAAGCTAGGAAAATGAGTGAGGAATAGATGGATTGATATAAATTGGATGATAATCCAACTTATAGAAAGTGGTAAATAATCCAAATATAAAATACACCTAAAATAAAATATACAATACATAAGGACTTGTTATGCACCTATGTTTGTCATAGAGATCCAAAATATATGGGTAAGTCTCTCCAAACTTCGTGCAAAGAAAATGAAATGCTCATTTATAACCACAAAAACATAATTATAAAATAAAATCCTAGATCTAAGACTAAGTAAAACAAAAAAGGGGAATCCCCAAAGTGCCCTTAGGGTCGAACATGTGAAGCCTTGAACTTGTAATGTGCCAATCCTCCTTTTAAAATTTATGGACGCAAGGGTAGTGTCCTTCTACATTGTTCCAAGTTCCAAGTTCCAAGCCAAGGAGAAAGAAACGAAGGAGACTGAAATTAAAGATGGTGGTGGAACATGAGGTGCAAACAAGAGATAATGGTATCCAAAGTAAAATGGGAGAGAAAGGAGAACATTGACATTGTGCAAGAATGTTAGCTTTTAAACCATGAACAAAGGGTTAATGGCAAGAATTTGAATTTAACCTCATTGAATGGGAACTCCTCATTATTATCTCAAAAAAAGCATGGGGACGACTCTAAGAAAATGGTGGAGAATGTGAATTCTCATGTAAAAATAGTCTTAGCTTGAGGTGTTGGATGTTGTAATAGAATCCATGGGAGTCATCAAGTTACTTCACTCCTAGACCTACAAAATAAAGCAAAGTTGCAAACAAGATATACCCACAAATCCTAGAAAACAAAAGGGACGAGCAAGGCCTCCAAGAGGGAAGCAAAAGCTCCATGAAAAAAAGTGAAAATATAAGGGAAATGTGAACAAAAGAAAGTTCTAGGGGGGAGCCGAAGATTTTGAGAAGAGTTGAAGATTCAAGGTGAGGAAAAAAAACTCCAAACTAAGAGAATTGCATCCAATCTAGAGAAAATTGACAATGAAAATGCATCGTGAGGGACAACAATGCAAAAGAATGCAAAAGAAATAGAATTTAGTTCCATAGGAAACTAGAAAACTGTTGGAGAACAATGGAGCAAAACTGGTCAATGAAAAAATTATGTGCAATGGTCCACAAATTCATGAAATTCATAAAGAATACCCAAAAAAAGGTAAAAAGCAAGTTCAAAGGGCGAAGAATGATAGTGGCCAAGACTTGAAATTATGTGCAATGGTCCACAATTCATGAAATTAATAGAAGAATACCCAAAAAAAATAAAAAGCAAGGTCAAAGGGCAAAGAATAATACTAGCTCGAAGTTATAGAATCTAGTAAATACTAAATGATTAAATTAAATAAAAAAATGATAAAAAAACAATAGCAAAATAACAATTAAATAAAAATAATCCATCTCTAAAAAATTCATACCAAATAAAATAACATACTACAACATTATGATTTAAGTAATATTAAAATAAAAATTAGAATCAAATATTTAAACATAATTATTACACTTGGCTAATATATATTGTCCTATCAAAAAAATTAATAAATTTTTTACCCATATCTTTATTCACCAACCCCACTTTTCAATGTTTAACGACAAAACTTGTTAAATCACTTTGTCAGCTTAAATTTACTTTTCAATGTTTAATGACCTTTACTTAATTGTTAAATGCCACTTCATGCCTGTGCCACTCGACTTTTACTTAATTGTTAAATCACTTTGTCAGCTTAAATTTACTTTTCAATGTTTAACTACCTTTACATAATTGTTAAATTCCACTTCATCCCCGTGCCACTTCAGGTTTGTCAACTTAAATTTATCAAGATCGACATTTTCATCAAAATTTGAAGAAAATATTATAACAATAATAGCATAACCCACTCTCTAATACTTATTTAATTTTAAATTTTAAATATAGCAACTTTAATTAAGTTTCCTATTACGATACAGAGATTACTTCATAGTCTACACTTAATCGATTTTCAAGCATTTGGTTTGAAGCAAAATCCACTTAATCATAAAATTAGAGTTTTTGTGGTTGGAATCACAGCAGTAGCCAAGTAGGAAAATATGGAGATCGATCCAGAGAGTGGCTACTGCAACACAAATGGCGTCTTTGACAGCAAGCGAAAGCCTGCAGAGATCCCTCACCATGATGATCCGCTGGACGTTCCCACCTTTGTCTTGTTGAGACACCAGCCCGGAAACCAAACAACACTTGTGGACGCCATTACTGGAACTCATATCACCTATTCACATCTCAGGCGCTCGGCAATGGCAGTTGCAGCCGGATTGCCGCCATTTGTTATTGTTCTCCTGTTCTGACGCATTTCTCCTCAGTCAAGAGTTCTCTCTTAACTGCAAGGGATGTGACGAGAAGATTGAGCATGGCCACAGCTGACAGATTTTCACCCCCTCTTTTTTCTTCCACGTTCCCTGTTGAATGAAATCTTATTGTTCCCGCTGAGCTGAGACCATTGGATTGAGATGAAAATGAAGGCATAAGCTCTATAACGTGCAGTTGCGCCTGCAGAAATTTAACAAATTTACTGGCTTCCTCCAGCATTTTCCTGGTGTCTAACTTGGATTTTAATGGAATAAGTTCTCCAGGGAACGGATTTTGTGCTGGAGTTTCCTCGGATGATGGCGCGCTGCAACGCTCTGAGGCTCCACTGAAAGGCGACTAATGGTACAACCATTAACCCTAGGAGAAATATTGTTCTGCAATCTCTCCTTACTTCCAATCAACGAATTAGATGATAGGAACGAGAAACACTGTTACCGATGAAATAGGTAACCTGACCTCAAAACGGAAATTTTAGCCCAAAAAGACTCAAAAAACATGAAAAAACACCCCAAAAACAAAAAAAGTGTATTCCAGAACGCACTTGGTTTTTTTTGAAGGTCAAATTTCAACATTTTATAAAATTATGCTAAAAATAAAATTGTTTCTTGAAAAAATGATTGAAAAAACACCCTCAAAACAAAACGAGTTGATGCTGGAATAACAAAAAAAAAAATGTGTCATATTTTTGACATTTTTAAAAATAGAAATAACATTTTTTAATTTTTAAAATTCAAACATTAAAAAAAACCTAAAATTTAAGAAAAAAATAAATTTAAAAAATAAAAACATTTTAAAGCTTAAAATTTAAAAATATATAGGAATAAAAAAATAAAAACAAAAATAAAATAAAAATTTTAATTCAAACATTTAAAAAAAACGTAAAATTTAAGGAAAAAAAAAATAAAAAAATTTAAAGATTAAAATTTCAAAATATATAGAAATTAAAAAATAAAAATAAAAACAAAATAAAAATATTAAATTAAAAAAAAGAGTTTAAAAAGAAAGAAATTATAAAAAATAAAATATAGAAATTAAATTTAAAAAAGAAAAAGAAAATGTTTATTAAAAAAAAAAAAAAAATTTAAAACAAAAAAAAAAAAACATTATTGAAATAAAAAGTAAAAAAATTAAAAATTAATTAAAAATAAAAAATGAAAAATAAAATACAATAAAAATATTAAATTAAAAAAAATATATATTAAAAAAACAAATAGATTTTAAAAAATAAATTAAATTTAAATTATAAAAAATAAAAAATATATATATGAACTTAAATTAAAAATATATATATTAGATTTTATTAAATTTAAAAAAAAAAGTTAATATTAAAATAACAAATTAAATTTAAAAAAAAAAATTAAATTTTAATAAATAAATGAATAAACAAATAAATTTTGAAATAAAAAATAAATTTTAGAGATTTAAAAAAAAAAAACATTTTAAAAAACTTTAAAAATCAATTAAAATTGAAAAATTGAAAAAAAATAAATTAAATAAAAAATAAAATAAAAAATAAATTAGTTTGAAAATATTAAGTTTAATTAAAAAAAATCAATTTTAAATACACAATTTTAATTGAAATAAAAAAAATATAAAAATTTTATGTAATTAAAAAAATAATAATAAAAAATTAAAAATAAAAAAAAATATTAAATTCAAATAAATAAATAAATAAATACAAAATTTACGAAATTTTAAAAAATTAAATGAAAAAACTAAACATAAAATTTAATATTAACAAAAAAAATATGAAAAAATTAAAAAAAAATCAATTAAATAAAAAAAAAAATACAAAATTTAGAAAAAAAAAATTAAAAACAAAAAATGAATAAAATTAAAATTAAAATTAAAAAAAAAAGAAAAAAAAAAGAAAAAAGAATTTCAAATATAAAAATTAAATTTAGGAAAAAAAAATAAAATTGAATTTAAAAAAAAAAAAAAAAAAAAAAATTGATCGTGGTGGCGCCGTCAAGCGGCCTCCCGCCCAGGTGGCAGCGGAGGTCGGCCACTGGGAAGGAGGGCGATTCCGAGAATCGGCTTCCCGCAGAAGGAGGCCGATTCCGGGAATCGGCGTCCTGCGGCGGGAGGCCAATTTCGGGAATTGCCCTCCCGCGGCGAGAGTTCGATTCTGGGAATCACCCTGAGGCCGATTCCGGGAATCGCCCTCCCGCCGCGGGAGGCTAATTCCCGGAATCGGCTTCCTACGGCGAGAGGGCGATTCTCGGAATCGACCTTCCACCGCGAGAGGGCAATTCCCGGAATCGGCCTCCCGCTGTGGGCGATTCCCGGAATCGCCCTTCCGCCGCGAGAGGGCGATTCCTAGAATCAGCCTCAGGGCGATTCCCGGAATCGACCTCCCCATCGTGGGAGGGTGATTCCCGGAATCGGCCGCGGGAGGGCGATTCCCAGAATCGGCCTCTCGCCGCGGGAGGGCGATTCCCGGAATCGGCCTCCCGCCGCAGGAGGCCGATTCTCGGAATCGCCCGCCTACCCAGTGGCCGGCCTCCGCCGCCACTTGGGTGGGAGGCCGATTGGCAACGCCACCATGATCAAAAAATTCTTCTTCTTTTTTTTTTTTTTTTTTTTTATAATTTTTAAAATTTTTTTAATATATATATATATATATATATATATATATATATATATATATATATATATATATATATATATATATTTTTTTTTTTTTTTAATTTTTAATTTTTTTTTTTAAATTCAAAAAATTCAAAATTATTATTTTTTTTAATTCAAATTTTTTATTTTAAATTTAATTTGTTTTGTTATTTTTTAAATTTTGTTTTTAAATTTAATATTTTAGATTAATTATTTTTTAAAATTTAAAATTTATTTATTAAATTTATTAAATTTTAATTTAATTTAATTTTTTTTTTTTTTATAATCTTTTAGTTTATTTTGTTTTTCATTTTTAAACTTTATAAATTGTTTCATTTAAAAAAACAATAAATTTATAGATATTTGTTTTTTAATTATTTGCACGTGGTTTTTTTTCATTTTTTTTGTTTTTTAATGATAGTTTTTTTTTTTTTTTTTTTTTTTTAATTTGTATTTTTTTTTCTTATTATTATTATTATTTTAATTTTAATTTTTAAATTTAATTTTTTATTTTTTGTATTTTATTTTTTTAATCTAAATTTTAATTTTGTAATTTTAATTGTTTTTAAATTTTCTATTTTAATTTTTTTTTTTTTTAATTATATGGTTTTTTTTAATAACTTAGAAAAAATGTTTTTGATGTTTTTTTTATTTATTTATTTTTTGGTTAATTTTTGTTTTTTTTTTCTTTAAATTATGTGTTTTTTTTCAAATTTTGTCATTTCTTTTGATATAATTTTCGAATATTTTTGTTTTTTTTTTATATTTATTTTTCTTTAAATTTTTTATTTTTAAGAGTTAATTTTGTTTTTTTTACATTTTTATTGGTTTTTTTTTATTGTTTTTATATATATATTTTTTATCTAAGTTTTGTGTTTTATTACCAACATGAAATCACCACTCTAAAAAAAAGGTTGATGCTGCATCAATACGTTTCAAAATTAGCATGAAAATCACCGCTCTAAAAAAAAAATGTTGATGCTGCATCAATACATTTCAAAATTAGCATGAAAATCAGCAACATTTTAAAACAAATATTCATACTTCATAAATAAAAATATTAGAGTGTCAAAAATGTGCTTTAAAAAAAAAAGGTGATTCTGCATCACCACTTTTCAAAATCGGGTGCTTTTTATGCTACCAAAAAAAAGTAGGTAACAATGCGGTTACCTATTTCATCGATAACAGTGTTGAGACAGAATGTTTGGAAGGTGATAAGCTGAAATCACACTGAAATCTAGTAGCCACTGGAGAAATATTGTTCTGCGCCACGTTCTCCTTGCTTCCGATCAGCAAAGATGATAGGGACGAAACAGAAAGCTTGGGAGAAGACAAGTTCAGATCTCCTGACTGAAATCCATTACCCACAAGGGTAATATTGTTTTGCAAGATCTCCTCACTTCCAACGCTGCCCTCGCCCAGAGCAGAACTTCTCGGGAGTCTCTGCATTACATCTTCGATAGTATAGCAACGGAGTAATTAAAATTTTGAGCGCGAATGCTAAATTTGAAATTCTGGAAGCGGATGAGGCATTGAATGAATGTCTGACAACTCTGACAGAGTATTCATGTGGATCGTTAGGCGTAATCGGCCATGGGCAGCAAATGTTTTCCGACGGGCCACATTTCTGGGTTAAAACGCAGGCTCGGTAGACTACTCCTAAGCTATAATGCGACTTTTTAGAATTGACGTGACCTTCTTGTAGATAATGATGTATCCGAGATCGCATCGAAGATCTCTGATGTCTTTTCCTGAATTTCCGATGACCACCAAAACAGGTCCACGTTTCCATTCGTAGCCACCGTCTGCTCCAGACCGTGCATGCAATTAAAGCATGGATGGACCAGCTACCATATGAAATCTAAATTTTGAATTTTTAACTGGACACACCACTGGCCTATTGGGATGACAATGATACTTTCGAGAAACAACACACTCCCTCTATTTGAATTTTGAATTTGGGTTTTGAGCGCGCCTAAACCATTATTTCTGGTTTAAGCCAAAGACCAGGAAAATATAATATGTATTTTAGACAGAACCGTTCGTCTGATGTGTGTTTTTATCTGCGCAGATTTGTTGTAGTCCAGGTACTGTCATGTGTGTTCAAGAACTGCGAGGACATGAGCGTGGGGTGCCCATTTAACCAGCCGATGAAAGTCCATTTGAGCTTGTGGAACGCGGATAGCTGGGACACCCAAGGAAAGTCCATTCGAGCTTGTGGAACGCGGATAGCTGGGACACCCGAGGGGTCTGGAGAAAACCAATTGGATCAAGGCGTTGTTCATACATATTTCAAGAAATTCCATGTGGATGCCTACGTGGTTTCTTCTCTGCAATTGGCGTGTGCTACGCAGGAATGTCGTCAGTGGAATCAAGAAGAATTCAGAGAACTGGACTGGCAACAATGGGGGCTTTTGGAATGGGTTAGGAAGGACCACACCATATACACTTACTGCACCCACGCGTGCACGCAAGGCAATGCCTCTGGAATGTGTTCGCAAACATGATATTATGTAGAGAGTGATTGCTATTAATAAGATTATCCGACATGTCTGTCATCTTCAGCCTTCTTAGTCCTGAGAATTATGAACGTTTTGTAGTAGTGATTTTTCTATTTTTGGTTTCATTGATTTGATAGAATAAGCGTTTAGTCTTGAGAATTATGAACATTTTGTAGTAGTGATTTTTTTATTTTTGGTTTCACTGATTTGATATAATAAGCCCTTTTTTTACTCCTTTTGAGTAAAAAATCCTAAAAGTTGTGGCACAAATGCACTTGAGTTCAGCCAGACTCACATGAAAGACTTTTGGCATGGTTTCAATCTATTTTCTTGGACCCATTTAAAAATATGAAATTTAATAAGATTTTAAGGGGTTCTACTCAATAAGTTTCTCACCCAAGAAATGATAATCATTTAACAAATAATATAAAAGTTACATAAAAATTCAGTATGCAAGGTTAATGGATGATTGTTATCAAATAGCATGAAAGGTAAATAAATTTAAATTTAAATTTAAAAAAAAAAAAATTAGCTTCAATAGATTCCACTGTTTTTACTGCACTTTGTAGTTTTCTATAATAAATGTGGAAATCTAATATAAAATTCAAATATTTTTTACAGGGCATTGCAATGGATTCCAATCATGTGAGTCAAAGTAGGTTCCATTGTCATAAAGAAAATGAATGACAAGTAGAGTGATTTTCTCTTCATATTATTTTATCTTATTTTTCTCCATGGATGTCATTGTGGGATTTGATTACTTTTAAAGGATTGCTATACTATGTTTGAATGAAATTGCTAAGTGACTTATTTTTATTTATTTGGTTTTTAAAAAATTTATGAGTCATGTTAAAGAAATATTTATGTCAAATTAAATTAAATCAAAAGAAACATTATAAGTAATTTAGATTTTGAAATAGATTAGAAAGCTAATGCACATGAACCAAAATTTAGGCTATTTAAGTTTTGGAATAAGTTGGAAATATTATAGATGTGAAACAAATCAATTTAAATAATTAAATTGTGAAATACGCCAAAATATATATATTATAATAAATATAAATGTAAATTATTTAACTATTTAACCTTATTCATATCTATCACATTTAAAATTTTAAAACCTACAATCACATTTCAAATAATTAAATTGTGAAATATGTCAATATAAATGAAATTTATTTAACTATTTAATTTAATTTATATATATCACATTTCAAAATTTCAACTTATAATTAAATTAAATTTAATTAAGCTTGATATGAAAATTTCCAAAACTATTTTATCAACATGTTTATGATGTAATTATCCTTTTTAAGTTTATAATTCATTATAAAAAGCACTTTGTACAATCCAAAATGTTAAAGTTATTTGAATTAATGAAAGGAGTTTAATTGTCCATGAGGTCTTGAATAGAGAGTGATCAGGGTGATATGTATTGGACATGATGATGAAGATGTAGTCCTACCTAACTTAACCTAAAAAAAAGAAATTTAATTGCTATATTCAATTTTAGAATAACTTTATGGTTAATTAATTCAAAAAAATTACAAATATGTTGGAGGGAAGTATATAGTTATTTAAATAGTAAATTAATTTTGATTTTAATTGTTGAATAATGTACATATACTTTAAATAGAGGTAATTTTCTAAAAAAGTAATTTATTTGTAATTTTATAATTGATATAAATATATTAGTTTTAGGGGAACATGTTATTTATTATATTATTATATGTTTCTACATGCAACATAAAGTACAATAAAGAGAAATTGACACTTCAATATTTTTTTAAGAGGTGCTTAGGGTTTATCTAAATAACTTCCACACGAAATGACTTGTTCTCCCATATACAAGTTGCCTCTCCTTGAACACCTTAAAAGTTCCTTTATGTTTGTTGGGATCATGATTTTCATTACACAAAAACCCACAGGTGTTAGTAAACAAATGCATTGTCAGAGTTGACAAATCCTCGAGAGGATGTTAAGCACATGTCGTGAAACGCACGGGGAGTGCTAGATTACCCAATGCCCAACAATATCCCCCTCCCCCCCGGAATGCTAGCCAGGGGTGTTTAAAATTCGATACCTTAAGTTTTGATACTACTTATTGGGATTACGATTGTTGTTAGACCAAAACTCACAGGTGTTAGTAAAAAAACACATCGTCAGAGTTAATAGATCCTTAAGAGGCGGTTAGGAAAATGTAATGAAACACATGTGGAGCGTTGTATTATCCAATGGCCAACACTATTATCAATTTGGCTCCTACGTCCTTGTGGATCAATTCTTTAATCATGGCAACCATCCCCCCCTCTAGTCAAAAGTGTCTTACAACTCCCACCTCGCTTAAAGGTGCCTCAATCACAACTTGAGAGTGCTCATCCTTATCTTTTGAATCCTCCAACCATTCATTTAAGGACGTTTTGCTAAAGTGGGGTCCTATTGAAATCTAACCCCCTTATCTCCACATTGTTAGCAGAGCTTCAACTATCACTATTGGTGTCACTTAGTGTGCATTCGACCGATTTTTGTTCTACTTACTTTGGAAATATATCTCTACATGTTATTCCTTCTCATGAAGAAGAAGCATATGAAGCAATGCTTATGAAGTTAAAAAACAAGGAGCCCTTCCACTCTCACACTTATAGTACGAATTTTCGAAGAAAAAGACAAAGACATAGCAACCCCAACTCTTCAATCCATTGTAGGTGAGACAATTAATCATAAGACAAGGATATTGTCTTATTGCTCAAGAAATCAATGATTGATCTGATCGCTCAAATTTTTTGTAGGATGCATATAGGGTTCACAACCACATGAATTTATACAGTTATTGGGTTTCATTTTCTTAATGTGAAAAACCAAATGTTTTGAAACCCCCTAAATGATAAGGAGAAAACAATCATGCATTTTTGAAAAAATGTATCGTTGTCACATAACTAGAATCTCTACCTTGACAACAATCACTATTTGCAATATATTCCCTTCTTCATGAATTTATGTATTATGTTCTATTGAAACCAAATATGTATGCATCAAATTATTAAATCTTGGGTTCATGGAGCTGCGTCAAATTATCTACTCATATTTGAAATTTCAGAAGGTGTAAAACATGTGAGTAGATCAACCATTCTTTCTTCATCTTGGTCACAATAACAAGCCTCTAATCTCATTGTTTGCTTCTTGATAATTAGATAAATTCCTTAAGATGTTTGACAATCAACTTTATCAACAGACAATATAGAAAGAATATGTCGACTAGAGGGGTTATTGATTTATTATACCAATCATCATCACCTGAGTTACCAACCATTTGAACCATTGCCCATCACACACACACCATCACTCAATTTCTGAACTAACACAAATTTCACCAAATCAATCATAATTGGAACAAATCTTCAAATTCATCATGTCTTCATTTATTTCATCTTTTGTGTATATTTCTTGAGGAGCATTCATGATCATCCTTCATTAGAATCTTCAAAGACACTTCATCATTCACAATTAATCAATGTGCATAAAAAAACATTTTATATTGGAGAAAAACATCCATGAAATTTTATGCAACAACAACATTCCTTCACAAACATTTCTGAGTCATGTTTCATGCGATCATCTTAGACAAAATTGAACTTGTCATATTTCACATTTAATCTCCATTTTCTACTACTATCACCCATATGGAATAAAGGAGGGAATGCCACAAATTTGTTGCAAGGCCAACAAGTATCCAAGAACATACTAAATTATAGTGGAGATATACACATGGAGAGATGTACTCAAAGGAAATTTACCCATATTTTCATTTAGTTGTCATATGCATTTATACATTAGAGAAATGGTTGGAGTGGATGTATCAACTTCAACTAATCATTGGTTAATTATATTTACCATTTATTACATGCATATTCATATATTTAGTTAGTATTTGGTCACTAATGTGTGATTACTATTACGTAGGCCTAAGAGGCACCTGAATAACCTGCAAAAAAATCAAAGTCTTTCCAATTGTTGATTTTCCAATATCCTAACACCTCATACTATATCACCTACATCATTACAAGTCTAGTGTCACTTGGCCACCACTTTAGCATCACTACAACCTCTAATCCAGGACATCTTTCAAAGCCACCTTACCATTTTCTTGATTATCAGTATAGTATTTTCTTCCTATATAAAAAAAACTATATAATTTTTTTTTGTATATTATGCGAAGTGAAGATCTATTGGTAACCCTATCTATAATCCCTTATATTACAAAAAAAGGGTAACAAATTTAAAATACAAAACTTATAAGATTTCATCAATTATTTTTATAAATTATCAAATAATGGAAACTACAATCATAACTATCATTTTTAATTTGCATAATATATTTTAAACTATATTTTATATTTATTTTCAAACAAAATTAACATACAACACATAAAGAAGCATACACTTTCTTTTTCAAGATGAAGGTAGAAAATTTGTTCAATAAAAGGATGTAGCATAAACTAATAGCAAAGTTATATAAGAAATGGATTCTTCATATATTTTGAGTATAAAAAAAAATATCTTGACTATGTCTAAAGATACAAGTAGGAGGGACTTTTAATATAAATATATTTTGAAATATCAAATAGTATACAATGGATAGTAGTGGCCTAATTCCTTGTAAATTTTAAAATACATATATGTTTATGGATAAGAGGGAGAGTCATTGAGTTGTTCTTTCATTTCCTGCTAATACTAATCCCTTGTCTTCATTGTTTCTAGCAATGAAGCTTACCCATCCACTTGAGTTGAATGGTTAAATTCCTTAGTTTTCATATATAGTTGATTTAGGGGTTTGATTACTAAAAAAGACATAGTCCTTGCATCATGGGAGGAGACCTTCATGTGTCTTTAAATGTCCCATATTTATTAGGGTTGTGAGGACCTTTTATTGCATAATCAGGGGACCTATTATATGTAAACCTTACCATTGATAATCAGAACCCCCATTTTTCCCAAGTTGGCATATTTTCTTATTGATCCACCATTGTTCTTTAGCATGCCTAATCCTTTCAATAATTGATTCCAATTGGAAATCAAGAGGAGAAAAAATAAAAACTAAATACTTTGACTGTTAGGCTTGGATTGCTAAGATTTTTTGTGATATTTCACCTTCATAGGAGAACATAATCTTCAACCACATTCTTCGAAGAGAAAATGAAACTCAAGAATTAAGTATAAACTACAATCCCTACAAGGCTATAATTAATTCTACACTTTTCACCTCCAAGAGATAGAAATACAATTACTATACTAAAATTACACAATCAATATACATTTCATTGGTATCCATTTAAAAAATATTTCTCCATCTACCACTCACCATGTCATTCCTATCCAATTAAAAAATATTCTCCATCTACCACTCCCTAATATCCTTGTCTTATTCCACCCTCATCATGGTAGGTATTGATTTCATGTAGAGGAAAACCCTGTACCCATGTCTTCTACAATATTACTAATAAAATTAAAGCAAAGTAAAAAACAATACAACATGTACATAAATATATGAAAATGATGTTGCAAAAACTAATGTATTAATTGAATAAATTCTAAAAGTTACTTGTTATGAAAATGCATAAAATATTTAAATTTATTTTATTTTATAAATTTTAATTTTACTTATCAAGATATTTAAAAAATAAAAATAAAATCACTAAAATTTAGGGAGCTTAATAATAATATAATATTAAGGTACCAATTGTATGAGACCCTCTTGCTTATAGATGATGAACCTCTGTTGCCAATTGGATTGAATTTATCTCTACTAGTTAAGAGAAATGATTGTTATCCTCCATTTAAGTTTAATTTCCATAAATAACATATGTTGAACTCATATCAAGCATGTTGTTATAATGAATTCTAGTCTTGTTATTAGCCCATCCAACTATTCCATTACCTATCAACTAGAGAATAAAATACTTGGTTTGAATAATAATAATAATAATAAACTCTTTTATAATATTTCAATTATCAAAATAATATTTCATTTTCATAAATACACTTAATATCTATAATTTAAATTTAACCTTTTAAATATGCACACTGATTTTTATGAATTTCTTATACATATCTCTGGATAGTATAGATTTAAGGATCTTAATAATTCAATTCCTCAATTTTATGATTTTTCTCTATAAAAAAAGTGTCATCTCATTCTTAGATTTAGTTTTTACCATAATGTTGTATTAATAATGATGATAACATGACATTTAGAGAACAACTTTATGTCAAAAAAAATTAAAATAAATTAAATAAATTGGAAAATATATATAAATGTTTTAAAAATAAAATTTAATTTTTATAAAAGTTATCTCTCAATGATGATTTTCTAAGTGCAATAAAGATTAGGGTATATTTCTAAAAACTGATAATTATTTTTAATGTATATATTCTTTTATTTTTATTCAAATATATTATATAGTAATTATAATTCATAAATTCAACCATAAAGAATAGTGGAACACTAGAGATCACAATGCACAAAGAAGAGACAAAGATTTACTCTCGGAAAACCCACCAAGGGGAAAAACCCCATGTTGACACCTAATCTTTAGAGTTTAGGAAAATATTGTAAATATTGTAAATATGAGAATAAAGAAGATGAAAAGACAATGGAATATGAAGTCCAAGGGTCTCCCTCTCCTTGTATACATCAATAATATTTCTTAATGGAAAAATTAATTTGGTCGAGTTACCTATGCCATGCCTAACACCCAAAGACATTTTCAATATAGAAATTATTTTGTTTTACGAGAGACACACCTAGACACCTCTTCTTCCCCTCCAAGACAAACCATCCAATCTCATCCAAAAATTCGCTTTCCCTGATCTTACAAAAAAATTTCGGCCTCCTTGCACTTGCCAATCCCTTGATAATTTCAGCCCACTACAACAGAAAAACTATGAACTAGGAGAGAGACTATATCCACAAGTGTGAGTTGATGAGAGATAGGGGCTAATTTGTCTTCTTCATCTTATTTGTGTTTTTTGTTCTTCCTTTGCTTTCCCACTAACTATCTTATGAGAGATGTAAATTTCCCAAGTGAAGGAGGTTGAACTCCCTTTATATATTACTATGTCTTAGCCGAATGGATGTGTCTTATACCTATCTGCCACCTTGACTTGGAGGGAGGTGGAATTAACCAATTTTGGACCCAAAAAAGGATGTGACCTCCTATATAATGCTCGTGCTTATATAATGTTCGCTCTTATGTAAATAATTATATAATTCCCTCTAATATATGTGTAATTTTTTTGATTTAATTAATCATAATGTTATTATAAAAGTGAATATAACAATTAAACTCTTTTCATTAGTTCAAATGACTTTAACATTTTGGATTGTACAAAGTGTTCTTTATAGTGAAGTATAAATTTAACAAGGATAATTACATCATAAACATGTAGATAAAATAGTTTTGGAAATTTTCATATCAAGCTTATTTAAATTTAATTTAATTGTAAAGTTGAAATTTTGAAATATAATTGTGGGTTTTAAATTTTGAAATGTGATAGATATGAATAAAGTTAAATAGTTAAATGATTTTCATTTATATTTATCATATTATATTTTTTGGCATATTTCACAATCTAATTATTTAAATTGATTTGTTTCACAACCATTATATTTCTAATTTATACTAAAGCCTAAATTTTCGTTCATATCCATTAGCTTTCTTATCTATTTCAAAATCTAAATTACTTACAATATTTCTTTTAATTTAATTTATCTTAACTTGACATAAACATTTCTTAAGATGTCTAAATAAACTTTTAAAAAACCAAATAAATAAATTAAAACGGATCATTTTAGCAATTTCATTGCAACATGGTATAGCAATCCTTTAAAAGTAGTCAAATCTCACTAAAACATGTTCTATTAAAAAAAAATTAAAAAAACACTGTACATATCATTCATATTCTTTATGAAAATGGAACCTAATTTAACTCACATAATTGAAATCCACTGTAAAAATATTTGAATTTTACATCGGATTTCCACATTTATTGGAATACGCTAAAATGTATTGCAAAAGCAGTGGAATCCATTTGTGGTGTAAAAGAAGTGGTATCCATTAACGTTACCTATTGAATGTTGATTTATTTTTTAAATACTTAAATTTACATCGGATTTCCACATTTATTGGAATACGCTAGAATGTATTGTAAAAGCAGCGGAATCCATTTGTGTTGTAAAGGGAGTGGTATCCATTAACGTTACTTATTGAATGTTGATTTATTTTTTAAATGCTTAAATTTATTTAGCTCTTGTTGATAATCATTCATTAACTTTACATACTGGTTTTCTTTTTTAAATACTTAAATTTATTTAACTCGTATGTATATTATTTGTTGATTGATTGCCATTTCTTTTAGAGAGAATTATTGAATGCAACACTTGAGAACCGTATTAAATTTCATATTTGGGTGAAAAAAAAAATTGAAGCCACGCAAAAAGTCCTTCATGTGGGTCTTTATGAATCCAACTCCATCGGTGCTAAGATCTTTAACTCAAAGTAGTAAACAATAGCTTACTATATAAAATCGATGAAACCTAAAACAAAAAAATCACTACTACAAAACCAAAACGTTCCTAATTCCCAGGACTTAGAAGGTCGAACATGACACACATGGCAGAAATGATTATTAATAGCACTCACTCTCTACATACTATCATGTTTGTGAACACATTCTAGAGGCATTTCCTTGTTTCTTTGGGCGTCGGTGCGGTAAGTGTATATGGTGTAGTCCTTCCTTATCCGTTCCAAAAGCTCCCATTGCTGCCAGTCCATTTCTTTGAACTCTTCTTGATTTCACTGGACGGCATGCCTGCGTAGCACACGCAGATTGCAGAGAAGAACCCACGTAGGCATCTACATGGAATTCCCTGAAATATGTAATGAACGACGCCTTGGTCCAATTTGTTTTTTCCAGACCCCTCGGCTCGAATGGACCTTCATCGGCTGGTTAAATGGGTACCCCGCGCCCACGCCCTCTCAATTCTTGAACACACAGGTCGGTACCTGGTTTACAAAAAATCTGCCCAGAAAAAACACAGATCAGACGAAAGGTTCTGTCTAAAATTACATAATATATTTGCATGGTCTATGGTTTAAACAAGAAATAATGGTTTAGGCAGGTTCAAATTCAAATTTCGAATTGAGGAGCTGTGTTGCTTCTGTTAAGTATCTGTGTCGTCTGTATCAGTGCCGTCCCAATGGCAAACAATAACCAGCCTGCCATAGGGCATTTAATGCTCCTATGGCAGGCCCTTTCACCATACATGGGCATGCCTTAGCATTAGGATGGCGTGGCCGGAATGTTCCTGACTGGAAAAGGCTTCGTTTGTGACCTGTGGGAGAATTCCTTTTAGAGAGCCTGGCAATGACCGCCGCAACGAATTAATTACGCAACGCAAATCCACGCCATTACTATTTTGAATCTGAATTGATAATCCCCATCATTGATTTGATTTGAATTTGAATTGATCTACCGCGCTTTACTTGTTTTTTAATTTTGATTTGAATTTGAATTGATCTGCCGCGCTCCATTTGAGTTTTAATTTTGTAAAAGATTCACGCTGGTCAGATTAACCAGCGTTCCTAACTGTGCAGGAGCAGGAGGAGATGTGGTGAAGTTGTTCTCCCACAAACACAAGCTTTCCAAGTTGACCAGGTCTACGATCGAGAGCATTTATGCTCCTCTGCTCGTCAATATTGTGCGGGATTTGTCTAGATCAGAGCTGGTTTTTCAAGATTATGCTTCTTATGCTCCTCGGATCGGTCAATCCATTCCATGTTTTTTGTCTAGATATTTTGGTTTTGATTTGCTGGATACAAAAATAATATTATTTCTAATGCGTCTTTTACTAAATGTCGAACCATGAAATTTTGCAGTGAAGGCCAGAGCTGCATGCAGAGAACACGCAGAAAACCGCAAAGGCAGTGTGGAAAGAATGAAAGAAAAGATAAACGCAGTAAATTTGGAGAGGAAAAGCACAGAGTCATTCCTCAAATATATAGATGAAAAATTCCTTCATTCACATGTGACCAGGTGCTGCTTCAATTGGAAAGCCCAGAAACTCTGAAGGTTGCTTTGAAGAAAGCAATAGTAACCTATCATACTGACAGTAATTGACCACAGAGTGAATATTGGCAAGTTTTATGCGAAGAGATTACCCAGGGTTTAAATGTCAAATATGAAATCATGTGATCACAGGAACAACTTCTCCATGGCTTGGAGAGTTCGGAGTGAGCGGAGAACTGAAGAGTGGAAGTGATGAATTATGGTTTTTAGTTTCAGTCAGCAAGGGATGAATTATAGTTTTTAGTTTTCCTCTGTTTTTCTGGATTTCCTGATTTTTTTTTGGTGCATTTGATGATTTTTTTGGCCTGTCATTATGTTGTTTGTATTTTATAAAAATGTTAATTTTCTGTACGTTGTTATAAATGGAGTGTTTCCGATTTATAATTATAATATTATTTAATATAATTATATTTGAATTTTAGTTAATTTTTTATTGTTAAATAATTTATTTTAATATTGTATAAAAGAATAATAATGTAGATTATTAGGAATTTTGCTTTTGTGATCCATAAATTCTGACTAAAATATTTGGGTGAAAATCACATCAAAACATATTAGGTTGATGCTTTTCGAACCAACCAATGTGGTTCATCAGAATCTGATCAAGTAACCCTTTAAATAGAAAAAATACCTCCTACTAGCCGTTTGTAAAATAACGGCTAGTTTGACTCAAATAATAAAAATTAATTTATTTTATTTTAAAAGAAATAATTAAAGTTTATAATTTGAATTTTAAATATTTTAATAAAAATAATAATTATTAATTTAATATGTTTTAAAGAATAAAATCAATGTTTTCTATTTTTATATTTCATAGAATAATATTAAATCATTTGATTTTTATTATTATCGAATAAATTACAAGTAAAAAATAATTAAATAATATTTAAAGTTTGAAATTATATATTTTTATTTAATTTTATTTTTAATGTAGATTATTATAAAATATTTTAATATTAATTAATATTGACATATTTTTAAATATATTAGTAATAAAAAACATTTTTAATTTTCTTGATAAAATGTCTTGGTAAATATATTGATGTCAATTACATATATAGTATATATCATTCAAAAATAATGATTTATATATCACTAAAATTAAGTTATATGGTTAAAACAGTTATTTGGTCCTATGTACACTTTATTTAGTATTTAAAAATACAATTTCAACAATAAAAAATAACACATTGTATTTTGCATTGTAAGAAGTTTGCACCTTGAAGAAATTTGATCCTTTTGAGCTCATGTTAGATCAATATTTAAGGTTGATCTATGTTAGTTTTTAATAATAACAATAAATTTTTTATTGATTTTTTTATGGTGGTTCATTGACACTATGTGGTCGCGGAATCCATGTGAAAATATGGGCAGATCAACCCAGAAGGGAACCAAATTCAGTAAGTGAAACTAGCACGACCTAACCCCAAGAGCAGAGCATGGAGGAGAATTGACTTTGTGAACTGCCAATCCTCGAGGTACATAACAACAAGAGATAGACTAGTTGAATTAACCCCTGGGGCTAATAATTTTTTATTGATTAAAAATGAATAAATAATATTTATAAAAAGTAAATAAATAATATTTTTATAACAACATCGAATGTAAATTTTAATGTTGTGCATCTTATTTTTTATTTGTTTTAAATTATTATTTTATATATTAACTTTGAAATGTTTTATTTTTATTAATAAAAGATAAAATTGATGAAATACAATTATAAAACTAAACAAATTTTAATATTATGTTAAATTTAAATTCAAACAATGAAATTATAAATATCTCATTAAATCTTAACAAATTTTGATATCACATTAAATCTTAACAAATTTTGATACTGATGTAGCTTCATCTTAATTTTGGAATTATTAATTATTTTTATAAATGATGGATTTTTTTTTTTAAATCACGATAGGTTAAGATTTAAAATAGAGCTATGGCTATAATAAATAAATGGGAGAGTAGACATTATTTCATACACCTAGAAAGCTCATAAGAACTATTTTAAATCCATGTAATAGTACATATAAATATATCAAATTTGAGCTTACCATAAATACACTATCTTAGAAAATTAACAATTAGTGGAGAGAACAACTCAAATTCACACCAAACAAAAAATCAACTAGTCATTTCCAACTAGATCTAACAACATCCTAAAATATAGAAACATATCTATGTAAAGATAACCAATAACCAATAATATTAACAATCACACATATGACAAATATGAGTTGATAATTCTAACACTCTCCTTTAACTAGTGTTTGCCTTAATCTTTGTTAATGAGTTCATCATCATCTAGGCCTTTCCAACAAATTCTCCATTATGAGTTAAAGAATATTAATCAAAATCATGTTATTTGGTTCAATGTGACATTTCCACCTCATACCTCCATCATGTGTTCATCACCAAACTATCAATGTCTATATAAATAAACAACCATCCACTAGAATCCACAAGTGTCTAATTGTTCCAACCATCAATGTGATATAATATCCTTCATGTACATGGTTCATTCAACTTCTTGATGAACTGACCCATAAATTTAAAACAATCATTTTTAAGCGTCTTCCAAAGTTGACAATCAACATGGTCCACTCATAGAGTATCCGATCAAAACATGGCCCACTCCTCCAATAGTTTAACAATTCTATAACAAAATTTTTTTCACTATATTGAATAAGTTTTTCAAAGCATCACGAACACATGGAAAAGGGGTATACATGCTTTTTCAAATTTTAAAATATAATTCACATACTCCATCCGATGGGGACACCAAGTACATGCCTTGAAAACAGTGCAAAAATATTCCCACAAAACTTCACTTAAGCACCAACTCTTGACAAGATACATAACTTCATATGTTGCTATAAATGCAAGGTGTAGCTCAAATTTATACATGGTTGAGACTATTTTTATTCAACACAACTCACAAAAATCACTGTATTTGTTCACGATCATTTCACTTCCACTATTCCCACAAGAACTATCATCAACATCCCTTGGAACAAACTTTAAAAAGATCTTTCTATCATATCAAGAACATATATATTGTTGTTGTTGCAATCTCACCATTCCACTTCAAATTTTAGTCCGCAACTAACCTTTGACTTCTCTAATGAGAACAATGTAACATCATCATATTTTTAGTTCCCATAATTATATTCACCCAAGTAACTTGTTTCCATATCAATCTCAAAAAGTGTTAATGTTCTTCCATTCACTTGTTGCAGTGTTATTTTGAACAACTATATCATCCCTTGTTCTACCCTTGTTCTTGTAATGCAAAATGTGGAAGAATCACGACTAACTAAACCTTTGATTAAATATATGATAATTATTATTTAAATTTAATTAAAAAAATTGAAGGTTGGTGTTGACACCTAATATTTGGCATTAGGTAAATCCATGTAAATATTATAAATAAGAAAATAAGGAGAATTAGAAGATGAAGAAACATTGGGATATAAAACCCAAGAGTGTCTCCCTCCATGTATATATATATGATCAATCTCAATGAAAAATACAATTCGCTTTGAGGAGTTACCTCATGCATAATCAAAGGAACAATTTGATTACGTTGGAATTTGGTTGTCATATGTCAACCCAAGTAGCATCCAAAAGAAGCCTTGATTTTGATGAGGAAAATATTTGGGAAGATCAATTTTTTTCTCTCATGGCCACCATAATTTGATTTTCCCTATCATGTCGATTCCAATGGTAGGTAGCATGCCACAAAACTCCTCACAATTAAAGAGATATTCCTTATCAATTCAGAAGCCCCATAATGTGGTTAAGGTGCCCCAAATGACACATTAATGGAAGCTTGATGATTGATTACAGTTGCCATTAATATTCAAAATAATCTTATATAATTTATTTGCTTTGAGTTTTCTAATTCAACCCTCCAATTGTGACTTCTTTCATTATGAAACCAACCTAAAATAGTGAATCAAGTCGACTCCCTAAAACGGTTTCTTAGAGATTCAGGTCGACCCCTTTTTAAAAGTAGAAATATTGGTTTATTTTTGTGTTCGTCTTAGGGCTTATGGGCATGTCAGTCCCTCCTTCTTCTATAAGTATAGGGTTCAACTCTCTGCAAATGGCATAAAATTCACTTGCTATCATCAAATAATTTCACTCTTTTTTTATGCCAACGCAGAACATTACATCAGTATCTAAATTTGTTCTATCTTGGGCTTAATTACTTTTATTTTGGTTAATGTTGTAGATTATATTTTTTCATTTTTTCTAATGATATCTAATGCTCTAAAAGAAAATAAAATAAAGTGAAATACAGATTCACCCACCCTCATAATATTTGCAACAATTCGTATTAGAGAAGGTTCCTTTAGTTGTAGCCTAATAGTTGGAAGGTAGATCTCAAGAGATAAGAAATGGGTAATCCAAGGAAGCATGCATCTAAAAAATCAAAGGAAGTCTCTGTAGATTCCTTTTGCAGATCATTCAATGAATAATCCTTGTGATTTGGTGAAAATTTTGTTTCTTTTGAATTCATGGCTACCAATCAAACTAACTCTTCTTTGGTTTCATACAACTCTATGCTCAAATTTGGTTCTCGTCTTCCAGTGGTACAAGAAATTTCTTCTCTCAGTGTTCTTGTGGATGAGGACACTTTCTATTGTGAAAAATATTTTTCGAAGAATAGCTTGGTTTGCAGGTTTAATTGGTACTAGTCACGATTGGTCGATCTGGATCTATGAGACATGAAATCAACTTTCGACAGAGGAGTTGAATATTTACCCTATGGCTCGAAGTTTTTTCACTGTGGGTTTTTATAGCATTGAGGAAAATAAGCCCATTTGTGAGGTTGGGTTGTGGTTTTAGGGGATTGTTGGTCTCTTCATGCATCCCTAGACTTCCACTTTTGACCTAGTAATGGCATCAATCTCCATAACCCCAATTTTTGTAAGGCTTCAATAAATTATCCAAGATTATATTGAATATTAATGCCAATTGTAATCAATCATCAAGGTGCCATTAACATATCATTTGCGGCACCTTGACCACATTATTTGGTTCCTAACTTGACAGGGCATATATCCTCAACCATGAAGAGTTATGTGGCATGCCACCTACCATTTGTCATTTTTCTCTTAGTGTTGGTGAGGGGTGATGAAAATCACTTGAAACATTAGACTCAAAAAGACAAGACTTGGTTACCTAGAAGCATTTTATTAACCCCTTAACTTCAATACTAATGTTTTTTCAAGGAAATAAAACTATAACTTCACATTGACACTTTTTTTTTTCTCGGTAAAACTAATTCTATTTATGAAACAATATAGTACAAAACTGCTCCAACCTCAGCTATGAAAGCCTGAGAACTGGGCTTGATGTCCATGTTTTTACAGAGACAACTGAATTGCCCTGAGTGGGAAACCAGTTCTTGAGAAATATAAAATACCGCCCTTAACTGGGAAACCGGTACATAGTGTAAACATATGAACTTACGTAAAGACTGAAAACTAGTGGAACCTACAGCTAGGTCAGCTGTTAATAGCAACAAAAACAAAAAATTTCCAACTGAGATGTGAACCTGGACCATGCTGGGCTGAAGAAGAGCAAGATTACTGTTCCGGAGTTGAGGATTCCGGTTCTTTTACAATTCTGCAACCAAACTCATCAACTTCCTCCTTCTTCGCATCGCTAGGGGCGCTGCCTTTGCCAGGGAAGCCTTCCTGTGTAGAATAAACATCACGGTTGGAGAGCCCAATAACAATAGGAAAAGTAGGATTAGGCACCTCATTTTGCGGCTGAGTCTGGAGAGGACGCGACAGAGTGGTAGCAAAGCTGGGGATAGGAGCAAGACTAGGACGAACCGAGCTTTCACAAACAGAAATGGTCACAAATGCCATGAGGACCGGCTTGTCAAACGTGCAGTTGAAGCGGAATTCTGCATGCTGGGAGGTCTGGCGATGAGTCGGACTGGCAGGAGCATGGAGAACAGGGGACGAGGATGGAGGAGGGGAAGGCGGGATGCGAGGCTCAGGAGGAACAGATTGAGAGCCTCCGATATGCATAGGGCGATCTCTCTGTCCTCTGGAACCAGAACGTTGAACCCAATTGTCGTCCTCCGCCGAAGAGCCAGAGGTTGGACTAGGAGAAGGGCAAGGGCGGGAAGGGCGGCCTTTGATGGTTCCTCTCCTACATCTTAGTCGATGCCTAAGACGAGGCATTTTCATAGGGCAGAGCAGGTGATGCTTGAGGCAAAGGGCGTTGGCAGACCACTGTAAATCGAAAGACTGAGTAAACTGATGAGATGAAAGAATACAATGGCTACTCTGCGTGAAATGGTACCCAAGAAAAGTTTCAAGGCAACCTAATATATTGCAGCATCGACCTGTATGGGTGCGCGCAGATGGCACAGCACAATCGATTGGGCAAGCGCCTCGAATAGGTGACGGAGGGCAGCAATGAGCACAGGAACCAAACGATTTTTCTGGAATGAAAGCCATATCTACATAAACCTCCAGCGCATAGTAATGAACCAGGGTGGTGGGCCGAATTAATGCATTGCAGGTAGGTGAAATAACTTCATGAATAATGGCAGTGCAGAAGGCCATATGGCCGCTACGTGCGAGTGCTCTCGGGACTCGCCGTGGGACAAAGGTCCCATCAATTCGAGCTGTCAACCGCATCTGGTGTTGTTTGATCATTGTGCACCAGAGTGGTGCAGTTCTGCAGGAAATCTCTATCATGGATGATATGGAGAGGACCATGAACAAGCGTGTAATAATTGTCTGCTCCTAAATTTGCAAGGAGATCAACGACCTTGTTGCCTTCTCTTTTAACATGGGAGAAGGAGACCGCTTGATTGTTTCTCAACCAATCGCCAACTTGGTTGATTCTGGCAGCCAGACGCCAACTAGAAGCAGCCTTAGCCGTGCTGGTGCCTTGGAGGATTTTCTTGGCTAGGTTGATGAGAATCTGAGAGTCCCCTTCGATAATGGTGGGAATGTAGTTATAGCGCTGAATTAGTCACAGACCTTGCAGCAGCCCTTCCAATTCCGCTGAGTTATTGGTGTCCCAGCCAATGGATCCATAATAGATAACAAGAGCGTCCCCATTGGAATCCCTGAACTTCACATTGACACTTCAATATCACCATTTTCTAGCATTGTTGTAGGCCTTGGAAAATTATTTTCCATCGCTACTATAGGCACTGGAAAAACATTTTATAGCGCCAAAAGAAATCATTTTCCAAATTTTTTTTGAAGGAGGCTTGCAAATTTTTTTTGGAAGTTAAAGTTGTAACACTACAAATCAAATTTTTTCTATAGTTTGAAGTTTGAATAATTCATTCCTTCACAAGGTTTCCTTGTTGGAAATATTGTCATTGATGGAAAAGGAACAAAAAGGAGTAACACCATAATTATCATTGATGGAAAAGGAGCAGAGAAGTAGCAGTTATAAGGAAAAGGAGCAGATCAAGCAACAATGCACAAATAAGCAGAGGCAGAGGCAACAAAGGTAGTAGAGAGTCAGCAAAGGCAGTAGAGGCAGCGAAGGCAACAGAGAAGCAACAAATGTGTGCGTCGTGCAGTAAGCGAAATAATCCCGAGTCAGAGTGAATAGTGAATATAAGAACAAGCTCAGGAGAGATCAACGCACTTAGAAACTAAATAAAGCTCAAGGAGGAGGAGCGCGGAGGAAAGGGTGTTGCAGAGTGGCGATAGGCGTAAAAAAATGGAAAATAGACTAAGGAAGAAAAGTCTTTCGAGAATTCCAAGTGAGGTGAATGGACGATCACGATTAGATCACAAAAACAAAGGCAAGAGATGGAAGGTTGAGATCAAAGCAGGCAGAAGGGGCGAAGAAGAGTCGCACGAAGGTGATTGGATGGTTGGGATTAGATTCCAGAAACAAAGGCAAGAAATGGACAAATATGATTCATAGTAAGATAAGTGGGGCAGAAATACAATCGAATTGCAAGCAACAACGAGGACCATAGATTTGGACAGATAAATGGTGATGATCGCATTAGTGGAGATCAAAAGCGCAAATCACAAAGTATAGCGAGTAAGTGCATGATTATTGTGTGTTGATATTCTATATTTAATCTGCTCAATACTTGCTGCTCACTTGTTAATATTGATGTTCCATTATACATTAAGTTGATCATGAAATGAAGGTGTAACTAAGTGTAAAAGAAAGTTTTAAAAGACCATGAATGCATTAAAATGATTCACCCCCCTCTCAGTTTAACTAAGGGTTCAACATGCCTCTTATTCATTGACTGGATATCATTTATTGTTGGAGGAATCAACACTGATTATCATGAATTTTATTTGGATTATATATTATTTAATCATGAGTAGGGTTGCTTGTGATGTACCATATTTGGATAACTTAATATTATTTTCAGGATTAATTATAGCAGGGTTTAATGTTTCTCAATGCTTTTTTATTACATTATGTGTTATTCCGGGAAAAATCATGGGTTCATCCATTTAGGACCATAATGAAAGCCTATGATAAGAAAAACTATGTCATTCTTATACATGCTCCTGAATTTCCTCGAGGAGGTTCCAATACTGTTACAAATCAAATTTTTCCTAGTTGTGCTTCGTGTTCCTGTCTTTCCAACCTCATCAAGATGAACACTTTCAAGTATGTTTGTTAGCCATTTTGGAGGACCTTTCTGAGATGGCCCAAGTTTCTTAGCTGACTGAGTTGGGGATTAATCAAGATTTAGTCTGCCAATTATGTCAATCACATCACTCAAAGTTTCATTAGTGGCTGGAGCTTCATGTGGGGGAGAGAGTGCTGCAAAAGAATATTCCAAAAATTGATCAAGTATACTAATCCCCCCTTCAATATGTGGAATCTCATTATTAAATTCTTGAAAAGATTTTGCATGTACGAATATATCCAAGTGATCAAGCTGTCGCTCAAAAACATTGTCAGACTTGGAAGATTCAAGAAATATCACATCTATAGATATTATAAAATTATTGTTCACTTCATCATAGAGACAATATTCTTTGGAGGTATTTGGGTACCCCGAGAAGAGACATTTGTCGCTCCTTGCACCAAGTTTTTTTCTTTGTTCCTTAGGTTTCAAGGCATAACAGATGGAACCAAAAACCTTGATATGCCTCACCGAAGGAATGTGGCCATACCACATTTCATATGGACTCTTGTTTTTTATAGAATTAGATGGAAACCTCTTCTTTATATACACTGCACATAGAACTACATCAACCCAAAACAACAGTTTAACATTCTTGAAAAATATCATGGAATGTACCATATTTAAGATTGTCATGTTCATTCTTTCAGTTGCCTCATTATGTTGGGGATTATAAAGCATGGTCTTTTGATGTTTGATCCCATGCCGGAGAAGATAGTTTTCAAATTCATTTGAAGTGTACTCTTTTCCATAATCAATGTGAATAGAGCCAATATGAGATAGTGCATCATTTTCAATACATGCATGAAAATTCTTGAATGTTTTAAGAGCACCATATTTTCTCTTCAATAAATAAACTCAACACATTCTGGTGTAGTCATCAATAAATATCATCATATATTTATTACCATTTGTAGAAGGAGTAGACATTACGCCACATAAGTATAAATGAACGAGTTCAATTTTTCTACGTGCTTTGGAATTAGAATCATGAAAAGCATGTTTTCTATGCTTTCCTAGAATACAAAAATCACGTTGCTTAAGTTTCCTAGGAATTGTAGGCACGAATAACACCAGTTTTCTTCAACAAATGAAGGTTATCATAGTTCAAGTGTACAAATATAACATGCCATAAAAGACTTGTTGGAAATGTACCTTCATCATAGTGAAAACTGTATAAGATTTTTTGTACATGAGAATCATATTTTTTTCTTCCTCTTCCTCTTCGGCCACCTCTTCTTCTAGAAGAATCTTGTGCACAATTCTTATCTCTATGTGCAAGACACACAACTTCTTCAAAATATCCTAGGAGGTCAAAACCAACCTATTCCTATGTTTATTTCAGCATGAGTGGTTTTTATATCATGCATAATGGATCTTAATTCTGATGCTAAGGCAAGAGGGTCATCATTTTCCAATTCAAGACTGAAGAACTTAATCATCAATTGAAAAACTTCAAGTTCAGATTGTGAGTCATACAATTCTTAAACTTCTTTAAAGCTTGAAAGGCATTTGAAAATTGCAAAATATGTTGACTCACATCTTCATTTATTGATGTTGCAACCAAGGCATAGGCCTTTTTGTTCTTGTTTTCCCAAATGGAAAGCTCCTTATCTGATGTGAGATTTGCAGGTGAATTATATACTTCTCCTTCACAAACCCATTTTCACAATCATTGAAAATAAGGGTGCGTTTTATCTTCCGGGGCCACTCAAGGTAGTTCTCTTTGGTAGAGAGAACCACTCCCACAATGGAAATTAGTGAATGAATCATAAAAAAGGACTAGATTTCCAAAATAGTTGCAACCCATTTAAATATACAAAAGTGGCAAAACATAACTTTACACTATGTAAAAATTTTAATATATATCACCACTCATATATGACATATAACATATATCCTGTCCACCACTCATATCTTGAGAATTGCACCCACTCTCATATTAAATACCAAAACTTCATCATATAAAAGGATTTTGAATTCATAAAATATGTGAACCATATCCAAGCTTTAACATAACCAAGGCGCAAATCTTTCATATATATCTCATAACATATGGCTCTACCATTTATGCATTCACCATGTATTTTCAACGTACCATATGCATTCACCATACCAATACCATATGGACCCTTTAAAAGAATTCAATGTAGAATATATATCAAATATGTATGGATGCAATATATATTGAAAAACATACCTACTTCACTCATGACGCATTCATTTAGTCTCAATCTTCCATGCAACGCAGACCTCTAGGAATAGTATTTAAAGGACACTAACCTCTAGGAAACAATCTTTAAAGGTGCCTCCACACATGAAGATACCAAATTTCGGGACTTCTCTTTGCTGCATTACAATGGACTTCTTTGATTCTAACGATGGATGTGAGCTTCAATGGATGTGTACTTCAATGGGTGATATGATGGGATGTGAGCTTCAATGGATGCGTACTTCAATGGGTGATATTATGGGAGGTGAGCTTCAATGGTTGCGTGCAATGTTCCTCGGTCATACTCTCTCCTTCTTCAGCGATGGAAGCGACCATAATCATCCATTGAGGTAGTATAGAGGTGGAATCTGCCCAACAATGAAGGTGAGAAGTCAGTCGGATATAAACAAAGAAGCTAACATAATAATGAAATCATAGGAAAAAGGTGCTCATTTTGAAAAAATATGCATAAATATGCAAAACATAGGCATGAGGGAGCTACAAGGGTAGAAGGGAAGCCAAAAATAGAGGTTGAGATCTGTGCTCTGTACCATGTCAGGCCATGAGGTAAGGGAAAACAAAAATAAAGGTTGTGACCTGTGCTCTGTACCATGTCAGACCATGAGGTAACTCGTCAAAGCTAATTGTATTTTTGCATTGATATTGATCATAGATATATACATGGAGGAAGAGACTCTTGGGTTTCATATCCCAGTGTCTCTTCATCTTCTAATTCTTCTTATTTTCTTATTTACAATATTTACATGGATTTACCTAATCCCAAAGATTAGGTGTCAACACCAACTTTCAATTGTTTTAATTACATTTAAATAATAATTAACATATATTTAATCATAGGTTTTTGTTAGTCGTGGTTATTCCACATTGCACTTACAATCACAATTATCATTACGAGAACAAGGGTAGAACAAGGGATGATACAATTGTTCAAAATAACACTGCAACAAGTGAATGGAAGAACATTGACACTTTTTGAGATTGATATGGAAACAAGTTACTTGGGTGACTATAATTATGGAAACTAAAAATATGATGATGTTACATTGTTCTCATTAGAGAAGTCAAAGGTTAATTACAGACTAAAATTTGAAGTGGAATGGTGAGATTGCAACAGGAACAATATAGATGTTCTTGATATGATAGAAAGTTCTTTTTTAGAGTTTGTTCCAAGGGTTGTTGATGATAGTTCTTGTGGGAATAGTGGAAGTGAAACGATTGTGAGAAAATAAAGTAATTTTTGTGAGTTGTGTTGAATAAAAATAGACTTGACCATGTAGAAATTGGAGCTACACCTTGCATTTATAGGAACATATAAAGTTATGTATCTTGTCAAGAGTTGGTGCTTAAGTGAAGTATTGTGAGAATATCTTTGCATTGTTTTCAATGCATGTACTTGGTGTCCCCATCGGATGGAGTATGTGAATTATACTTTAAAATTTGAAAATGCATGCATACCCCTTTGCCATGTGTTCGTGATGATTTGAAAAACTTATTCAATATAGTGAAATTTTTTTTGTTATAGAATTGTTAAACTATTGTAGGAGTGGGCCATGTTTTCATTGGATGCTCTATGAGTGGACCATGTTGATGGGGCAGTTCATCAAGAAGTTGAATGAACCATGTACATGAAAGATATTCTATTAAATTGATGGTTGGAACAATTAGACACTTGTGGATTCTAGTGGATGGTTGTTTATTTATATGGACATTGATAGTTTGGCGATGAAGACATGATGGAGGTATGAGGTGGAAATGTCACATTGAACCAAATAACATGATTTTGATTATAAGATTCTTCAATTCATAATGGAGAATTTGTTGGAAAGGCCTAGATGATGATGATCACACTTAACGAAGATTAAGGAAAACACTGGTTAAGGGAGAGTGTTGTTGGAAATATTGTCATTGATGGCAAAGAAGGCAGCAGATGCAGAGACAGGCAAAGGACAGTAGCAGAGGCGGAGATGAAACGGTCGAACAGAAGAGGCAGAGGTCGAGCAACAGAGGCACAGTGAAAGTAGAGGAAGAGACAGAGAAAGGAGACAGAGCATCAGAAGAGGCAGAGCAGCAGAAGCAGAGCCGTTATCAAAGCAGTGAAATGTTTATAAAGGATTGCGAATAAACCTGTGTGTTAGTGGAAATGTACGTTATAATAAGCGAAAGTGCCATGTTAAGGCATATAACGAAAACAAGACAGGTTTATATATAACATAGTTTGAACCGAGACTAAATACATCGAAAACGTGACTATCTTTATGAAACAGAATGGAATTGTGAGCAGAAGCGGAACCACGAGCGAAGTGAACAGTAAAGGTGGGTTTCCAATTTTCATCGAACCGCCTTTGTCAGGCAAGCGGTATTCAAGATTTTGGAGCGATTCCATACGCTGTCTGACACGTGGCCTCAAGTGATTTTGGAAAACCACTCTCATTGCGCATTATTGTTCATGCATTTAAGGCAAGCGATATCTGTTGGATCAGCTGAAGTAGCGCGATGGGCTTATAACCATTGGATCGTGATCGAAGTTACACAGAGGTATGTTAAATGCTGGGGCCCGAACATTATAAAGGTTAGTGTTGGGACTTAATCTACGCCAAGGTTTACTTATAGGCTTTAACATTTGAGTTAGGAAGGATGTATATATATATATATATATATATATATATATATATATATGTGGATACACTACGCCAAATGAAAAGGCCGAGGTTATTATTGCCGGAAGTCGGTTTAATCAAAGTTGAAGTTTATATTCCAAGGCATGGATCATTATAATAAACCGAATGGGTAGAAGAGGTTATTAACCTTTGTGGGACCCCCCTATATATTATTCTGAGAATCATAACCCAAGCTGGAAGATATATATATAAAACTTATTCCGAGAATCATTACCCCAGTTGGAGGATACATTAAAGCAGAAGCAGACGCCTATATATATGCAACGCCTTATTCATGTTGCACCTTATATGCAAAATTCCAAACCATATATATATATATTTATACGGTGCGCAATATATAAAGGTAGGGTGCAATGCTGCGTGGGCTCGACGAGCAATGTTGGCTTTAAACCATTGGCAAATGCATACTTTATGATAAATAGAATGGACAGAAGAGCTTTTATTAACCTTGTGGGACCCGTATGAATCACATTGGAGAATATAAGGGCAGCGGAACAGGTTAACAACAGAAAGTTGCGATTGCGATTGAGATCTGGACCCGATGGGCATATAAACTGCAATTCATATATATTTGAGTTCCGGTAAACAGTGATTGATCGCATCAGAGCATCGGAATATAAGTATATCGGAACATGAAACTGCAAATTGCGATTGCGATTGAGATTTGGACCTGATGGGTGTATAAACTATGACTTGATAGGTTTGAGTTCCAGCCTAATCGCATCGGCATTTCAAGGTGAACAGTGATTAATCGCATCGGAGAAAGTTCGCAAGCGGAACATGTTAACAAAGATTTGCGATTGCGATGAAAGATTGGACCCGATGGGTTGATAAACCATGACTGATATATGTTTGAAGTTTCGTCATAACAGTAAATCATTAGAATCGGAGCATCGGAGCATTGAGATATCGGTACATTCAAATGGAAATTGCGATTGCGATTAATCGCAATCGGAAGAAGTTGAGGAGTGATACATCGCATCGGAAAGATCGGCGAGTGGGCCCGTAAGGGCATTTTATGTATTAAAATAATTTCTCAGCAGTACATCGCCGGAAGTTACATATGTTATATAAAATGGCAGTCTATATGTTAAAATCAATTCTTATCATGCTGAAAAGTTAAATCGTGATGTATGAAAAGGGCAGTTACATAGGTATGACAGTTACACTGCGACAGTAAGCAGGAAATCAATCAGAATCGAAAGGGCCAAACAGAGTCACAGAAAATCCAAATACAGTCACAAAAAATCCAAACATAGCCATAGAAAAGACAAGCGCAGTGAACCAAGAGGCTGCATGAGTGAGCTGAAGTTTTCATTATATGTGAATGTAAATATTGTAATTGATTTTTATTGTTTGTGATGCATTGGCAAGTCTCCGGAAGAAAAAAAAATCCCACTATAATATTAAAATAAACACCTACAGTTACATTTTTTCTGAGTAAGATGAAAAAGAAATGAGAAGGCAGAAGGCAAGAGACATGGCTATCCATTTCGAATTCCCAGTAGAATACAAACAACCATGAAGCTATTTTGTATAAAAGAGGGTAATATCCAAGGGGAGATAGTGATGAAAAGAGAGTGAGAGAAGAAGAGAGTGTGCAGCAGAATTGAAGAGAGTTGAAGAAAATAAGTAAGCTGCAAGAGGTTAGAGAGAGCGAGAAGAGATAATGTAGAGTTTTGAAAATTGAGGCATAGAAGATTAGGAAGAGAGGAGTAGAAAGAGATGCTACAGAATAGAGCTGATATCTGAGATAAATCAGCAAACATTTCTTTTGGTAAATTGAGGAAGTTGGAGCTTCCCTATCAAGTTGAAGCTTGATAGCTATCAGTAGTAGCTGACTGAGGTTCGAGCCTCCTATAGGATGGTGCCTGCAGAAAATTGAAGGGAGTTGGTGCTTCCTTGCAAGTTGTAGCCTGCAGAATTGAGGTTGGAGCCTCCTGTAGGTTGGTGCCGGCAGAAAAACAGTGGTGAGAGGGAGTTGGAGCTTGCCTTTGCATCACAACAATAATAAGATGTGGTTTTCTCCCTTTATGGGTTTCTGCTTATATCTGCTATCTCTATCTGTATTGTCTGTGTTCTGAGATGATTTACCAAATCTGCTTAATGTTTTCTGCTCTCATAATAAGTTTGATGTCACATTAATTTAATACTTGCTGCAACATATTAAGACTGTTCATATACTAAGGTTGATTATAAAAGTAAGTTGTAAATAAGCTGATGAAAAATTTGTAAAGCTCATGTATGTGTTAAACTGATTCACCCCCCCCTCTCAGTTTAACTAAGAATTCAACAATTGGTATCAGAGCGGGTTCCTTTATACCAGTTTAACAACTGAAAGGAGATTCTAGGTTCTCAGGATGGCTAGTAAAGAAGGATGCTCAACCAATAAAGCCCCTTTTTTACAGGTGCAAATTATGCCTTCTGGAAAATAAGGATGAGGACATACATAATGTCTCTAGGAATAGAAGTTTGGGGTGTTGTGGAATTAGGATATGCCCCGAAGGCAACTGACTCAGAAAAGGAAACCAAACAATATTTTGTAGCCAATGCTAAAGCCATGAGTGCCATCTTAAATGGATTGTGTGAAGTAGATTTTATCAAAGTAATGCACAAAGACACTGCCAAAGAAATGTGGGACACTTTGGAGAATATTCATGAGGGAGACAAGAAGGTAAAGACTGCCAAACTTCAAGTCTATAGAGCCCAGTTTGAGAACTTAAAAATGGATGATGATGAAGACATTGCTAGCTTCTTTCTAAGGGTTGCAGAAATAGTAAATAACATGAAGGCTCTAGGTGAAACCATAAAAGAAGTTGTAATTGTGCAAAAGATTCTAAGAACTCTTCCATCCAAGTTTAATCCCAAGGTGTCTGCAATAGAAGAAACAACTGATTGGGAGACCTTGACCATGAACCAGTTACTTGGAAATCTAACAGCATATGAGATGAGGCTCCCATGGAAGAAGCCAAGTACGAGGGAGGCAGCCTTTAAAACAGAAAATAAGAAAGAAGAAGAGGAAGACATGTGCTCTTGCTTGGATGAAGAAGAGGAAAAATTTGTCAAGAAATTAGATAGAGGCTCAGGTAAATACAAAGGTAAACTTCTGTTCAAATGCTTTAACTGTGGAAGAGTGGGACACTATGCTGCTAAGTGTCCTCACAAGAAAGTAAGGAATCAGGCTCAAGAAAAAGAGAAAAATGCATCAAAAAACTGGCAGAAAGGAAAAAAGTTCAACAAAAAATCCTTCTATGCTCAACAAGACAGCAGTACCTCTGAAGACTCAGATGAACCTTCAAGTGAAGAAGGAACCTCTGAATTTTTATTGATGGCCATCGAAGAACTTGAAGGTCTCCTGCTAGAAGATGAAGAAGAAGAAGGTGAAGTCGACCTTGAGGGGTAGCTAAGAAGTGCTCTAGAAGAGATTGATAGACTCAAGCTGAAATGCAGAAAACAAAAGGAAATTCTCCTTAAGTATGTATGAGAAGAACAGAATTCATAAGTCCTTATGCAGCTAAAGATAGAGCTTGAAGAAGCCAAGAAGATAGAGGACATGTTACTTAAGCAAATCAAGCAGAAAACTCAGGAACAAGAGAAGTTGGAAGAAGAAGTAGTATGTCTCAGGAAGAAATTAGAAAATTCTCAAAGGAAAGTGGCTATAAATTCTTCTCAAACAACAAGCTCTAGTAAGTTGAATGAAATTCTGGTTGCTCAAAGATCTCCTATGATAAAAACTGGAATAGGCTATGAAGGAGAATCAAGTAAAAGAAAAGAAAAGGAAAACTGAGAGATTATTTTTGTAAAAGCAAAGAAAGATGATGAAGCAGCTCAAATAATTCCTACAAAAGAAGAAACTTGTAAGGAGGGAGACAGAACCCAGAAAAATCTTCTAATAACAAAGAATGAAAGAAATACTCAAACAACAGAAAAATATTCATATACCACTGATTATGTAAAATTTGGAAGCCATCAAAGGAGATTCTTCCCTCCTATGAAAATGCCACCTGTTATGTCTGCCACAAGCTGGGACACATTGCTGCATACTGTCATGCAAGGAGGAGTGATTCAAACCAGCAAAAGATGCAAACAGTGAAGATACTGTCTCAAGCAAACAAATGGAGAAGACAACCTTACATCAGGTATGCAAATAATTTCTATGGTTACTATTTTTATTGTAAGGAATTTGGCCATAAAATTATTGAATGTAGAAAGTATGGACAAAGATTGATGTTCAACACCTCAAGGAAGTTTATGAATCAAAGAAATTTTGTTCATACTCACAATTCTGCAAGAATTATGATCAAATGATGTGTATGAAATCAAGTTGGACATATGCCTTCCAAATGTCCTCTGAAAGGATGTGATTCATCATCTCACAAAAGATACCAAACAAAAGGATGCCTCTAGTGGAAAAAGAAGGTGAAAAAGTGTGACCTGGCTCTAACTACTCAAGATCTGAAAAGCCAATGGTATCTGGACAATGGCTGCTCAAAACATATGACTGGAGACAAGAGAAAATTTATAACTTTTGATGAAAAGAAAACTGGTAATGTTACTTTTGGCAATGATAAATCAGGAAAAATCAAGGGAAAGGGCTTAGTCAGCTTAGATAATGGTAGAGGTAAGGCCCAAGATGTACTATTTGTAGATGGGCTGAAAGAAAATTTGCTGAGTGTCAGTCAAATATGTGATAAAGGTTACGAAGTTCTTTTCAGAGCACAAGACTGTGAATTCAGATCAAGCACCACAGGTAAGACTCTACTCAAAGGTGTTCGAACAGAGAGCAATGTTTACATCGTGAAGGAGGAAGATGAAGCATGCCATCTTAGCAAACTTGAGGAGCCATGGTTATGGCATAGGATATTGGGACATCTCAGCTTCGATCATATCATCAGACTGAGCAAGAAGAAAGCAGTCAGAGACATGCCAGAAATAAAAAGGCCTTCTAATACCATATGCAAATCTTTTCAATTGGGTAAACAGACCCGCACATCTTTTAAGGCCAAAGATGAGTTATCAACAAGAAGACCACTCCAGCTTGTGCACATGGATCTGTGTGGACCTGCAAGAACTAAAACACCAAGTGGAGAATCCTACTTCATGTTGATAATAGATGATCTCTCCAGAATGACATGGGTTGCATTTCTCAAGAATAAATCGGAAGCTCTGGACAAATTCAAAATATTCAAAGCATTAGCAGAAAATCAGACAGGATGTAAGCTAAAATGCATCAGATCGGACAGAGGAGGTGAATTCACAGATTATGACTTTGCAGATCTATGCAATGAATATGGCATAAAACAACAATTTACTATTGCAGGGACACCTCAGCAGAATGGAGTAGCAGAGAGATAAAACAGATCTGTTCAACAAATTGCCAGAGCTATGATGCAAGAGAATAATATTCCTCAAACCTTCTGGGCAGAAGCGGTACACACAACAGTGCATATCCTTAATAAAGCTCACTTAAGGCCGAGCGGTGACAAGACTCCCTATGAACTATGGCATGGAAAGCCAGCTTCAATCAAACATTTTAGAATTTTTGGAAGCAAGTGTTATATAAAGAATAATGATGAAAATCTTGGGAAATTTGATGCAAGAGCAGATGAAGGGATTTTTCTAGGATATGCTTCCAAAAGTAAAGGGTACAGGTGCTAAAACAAGACTCTTCGAAAAATATTAGAAAGTATTGATGTGAGATTTGATGAAGAACTTCCAAACAATACAAGAGATAAAGACTGCTGCAGTCCATCAGACAACCATGGAGAAGAAAACCAAAATGATGATGAAACAAGAAAGACAACAGAAGATGCAGAGCTGAGCTCGAAAGCCCCCTCAAGATACACTCAGAAGAATCATCCTGAAGATCAGATCATAGGAGACAAGAAAGTAGGGGTCCAGACAAGAAGGCAGCTAACTGAATAGACAGAAGAGGTATACATAGCCATGTTATCACAAATAGAGCCAAAGAGATCTAAAGAAGCCAACAAGGACAAGTATTGGGTGAATGCTATGAATGAAGAATTGGACCAAATTGAGAAGAACAATACCTGGGAACTAGTTCCTAGACCCACTAGGAAAAATGTCATAGGCTCAAAATGGGTATTCAAAAATAAAATGAATGAGGAAGGATAGGTAATCAGGAATAAAGCCAGACTTGTCTGCAAAGGATATTAAAAAATCGAAGGACTTGATTACGATGAAACATTTTCCCCTGTAGCCAGAATGGAAGCCATCAAAATGTTTCTGGCCTTTGCATGCTACCAAGATTTCAAGGTATATCAAATGGATGTTTCCCATTTTTAGAAAAAAATACTAAAGAAAATCAAAACATTCAAGCTATAGTAGTTATTAGAATGGCTTTAATCCAAAATTCTACAAAAACTCAATTAATCTTATTCACATTGACCTTTATGTAATATTCCCTTTTCTTGATATGGTCAAAATGGACGGAATTTAGCCATGGTGTTTACCATGGTATTTTCCCATGGGATCTACACATGGTATTTACCTTCGTTTTTCGAAGGAAAATAATAAAATAAGAATTCTAGAGTGTCCATCAAACATATAAAAGGGAGTAGGAATTAGGCCTTTAGATCATTCCCAAGTTTATATATCATATTTTTTTTCTTAAGAACTTCGCGTGGCCAGTTCTAGTTTGATCCCCGGGACGAAAACCCCACGGGTGCGATTTGTCTGGTGGATCCATCTAGGGTCCATGATTGTGCTTCAATATTTTCTTTTCTCTTTTGATGAGTAGTCGTGCATACCATTGCAGGGTTTCCAATATTTTTGGGCATGTACTATTTTCTTCAATTAATAATATAAATAAAGGCTACATTTCTTTCAGATCCCTTGTGTTCTATGTTTGGTTGTCAATATTTCAATCAACATACTAAAATATTCCAGATCTTCTGATTATTTAGTCATTTGGGATCTTACTGTGGTATCCAAGCTATGCATCCTGGCAGGGTGAGGGGTTTTTTATTTGCAGATTGTCGTAACTTTGGTGGGATTCTCACCCTAGCTGACAATTTCCATCTTTGGTGGTATCTGATATCAGCCTAGTTGGTTTCTTATTTTTAAGTCAATTTTGAAGTCCTCCCACAACTAATTCGAGGGTTTATTATTCTTGTTGACATTACTTGCAGACTTGGAAATTATTGATCAGATTTGTTTCCCTTTGTAGATCAATTTGGTCATCTTTAAGACTAGAAATGTCTTAGCTAAGGTAAAGGGTTTCATGGATAATTCCAACTCTATCTGCCAAAATCAAGAACCTCCCGCATAGGTCAAGCCCAATTATAATTTTGAAGGGTTGTGAAATTAATATTTGTAAAGGGGGCAAGGTTTTGGAGAGGCCGCAAAAGACAAATATTTCTTGTTGCAAACTAATCAAAAAATTTGTGACGAATGAATGTGTTGCATCTTCCAAGCAAAAGAATAAAAAATCTTCATCATTTTAAAATGCCACAGGTTGAATATATTTAAGCAAAGGAAAGATGAATATATTGGAGGTTGAGCATTAATTATCTTCCAACATCGAGTAGCCAACTTGGAGATAAGTCATTTCAGTTTGGGGCCATGTTTCTTCTCTAGGGGGATCCAGGGTTTTCAATACTATACTCCCACAAAATTTCTAGGAAGTCCATCAAAAGAGACCGAACCATGTACGAAAATAGAGGTTGAGTCATTTATGCATCAACAACTCATCATTTTTGAAAGGGATCAAAGTATTGAATCATTGAAGGGAACCTAGATCTTCATGAAGGGTCGGAAGTCTGATCCAATTTGTCATGCTAGAAGTGAGGGTCATGTTTTTGATATCTCATGGAAGGGTCACATTATAGGAGGGAATCCTTTATTTGTGGAGACTACAGAACAAACAATCAAGAGGAGGCAGACGCAACAGATCAAGGGTCGAGTCAGTTGACCAAGAAATAACGCGGGCATAGTGGAGGATTTAGGTTGACACAACGAAGTTGCAGTCGTCGTGGCTGATTGGCCATTCAATTCGACTGTCATGATTGTATCGACTAGGTCAGGCCACTCAGAGACGTGTTCATGGGCCTTGAAAGAAAATATTGCAGCAGTTGTAGCAATGAATTCAGACACCAAGGAGACAACCGACGTGGAGATCTATGGAGAGCTTGGGATGATCAGAGCAGGGTTAATTTTGTATTGACATGCAACCCACTGAACAATAATCCTAGTTTATTACAGATCCATGCGCATTGAAGGAGGACGATAGATATGTGGTGTTGCTTCAAGGAGAAGTTCTCAATATCGAGAGCACTAATAGATCAGGAAGACCACCAAACCAGTCTATGATGTTGATAGAGGGAAATTATTGATCAGGGAGAATTCAATATTCATGTTGTGAAGTCAATAGATTGAAAATGACATGGCTAATTGTAACAACCCTGGTGAAAATTCCATGTAATAAAGTTAAAATAATAACCACGGTTGATGGTATTGAGATTCAACAAGATGATGAGCTTAGTGAAAAGAGTCGCCTTCACTAAGTGGGCCTGCAGGCTATTTTTGGCACAAGTATATTTTTAGACATGGTGATCATATTTCAAAAGTTGCAAGATGCTATTTGTGGATGGTTGATCAAGTTGGAAAAATAGGTGAAATTCTATTTTTAAAATATTGGGCGAATTCTATTTATAGATCGCTGATCTAAAAATAGATGCATGTCGATTATTATTAGCTCTTAATAATAATCAGACACTAAACAACAAATTATTCTCTTGGAGCACTTTGTTTCAGTGCACATATGTGGCACATTAGTGGATTGAGGGAATTATGCAATTCCCAAGGGTTTACTGGAGCTAATGCATGGAGGACTTAGTTAGAACTCAAGTGGTAGAGTTATGACACAGTTGGAAGAGTAGTTATGGAGTTGTATTCAGTTTAACTTAGTTAGACTCAGTTGAGCTAGTTGTATCTAGTCTAATTGAATGATACACTAGTGAGAGTGGATTGAATTAATTCACAAATAATAACTCATTAATCAACTAAACAATACAGCAATTAACTACAGTGCATGGCAGTTTCAGTGGAGACCGAGTGGAGAGATAGGTGAAAGGGCAAGATAGACTATCTGTTGTGACTATAGTGATGCATTGATTGCATCACACACACATTGGAGTTGCCAATGAGGATTGAGTAGTCAAGGCAAGGGTAATTTGAATTCATTCAGAGCAATTCTTCAGCATGGATTGTGCAGTGGAGGCAGGCTAGCAGGAGGCAAAGATCGGTGCATGTATTTGCAAGATTGTTCCTGATTAGCGTATGATGATTGTACTGTACTGAGAGCTTGATAAGATTTGTATGAGAATTTTCATATGATTCCATGATACATAATATATAGTTTGGATTTTTAGCTTCAGGCTTTCCCGGTTAAAAACAACTGTGTTATGTGCGATTATTTTTATTTATGCTTTACATGTGTGTGCAATTAATTTTCTGCAAAGTATTAACAAGTGGAATGATTCATTATTTTGCAAGAATTTAAATATTGTGAGATCAGGTGAATCTAAAACATATGCATGCTTAGTGCATATAATTTCTACATGGTATCAGAGCATTGTTAATCGAAGATTGCAATTGTAAAGTGAGTTTGTGCTGGTGGACAATTCGAATTTGCTACAGAAGATTCTTGGTGCAGAAGTTGAGTATACATTGAAATGGATTTCAATGGGTTGCGATTGGAGTATGCGCTTGATGGGAGCTCGAATTACATAGCCTGGAAGGGCATTATGGAGGTAGTGCTGGAGGATAATAGACTGAAGGATTTCATTAATAGCGATGTCTCTAAGCCGGGATCTAGTGATGTTGCATTACTTGATGCATGGCAAAAGAAGACAGCAAAGACGAGAAGAATTCTGTTGGAAGGTGTGAAGGGCCATAATGTGTCCAGCCTTCCTGGGAAAGCCACTCCATTCTTAGTGTGGAAGGCTTTGATAGACTTGTTCCAAAGTAGAAGTGACCAGAGGAAGTTGGCGCTTAAAGACAAGCTCAGAAAAATAAAAATGGAGAAAGGCGACAGTATTCCAAAATACCTCACGAAGTTTGTCCACTGCAAGGATGAACTGGGAAGTGTGGGGGTTACTGTTGATTATGAAGACTTGGTGAGCTTGGCTCTCCTTAGGCTTCTGAAGAGTTTTCATAGCTACGAAGACTCTGTCAATGGATGAGAGAAACTGCGGGGATGGGAGCAACTTTGGTCAGATCTTGTGCAGGAGGAGATAAGGCGGGGTACCAGGGATGGATCTTCATCGAAGAATGAAGATGAATAGAATTGTGCTTTGGCTGCCAAAGAAAGGAAAGGGAAGGGGAAGAAACATCCTTCAAAATCCAATGCTAAAGGAAAGAAGCAGGATTTGTCCAAAGTGAAGTGTTTTCACTGTCATGAACATGGACATTTCGCCACTAATTGTCCACAGAAGAAGAAGAACAAGAAGGCTGTTGGATCTACAGCTGGAGAGGCCCTAGCCTCGCAATTTGAGCTTGATTTCTGTTTGATCGCATGCTTGGTTTCAAGTTGTATGGGATCGGTGTGGTATCTTGATAGTGGTGCACCTTTCCATATGACGAGAGACAAAGAGTTGTTTAGTGACTTGGAGGAGAAGGACCTCCAGATGCATATAGAGATGGGCGAAGATGGTCGGTACAGTGCGATTGGAATTGGGACCATTACCTTTGAGAGGGAGTCTGGTAATCCATTCTTGTTGAAGAATGTTATGCATGTTCCATATCTGAAGAAGAACTTGGTCTCTGTCGCAATACTAGAAGACAAGGGTTATGATGTTGTTTTCAGTGAGGGAAAAGCCTTCCTTTGACATAAAACAATGGGTCAAACCAAGAAGATAGGGGTTTGAATTAAGAATCTCTACAATATGGAGGTAGATGGCTGCACTGCAATGGTGGGCAAAGCAAAAGAAGTGATGAGCTGGGTTGAGGGCGAACTATGGCACAAGAGATTGGGCCATCTTCACCATGGCGCTTTGAAGATTTTGCAGCAAATTTATACTGGACTTCCCAAGGGTACTCTTGCGCAGTCAGATCAGTTAAAGGGATGTACTATGGGTAAGTTTGTGAAGACCACCTTTCATGAGAAGGAGAACCGTGCTTCGGTGATCCTGGAGAGAATTCACACAGACATGTGTGGACCTTTCTCGGTTGCTTCAACAACAAAACACAAGTATTATGTTATATTTGTTGATGACTATTCTTGTAGATGCTGGATCTTCTTCATGTAGAAGAAGAGTGAAACGTTCTCAAAGTTTTGTGAGTTCAAGGAATTGGTGAAGAAGGAGTCGGGGAAGCAAGTGAAAGCTCTATGGAGAGATAATGGTGGTGAATACATCTCGGGCGAATTCAAAGACTTTTGTAGAAAAGAGGGAATTCGAAGAGAACTCATAGCGCCTCATAACCCACAGTAGAATGGGGTCACAGAGAGGAAGAACAGAGTGATCGTGGGTGTTTCATGAGCGATGCTACATGACCAGGGCTTATCGATGCACTTGTGAGCGGAAGCATGCAACACTACAGTTTATGTGCAAAACCGTTGTCCTCATAAAGTACTTGGCATGAGTACACTTGAAGAAGCTTTTACTGGTAAGAAGCATGATATTTCTCATTTGAAGATTTTTGGCTCACATGTTTACATTCACGTGATAAAGGATGCCAGGAAGAAGCTGGAGCTGACTGCAGAAGTTGGGATATTTGTGGGGTACAAAAAAACACCCCATAATTATTGTGTGTATTTTCCAGATAGTCGGATGACTGTTGTGCGATGGGATATAAAATTCAATGAGGTGAAAGCCATGAAGTTGTCACTTGAGAGGGAGCTACACTTGCATGCGGAGGAGGAACTTATTGTTCCCAAAGATGAGCCTCTAGATGTGGTTCAGCCATAGGAGGAGATTCATGGAGTGGGGGAGTCTAGTCATGTAGAACCAAACATCAGGCAAGGCAGACAGCATACCACAGAAGCTGAGAGACTGAAGCTTGATGCGGCACAGAATGTAGGAGTCCCTACATCACAGCACAGACAGAGACAGTCACCTGACCGATTTACTAGATACATGGCTCTTATGAGAAAGTGTATTGTGACAGAGCCATATTCTTTCGAAGAAGCAGTGCATGAGCCCACATGGGTAGATGCCATGGTGGAGGAGTATGACTCCATTGTCAAAAACAATGCTCGGGAGATTGTTCCAAGGCTGGTGGGAAAATCAGTTGTAGGATCAAGATGGATCTACAAGGTAAAGCAAGCTACTGATGGGAGTGTCAAGAAGTATAAGGAAATATTTTTTTCCCGGGGCTTCTCACAGATTGAGGGGATTGACTATGAAGAAACCTTTGCACCTGTTGCACGGTATTCTTCCATACGGACCATCCTTGCTCTCTCAGTGTAGATGGGTTGGCACATTCATCAGATGGATGTGAAGACTGTGTTCCTTAATGGGATCATTGAGCAATAGGTGTACATTGAGCAGCTTGAAGGATTTGAGATCTTCAGCAGCAATTCGCATGTGTGCAGGCTCAAAAGAGCGTTGTATGGGCTGAAACAAGCACCCTGTGCTTGGTACACTCGGATCGACAGCTATTTCACTGGACTTGGCTTCACCAAGAGTGAGGCAGATGCAAACCTGTACCAGATTGTGGTGGAGGGTAAGCTTTTAATCTTTGTACTTTATGTTGATGATTTAACTAACAGGTGATGAGCAGTTGATACACTCATGCAAGGCAGATCTTGCAAAGGAGTTTGAGATGAAGGATTTGGGCCTCCTTCATTATTTCCTTGGATTGGAAATATGGCAACGGGAAGGTGAACTATTTTTGTCTCAAGGCAAGTATGCCCGGGAGATAATGGAGAAGTTTCACATGCAAGGCTGCAAGCCTATCGACACTCCTCTTCCAGGAAATTGGAAGAAATAGGATGCTACATTGGCAGAGGTAGTGGATGCCAGCATTTATTGACGAGTTGGTGGGTTCGGTAGACTATTTAGTCAATACAAGACCGGACAATGCTATACAGTGAACCAGCTTTCACAAGCGATGGTTAAGCCTACCAAGCTCTTTTGGAAGGCAGTCAAGCATGTCCTGAGATATCTCAAGGGCACATCTGAGTATGGTTTATGGTACAGACAGACGGATGAGGTGAAGTTGCATGGCTTCACGGATGCAGATTGGGCAGGAAGCCCAATAGACAAAAATAACACATGAGGAGGGATTTTCAGTATCATATCTACGGTAGTTTCTTGGTAGAGCAGGAAACAAATATCTGTGGCACTCAGTTCAACAAAAATGAAATACATGGCAGCAAGTCAAGCTGCATGTGAGGCTATCTAGATGACGAAGATTCTATTTGGTTTGTTCGGTTCACATTTAGATCCCACAATGATACGTTGTGATAATCAGAGTTGCATTAAACTCTCAGTTAATCTTGTGTTTCATGATATATCTAAACATATTGATATCTAGTATCATCATATCATAGATTGTGTGCAACCACTACTACATTTGGCGGAAATTCCGACACTTGGTTCCGACGCTTTTGACCAAATGTCGGAAATTTCCCTAAATTTTTTCCATCCTGCCTGAAACTGTCGCTATACCAACGTTTATAGAAAAGTGTCGCAATATCGACACTTAGAAAAGTGTCGCAATTGCGACATTTGGAGGAAGACGTCGCAATTGCGACACTATGGCCCAAAGCGTCGCTATTGCGACGACTGCCTCCAAACGTCGCAAGTGCGACACAATGTCTAAGTGTCACAATTGCGACGTTTGGAGGCACCCATCGCAATAGCGACGCTTTTTCCACCATCGGTATAACGACACTTATATGCGCGCTACATAAAAATACGAAACTTATATGCGCGCTACATAAAAATGATTTTATTATTTCGTATCCGTTGCAATAGCTACATTAACGTCTGATATCACGCGTGCATTCGCCCTCCGCTCTTGCAGAACAGCATTTGCCCTCAGCATTCGCCCTCAGCTCGTGCAAAATAACATTTTCCCTCAGCATTCGCCCTCAGCGTTCGCCCTCAGCTCTTGTAGGATAGCATTCGACCTCAGCTCTTGCAAAATGGTAAGTTCTTACTGCAGACCCTTCCTCCTATAGCAGGGTTGACTCTATTTGGATTTTTTTGGTCAATTCCATTGGATTGTGTTAGGCTGTAGGGTTCTCTCTAGATGTAAGAATCAGATTCAATACCCTCTATTATCTTCATCACCCAATACAAGATTTAAATTTTCCCAAGATTGGTTTATTAATTTGGCGACCATTATTTCTCCTGCTTTAAAAACCCTACATTTAAATGAAAACAAAGCATTGCATTTCAACTACAAAAATCTATTAGTGTTCAAATGTACATGTGTGCTACGTACGTCGATATCCATGGCGCACATTCACCCTCCTCGCTGCCCGAGCGACGTGCGCCCTCGGCATTTTCCGTAGCTCTTAGCAGAAGCGACTTCGCCCTCGGCATTCACCATCATCTCTGCGCGAAACGGCCTTCACCACCGGCATTTTCCACGAGCTCTTGCGTTTTTAGATTAGCCCTCGGCGTATACGCGGTCTTGTGAGAACTCTTGCGGTCGCCCTCGCTCTTGCGAGAACAACATTCGCCTTGCATTCGTCCTCATAGTCCTCGGCTCTTGTAGAACGACATTGGTCCTCGGCTCTTGTGAGATGTGTGGCCACTCAGCTCTTGCAAAATGGTAAGTTCTTACTGCAGGCCCTTTCTCCTATAGTAGGGTTGACTCTATTTGGGTTTTTGGTCAATTCCATTGGATTGTGTTAGGCTGTAGGGTTCTCTCTAGATGTCAAGAATCAAGATTCAATACCCTCTATTATCTTCATCACCCAATACAAGATTTAAATTTTCCCAAAGAAACGCTTATTAATTTGGCAGCCATTATTTCTCCCTGCTTTAAAAACCCTACATTTAAATGAAAACAAGCATTGCATTTCAACTACAAAAATCTATTAGTATTCAAATGTACATGTGTGCATCACTTGTGTAGGGTATTCCTTTTCCACTTTCACATTATCCAAGAATGTGTGCAGTATAGTTCATATTTTTTGTGATTTAGATTATCTTGAAAAAGGAAAGGTAAATTATTTCCCATGGAAAAAAGAAGGTTTTCCCTTTTTACTACTGGAAATGGTACAACAAAGTTCCATTTCTACCCGAAACTCCTATGAAACAGGAACCTAAAGGCCATGTCCTCAATGGACATCATTTGGCTTTGAAAATGGCCATTGCACCGTGTTGTTTCTTATATTACATCACGATAGTTTCTTAGGTCATTTCTTGTTTCTTGAGATGAAAAAAAACCAAAGAAATTGTGAAGATCCCTTCAAGAAATAAATGACCATTTCTCAATCATGTCTCAACTATTTTTTATTTTATTCAGTGGTTGCTTACTTTGAGAGAAATTTGACACTTTTATAAGGAATATAACATAAAAACACAAAATGGGAAGGAATTGATGAGGTAGATGACCTTTAGTTGTTGTCAATTAAGTATTGATAATACATGATGCATGTTCTATACTACAAACTAGATTCCTTCCTGGAGTTAGGACACCGAGTATTGAATCAAAGTTGTAGTTTCTAACTTCTTGTATTGGTTCATCAATCTTGAAATTCAGACATTGCATGTCTTCATTGCTTCATGTTTGAATAATTTGCATCATATCGTACAATAGGAAATTAGGAATTATGATTGTTATTACTTTATGGATCTGTTAAGTTACTTTTAAGTTTGCATGGTTTAGTGTGAAATTATTCTAGTGTGCCCCTAGGCCCAGGTGAAGGAATGCCAAGGACTGAGAACCCTAGTTTTTAAATGGTATTTTTTCTTATACCCAAAAACCCCTCAACATCAATTCTTATTAGTTCTTAACAATAGTGTTGTAAACAGTTTGAGAATTGATATAGAAAAATCTCGCACTTCTCAAGATAAAGTCCTAAAGCTAAAGTGTGATACCATGTGTAATTCAATAGCCCCATTGTCACCTCACCAACCTCTTTTCACTTCGGGCTAGCTCTCCTCCAGCTCAAGGGGGGTTCTCCCTAGTAGATGTTAGGGATCTAATGGCCCAACCAAACCAAGTCAAGAGCCCCCTAACTCTCTATGTTTACTACTATCAATCAAAATATTGAACAATAGGGTGAGACATGCATCCTGAAGATAAAATTGCCAGGGTATTTTTGGGTAATTTCAAAGGGAAAGTCCCCAAACACATATAATCAAGGAATTATAACGTGATTTCAAACATTAAATATCAACAAAATCGTTTAAAGGATATTGAAAGGAAAAGGTGATGGAAGATAGAAAGTGCCTTACTTAAATGCTCTAAGGATTTTTCAATAGTTGCTCCAAAAGCTTCACTTCAAGGCCCTTCAAGATCGTCTCCAACAATGCTATACCATCGGCTTCAACAATGTTGCTCCAAAAATGTCCTCAAGGTCTTCACAACAAGTTTACTAGAAGTTGCTCCAACAATATATTCAATAAGGTCTTCATTGTCAACTCGTCTCTTGTTTGGGTGCCTTAATGTGCAATGACATGTTTCCGGGACTGAATTCAATGCAAGGCATATTTGAAACTCTAACTCTGTCTTCCGGTGTCTTATTAGAAATTATTTCAGTTTTCATTTTGTGTTTTCAAGTTAGATATTGTTTCCAAGTTTTTACATTTATAATTTTATTGCAATGTGGCAGACTGATCAGAGCAGTGCAGGAACAACCCCGAGACAGGATGATCGCGGAAAGAGGCCAGCGGAAGAACATATAAAGTGCCAGCATTGCTCAATCTTTAGGTATTTTAGTTATTTACATAATTGAAATAATATTAATTTTGTTCAAATATGCAGACACCTAGCCATGGTACGCCTAATGATTCCCTCTTTGAGGAAGAGCTTTCTTCATCCCTATCTCTAGTGTTCTTGTTGCGAAAAAAGGCACGAGATGCAAGGTCAGAATTTAATACTTTGATAGACGCGCCTCAAACACCTGAAACAGAAGAGAAGATAAAACAACTTATGAGCCAGCTAGAAAGATATCAGGTAATAATAAAAAGTAAAAAGGATATTTTTTTTGTTCTGCATGAGATGAATTGTGATAGTTTGATTTTTAATTTTTACATTGACTAAACTAACAAAAAGTTCTTTTGTATGTAGCGTTTTCTAGCATTTGCTGAACCCGGTGTTGGTGGTAGTGGGACACAAGGGCAAGAGATTGCCCAACAACCCTCTCGTACACCTTATACTCCTTTAGGTGCTAGCCAAGAAACACACCCTGCCCAAGCAGACACCCATCCAACCGCTGAACGTGTTGGCAATGATGAGGATGATATGGCCAACTACATTATTGCGTTTCCTGGAGCTACACGTGTCAGCTCCACAGGGACCATTAATGGCACGTTGTTGGTGAACGATGAGGGTGTCCCTATAAAGCATGTACAACTCCCGGGTAAATTTTAATATTTTAACTATTTCATGTACTTTATCTAAAACATATTTATCATGATTTTTATTTTTAAATTAATGATAATATCTTTCTTTTTTTTTGGTTTTATTCTGTGTAGGAAACAATGAGTTCTACAGGATTCTGGAGAGCCATGCGTTGGTAATTTTTGGCCCAACCATACGTACAGGGTGGAATTCCCAGAATTCCAACCTGAAAAAAGAACTTCTAAATTATCTAGAAGCCCTTTTTGGGGTCGGCACATTTGACAGAAAAGCGGTGGCTCAGGTAGCCGGCAAATATTTGAAATATACCAGGGACACCTATAGGACGCAATTTCAATTTAAGCCTAGATATGAGCGTCCTCTCGCAGTTTCAGAGAGTGAGTGGAGAGCACTCATCCATGACGGAAAAGAGAAAAGGGCAAAGAAAGAAGGAAAAATGCCAACTGGACCCGCAAGGTAAATTACAACTTTAATTCAATAGCTTTAATTTTCTCTGTGTCTAAAATAAAAGTGTGCTACGTCATATCTGACTTCAATATTTTGATGCTAGGTTGCCTGACACCTCAAAGGCAACCAAAGCTAGGATTGAAAAAAGGGCCATCACAAGCTAGGCCAGGGCGGCTACTTGAAATTAGCCCGCAAGAATTGTAATTAAGTAGCTAAACATCTTATAATTAATTGTATCGCCTTCCAACGTTTTTGTAATCCTATCAAATATGATTAAAAATACACAATAATATGTAATGTAGGGTGATGACTTCGGAACAGAAACTACAGAGGAAGATAAAAATATCGCTTTCCATTTCGGCTATCAAGCCGTAGTTGAACGTCGCAGAAGCTTGGGGCAGGTCCCAAGATCCAGAATGCCCGATAAGGTAAAACATTAACCTTTCAATATGTTTTTTTTCGTCCATAAATTTAATGTCTAACAACTTTGTTTAAATCAGGGGAGCAGCACTACCGATGAGGCAAATAACCCAGTTTTAGAGCCAGATGTAGATGATCCTCACGTGCAACCTAATCATTGTAGTGGGGACCAGGCCGACAATGCTACTATCAGTGAGGGCCGTGACGGTAATTAATTTCCACTTATAATTTTTTCTAATTATACCTTGATGGTTGTCCTTATAAAGTTTTTTGTTTAAATGACAGAGAATTTTTCCCTTGAGGATCTTACCACCAGAGAGGAAGACAGGGCAACAGTCCCAACGGCGACAACTGGTGCACCAGGTAAATAATCTCATTGCAATTTTTTTTATTAATATTACCGAACTAGTTCAATGATATTTAAAAAATGACAATTAAAATTTAATATTATCTGTTTTTGTAGGCGATGCCCCGTCACTGGATGAGACCAGACATCGTGACTACGCAACTAGGTCAGCGCCGACAACTGGTGCACCAGGTAAATAATCTCATTGCAATTTTTTTTATTAATATTACTGAACTAATTCAATGATATTTAAAAACTGACAATTAAAATTTAATATTATCTGTTTTTGTAGGCGATGCCCCGTCACTGGATGAGACCAGACATCGTGACTACGCAACTAGGTCAGCGGCGACAACTGGTGCACCAGGTAAATAATCTCATTGCATTTTTTTTTATTAATATTATCGAACTAGTTCAATGATATTTAAAAACTGACAATTAAAATTTAATATTATCTGTTTTTGTAGGCGATGCCCCGTCACTGGATGAGACCAGACATCGTGACTATGCAACTAGGTCAGCAGTGCGGGTCGAAAGGCACGAAACAGGAGCAGAGCACGATGATATTGATGATGTAATTAGGAGCTTTAGAAATGGGAAGAAGAAAAAGAAAATTTAATAATGTAAAATATTGTATTATTATAAAACAAACGTTACCATACTTGGAACGTTTTTTGCATTATATAAAAAACTCATTTATCATACTATTTTTATGTCAAGCATTAATTGCAATGTTTCCTTGCGTACTTTTTGTTGAATTTTTTTTTTATTAGTTATTGAATTTTTTTTTTTATGCTCATGAAAGTAAAAAATGAAATATAGATTGGGTATTGGGGAATTGAGAGTGATGTGAGGGGGGGGGAGGGGCCATAAGAGCTTCCACCTTCACATGGTTGGCCCTGTTTAGTAGAGAATAATTTATTGGAGCGATTTAATCTTGGAGAAAACCTCCCTCGATCTAGCGTAGCAACAAAAAAGTCACTGTTGACTTAGTTGCTACTCTTTCAGATCGTGGGAGGCTTGTTCCAAGGTCATGCGACTCCAATAAATTGTTCTTGGAATGAAGAGGAGATTATTCAAGTATGTTTTGACATTTTCAACATATGTTCTAACATTATCATAAGAATGCATCTTAGAGTAAAAAATACTACATCAATTACTTGTATTTATTGTATAGATAATGATGGATTTTGATTGAATTAGCAGTGCAGGTACAAATGCTCTTGCATCATGAGCAATACAACTTGTCAACCAGGGTCATGTCCAGGATATTTTTGCTTGTGCACTTGACCAGGTTCGTAATGTCACATTTTGTAAGTTCCTTTATAGTTCATAATTCAATATTAAGCTTGTTCATGATTATTATCTAGGTTTTTGGTATGTGTTTTTTCATCTATTTGGTCGTAAGCAACTCTGCATGTTTCCTGTTGTTCACTATGATTTCTCCCATTACCACTCCCAGGATGAATCCGAATTTATTGTTACATAGGTTACTTTATTGTTACTATGATTTCTCCATTTACGATTTCATAGGTTACATCATGTAAAATTGTCAATCTCAGGTTGGTGATGAGCTTTAGTTCTCCAGATTTGGGGCTTTTCTGATATTTTCTCCCTCATGTCATTCCTGCATCACCTCGTTGTTTGAGCATGCTAATTTTCTACCACTTGTACCAATTGGCACATGTCAATCTCTGAGTGGTGCCACATTTCACCTATTTTCAGTGAGAGTTTAGGGTTTCTCTAACATAGCTTTAGAAATCCGATTCAGTGCCTGCTTGAATATCGTCACATAATACTCATGTTTTGGATTGATGAGCATGTTCTGAATGGTTGGTTGATTCATAAGAACCACCCATATAGTCATCTTGAGATATTTCAGAAGGTTTCTCGGGTTTCCTTTTTCACCGTTTCTAGTGGGTGGGATGGTGTGGGGTGATCCATCAATACTCGTGCTCTTGTAGTAGGGAATTTGTTTTTGGGGATATAAAGGAGCATTTGATGTAGATATCCCATTGGATGCATTCATAGATGGGCACGAGAGGTCAAGAATTTAAATTAAAAATATGCAACCTCTAGCATGGAAACCTGAAGGCCGCGAGAGACACTAGTTAAAGATTGTTTTGTGCTAGCCTTAATATAGTAGTGATTTCTTTCTATTATCTTAATGAAAATATATAGTCCGGTCTCATTAAAATGAGGATTGTGGTTGTATTTCTCTTTGGTTGTTTCTCTCTTAATGCTCCAGAAGTTGCCAAAAGTTGTGATAGTTGTTTAGTTTGCCTGTTACAACTTAAAAGTGGTTTTTAGCAATGGGAGTCATGTTTTTTAAGGTTCATACTAATATGAAGATCTTGTAATTCTACATTCAGGATAAGAGAAGATGGCCTCTGCTTTGGGCAGTATGACAACAATTTCCACATCTACCTCATTGGGTAACAATGGAAAGGGGAAGAAGTCGGGTGCAATGTTTGATAATTATGGCAGACAATAGTCTTCTCTTTCAATTTTTTCACCCATTTCCTTTAATCACTCAAGCAGAAGAGGAACTCTGAGATTATGCGATAGAGAGAAGGTAGTTAATACAAGAGCTATGGAAAAGGAGTTGTACTTCAACAAGGATGGCTCAGTGACAAAAAAATTACAGGTCAGAGAAAAAATTATGTTTAAAGGAAGGTCACTTGCACGTGAAACTTCACTGCGGTGGATCTTTCCTTGTCCACTTATATTCGATTTTAATGTGTTATTTTAATTTTTCATGGAGGGTTGTTTTGGCATATGGTCTGGCATTCAATTGCACACTTACTGAAAGCATTGTCAATTTGTTTTGCAGGTGGTATGAACAAACTTGCTGATCTTGTTGGAGTCACCCTTGGGGCGAGGGGCAAAATGTTGTCTTGGAGAGAAAGCATGGTTCTCCGAAAATAGTTAATGATGGTGTGACAGTAGCTAAGGAGGTAATTTGTAGATGTGTGCTCTGGTTTTATTTTTAACGTTGTATTAGTTCCCCCTCTTAAATTTCTTAGATTTGTTAGGCATAATTTGAAAACTCAAAGGTGAAAGGAAACATATTTGTTACCCAGTGGTCTACTTGGCCTATGGACTAGCCACATTAGAGTAATGCATAAAGCTTTTCACAACAATAAAAGGAAAGGGTTATGGCTAAGTCAAATTTTATTGTTATTGACAGTGTAATGAAATGTATCTCAATGCTATGGTTTTGGCTTTTTTATTGGTTGAATTAGAGGACCCAATTGAAAATATTGGGGCCAAGTTGGTAAGGCAAGCTACGGAAAAGACAAATGATTTAGCTGGGGATGGAACCACAACATCTGTTGTTCTTGCACATGTTGGAATATTGAAAAATTCCAGAACAATGAATGGAGAATAAATCTCCCTTCTTTTAACACAGAGAAAATAAAATTTCTTTGACAGGAGACAGAGTTTCAATACTTTGAAAACAAACTTCTATTCCCTTCAATAAATCAAAAAAAAACTATTACACTTCTTCCTCACTGAGAGGGATTACAAAATTATGACTGCTACAAAACGCAGTGCATAAAACCAACTCACTGTCTGTTCAAAACAAACATACTCTGTCTCTAAAACACTCTGTTGTGTTTTTCACTTTCGCACTGCTGTGCATACACACTTAAAAGTTTACACTCAGTCTTTCACTTTTTACACACTGCTGTGTAATAAAAAATTTATGTATTGTCTATAAAAAAAACTACCAAGCTTTTTTGTCCTTTTTTATTTTTATATGCCGTAACATATAAAACATATTATAATAAAACCTCTTTTTAAAAAAATAAAATTAAAACTAAATTCTATGGCCCACCTTTCATTTCGCATATGATATATATATAACATATGTTTAAAACATATGTATATATTAAAGCATACATAAAATTAAATTATCAAAACATTAAAGAACCCTTTCCATCGGACTTCAAAAGTCTGAATAGATTGAATTTCAAACCAAATTCGCGTTCCAAAATGGGATGCTAACGTCTACCTAATTTGTAACGCGAATTCTCAATCCAATGTGCCTTATAAAAAATTCGGGTCCGGTTTTCAGGTTTTCAGATTCCCTTCAATTTCATGCGATCCAATATTAATGCTCCACGTGTCCTCCTTTTGAATTTACAAAACTGGGGGGTAAATTTATGTTTGTTTAATTTCTGGTTGGTGAATTGCGTTAATGATGGTTGTTGTGTGTAAATACAATCCTGTACAGAAATATGGCTACGGCCGTCTACAAAAAAAACTTGCAGGAATTTTAAATGCTGAATTAAATTTCTGGATTATGTGGAAGTTCAAAGAGTGACATAATCCCTTCCCCGCAACTAATTTATAAGATAGTGGAAATTATGGTGAGAGGAAAATGGTGGGATTTACAATCAACCATATTCACTTTGAAAACAATGGGGAATTAAGAGACCATTATACCTAACAAGTCCTTATAAATATTGAAGCCAAGGCACAAATACATGACAACAACCTTTATACGAGAATTATTTTATTTGAGTAAGGGAATAGTAGTTGTAGCTTAAGGTTGCAACAATGGTTCCATAAAACAATTACTTGTATCCGACTGCAGTAACTATGTATTAAAGTTGCAACAACTGTGGCTTGAGGTTGCAAAAGTTGTGACTTGGGGATGCAACATTTGCGACTTAGAATAAAACACATTATATATATATATATATATATATATCAAGAGATTATTATACTTGAAAATTACTTGTCAATATTGAAGTTGAGGCATCGATACATGGTAACAATCTTTATACGGGAATTATTTTATTTGAATAAGGGAACAATAGTTGTAACTTAAGGTTGTAACAACGGTTCCATAGAACATTTTCTTGTATCTATTTGCAGTAACTATGCGTTAAAGTTGCGCCAACTATGGCTTGAGGTTGTAGGAGTTGTGGCTTGGGGATACGATATCCGCGACTTAGAATAAAAAATATTATATATGAAAGAAAGTATATATATTAAGAGATCATTATACATAACAAGTCCTTGTAAATATTGAAGTTTACGTATAGAGACATGACAAAAACCTTTATACGAGAATTATTTTATTTGAGTAATGGAACAACAACAGTAACTTAAGGTTGCAACAATGGTTACATAAAACTATTGCTTGTATCTAGTTGTAGTAATTAGGTGTTAAAGTTACAGTAGCTATGCCTATGACTTAGAATAAAACAAATTATATATAAAATAATATATATATATATATATATATATATATATATATATATATATATATATATATATATATATAGAGAGAGAGAGAGAGAGAGAGAGAGAGAGAGAGATTAGAAAATATATTACAACAATATTTATTTAACTAGTATGTTAAAAAAATAAAATTTACCCGGTCGCAAGTGTGGGGGCATTTGGAAAGGTATGGATACCAATCCATTTAGAATATACATGGCATCAACACCCAAATCTGTGATTAGTTTTTGAATATGGAAGATGAAAAACAAGAGATACATGCCTAAACAAATTAAGAAATGCTACTATTTTGATCACTCACACATTTACATATGCTATTGTCTACACACCTTCTATTGGTGGACGATGTTATCCTATTTATTGCAGGATATAGTAGATAGGACTAGTATGTGAAGACTCATTAGAGCTCTAAAATCATATTGGGTTTCATTTGGAATATAAGTAAACCTACTCAAGTCTACCATCACTTTCAATGAGTTGGAAGATATGTTAGAAAAAACAATCAACCAAGTGCACCCATTTCAAATACTTGGGATTTATGTTAAGATTTAATGACTATAGGTATGGAGATTGGTTCTTTCCATATCAAAAAGTGGGAAAAATAATCACAATATGGTTATCCCTGGGTGGCACATTAACCTTAGTAGTGTCCATACCAGGATATTGGCATTCCCTAGCTTATATTCTTGTTGGTATCTTGGGAAATATTAGAAAAAAATGCTTTCATTTTATCTAGAAGGAAAGGAAAAGCAAAGGAGGCATCCCTATAGTAAAATGGAAATGGATTTCCAAGCCAAAAATCACATGATTCGTTGGATACTAAAGAATATTCATCATTTTTGGAAAGCATTATTTTCCAAGAGTCTTTGGAGAATCATAAAACATTTAGGCTTGTGGCAGGATGTAATAAAATCAAAGTAAATAGGCAAAATTTCATATAAGGATAAATTTTACAAAAGTTCCAATAGTTCTTCCCACCATTTATCTTTTGTTATTCTGGTTCGTTGAAGTTTTCTCAATGTTTCATCAGCCTTAGTATATCTGAAAAAGGTAGGCTGAATTGGAAACAAATGCTTTACTTCATGCTCAAGATAAAATAAATTTTCCAATATGTCATGAAGATTTTTTCCTGTTGGCAATGCTGCTTCTGATGTACTGGTTGAAGAATTGGCCTGATTGTCAGCATACTTGTCCAATTTTTCAACATAGATTTCAAGGTCCATTAGTTTATCCTCTGAAACTATAGGACTGAGCAATCCTTTTTTCAACAAAATATCAAATCTTTCTCTGAAGGCAATGATTTCTTCTTGCATATCTGAGCACCTTCGTTCTAGATTCTGCATAAGGGTTCTCTTAGTAAAAACTCTTTTTATTTCCAAAATTGTTCCGGTCCTGTCCTGAATGCCAAGTTCTACAAGTTGGTGTCTGGTTTGAGTGTTTAGAAACTGTATGAGTTGATTGGCTTCCTCAGGCATATTTCCCAATTCTTCTCTTGTACTTTGAACTTCTTCTATAGCCAATTTGGCTAAATCATTCTATTCATACATAATCTGAATTGAAGACCAGACATCCTTTATTGATTGGATAATGTTGTCTCAAAGAATTTCATTTATTTCCTTTAAAGGTTTTTCCAATGTGAGATCCTTTTCCAATGCTTTAACCAATTTTTCTAATCTTTTGACCTCTCTTGTTTTATCAGCAACACTCATTTTTGAGAGATCATATCTTTGTTCTAAATTAGTAAGCTGTAACTTTGTGTGTTGGCGTTCTGTTACTTGAAGTTTCAATTCATTCATTGACTTTATTAATTCTTCAGAACTCAAATTGGAAGTATTTACCTGTGATAGCTCTGTTGGCTGACCTGTTGTGGATGTACCTGTACCTGTAATTGCCTCTGTTGTTGATGCTGGAATAGTAGACTGCTTGTTCTTTAATTCTTGTTCAAGCTATTTTTCTATTTCATTTATTTGCTCATTCAGTTTCAAAAGCAAGTCCATTATTTCTTCTTCAGAATTTTTCTTTATCATCTCTTCAGTTTGTGGATGTCTTGAAGCTGGCAATTTCAACTGCTTTCTCAAAGCTGCAATATCATCATCTTTTTTCTTGATTAGGGCCTCTATACCTTTGACATCTTTAGGATTGTGACCCAATCCAATGATTATTTCCTCCAATGTCTTTATCCTGTTGTCTTTGGCCTGAGAAGAGGCTTTTTCAAGCTGCAATTGTGAATTAGTGTTCTCCAAAGAATCCTGCAACTTCTGAGTTGCCATTGCTTTATCAGTCAGAGTAGAATAGATCATTTCACCAGTCTACTTATGTAACTCAATCTGATCTAAAGGATGAATATCATTTTCTAAGACTTCAAAAAATTTTCTAATATAATCTGCAGCTGTTTGAGGCTGCTGCACTTTTGGTTTGAAGTGACTCATTATCATTTTGCCTTGCTGAATGTCATAAGCTGACATCAATCTTTCTTGATTCTTAGGAGCCATCTTCAAATATTGATTGTAAACCTGGAGTCTTAGTGGATCATTCCTGGCTTTTATATTGATAAAGGTTTTCTTTATATCTCCTGCATCTTTAACTGGTGGTTTGAAAGAAGATATTTCAACACTTTGTTGCTTTTACAACTCTTTTCTCTATAAAGTAGTGGATGCCCCATTGATTGTACCTATTTTTTGACTATCCAAATCTTCTCTCTGGCTATCAGGAATTTCCTAAACAAAATCTACTTCTAGAAGAGGATTTAATTTTTGTCTTTTAGCATGAGGCTGTTCTGAAGATCCACCAACAGGGGTCGCAACTTCAACATCTCTCTTCTTGCCTTTTTCTATATTGATAGGAGTTTGAAAATTGAAATTTCTGGCTCATTGATCTGAATAGGAGGAATTTGTACTTGAACCTGTTCTTTAGAAGTCTCAGGTTGCTCTGTCATTGTGAATTTTTCAAATACTTGTATGTCAGGCTCCTTTTCTTTTCCTTTAGATTGTACTGTGGCCAATGCACTGATCTCTTGTAAATTTTGCTGAGAAGTCCCTGCAGAAGAAGGACCAATACTTGGTATCTGCACCTGTCCAAAAGAGTCTAGGTCAAGTATTTTCTCAAGGTCTTTCATTACATTTTCAACATTGACCTGCTCACTATCCTGTTCTACCAATGTTCCTTCCATCCATTCATCCATATTGGCATATTGTTCAATTTCTAGAATTTTGTGATGAATGTATGGTGATAGTTTATTTTTCATTCTTCTATCACAGATAAAGCTATTTGGGTCATAAGGCACCAAGTAAAAACTTTTTGTAATCTGAGATATTCTTCTAAGATTCTTTCTACTTCCTTTCCAGCATCTCTAGAGTTACAAACAAAGGGACCTAATTGACTTTTGATCCTGAGTTGAACCTTTTTCTTTGCATTGCAGAAATGAACTATATCTGAGTTAATCATCTGCCTGAAATACTCTAGTGCAAAGAGTCTCATGGGGACATATTTGGGCAACTTGAATAGGCACAATTCACATCCATATATTCTGATCTCAATGTGATTTTGATACAAGTACCAGTCACCTACCCTATATTGTTTTGAGAGCTGTAGAATTTTCTTGATTTCATTATTGACTCTAGGAGGGGAAACTCCTATTAACAAAGTGGTTGCAGGGTGTACAAATAGGTCAATAAACTCATTATAGGAGTAAGGAGAATCAGAGTAATTATGGGTGATGGCAGACCAAAATATCACAAACCTAGGATTTCCTTTGGCATCAAGTTTCTGAACATTGAAAGGGAAACTTTCTGATTGGTAATAAATCATGAGATGATATATAACAGAAGAATATTTGAACACTTTTTCATTCTCAAATCTCATGAACTGATCATGGATTTTATCAGCAATGTAGGATGCAAAATCATACTTGACAGCAGGGGATTGTCCAGGGGTAAATATAGACAACAATACTAGGGTTAATTGGTCAACATATTCACTAGTATTGAAACCCATGATAAAGGATATCATATTCAAAATAAGCCTGCCCACATCAGTGTAAAAAGTATAACCATAGGGGGGAGGGCCTTTGGGCTGATGCTCTGGTAACATGAAGGTTTGACAAATGCGATTTAACTCTTAATGGGACAAATTGTCAAACTTTTCAAGTAATTCTCCCATGGACAGGGGAGTGAGGGCTTGACCAGGTTGAAATTGCAGCATTTCATTTATTGATCGAGTAGTGATTGGGAAAAGGATGTTCTGACTCAGGGAAAAAACTGCTCTTTGATTGGGGTCATAATTTGCATGGCAGTAATGAATTAACTTAGGAAAAATATGGACTGAGGGGAGAAGATACATGGAGAGATTGGATTACCATAATCCAATAATATCATAACCGTTTATAAAGTTATCTCTGTAGCGGAAAAAGGTTCGAAGAGGATTATCACTAAGAACGAGGTCTTTAATTTGAAAATTTCTATCTGCTAGGGGCAGATAGTCTAAATCTCTGTGAGGGGCATTCAAAGGTGCGATGTTCAGAGCCACTGGAACCTCCATTTCTGGTTCTTGTGGATTCATAAATGAATTTCGGTTTTTGTGAAGAACAAAAACAATTACAAGTTTTGGGAATGCAATTTACAATTCTAGGGATTGAACAAGACCAAATTGAACTCTGTTTCTGTCTTTCATGCGGAATTTAAAACAAAAGCTAGGATTTCATAGAGTTTTAATGGGAATTGGGGTAAATACCTATTTTTTGGGAGATGAACAGTGATTAAACAGGCACAGGCTATGGCGTACGAACTCTGGATTACTGGTATGCAATTGTCTTCAACAAAATACAGTTGATGGCGCTTGACAGTTTGTTTTTGAAATTCTCTGCATGAGACTTTGGTCATTCACAGAATAATGAAAATGACGCGGGAAAAATTGTTTTATTCACAAAGTCCAAAGGGTGACGGGGTTTTATTCATTTATTTAATGGATGACGTTAGCAGGTACGGAGGATGAGTCACGGGAGGCAAGCGGTAAGTGGTTTCCATCGCACCGCTTTTGGGGAAAAGTGGTTTTGGGCAGAAGGCGAGCGATTCCATAGAATGATTGACGCGTGGCATGGCACTGTTTGAAAACCACCAGGCCCTCGCGCGTTATTGTTCGGACGTGGATGGCTAGCAATATCATTAATAACCGTTGATCTTAGATGGATTGATCGAACGACGATGGGGACATGGAAGTGACGGGGATTTAATATGGAGGGCTCGACGCAATTAAATGTTAATTAATCTCATCGGGGGGAATCTAATTGGCAGAGTTAATTAATCTTGAGGATTAATCAATTTGTTTATAAAAATGCAGGAAAGTGATCGGGAAATGATTTAACCAAGGTTAGCGGTTAAGGGAGGTATTGGGGATTTTACAAAGGGTTTATAGTTTTAACCTTGGGAAAGGGAGTCGGAGGATTAAAATACACAGGGGAAGAATTATTTTTGTATTAAAACACGTAATAAAACATGTTTTAATTATTTTTTCAATATACTTTTATGATATGATAATTAAATCAGATTAATCTAATTACCATAGGGGGCGGAATTTAATATTACAATATATTTAGCCAAAGGGGGCATAAAGTGGGTTTTTTATTTAAACATGTGGGAATAAATAACTTTGGCTAAAATTTATTAATGGGTTTTTGGGGATATTATATAAAAAGGAGTTATATATAATAGGAGAAGGTTATTTTTGTAAGGATTTATTACATAAAATCAATGTTAATATGACAAGGGGACAATGTAAACTCAAAATACATTAATATAACTAAGAAAGTGAAGATTTAAAAGCAAATTGCATTATAATCACTTCATCACTTAGACTTGGAATAAAATGTGATTTTGAGGATTTTTTATGAAATAATGCTTAATTTTCCTAAGTAAAATGGGATTTTACTTAGAAAAAGATGTTTAGAAATGAGTGAATGTTATGAAGAATGACTTCAAGTACTTAGGCTTTTCCAATTATTGGGCCGAGGGTCCGGTCCCTCCAAAAGTCAAGGAAATGCCTTGAGCCCCTCTAATTTTCAAATACCATAGTACTTAGGGGAAATTAGTGAAATATTTAGGGGAAGATGATAAGGGAAGTTAATAACTTTGACTTTTCTTTGCTTTGAATTTCTTCCAGTATAGTGTCTGCGTTTGCACTTTGTGATGAAAGTAAATATTAACACATTTAGAGTCATTGTCCATCACATGCAATTCTGCAACATCATCTACCTACCCTACCTACTTTACTCTACCATTTTTTCTTCTTTATTAGGGTGCACTTAGACTGGCAAACCCTTATCACACTCTCTTTTCTTTTACATGTAGAAATCTATCTAAGTCTAACCTTATTACATCCAAGGGCTCAAATTAAGCTATTGAGCTCCTTTTATTTACTCTACCTATCTACTTATCTACCAAGATTAAACAGTTTGGTCAGATTTTATTCTCTATCTCTAAAACATGAAATTGAAAGATGAAATAGCCAAGCTTAAACTTTTTGACTATTCATAAATTGTGGCATAGGATACAAGTTGCACACAATTTTATTTATTACATAAGAGCAAAAAGTAGTGGCATTTAGACTTGCACACTTTCCTTGGCCTTTATTTTGGTGGGGTTCATTTTCTTTTACTTTTTTGGCCATTTTTATTCTTTTTACCCTTTGATTTTTCTTTTAGGGTATACCCTCTTTACATTTTTAATTTTTTTTTGATTTTTTGATAATATGGAAAACCTTTGCAACAAGAAAAGGTATGAACATATTACATAGCCCATCAAGTCAATCATGAAATATGACACCTATTGGTATAGGAGTCTAACACTGGCTCCACTTGGGGATGACTTTTCCTGGTGAAAAGTCAAGAACAACAGGTTAGTTGCCCTCATCCATTGACCTTGGTGAACCTATAAATGTCTTCTGTCTTCTGCAAACTGAAATATGATCTGAAACTAAAACAACACACAAAAGTTTTCAAACCAACTTAATGAAAAACTAGCTGAAAATTGAAAACTAAAAAAAAAATGCTCAAAATTCTGAGCTTATTGGAACTCATCTACGTACTCAATCTACTAAAAATCTTATTGAATCGGGTAATACAAAAATTCCAATGAAGCCAATCAAGTAGCTGTAACAATAAATGGATAACTTGATTTCTTGTGATCAAAATTGGAAGTATATTATGATCATGTGCCTTTATAATAAATGATATGATGTGTAAAGGCCACTTTTGATGTATTTGATCCTTATAGAGAAAACATGTTTGCAGATTTGGGCTAAAAATATTCTCCATATAATCTGATATAGGATCAATAAAAGTATGATGTATGTTATTTACTTCTAGGCCTTCAATGACTGGTTGCTCAGTTGTATTCTGAATTTTAAGCCTTGAAAATATTTCTTTTGTCTTGTGTTTGAAAGAATAATCATCCTCAATATGCAAGTCAAAATATAGTACAATTTCCTCTTGCTTAGGAGAAGGAAGATTTTCAAAGAATTCTTTAGGATTTCGGAAATTGTATGACTGAATTTGAGAATGCAAAAGTTTAATTTCATTTTCATAATTTTCATAAATTATCTCAAGAACACATATTTTCAGTTTGGGAGAATATTTTCTTGATTTGAAAAGAAGAAATAAAGTTCTTAAAAAATCCTCATCAAGCTAAAGTTCTAATATCTCATCCCTCAAAATAGCTAGTGATTGTTTTGTGAAATTATCATAATTATCATCATACTGATCATGTAAGTCTAAAAAATCTTCTAAGAACCTTGATTTTCTTAGGAATAGGTCATTTTGTAATAGCTTGCATTTTTTGAGGCTCCAACTTCACTCCTTCCTTTAAAACAATATGAACCAAATACTCGAATTCTTATTTCCCAAAAGCACATTTGGATATTTTTATATAAAAATGATTGTTCTCAATAATTTATATAACTTTTCCACATGTTTAGTGTGGTATTCCCATGATTTATTATAAATATGTGTATTATCAAAGAAAACCAACACAAATTTTATAACATGGGATCAAACAAAATTGTTCTTAAGTCGAGCCCGCCGGACTTCAAACGGCGATAAACCATAATTCAAACCAAATTCGCGTTCCAAAATAGCCTACTGACGTCGGCCAATTTTGTGACGTGAAAACCAAATGAATTCCACCCTAATCTTTTTCGGGTCCGAAGTTGGGCTGGCGTACAGAGGGAGAGTTGTGACGCGAATTTCTTATCAAATTTGCCCTAATATTTTTCGGGTCCGGATTTCCACTACGCGAGCGACCCAAACAAAGATCCACTCCAATCAATTTCTGCCATGTGTCCTCAATCAGAACTTGCCCTGCTCCCAGCTACGGGTGCATTCTATGGCCTTTAAGGCGATGGGACATGGATGTGGCGATTTCATATCAATCGCATTAAGTTTTAACGCTGTTCAATTAAGTTCCAAGGTTTTCACATCTAAGTGCATTAAGTTTTAACACTGTTCAAGATCAGACCTCCACTCCTGTTAGCGATTCCGCATGCTCCAATATGATCTGGCCTTCAGCTCTCATTAATGATCAGAGATTAATTATGACGGGCGTCCTTCGATTGCATTTCAGTCGGGTCGATAAAATGGCATTTCGATATGGTTTTTCAGACGAGCCGATTGTTGGGTTACATTGCCTGCTCACTGTGACGAGAAGGAGAAGTGGCCAGCTGAACTGTTGTGTAGACCTTGCTGCATATTTGCATTTCTCTCGGTCTGGTCCTTGTCTCTCTTCCTCTGTTTCTTGGAATTCTGCTTCTCCATCTCCTCTTGTGCCCACTGCTAGTGAGAATGCACCCATGCCTCGCGTGCGTCAAAGCATGCGTTGCCGCAGGGGGAGCACTAGAGGTCAACTCCTATGCACTCCCTCCAGCCCCTCAACCGAGTTGTCTTCCGGCCAGTCCAGTGATTATTACGCAGGTCGCTATCCAAATACTAGGAGTGGGCAGGGTCGGGTTGTAGGATCTGGCCACTGTATGGATTCCCCTGCTCCTCGTTTCCTCACCGCTAGTTCACCTTCTCCCACGATGCGCACTGCGCAATTTTCCTTTAATTTCTCTCTCAACCACCCACGAATTACAGCTTCAGTCACTGTGGTTTTCCGCGAGGAGGCCCAAACGGAGGAAGAATGCACCCGTGTGGTGGGTCTGAGCTCGGAAAAATCCAGCCAGCATTCAGGCCTTCAGGAGGGGAGCCGTGGCATGAATGTGGAGGTAGCACCTAGCGATCCTGGACCTTCCGAAGGATGGTGCTGAATCGTCGAGGAGCCGGAGGAGTAGTTTGGTTAATTTGTTTTTCTTGCTTCGCGGCCCATTTAATTGGGCTGCTTTTAGATTATTTTACTGTGCTGGACCTTTGTAATATTTTTGAATTCTGTAAATTAAACGTTCAAGACTGGTTTCCCCGTATGAGGGCAGTCTTCTTAATTTTTTGATTTTTTGATGACAAATTTGCCATGAGTCTGGGAAATGATTTTGACTTCGGTGTAATTTTATTCCCACTGTTAATAGATTAACTTTACTTAGAAAAAAAAATGTTGCCCTGTTTCTATTTTAAACCTATTTTTTGAAATACAGAGCCATGTTTATATGGTCTACGTATCATACTCTTTCTCTGTATATCTACAGGAACCTTTTTGCTATGAACAGGGTGGATGTTGTAGCAGGCTACTAATGGAAACAAGCGAGCCTGAACCTTACATCTCGGATGCAACAGATGGTTACCAATTTTTGAATCAAGCGAGCCTGGGTTTCTGCAGATGGTTATCACACTCCTCACATGATTAGCATTTTTCTCTGTTCAAGGATTTTGGGTACTTTAATTTGTATTTGGAACAATGGACGTTGGTACTCTATTTGTTGCTTTACTATTCTACATACTGCTATTTCACTTTCTTATAGATGCCTCGGGCATATTTGGATGCTTTCTCAGATTGTCGATAATCTCCATATGGACCGTTACTGGGTTTTATATCATGTCCCTGTATGTGACATGGGGTATTTTTCTATCATTGTCTGGGGTGGGACTTCCACTTTTATGGATGGATATTTGGGTTCCAATCTTCAGATGTGAAAATGTAATAACTTCATGGACTGTTTTACTTCATATAATATATTCAAAACAACATTTTTCTCTTGTGAAAAAAAAATGATTAATGTTTATCACTCTGCCTTCAAAACTAGCGATGCTGGTCTATGTTGCTGGTTTATTGATATGGTCTCATGGTCTTTTTATATTTTGGACATATCACACTCCTCACATGATTAGCGTTTTTCTCTGTTAAAGGATTTTGGGTACTTTAATTTGTATTTGGAACAATGGACGTCGGTACTCTATCTGTTGCTTTACTATTCTACATACTGCTATTTCACTTTCTTATAGATGCCTCGGGAATATTTGGATGCTTTCTCAGATTTTCGATAATCTCCATGTGGACCGTTACTGGGTTTTATATCATGTCCCTGTATGTGACATGGGGTATTTTTCTATCATTGTCTGGGGTGGGACTTCCACTTTTCTGGATGGATATTTGGGTTCCAATCTTCAGATGTGAAAATGTAATGACTTCATGGACTGTTTTACTTCATATAATATATTCAAAGCAACGTTTTTTCTCTTGTGAAAAAAAAAATGATTAATGTTTATCACTCTGCCTTCAAAACTAGCGATGCTGGTCTATGTTGCTGGTTTATTGATATGGTCTGATGGTCTTTTTATATTTTGGACATATCACACTCCTCACATGATTAGTGTTTTTCTCTGTTCAAGGATTTTGGGTACTTTGATTTGTATTTGGAACAATGGACGTCGGTACTCTATCTGTTGCTTTACTATTCTACATACTGCTATTTCACTTTCTTATAGATGCCTCAGGCATATTTGGATGCTTTCTCAGATTTGTGATAATCTCCATGTGGACCGTTACTGGGTTTTATATCATGTCCCTGTATGTGACATGGGGTATTTTTCTATCATTGTCTGGGGTGGGACTTCCACTTTTCTGGATGGATATTTGGGTTCCAATCTTCGGATGTGAAAATGTAATGACTTCATGGACTATTTTACTTCATATAATATATTCAAAACAACGTTTTTTCTCTTGTGAAAAAAAAAATGATTAATGTTTATCACTCTGCCTTCAAAACTAGCGATGCTGGTCTATGTTGCTAGTTTATTGATATGGTCTGATGGTATTTTTATATTTTGTACATATCACACTCCTCACATGATTAGCGTTTTTCTCTGTTCAAGGATTTTGGGTACTTTAATTTGTATTTGGAACAATGGACGTCGGTACTCTATCTATTGCTTTACTATTCTACATACTGCTATTTCACTTTCTTATAGATGCCTAGGGCATATTTGGATGCTTTCTCAGATTTGTCGATAATCTCCATGTGGACCGTTACTGGGTTTTATATCATGTCCCTGTATGTGACATGGGGTATTTTTCTATCATTGTCTGGGGTGGGACTTCCACTTTTTAGGATGGATATTTGGGTTCCAATCTTCAGATGTGAAAATGTAATGACTTCATGGACTGTTTTACTTCATATAATATATTCAAAACAACGTTTTCCTCATAGATTCAATTTAAGTTGAACCCGGCGAGTCATTTATCTGACGCTTTTGTGGCGATCGAGTGGAGAGAGTAGCTTAAAAACGCCAGAAGAGTGACAGTATAAAAACGTCGGACGAGCGACGTTCAAAACGTCGAACCACATTTCGTCGGAATTGCGACAGTTTACAACCGTCGAAAGAGCGACGTCGAAAACGTCGGACCACATTGCGTCGGAATTGCAACAATTTACAAACGTTGGACCACATTTCATCGTAATTGTGACAGTTTACAAACGTTGGAAGAGAGACGTTCAAAACGTCGGACCACATTTTGTCGAAAGTGCGACAGTTTACAAAGGTCGGAAGTGCGACAGATTGGGAAACGTCGGAAGAGCAACGCTTGTTTGGAAGCGACGGAAAAAGTGTCAATAGTGCGACACTTTTTAAGTGCGTCGGAACTGCGACGGTATGGTAAACGATGTTTTTCCCGCCCTCGAACTGTCGCTCTTGCGACGACTATGTGTCGAAATAGCGACGAATTGGCCGTCGAAATTTCCGCCAAATTTTCTAGTGAACAGAAGATCATGTTGCTTTAGTACATTCCTACGGAGGATCAGGATGCAGATATTCTGAAGAAGGCGCTCACCAGGAGAAAATTTGAATACCATGGAGGTAGGATCGGGGTGAAGGATAATCCCTATCTTGTTGAGAGGGAGTGTTGAGATTCAACAAGATGATGAGCTTAGTGAAAAGAGTCGCCTTCACTAAGTGGGCCCGCAGGCTATTATTGGTGCAAGTCTATTTTTAGACATGGTGATCATATTTCAGAAGTTGCAGGATGCTATTTGTGGATGGTTGATCAAGTTGGAAAAATAGATGAAATTCTATTTTTAGAATATTGGGCGAAGTCTATTTATAGATCGCTGATCTAAAAATATATGCATGTTGATTATTATTGGCTCTTAATAATAATCAGCCACTAAACAACAACTTATTCTCTTGGAGCACTTTGTTTCAGTGCACAAATGTGGCACATCAATGGACTGAGGGAATTACACAATTCCAAAGGGTTTACTGGAGCTAATGCATGGAGGACTCAGTTAGAACTCAAGTGGCAGAGTTATGACACAGTTGGAAGAGTAGTTATGGAGTTGTATTTAGTTTAACTCAGTTAGACTCAGTTGAGCTAGTTGTATCTAGTCTAACTGAATGATACACTAGTGAGAGTGGAGTGAATTAATTAGTTAATTAATTCAAAAATAATAACTCAGTAACCAACTGAACAATACAACAGTTAACTACAGTGCATGGTAGTTTCAATGGAGACCCAGTGGAGAGATAGGTGAAAGGGCAAGATAGACTATTTGTTGTGACTATAGTGATGCATTGATTGCATCACACACACATTGGAGTTGCCAATGAGGATTGCGTAGTCAAGGCAAGGGTAATTCGAATTCATTCAGAGCTATTCTTTAGTAGGGGTTGCACAGTGGAGGAAGGCTAGCAGGAGGCAAAGATCGGTGCATGTATTTACAAGATTGTTCCTGATTAGTGTATGACGATTGTACTGTACTGAGAGCTTGATAAGCTTTGTATGAGGATTGTCATATGATTCTATGATACATAATATATAATTGGGGTTTTTAGCGTCAGGATTTCTCGGTTAAAAACAACTATGTTATGTGCGATTATTTTTATTTATGCTTTACATGTGTGTGCAATTAATTTTCCGCAAAAGATTAACAAGTGGAATGATTCATTATTTTCCAAGAAGTTAAATATTGTGAGATCAGGTGAATCTAGGACATATGTATGCTTAGTGCATATAATTTCTACAAATGGGACATGTATTCCAAGTTTAATATTGGGTAAAACATCCTAGTTCATGTGTTCACATGGTTTATTATAGCTAAGGAATAGGCAAAGGCATTGGAAACACAAAATGAAATTTTGACACATTTATTTATGAAAATAATGGAAATTAGAAGAAAAGGGAGGTGAAAGGTCATAGGTTGCATGTGAGGAGTAAAATGAAAGAAAATAATGGAAAATGAAGAAAATAGAGGCCTCATCTATAAAAAGGATTTTGAGGATCAGTTGGTGCCTTTAGTCAGTTTATTTTTGGATCTCTCTCATTATTCTCTCTCTCTCTCATACCTTGGATACTTATAGTTTTCCTGAAGGACTCTTGAAGAGTGTGGCATACTTGGCGATTTGGAGCAAGAATGCAAAGGAAGAGTAGGAAAGTGCAAGAGGACATCAGGATTAGCAGCTACAATGGGTTTTGACTGTAGGTACCGAGTTGCATGTATTTTTTCCTCACTAGTTTTGGCATGCATGGTGTATGCATGTGGTTTCTTGGTCATGATATCTTATTGGCATGGAGGATTTCCTAGATTGACAGTGGATTTTCCTAGCCTTGTCATTTCCTGGATAGACATGGTGTTGTGGGTTCATTTTCATTGCTTCTTTTCTAGTTGGTTCTCATATTACTTTAGCTGTGGGTTGCGTTATTAGTTCCTGGAAGCCTTGGTTGGAAAAATTCTATAGAAGCCTGACAGACAACTGTGGGTTGTGTTACTAGTCCTGGAAGCCTTGTTTGCACAGATGTTATAAAAGCCCTAGGTGGGTTGAGTTACTAGTCCTGGAAGCCCTGGTTGGACAAACACTCTGGAAGCCTTGTAATAGTTAAGGTTGAATTACTAGTCCTGGAAGCCCTAGTTGGAAAAAACACTCTGGAGCCCTAGAACAACTTGGGTAGAGACCAATCTGTGATGGTTGTGATGTACGACCGAGAGGTGGAATCACTAGTTGAGGGTTGAGATGGTTTGGTCTCTGGAGCCCTGGATTGGTTTTGATTGATGTGTTTGATGAAGTACCACATTCATGCTTGGAATATGGCACGGGGGCGATTGAGATTTGGCTTAGCCAATATATGGTTGGGTGGAACGTGGAAGTCCCATCTCCAGTTGGTTTTTACATATAGTAATGAAGAGATCATTCCATTGGTATTTGGTATGAAAATGTATTGGGTTATCTGTGGATTCTACTGTTGTTGTATCCATGGTATTTTTGTTGTTCATTTGTTGGTTATAAGAATGTATTTTATCAGTGATTATGTATGGCTCTATCCATGTTTTTATTTGTAAATGAATGCACAATGTATCTATGGTCAAATGGATTGTATTGCAACTAATGATGTAAGGGAGCAATGCTTCTTAGAAATTATCAGATATGTATGGAATCCCTATGTTTAAATACGATGTTTACACATGTAGGTTCAATGTTTGTGACATGTTTGAAATTTTTTTTTATCATGGATAGGAGTCGTCCAAATGAGTTCTTGTTGATGGTATTTATCATGATGGTATTTATCATCTCTTAAATTTTCATGAAGATCTGGGTAGTGACCTGGGCTTTGGGCCTAAAAAGGTGGCTCAAATCTCGGGGACCCTGACACATAACTAAGGAATTGGGGCCCTAGACACTAGCATGTTGTGTTATGCCTACGTCTGTAGCCTCCTAGACGCTGGCATGCAGTGTTATGTGTGTGCCTATGGCTCAAAGAGGTCAAAATGACAATCTAACCAAGGAGTAAGAGGCCTGAATGGTTGGGTTATCTCATGGGGATGTTGTTGATGTTGTACAAGGTTTGTGTGTTGTGTTTCCATCAGTTCCACTTCCTTATGGTCACTTAGGAGTTTGAATCTCATTATAGTAGCCTCTCATAGCATGTTTACCCCAGTTGGCTAGTTACTTGGGTAGATGTGTGTAACATCTCCAATTTTGACAAAAAAAAAATTGTTTAATTATAACGCTTTTACTAACTTACTCTTGTGGACAGAATATCATTCGTCGTATTTTGACGTACTTCCACAACTAACAAGTTTACTTAGCTATATTGTGTCATTTTTTACTCATGTACCCGTGATGACAACACTCCAATTGCAAAACATCAATTAATATTTTCACTTAAGAAAGACTCCCCTTCCTTATTTAACATGGAAACTTGTATATTAATAATTACTTTTCCTTCCTAACTATTAACACAATTTTCCCATTTAACACAAATAATTAAAACCCTTTATAGTTTAGTTCCCTTCAACATTCTATCTTTTACTTAGCCTTTATTAAAAATCCATTACATTAAATTTCGTTCAACCCCTTACAATTATAAGGGTATCGATTATCACTGTAATATACCTCTGCATTGTCAAAGTTAGAACTCCCATAACTATATTATCCAACCCTTATATATATATATAATTATTCACGTTCACATTGACCATGCTATAATTCATTTATATGTGTACATATAAATTTTGGGTTTTAAATGTTGATAACCCTTAAAGACGAGTCTTTCAACATATTTGCATATTTGCTGGCACAAATTCTCTTACATTTCACTTACTCTTCGGAATTGTTTACACAACCACTATTAAAATACACTGACACATATATTTGAAATTAATTAAGTCGTTTTATTTCTCCTAACGCTAGTTATCATTACATAATATATATATGTCAGTTTGATGTGAAAAGATACTATATTTTTATGAAATATCTCCGATAGGACTATTATGATTTCGTTGGTTGACCTAACGTGTCAGGTCATAGAGCCATCATTGCCTCCTGGGAGACTCCACATCACTCCAAACAATTCCTGCAAGCCTTCTGGCATTTAATGTGAACATATATGTTTTTAATGATCCGTAGACAAATTTCAACCACCACTGCACAATATATTTCTCGGGATTCTTAATATTAAGTTTGAAGTAATTGTTCACGTGGTTCTTGGATTCCACCCATCTATCCATGGGAATGTATTTCGACCGCTGGATTAATGACGCATGGAGGGTTTTGATTTATCACAAACTAGGGTTTTGTCATCTGATAAAAGTCTTTAGTTTTATTTGCGAGTACTCATTTTTGAGTTATCTGTTGGCAATTACGCTTGTCTATGTTTACCTTTTGATTTCTGGTAGCAACAATAGCTTGATTCCATGGCAAATGTTATTACTTAGTAGAGGAGTTATTAAGGACACAAAGTGTTGTTTCTGTGTTTTCATTCCAAGATGGATTCCACCTCTTCGGAAATCTCCCACACAGTTAATAAGTATGTTTTTCTTTTTGTAGTCAGATAACTCTTTTCACTCTACATTTTTCTTATATTCAGTTCTGGGTTTATTGTATAGCTTCATTAACATTCATTTCTATCCGCAAATTGGATAATTTACGATCCATTGCTTTCACTTATTCTCACATTTTTTGCTACAAATACTTACTTCGGTTTCGTGTTTGATTCTGGGTTGCGGAGGAGCTTACAAGTCGCAATGGTTCTGTCATTCTTGCAGAGTGGCCTTAATTCAAGGTACGTTTTCCCCTTAAAATTCTTGACCAGCAGCTTAATTAGTTTGTATAATTATACGGTAATTTCCTCTTGAAATTATTATTTATCGGGTTTGCGTGAATGGTTTTATGAGTACTTTCTTGTTTTCTACTGTTAATTTCTTCAATGGATATTTTTTATAAATAATAATTCCTCATATCCATTATGTCTACCAGCGCAGAGACATAGAGGGATGAATGGAGTTTTAGTTTTTGGTTCTCGGCTTAAGTGGTGAACGCATTTCGTTTTTATGCAATTCTCTAGGTATATATATATATATATATATATATATATATATATATATATATATATATATATATATATATATATATATATATTATAGTTTCTCCTTCGTCCATCCATGGAACTTTTTCATGTATACTCTGGTACACTTCTGCTTAGCTTCAACTTCGCAAAGTCTTTTATGGGTCTCTCTTATATTTCATAGGCATTACCTATTCCACACATTATGATGGATAATTTCTCCATGCGTAAGGGTGATTTGGGTTCACGACATCCCCATTTAGAGGTCTCGTGTTTCGTCTAGTTTTCTGAGGGTTCATACCTCTTCTGTAGCAGTATACATTTTCTCCCTTTCATGATTTACATTTCATTTTATTTGAAACGTGTTCGTTATTATCTCAGGATAAGATACTTATATTCTGGAAAAATTTTATGTTTTCGAGTTCCTTTTTTTACTTCTCTATTTAACAGTAAATCTGCCTTGAGTTTTCTATAATTATTCTGCAGCTAGGAATTTAGGATTTTTACAAAGTGTTCACTGTGTTTTTTCCAATCAGTATACAGAGTATATTAATTCATTTTGAAACCCGTATTGACGAAAAGGGTTTACGGAAATAATTAATTTCCTCTTATTATGATTGCAGGTCGGATACTCCTTCGTGGTTTCAAAGGTAAAATTCCTATCCCGATTTGAGTTTTAAAGTTGATTATCATCTCTAATATCTGGGACTCGAACTAATTCATCGTTTTGGTTTAATGCAGGTGTTTTACGAACCCTACCTGATTTACATAAATATCTACCATTATTTCACAGTTGAGCCTAATTATGGACTCCTTTTTCCTCAGGTTGGTCTAGAATTCTATTTTTGGATTTTCTGATATGCAATCTATGCATAACCTTCAAGGACCCTTGCAAGTTTATTTCCAAGGAACATTGTCCTAAATTTGTATAATGTTATTTTCCCTGAATACATGTGAACTATGTAAATCTATGGACTCTGATTTTTATGCTATTGTAGCAATGTAATATAGGGGACATAATCTGGTGTTCTTAAGAAATTTCTTGAGATTGTTAGGTAGTACTTTTAGTTACCGTACTAGTTTCTGAATCCCTTATAAACATATATATATTTCCCTTCTTTACTCTACATATTCAGTTTATAATATAAATTGTATATTTATAATTTTAGCATAGGAATTCACCTAGTTATCAATTCGCATGCACTGGTTTTTATTTTCTATGATAGTCTCTTAATAGAATTTTCTAAATGCCTCATGAAGATGTATCTTTATTTTTTTTTCTATCTATTATTTTTGAGTTAATACTTTATCTTACCCATTTATATTACATCATAGAAATTTTTTTGGCTATATTGTGTATTTGCTTCTGTATTAGTTCTCTAATGGAATTTACTGATTTGTAAATTAATATTAAACAAAAATATTAACTCAACAACACTTTCTTGAGAGTCACCTAATCTTAGATCTAAGCCTGCGACTAGGTTTAGACATTTTGAGAGTTGGTACTCTTCAGATTTATGTCTGTACAACAATACATAACAGACTATATTTATTATAGTCAAATCTGTCAAATGTACAAACCTTCCACAATTATTACTACTTAACCTTAATTCCACAGTATAATCTCATATTCACATTTCAACTAGTTCATATGAATCTATACTATCTTACTCAATCAGTAAACTCATAACAGAGTTACAGTATAATTTAAAATGAAATTAATTGGTGCATACCACTTAAGGTAGACTAGGTTCCACCCAAACTTTGAGCTCTTTCTCCACAACTCCCCCTGAGCAGAGTTCAATTTCTCCAACAATAGACAACCCCTTGTCTATCCTGTATCTGCTTATTTAAGCCTGTTTTACCCTCAGCCTGTTTCCCTTAACTACGTCCAGCTAAATCATGATGATACTTTCCTGTGTGTCTAGGCTTTCCTTTTGTTTCTTCCACAAAAGTACTTTAAAGCTAGCTTTTCCTCTTTCTAGCTTTATTCCACCTCTTCCCAGTAATTTCTTCTTTACTGAGGTAGCTTTTTATATTTTTATCTCCAATCTAATTTCTAATATTTAATTTATTCCCTCCAAAGATTTTTGGAGAACTGGGGAAAGTCTTATGAACCTTATCCATCCTCATGGATTTGGTTTCCAAATCTCTAATCATAATCTAGTCTTTGCACAATTAATTTCCATTTTATTTTATTAACTTAAAATAATAAAATAAATCCACAGAATTGTTTTCCATTGGGGTCTGTCGTACCCTTTTGGACTTATTCAAATGTCTACTAAAAGCATAGAAACTGGGAACATTACATATTCCCCCTCTAAAACAAAACACCGTCCTCGGTATTGTAAAGACAAAATATAAAATTCATTTTTCAAACAATGATGGGTATTTGTCCTTCATATCTTCCTCTCGCTCCCAAGTAGCCTCTTCGGGTGCAAAGTACTTCCACTGCACTTTCACCCTGGCCACTGTTCTGTTTCGGAGCTCAATTTCTTCCCGTGCCAAGATACGAAGTGGCTCTAGAAGGAATTCCCCTTCTGGTTGCACCTGTATCACATTCCAATCAATAACATGAATATGATCATGCACATAATTTTTTAATAATGAAACATGAAAAAAATCGTGAACCTTAATGTGACTAACTAAAGCCAACTTGCATGCAACTGGTCCCACTCTTTCCAGTACTTCAAAAGGTCCACAGTAGCGGGGTGCTAGTTTTTCACAGCTACCAGTGTACAAAGTACTCCTTTTGGGTTTAATCCTTAGGTAAACGTGATCACCCACATTGAATTCTCTATGAATTCTCTTTTTATCTACATAAATTTTCTGCCTGTCTTGTGTTGTTTTGATATTTTTCTGAATTTTCGTTACAGTTCTTTCCATTTCCTGCAAAGCATCAGGTCCAAGTATTAACTTATCCTCTGGTTGACTCCAACTTAGAGGTGTATGGCACTTTCTGCCATACAATGCTTAAAAAGGACTCATCTTGATTGAGGCTTGGTAGCTATTGTTGTAGACAAACTCTGCTAAATGTAGAAAGTCCTCCCACTTTGTTGGTCTGTCCATAACATACATTCTCAACATGTCTTCTAAATTCTGGTTTTTTCTTTTGGTTTGGCCATCAGTTTGGGGATGGTATGCGGTATTAAAATTCAATTTGGTGCCCATTCCCCCAAACAGACTCCTCCAAAAAGCTGCAGTAAACTTTGCATCTCTATCTGATATGATCATCTTAGGAATACCATGCAAATTTACAATATCTTTCATAAATACATTAGCTACTTGATTTGTGCCAAAGGTAGATTGTACTAGTATAAAGTGTGCAACCTTTGTCAAAGTATCAACTACTGCCATGATAGATTCATGTTGATACTTAGTTCTTTATAACCCAGTAATAAAATCCATGGAAATTGTTTTCCATTTCCATTCTGGGATAGGTAAACGATTCATCAATCATGTTGGATGCTAATGCTCTACCTTCACCTATTGACATTCCAAACATCTAGCTAAATAATTAGCTACATCATTTTTCATACCAGGCTAGAACATGTTCTTTCTTAAGGCTGAAATTAATTTATGATATCCTGCATGTCCTGCATATGGTCTTTTATGAAACTCATCCTGAATTTCTCTTTTTAATGAGTCCACATTGGGGATGTATAATTTGTCTTTATAATAAATCAAGCCCTTCTGGTTTTGGTTATACTCTTTCATCTCTTTTCTCTGAATTTGTTCCTGAAATTTTTCATAGTTTTGGTCTTGTCCCATTACTTCTTGTATCAACCCTTCAATATCAAAGTTTTCACTACTTCTAACATTATTAACACTTATACAAGCATTTCTGCTTAATGCATCTGCAATCTTGTTTTCCTTCTCCTTAATATGTTTGATATCCATGTCAAACTCACTAAGGAAGGACAACCATATAGCTTGTCTAGCATTCAAATCAGGTTGCGTGAAGAGATACTTTAAACTGATGTGATTTGTCATCAATATAAACTTTTTCCCTAAAAGATAATGTCTCCACATCTTCAAAGCATGTATTACAACAACTAACTCTAAATCATACACACTATAATTATATTCATGTTTCTTGATTTTTCTTGACTCTTATGCTATGATTGAGTTTTCTTGTAGTAACACTCCTCCTAATCCCTCTCCACAAGCATCTGTGCATACTACAAATTCCTGATTTGGATCAGCAATATTTAAAAAAGGGGCAGTTGTAAGTTTAAGTTTTAACTGTTCAAATCTATTTTGACATTTTTCAGTCCACTCAAACTTAACTCCTTTTCTCTGTAGAGATGTAATAGGGTAGGCTAAGGCTGAAAATCTCTCTACAAATCTCCTACAGTATCTTGCAATTCCCATGAAAGATCTTTAAGACATTGTTCATTAAACACATAAAAGTAGCAGGTGAATTAGTCAACCCAAAAGGTAGGACCACAAACTCATAGTGTCCATATCTGGTTCTGAATGCAGTTTTACTTATGTCTTCATCTTTAATTCTCAGTTGATGGTAGCCTGTCCTGAGATAAATTTTTGAAAAGACTGACGTGGCTCCTCTAACTTGGTCAAATAGATCATCTATCCTGGGTAATGGATATCTATTTTTAATTGTCAATTTATTCAGATGACAATAATCTATGCACATCCTAAATGTACCGTCTTTCTTTTTGACAAATAGTACTGGTGCTCCCCATGGGGATACACTTGGTCTTATATAGCCTCTATCCAGCAACTCTTGTAGTTGGAGTTTTAACTCCATCAATTCTTGGGTACTCATTCGGTATGGGGCTCTAGAAACTAGTGTTGCTCCTGGTATTAAGTCAATTGAGAAATCAATTTATCTCTTAGGGGGGAAATGAGGAATTTCATCTGGAAACACATCCTTGAACTCTTGGATGACTGGTAAATTCTCCAAAAGATCATTTTCAGGTTGTTGTCCCAATTCCTCCACTTGTACAACATACAATTGGCAGCCCTTTCTTGTTGTTCTCTTTAATTGAAGTGCTGTTATTTTCCTTACTGATATCGGTTTGGGTTTTCCTTTCACTATCACAGTTTTCCCCCACCATCTATGCAGTGTAATGTTTTAGCTAAACAATTCAACATAGATTTCTGTTTTTCTAACTAGTCCATTCCTACCAACACATAATAGGAACCTAACGGTATAATATTCAAATTCAGTTCAGTTTTGTACCCATTTAGATTTATAGTTGTCTGGGGTAATTTATGAGTCACTTTCCTTTTTGTCTCGGTAGCTAACTGAACTAACCATGACTGCTGATTTTTTTTTTTTTTAATTTTCATTTTTCTACCATTTGAGGACTTATATAAGTTAAATATGCACCTCAATCTATTAAAATAGAAATAGGTTGTTCAACTATCGTACCTTCTACTTCAACCATTGTGGACTGGTGTTCAGCTTGACAATCTTCCACGGCAACACTGATTTTGGGGATGCTTCTTGCCACATCATTTACAGTAGTTGCCTCTCTTGTAGGTTTTAACCATGAACAGAAATTATCTAGAGATGAATCTTATAACAAAAAATAAACAATAGTGAGAGCATAAAACATAAAACAGATAAACACAGAGATTTTCCCCTGAATCCCAAATCGGGACGACTAGCTTGATTTTTCATTATATTATTTTTAGTATTACAACACATATATATACATGTCAAAGCATACATGAACCCTAATCCATTAACCCTGGATTAGAACTTAACCGTAGTTCCCTTGACCAGATCTTCAAAAATACCAGGGGCCGAAAACCATCGTACCCCAAACCATGTGCAAAACCATGGACGCGTGCTTAGTCATGGAAAGAATATAACACATACCCAACATTCTCCCACTTGTTGTTTTATTTCCACGAGGGGCCATAGGAGGGCTTAGTCATTGGCCCAATTCTTCAACACCCATTGTTTCTCTACACCAAGAGAACTTCTGAGTGCTCACAGACTTTGTCAATGCATCTGCAACATTCTTCAAAGTGTCCACCTTTACCAGCAACACCCTTTTGGCCTCAACCATATCTCTAACAAAGTGATATTGAACATCAATGTGCTTTGTCTTTGAATGATAAGCAAGGTTCTTAGCCAAGAAAATTTCACTTTGGCTATCACAGTCTATCCTTATAGCTTGTTGTACCAACCCCATACTTGAACACAATCTCTGCAACCAAAATGCTTCGTTGCTTGCATGAGTGGCTGTTATGTATTCTACCTCTGTAGTTGAAAGAGCCACTACATACTGTCTTTTACTCATCCAACTGACTGTGCCTCCAAATAGGCTAAACACATACCCACTTGTAGATCTTCTTTGGTCCAGATCTCCAGCCTAGTTTGCATCAACAAAACCACGAATTTCCAACATTCTTTCCAATCCTGGTCTTCCCTGGTATCACAAGCCATAATCACTAGTGCCACGTAAATATCTGAAAAACCGCTTCACTGCCATCCAATGCTCCTTCCTTGGGTTTGACATAAACCTGCTCAATACTCCCACTGCATGTGTAATATCTGGTCTAGTACAGACTATTTCATACATCAGGCTACCCATTGCACTTGCATATGGAACATGGGACATATTCTCCTCTTCTTGTGTCTTGGGACACTGTTCAACAGAAAACTTTACACCTACAGGAATATGAACATTCATCGGTTTACTATCCTGCATATTGAACCTCTGCAATATAGTCTCTACATACTTCCTCTGGTTTAACCAGAGCTTCCTCTTTGCTCGATCTCTCTTAATTTCCATGCCCAACATATAGTTTGCAGCACCAAGATCCTTCATGTCGAATTTGGAGAACAGTTGGGTCTTCAAATCTTGGATAATTTCTTTGTCATTTCCAATCAACAACATATCATCCACATACAAGACCAAATAAATAGCATGGTCACCAATTAATTTAAAATAAACACAGTGATCCTCCTTGCTTCTGGTGAAGCCAAGTCCCCGTATATAGGTATCAAATTTCTGATACCACATCCTTGGTGACTGTTTTAACCCATACAGAGACTTCTTCAACCTGCATACCGGTTCTTTCTTACCCTTCACCATAAAGCCTTCAGGTTGCTTCATGTAGATCTCCTCTTCTAGATCCCCGTGAAGAAATGTTGTCTTCACATCCATCTGTTCTATCTCAAAATCAAATGCAGCAGCAACAGATAAAAGTAATCTAATAGAAGTAACTTTGGCAACAGGAGAAAAAATATCACCAAAATCAATTCCTAGCACCTGGGAATAACCTTTTGCTACCAATCGAGCTTTGTATTTCTCCACCTTGCCTTCTACATTCATCTTCTTTTTAAACACCCATTTGCTCCCGATGGGCTTCCTTCCAACCGGCAACTCCACCAGATCCCATGCCTCATTTTTGTGCAAGGATTCCATTTCATCAACCATGGCCTCCTTCCAGAGTTTTCTATCTCTGAATCTACTGCCTCCCTGATAGTTCTAGGATCATCATCAGTTATAGTTAAGGCAAAACCCGAACAGAAAGCAGATGGACTATACCTTTCTGGTGGCCTTCTTTCCCGAACTGATCTTCTCATAGCTGGAGTTTGTGGCTCTTCCTCTTTTGAATCTCCTTCTGCTGTAGAGTCTGATTCATCCTCCTTTAGCTCAAACTCTATCTTATCAGGTTCCTTTGGTAGGACTTCATGTGTAACAACATCTTTCACCTCTCTAAACACCACATCTTGGTTGTACACAACGTTCCTTGTTTTTGGATTCCAAAGCTTGTAACCCTTTAAACCATCCTTATACCCAATAAAGATGCACCTTTCAGATTTATTATCCAACTTGGTCCTTTTCTCCTTTGGAACATGTACATATGCATCACATCCAAATACCCTCAGACGTGAAAGAGAGGGTTTCTTACCACTCCATACCTCATGTGGAGTCTTATCCTCCAATGCCGATGAAGGGGATCTGTTAACCAAGTAACATGCAGTCTCCACTGCCTCTGCCCAGAATTCTTGTCCTAACTCGACACCACTGAGTATGCTTCTTTTCCTTTTCCATCAATGTCTTGTTCATTCTTTCTGCAAATTCATTTTGTTGAGGTGTGTATGGAGTAGTCTTTTGTCATGCTATACCACACTTCTTACATAACTCTTCAAATTCCTTCTTGCAGAACTCCCCACCATTATCTGTCCTCAACGCCTTTATCTTCTTCTCTGTCTGGTTTTCCACCAGAGCCTTAAATTCTTTAAATTTGTCAAAGACTTCAGATTTATTCCTCAAGAAATATATCCATGTATTCCTGGAGAAGTCATCTATGAATGAAACATAGTACACAGACTTTCCCAGTGACGGAACTGACACAGGCCCAAACACATCACTGTGCACAAGTTCTAATATCTTGTTCGCCCTCTTAGCACCAGAGGGAAAACTCACCCGATTCTGCTTCCCATATACAAAATGTTCACAGAAATCGAAATCCAGAGAGAAATTAGACATACCTTCTACCATACCATTTCTATGCAGTATCCGAAGGCCCTTCTCTCCAATATGTCCAAGCCTTTGATGCCATAGCATGGTCTTTTCTCTAGAGACAGCTAGGCTTTCCGCTACGCTTTCAAGAACCATAGAACTGTTACACCCATCAATAATAGTGCTACCTTGTAGCTTGTACAGAGTTCCAGTCCAAACTCCCCGCATTAATACCAGTGCTCCCCAAACCACCTTGCATGCATCTTTCTCGAACACTGTTTTTACACCTGCATCATCCATCTTGCTTACAAAAATCAGATTTCTGGCCAATGCAGGAATATGCAGAACACCAGGAAGTCTTCTAATCCTTCCACCTTGTAGCTTCAGGTTGACCTTTCCACGTCCGACGATTCTGACCTTCCTATCATCCCCTAGGAATACATCGCCACCATCATATTTCTCATACTCGCAGAACCACTCCCTATGGGGACTGAAGTGAAAGGATGCACCCGAGTCAATCAACCATGACTCATGATCAACATGTGTATTTGAGGAAGAAGCCAAATACACATCCCCACCTTCATCCGAGGTGGTTTTTGCCTATGCAGAAGGAGCATCATCAGATCCCTTTCCTTTCTCAGGAGCTTTAGATCTGCAGTCCTTTTTGTAGTGCCCTTCCTTTCCGCATTTCTCAAAGACACCTTTACAAACTTTCCAAGATATTTAGATCTCCTCAGATTTAGATCTCCCACTCAAAACCTTATTCTTGTTTCGTTTTGGGACCTTCCTCGTACAATGGAGGCATCTCCATTCGACTCCCTATTTCTCCGTCTCATTTCCAATGTTGAAGGCTTCAGGACAATGTCATGAAAATTCAAGGTAGTTGTATTGCTACCTATTGCAATAACCAGACTGTCCCACAAGTCTGGTAGAGAACACAACAAACTGATGCACTTATCTTCATCTGAGATTTTGATATCAACAGATGACAGTTGACTTACCACAGTATTGAAGGCGTTCAGATGCTCTGTCACCGAGTATCCATCCTTCATCCTCAAGTTATACAGCTTTTTCCTCAGGAACAATTTATTCACCAGAGACTTAGATTGGTACAAAGTCCCTAGCTTTTCCCACAAGGTCTTTGCCGTAGCTTCCCCAAATACATTCAACAATACTAAATCTGAGACACACAATCGTATTGTGCTCTTTGCCTTCCGATCCAGCTTCTTCCAGTCTTCATCTGACATTTTCATTGGTTTAGTACCCGGATCTACCGCGATCCACTGATCTTTATCCACCAGCAGATCCTCCATCTTGAGCTTCCACAACTGAAAAATCTGACCATTAAATTTTTCGATCTCTATCTTTCCGCCGCTTGCCATCTTCTTTCACCGCAAGAATCGATCTTGCAGATCTCCCACTGAACAGGGTCTACCTCAGGCCCAAGAAAAAAACCCTTAGCAGAAAAGGCGTCCCCTTGAAGCCGAAACTTCTCTGATACCAAATGTAGGTTTTAACCCTAAACATAAATTATCTACACACGAATATTATAACATATAATAAACAATAGCGAGAGCATAAAACATAAAACAGATAAACACAGAGATTTTCCCCTGGATCCCAAATCGGGACAACCAACTTGATTTTTCATTATATTCCTTTTAGTGTTACAACACATATATATACATGCCGAAGCATACATGAACCATAATCCATTAACCCTAGATTAGAACATAACCGTAGTTCCCTTGACCAGATCTACAAAAATACCAGGGGCCGAAAACCATCATACCCCAAAACCATGTGCAAAACCATGCACAAAACCATGGGCTATCGCCCCCCCTCTTAGCCCCCCCCCCCCCCCCCACGGCGCGTGCTTAGTCATGGAAAGAATATAACACATACCCAACATCTCTCAACACTTGTATGGTCTGAATGTTAAGTCCCTATATTAATAGTGTAGTCCCTTATTATGTTAGTGTAGCCCCCCTTATTGTTATTGTTGTACCCCTGTAACCCGCATATTGTTATTATTGTTCCCTTAAATTATTATTATTGTTCCCTTACATTATTATTATTAGGTCGGCTAGGATTACATTGTGGCCCCACTAGGATTACATTATGGCCACATGGACTCCTATATATAGAAAGGAGGTTTTGTAAATTGTATCATCCAAGAATTGTTCATTTATGTAACGTATTGGAGGTTGCCCCCTCGAAGTGGCTTATTTCTAAGGCGTTGATATCTCTTTTCTTCTATTTTTGGAGCTGGTTACACAACATTTGGTATCAGAGCTTTGGATTCTAGGGTTTCGCTGCTCCAAACAGGTCATCGTGGCATTTTCGCTATAATTTTTTTTATACAAATTTTCAGAAGCCAAAATTTTTAGGGTGTGAAGCTGAAATCCTGAGGAAGATTGCCTAAAACTTTCAGATCTTGGTTCACAATATTTTCGGAGATATGATCTGTGGAAGTTAGGTCTTTTTTCAAGCTCCTAAACAGGTCATCGTGGAATTTGCACTATAACTTTTTTTCTGCGAAGGTTTAGAAGCTGAAATTGTTATGGTGCAAAGATGAAATCCTGAGGAAATTATTCAAACAATTTTGGAGCTTGGTTTGCAATATTTGTGGAGATATGATCTGTGGAAGGTAGTGCTTTTTCAGGCTCCCAAATTTCATCTCAAATAGGTGATCGTGGGAAACGTTCAATAACTCCCTCTCTGGGCATCGGATTGGAGTGCCGTAAAAAGTGGTCACAAGTACATGGACTTTAGTTTCTTGAATATCAATTTTAGATGCGAAGGACGAAACAATGACACGTGGTAAGTCATACAAGTTCGCTCTACTGAACCAGTCCATAATTAGGTCATTGTGGGAGATTGGAGATAACTTTGTCTTGGAGAATCCAAATTAGGTCAGACCTGTGGCATTCAAAAGAGAATTTAGAGGGCTACTTCAGTGAAAAAGTTTAGATATTGAAGATCCACAATTATAGAGATAATTTAATTTCAATATCGAGCTCCTCAAAAGCAAGTAAAAGGTGTGTATTTTTTTCCCGAATTGCATAAATCTTGTTTGAAAAATCAGTTTGAAGTGATTCCAAGGGCCTATTGAGCATATATTTCAGTATTGGGTTCTGAAATTCCTCCTAAAAAGAATTCAACACCCATTAAGCCCTCAGAAATCTATACTATGACGCATGAAGAGGAAAAATTGCAAGATGAGATATCAAAATTACGGTACCAAGTGCAACAAATTTCGATCGTACGAAGAGCAACCGAAGATGACATAGATGGTTTAAAAGCAGAAATGGAGGCTAAGTTGGATGGTTTGAAGGATAAAATAACAACTAATATGGATGATAAATTAGTGGAAGATGACATTGAGCATCAACAACAAGTTCTCCAACTCTCAAAGGATAACCTAACTTTGGTGCAGAATCTAATGAAACAACAGGAATATCAACATCACATCGAAAGAAGTTCTAAAGTAGTCACAAAAACAAGAACTCGACAAGTACGATCAATTTCAGAGTATCTCAGCAAGTGGAAGAGCTTTCATGTAGAAGATTCCACATGGGAGGATGAGAATTTTATACAGAAGCATCAAGAAATAATCAAGCGTTGAGGACAACACTTGTTTGAAGGAGAGGGGCATGTTAAGTCCCTATATTAATAGTGTAGTCCCTTATTATGTTAGTGTAGCCCCCCTTATTTTTATTTTTGTACCCCTGTAACCCCCATATTGTTATTATTGTGCTCTTACATTATTATTATTAGGTCGGCTAGGATTACATTGTGGCCCCACTAGGATTATATTGTGGCCCCATGGACTCCTATATATAGAAGGAGGTTTTTTTCATTTGTATCATCCAAGAATTGTTCATTTATGTAATGTATTGGAGGTTTCCCCTCGAAGTGGCTTATTTCTAAGGCGTTGATATCTCTTTTCTTCTATTTTTGGAGTTGGTTACACAACACTGAATGTTTATGTGTGGATAGTCTCTCAATAGATGAGGTTCTCGATAACCCCAGCACTTCAGAGGTTCCCTTATTTTAGCAGTCCCTTCTCTCTTACTGTTTCCATCTAGCTGTTTAGACCCTGTTTGTGATTGGGCTGGGTGATTCTCTCTAGTTTTGGTAAAATTCTTCCTTTGGTGATTTCTCCCAAAGTTATTTAAGTACGTTGGTTTTGTTCTTTTTCCATTAGATTCACCCTTTTATTTGTTCTGCCATTTTTTCACTTGTTCATTTCTACCTTTGAACTGCTGGTAACACAGTCTTACCTTGTGCACTACTTCATCCATTTTATTGGGATTATCAAATTCTATCTTATCCTTGTATATAGTAGGTAGACAGTTTAAAAAGCGTTTTACCTTTTCCTTCTCTTCCCTTATATAAGGTACATAGCGAATCAGGTTGGTGAATTTGGTAACAAACTCATCAATGGTAAGCTATCCCAACCTAAGCTCATGAAACTCTAATACTTTATCATCATAATAGCATTCATTCAGATATCTATGTTTAAATTTGATTTGGAAATCCTCCCAAGTGATCGTTTTCTCATATATCACATGAACCATATTGGTTTCTTCCCACCACAAGGTAACCTTTCCTTGCAATTGATAGATAGCCAGCATGGCTTTCAAGTTACTTTCATATTCATAAACTTGAAAGTACTTTATCATGTTTAAAAGCCAAGCTTCTGCACCTTCCTCCTTCTCTCCATCGTAGGAGGGAGGTTTGATTTTTCAGACTTCACCTTGTAATTCCTTGTTCCTCCTAGACTGTTGTCTAGAGGCTTCATCCTCCTCAGACTCTTATAAGTGGTTTACAATTCCCTTTCTCTTTATTCCAGAGCCTTACCTTCATGACTATGCCGGGAGGTCACCTGTCTTGCTCTTCGCTGGTTAAAGATAGTCTTTCATTGTGGTTTTTCAGTTCCATCATTTCTCTTTGCATTCGATGCATCATAGCTATCAATGGAGCATTTGGATATGCTAGATCTTCCTCACTACCCAGATCTACATACAACTCATCCCCTTCACTCATGGTTTGCAGCTGTATGTTTCTGCACTGTTTCACTGTACATAAAATTAACCCTTACTAAAAAATAAATTTTAATAAACAATTTACAACAACATAATTTTTTCTTTGGTTTGAGCACAAATTATAGCCTAGTGTGTTAACATGGGCTCTGATACCATTTGTAAAATCTCCAATTTCGACAAAAAAAAATTCGTTTAATTATAGCGCTTTTACTAACTTACTCTTGTGGACAGAATATCATTCATCGTATTTTGGTGTACTTGCGCCACTACCAAGTTTACTTAGCTATATTATGTCATTGTCTACTCATGTACCCACGATGGAAACACTTCAATTGCAAAACATCAATTAAGATTTTCACTTAAGAAAGACTCCCCTTCCTTATTTAACATGGAAAATTATATATTAATAAATACTTTTCCTTCCTAACTATTAACACAATGTTCCCATTTAACACAAATAATTAAAACCCTTTATAGTTTAGTTCCCTTCAACATTCTATCTTTTACTTGGCCTTTATTAAAAATCCATTACATTAAATTTCGTTCAACCCCTTACAATTATAAGGGTATCGATTATCACTGTAATATACCTTTTCATTGTCAAATTTAGAACTCCCATAACTATATTATCCAACCCTTATATATATAATTATTCATGTTCACGTTGAACATGCTATAATTCATTTATACATGTACATATAAATTTTGGGTTTTAAATGTTGATAAACCTTAAAGATGAGTCTTTCAACATATTTGCATATTTGCTGGCACAAATTCTCTTATACTTCACTTACTCTTCTGAATTGTTTATGCAACCACTATTAAAAGCCACTGACACATATATCTGAAATTAATTAAGTCATATTTCTCCTAATGCCAGTTCTCATTAAATAATATATATATGTCAGTTCAATGTGAAAAGATACGAGATTTTTATGAAATATCTCCCACAGGACTATTATGATTTCACTGGTTGACCTAACATGTCAGGTCATAGAGTTATCACTCCCTCCTGGGAGACTCCACGTCACTCCCAACAACTCCTGCAATAGTTCTGGCATTTAATGTGAACATATATGTTTTTAATGATTCGTAGACAAATTGCAACCACAACTGCACAATATATTTCTCGGGATTCTTAATATTAAGTTTGAAGTACTCGTTCACATGGTTCTTGGATTCCACCCATCTATCCGCGGGAATGTATTTCGACCGCTGGATTAATGACACGTGGAGGGTTTTGATTTATCACAAACTAGGGTTTTGTCATCCGATAAAAGTCTTCAGTTTTATTTGCGTATACTCATTTCTGATTTCTCTGTTGACGACTACGCTCGTCTCTGTTTACCTTTCGATTTCTTGTAGCAACAATAGCTTGATTCCATGGCGAACGTTATTACTTCGTAGAGGAGTCCTTAAGGACATGCAGAGTTGTTTCTCTGTTTTCATTCCAAGATGGATTCCACCTCTTTAGCAATATCCCACATAGGTAATAAGTCTATTTTTCTTTTTGTAGTCAGTTAACTCTTTCCACTCTGCGTTTTTCTTATATTCAGTTATGGTTTTATTGTTTAGCTTAATTAGTATTCGTTTTCATCTGTCAATTGGATAATTTACTATCCACTGCTTTTACTTATTCCCACATTTTTAGCTACGAATACTTACTTCGGTTTCGTGTTTGATTATGGGTTGCAGAGGAGCTTACAGCTCGAAATGCTTCTGTTATTCTTTCCGAGGTTCCTTAATTTGAGTTACGTTTTCCCCTTAACGTTCTTGACTAGTAGCTTAATTAGTTTTTATAACTATACTGCAATTTCCTCCTGAAATTATCATTTATCAGGTTTACGTGAATGGTTTTATGAGTACTTTCTTGTTTTCAACTGTCAATTTATTCAATGGATATTTTTGATAAATAAGAATTCCTCATATCCATTATGTCCGCCAGCGCAGAGACATAGAGGGATTAATGGAGTTTTCAGTTTCGGTTCTCGGCTTAAGTGGTGTACGCCTTTTGTTTTTATGCAATTCTCCAAGTACTTTTTTTTTAATATATAGTTTCTCCTCCTTTCATCCATGGAATGTTTTCATGTATATTCTGGAACACTTATGCTTAGCTTCAACTTCATAGATTCTTTTATGGGTTTCTCTTATATTTGATAGGCATTACCTATTCCACACATTACGATGGATAATTTCTCCACGCGTAAGGGTGATTTGAGTTCACGACATCCCCATTCAGAGGTCTCGTGTTTCGTCTAGTTTTATGAGGATTCATACCTCTTCTATAGAAGTATAAGTTTTCTCCCTTTCATGATTTACATTTTATTTTATTTGAAACGTGTTCACTATTATCTCAGGATAAGATACTTATATTATGGCAAATTTCAATGTTTTCGAGTTTCCTTTTTTTACTTCTCTATTCAATAGTAAATCTACCTTGAGTTTTCCATAATTATTCCGCAACTAGGATGATCTGAAAATGGTCTGGATAACTTGTATGTATTTCAAGAACCTACCACTCAATTTAAATTAAAATGATCTAGCTTGTACTTGACAATTTTGCAAAATTATTTACTTGAAAGTGGTGTATGAATTTTTATTGTTTATGTGTCTTTTGTTCATTTTTTCTTGCTGAAATTTAACATGTACGACACTAACATAATGCAGCAAATAATCATTCAAACACAACAACAAATTTAATCTAGGATTTCACCCGAAATCTCATGGGCTACGTCTCTGTTGAGCTTTGTCATCATGACTCAGCTCTTTGTGATTATGGTAAGTTTTTTTACTAGTAAATGCTTAATTCCAATGAATACAAAAATAATCAAAAGGACTGAAAATACCATCAATATCCCTCTAATGGCTTTCCAAACTCTGCAAACAGCTTTAGGCTTCCCGTGAACACGATTCCTTTTGTCGGTGCTCTAAGCTACTTTGAGCTTCTATATTGAAAAAACTCCCTCAGAATTCTATTTTTGTCACTGAAACCACTGCTGTTGTATACAATAAATTTCAAACACTAAATATCATATGATAAATCGCTCAAATCGAGCACTACATTGCCAAAATAGGTTATCCTCCATGGTTTCCCCAAGGTTGCCCAAAACTTCACATCAATTTCTAGAGCTCTAGAAGTTCTCAAAATGTTCTAAAACCACTTCCATTGGTTCCAAAAGCTCTGAAATAGTAAATATAGACTTTTCATTCATGAAAAATGGCCTCTGCTGCTCTGGTTTCGCCTCAATAACCTATTGGCACCCCCTGGCACTAGGGTCAATGAAAACTTCTATACTGAGTTTTTGACCTCTATAAGTCTTCAAAAATCGCTGAAACCTATGTTTTTTTTACTTCTATTCAGAATGATTTTTTCAGTCAGGAATGACCACTGGTTCACTACATATGGTGTCAAGCAGCTTTGGCTAAGCGCTGCACTGTTGCTGGCAAAAGCTGGCACTAATGACCCCTAGAACTTTACTGAAGATTTTCGGCCTTCAAAATTTATGTAAAGGCTTTGAAAACCATCTCATCAGATTTAGAACATCTGAAATATCCAATTTAGACTATTGGAACTCTGGAAAAGGACTCTAACTCCCTTGGCTAGGCCTCAAACTAAATTTGTCTCATGTTGGCCCTGATGGCCCCTTCATCTTCCTCGAAGAAAAAACTACCAAATGTTACCTCTGTTCGACCTCAAACCTATGCCAAACTTCTTAGAATGTTGAAGAGACCCAAAATTGACTAAAATTTCACCTTTTTTGATCGACAATTGAGAAAGTTATGGCAAATTTTTTTTTTTTCCCAGTTTCACTAGAAAACCTCCTCCAAAACTGGAGAAACTCCAATTAACTCCTTCAAAATAGGAGTTTCTGCCAAAAATGGTGGCGTGATCCAAATCTGTCGGAACTGTCAGTGGTGGCATTAAATGTCATTTGGGTCCTGTTCACATGTGGCCTCCGTGGATTAACCGCCGGATAAGCTGTGGGTTATCTGTCCCAACCTCCGCATTAAATGTAACTGAGTGGTTGGCCACATGGCCCTCCGAACCACGCGGTTACGGTTTAAAGGATGCACCCCTAGTCATCGTTGCTGGTCACATGAGTGTCGGGGCTAGCACTGGGGGCTAGCCCCTTTACAAAATCTTCGCCGATCAAAAGCTTTAAGCCTGCGATTCAATCTGGAGGTCATATCGCGACAGGGCTGGCTCCTGAGGGGGCTAGTCCCCAACTTCTCCACCCACCTTTACAACACCGACCAAAATCAACCTTTAACCACCCTCCTGACTCATTTAACCACAGTGCTATAATGTGTCGGTCGAGTCGTTCTACCTATGTTGTCGGGTCGAGGGTTCAAAACCCCTAACTCCCAAAATTTTGTATGCCTTTTCAACCAATGGCTTGGGGCCACGTGGTAGCCTCTAGGAAGGTCACGTGGCACCCACTGATAGGCCCACAAATATAAATAAAAATAACTTTGCCAATATATTTTTTCTTTTTTAAAATAGCTAAGTCAATTTAATTAAAAAGTCCTATTTTGGATTTCATTGGACGATTTCAAACCTCAGTAACTTTCACATACGACCTCGGTTTTGAGAACCGTTCACGGCACCAGAATCGTAGTGACGAGACCTTTCCGGTCATTTAGATTGCAACCATTTTTGAGAACTTTAATTTTGAGCAATTTTTTAGCTTGGACATGATATCCTAATCACACCTCCCCATTGGGAAACTTTTGGACCCCAAAATCTCTTTGGACTACTGAAACTGATTTGTATAGAAAATAAGAGTACTGCACCCTCTTTTCTTCAGCCTCCAAGCACTTCCCTTGCATGGCTAGTGAATTTTAACCACAACTAGAAAGAAATTCACACTTCCTTCATCGGTGTGCTTGTCCTCCTGTCAAGAACTATCTTTCTTGCCCTCACTGAGAAAATCTCCGGTGAGAAATTTGCAGAATGAAACTAAACATCACTACCTTTATCAATAATCCAAGGTGGCTCAAAAAAATGAGAGATTACAACATAAAATACATGCATACAACCACAATTTGCATATGTACAAAATGAGTACATCTTACTGTACTAAGAAGTTTATCCACTTCTTACCAAGCCACTTTCGTGGCGAATTTTGCTGCAGCAACTCTTCCTCATGTGAAACTTCCGTTTTCACATCAATAATGGAATCCATAGTTCCACTTGCGCCAATCTTTCTGTCCTCTTGCTGCATTTGATTTGGTCGACTAGTTGGATGCAAAGTCCAACAATGGGAGACAACATGTCCCCTCTTTTGGCAAAATGTGCAAATATTATGCACCTTCTTTGAAAGTTGCCTTTGCCTCATCTGCTTCCTGTATTTTTTCTTCCTCATCTAGCATCTCGAAACATCATGGTTAAATCGACCACAATATGTACAGCACATCTTTCTTCCATTTAAGCGCGAAAAATTATCATGCCTTGTAGAAACACAATCAAATTGATCATGGGAAGATTTATACCTCTTGTGCTACTTTGAATGTTCATCCTTTTTGTCTTTATGAGAAGATGAACTAGTAGAGGCTACAACTTTCATTTTCAGACTAACATCATCATTCTTGTCTTGAAAACTGTATGAACTTGCATGCTCACCATAAGCTACATGTATACCATCTTCTTGCAGCAACAAAGGCTTAAAGCAATGGCAATAATATTTGAAACAAATTTGACATATTTGCATCTTAGAACTTGGAATAAAGGTTCTCTTTAAAGTGGCCTCACATGCTTTCATGCTTTTGGAGTCTTCGCCATTAAATTGCACATAACCAAGACCAATATTCTTGGGTCGTTCCTCAACTGAAATGGGATCAACCATGCCTTGTGCATGCTTGCCTAATCCCTTGCCTTCATATCCCATTTTAATCATTAATTTGTACCTTATGTGTCTTGTATCTTTTTCGAAAGAACCAACACATCTTTCTAATGAGGAAACTGAAGACAAATTAGAATGGATTACCTCTTCCTCATGCATTTTCTTGGTTAAAGCCTCTTGGGATTTATGGAGCTGCCTCTCCATATCATGCAATCTTTGAAGAATTTTTTCCTTTTCTTCCTTCATGGAAAACAACTTTTCACGAAGTTCAGTGCTTTCTCTTTTATCCTTAAACAAAATCTGCACCATGTCCTTTAATATAATAAAGTCACGCTTCATATCATCATCGAAGAATATTCTGAAGGAGGAAAATTCACTTGTAGAAGTTGTCATTTGATGTCAATGAACAAATTAACTTCAAAAAATTTCTCAAAGCTTTTCAAAACAAATGTCAAAGATTTTTTAACCAAATGGCTATAAAGATCAACTCTTATTCAAGCAACCAAACAACAAACAAACTCCAAGAGCTTCTTAACAAACAATCGTCAAGAGGGTTTGTTTTCCAATGGTGACTTTTAGGTCCTTTGGGCTAAGTAAGATGCCTTCAAATATTTCTTCCTTTTTTTTCTATCCAAGAATTAGCTAATCAGTAGCTATCCCCAAAACTCAAGCAAACTCAAACAATGATCAGTTTGCAAACAGTAAAACAATCAATCTTTTACACTGTTTAAACACCTTTCAAGCTATGCAATCAAGCAACCAAGTGCTCTGTCAAGAAAGAAACTATGCTCTGATACCAACCTGATCTGAAAATTTTCTAGATAACTTGTATGTATTTCAAGAACCTACCATTTAGTTTAAATTAAAATGATCTAGCTTGTACTTGACAATTTTGTGGAATTATTTACTTGAAAGTTGTGTATGAATTTTTACTATTTATGTGTCTTTATTCATTTGTTCTTGCTGAAATTTAACATGTATGAAAACAACATAATGCAGCAAATAATCATTCAAACACAACAACAAACTTAATCTAGGAGTTCACCCAAAATCTCATGGGCTACGTCTCCTTTGAGCTTTGTCATCTTGACTCAGCTCTTTGGGATTATGGTAAGTTTTTTTACAAGTAAATAATTAATTCCAATGAATAAAAAAATGATCCAAAGGACTGAAAATACCATCAATATCCCTCTAATTTCTGTCCAAACTCTGCAAACAACTTTAGGCTTCCCGTGAACACGATTCCTTCTATCGGTGCTCTAAGCTACTTTGAGCTTCTAAATGGCACAAAATCCCTCAGAATTATATTTCTGTCACAGAAACCACTACTGTTGTATGCAATACACATCAGACACCAAATATCATCTGATAAATCGCTTAAAACGAGCATTGTATCCCCAAAATAGGCTATCCTCCACAGTTTTCCCAAGGTTGCCCAAAACTTCACATCTGCTTATCGAGCTCTAGAAGTTCTCAAAATGTTCTAAAACCACTTCCATTGGTTCAAAAATGTCTAAAAAAGTCAAGATATACTTTTCATTCATCAAAAATGGCCTTCGGCTGCTCCGGTTTCGCCTCAATCACCTATCGACACCCCCTGGCACTAGGGTCAATGAAATCTCCTCTGCTGAGTTTTAGACCTCTATAAGTCTTAAAAACTTGCTAAAACCTCTGTCATTAGATTCAAAATGATTTTTTTATTCAATAATGATCACTGTTTCACTGCATATGGTCTCAAGCAGCTCTGGCTAAGCCTTGCACTGTGGCTGGCAAAAGCTGGAACTAATGACCCCTAGAACTTTACTGAAGATTTTCAGCCTTCAAACATTCTCTACAGGCTCTCAAAACCATCTCATCAGATTCAAAACATCTAAAATATCCAATTTAGACTATTTGAACTCTGGAAAAGGACTCTAACTCCCCTGGCTAGGCCTCAAATTGAATTTGTCTCATGGTGGCCCTGATGGCCCCTTCATCTTCCTCGAAGAAACAAAATGCTGAATATCACCTCTGTTCAACTTGCAATCTATGCCAAACTGCTCAAAATATCGAAGAGACCCAAAATTGACTAAAATTGCACCTTTTTTGGTCAAAAATGGAGAAAGTTATCGCAAAAATAAATTTTTGCCCAGTCACTAGAAAACCTCCTCCAAAACTAGAGGAACTCTAGTTAACTCCTTCAAAATAGGAGTTCCCGCAAAAAATGGTGGCGCACTCCAAATCTATCAAAACTCTCAGTGTTGGCATTAAATGTCAGTTGGGTTGCGTTCACATGTGGCCTCCAAGGATTAACCGCCAGATAAGCCGTGGGTTATCCGTCCCAACCTCTGCATTAAATGTAACTGAGTGGTTGGGCACATGGTCCTCTGAACCAAGCGGTTACGGTTTAAAGACCGTGCCCCTGGCTGTCGCCACTAGTCACATGGGTGTCAGGGCTAGCACTAGGGGCTAGCCCCTTTACAAAATCTCTGCTGATCAAAAGTTTTAATCCCGCAGTTCAAGATGGAGGTCATATTGTGACAGGGTTGGCTCCTGAGGGGGCTGGTCCCCAAATTCTCTACCTAGCTTTACAACACCGAACCGACTCAACCTTTAACTGTGCGCCTGAATCGTTAAAACACACTTCTATAATGTGTCGGTCGGGTCGTTCTGACTATGTTGTCGGATCGAGGGTTCAAAACCCCTAACTCCCAAAATTTTGTATGCCTTTTCAGACAATAGCCTGGGCCCACATGGAAGCCTCCGGGAAGGCCACATGGCACCCACTGATAGGCCCACAAGTATAAATTAAAAAATAACTTTGCCCATGTATATATATATATATATATATATATTTAAATGGCTAAGTCAATTTAATTAAAAAGTCTTGTTTTTGAGTTCATTAGACAATTTCAAACCTCAGTAAATTTCACATACAACCTCGGTTTTGAGAAACATTCACGATGCCAGAATCACAGCGACGTGACTTTTCCATTCATTTATATTGCAACCATTTCTGAGCACTTCCATTTTTGAGCAATTTTTTAACTTGGACATGATATCATGATCATAGGAATTTAGAATTTTTACAACATGTTCACTGTGTTTTTTCCAATCAGTATACAGAGTATATTAATTCATTTTCAAACCCGTATTGAAAAAAAGGGTTTATGGAAATAATTTATTTCCTCTTATTATGATTGCAGGTCAAATACTCCTTTGTGGTTTCAAAGGTAAAATTCTTATCTCGATTTGAGTTTTAAAATCGATTATCATCTCTAATATCTGGGACTCGAACGAAGTCATTGTTTCAGTTTCGTGCAGGTGTTTTACGAACCCTACCTGACTTACTTAAATATTTACCATTATTTCACAGTTGAGCCTAATTATGGACTCCTTTTTCCGCAGGTTGGTCCATAATTCTATTTTGGGATTTTCTGATATGCAATCTATGTGTAACCTTCAAGGAACCTTGCAAGTTTATTTCCAAGGAACATTGTCCTAAATTGGTAGAACGTTATTTTCCCACAATACATGTGAACTATGTAAATCTATAGACTCTAATTTTTATGCTATTGTAGCAATGTAATATAGGGGACAAAATCTGGTGTTTTTAAGAAATTTCTTGAGATTTTTAGGTAGTACTTTTAGTTACCGTACTAGTTTCTGAATCCCTTATAAAAATATATATATTTCCCTTATTTACTGTACATATTCAATTCATAATATAAATTGTATATTTATAATTTCAGCATAGGAATTCACCTATCTATCAATTCACATGCACTGGTTTTTCTTTTCTATGATAGTCTCTTAATAGAATTTTCTAAATGCCTCATGAAGATATATCTTTATTTTTTTTCTATCTAGTATTTCTAAGTTAATACTTTATCTTACCCATTTATACTACAACATAGAAATTTGTTTTGTTATTTGCTTTTGTATTAGTTCTCTAATGGAATTTACTAATTTGTAAAGTAATATTAAACATAAATATTAACTCAACAACAATTTCTTGAGAGTCACCTAACTTCAGATCTAAGCCTACGACTAGGTTTAGACATTCTAAGAGTTGGTACTCTTCAGATTTATGTTTGTACAACAATACAGAACATACTATATTTATTATAGTCAAATCTGTCAAATGTACATACCTTCCACAATTATTACTACTTAACCTTAATTCCATAGTATAAGCTCATATTCAGATTTCAACCAGTTCATATAAATCTATACTATCTTACTCAATCAATAAACTCATAACAGAGCTGAAGTATAATTTAAAATCAAATTAACCGGTGCATACCACTTAAGGTAGACTAGGTTCCACCCAACCTTTGAGCTCTTTCTCCACAACTCCCCTCAAGAAAAGATCAATTTCTCCAGCAATAGACAACCCCTTTTCTATCCTGAATATGTTCATTTAAGCTTTCTTTCCCCTCATCCGGTTTCCCTTAATTGCGTCCAGTTAAATTAGGATGTTGCTTTCCTGTGTGCCTAGGCTTTCCTTTTGTTTCTTCCACAAAAGTACTTTAAAGCTAACTTTTCCTCTTTATAGCTTTATTCTACCTCTTCTCAGTAATTTCCTCTTTACTAAGGTAGATTTTTAGATTTTTATCTCCAATCTAATTTCTAATATTTAATTTATTCCCTCCAAGTATTTTTGGAGAACTGGAGAAAGTCTTATCAACCTTATCCATCCTCATGGATTTGGTTTCCAGATCTCTAATCATAATCCAGTCTTTGCAAAATTAATTTACATTTATTTTATTAACTTAAAATACTAAAATAAATCCAATCAATTATTTTCCATTGGGTTCCACTGTACCCTTTTGGACTTGTTCAAATGTCTAATAAAAACATAGAAACTGGGGACATTACAATGCGGGAGGAGGGTGTAACAGAGTGGCATCAGAGCATGGTTCAACCCTTAGACTGGATGGGTGGTGTGTTGGTCATGATTTTCTATTGGTTGCATATGTGTTTTTCATACCTATGGTGTATATGCTTGTTGCATCAGTGTTGTGTTGGCCATGGTGGCAGCTGTGTCGCCCTGGAAGTGATAATGGTGTTTTTTTCAACATGTTGTCATGAGTGTATGACTGATTGGGTGTTGTTCATGCTTATTTATTGTGTGTGTACATTTTATTACTTGGTGCTACATGTTGTATATGAATTGATTGCTTATGTTAGGGCTACACATTGGCCATGCTTGTGTGTTGTCTGTGTATGATTTCTTATGTGATGTTATATGCCGAATATGCATTGGTCCGTCATGCTTGGTTACATGTTGCTTATGCTTTTGTATGGTATGTGCTTCTGATTGTGTTTGTTCAAGTTTACATTGGTATGTTTGAGGTTTTCATGCATTAGTTAATGGTGTATATTTGTCATGGTCATGAACTGATTATTGTACTCCAACTAGAATGATGTTTATGCGTTGATACACTATATGTTACAAGTTTATTTGTTGTCATGATTATGTATATACATGCATTACACTGAACGGTTAATCTTGCAAGATGTATCCTCCCCAAATTACACTAAGATACGTTGGTTTATTATGATTTTCTTTAGTTGACATATTGATCTAGGTGGATATTGGTGGCCACCTGCCTATTCCACTTGGACCCCCACCATTGTTTCTTTTATTTTTTCATCTTAATTGTAGCTCAATTTTCTAATTTTGGCAGTTTTTCGGGTCCTGAACTTATGGAGCCATTTTGAGACCCTAAATGACGTTGTTTTGGGCATGAAAGGTCTAGTGAATATCAGTCATAGACTAAATATTTGTTGTCATCAATTGTAGTATTTGGATATATCTTTCTAACGATGTATCATGTGCATCAAATGGAGATGATATGCCAAAGTTACAACCCTGGAAAATTAATGTACCAATTTACCTCGACGGGGCCCATAGTCTGGCGTTCCATCTCATAGGGTTAGGTTTTTGGATGTTTAGGGTTTTCCATTGTTTATCAATAATAAATAGGCCTTCGAGCCTCATTGTAATAGAGTTCATAGGCATGTTGCCAACACATCTCTTCTCAGAGATAAGCTACGAGTGCCCTAGCTAGTTTATTTCCATTCTGTCTATAAGCATATTTCAGTTATGAGATATTAATGAAATGAAGTCTTATTTATGCTTCATCTCTTTGTTTATATTTGTTTTTGTATTTTATTATGTTCCTGCATAATTCTGGATCACATATTTTACATTGCAGGAAAAAGTCAAAGATGAATAGCAAGATGGTAGACTATAGAGATTCTCCCTATGAGTCATATGAGCATCATGGTGTTGGGCATTCTTCTGACTTGGTAGACACACCAAGAAGTTTAAAGGAAGAAATAAGGAGTTACAAGGTTTATAATGACAAGCTCATACATGCATAGGAAAAGCAAGAAGAGGTTAATGCAACCATCCTTCAAATATTGTGAGAGTTGCAAAAACATGGGACACTTTAGATCATCTATGGATAGGAGGAAAGAACTAATGGGGCATATGGAAGTAAGCATCCTGGTAGACATAGGTCATATAGAGCTGATATAGTGAGAGATGGCAGGTTGTTGGACACTCTGGATAGGAGGAGTGATGAGTGTAGGTACCATTCTAGTTCTAATTCGGATAGACATCATGATCATCATCAATATCATCCTTAGAGGAGGAGTGAAAGGGGATATTTTCTAGATGAGTTTAAGAAGGAAAAACCACCTACATTTGATGGAGAAATGAAGAAACCACAGGATGCAGAGGCATGGTTGCTTGGCATGAAGAATTTTTCAAGTTACATGATTACTCGAAAAATATGAAAGTCGTAATAGCTACATTCGGCCTCATAGATAGAATAGATATTTTGTGGGAAGATGTGAAGAATGTCAGGGAAATCTATGAGGGGGAACTGACTTGGAGTGAGTTCGAAAGACTTTTTAGGAAGAAGTATCTATCAGAGAGATACTACGATGACATGGCAAAGGAACTCTATGTGCCGAAGATGGGTTCCATGACAGAATATGAGTATACTAGCAGGTTCTTGGAGTTACTGAGATATGTGCCTTTCCTCATGGAGGAGAAGGCTAAGATTCAGAGATGTATTAGTGAGCTGCTGATAAGATTCAGAGATAGGGTTTAGTTTTATGAGCTTAGGTCATTGGAAGAGGCCAGCCAGAAACTCAAGCATTTTCATGAATAATCGAAGCACAAATCATAAACTAAGCCAGATTGGAAAGGTAATGATAGGAACAAAGGAAAAAACCCCACTGTAAAAAGATATATGTGATCCAAAATAGAAAACAAAAATAGATATCTAATGTAATAACCCAATATGGAAATACTTTTAAAATGAATAAATCTTTATCGAAAACACCTAGTGAAGGATATCTGCAAAAAGGGTCTGCAAATCCCCTTTTGTGGTATGGGTCCTTTTGATGTCCTTTTCATGGGATGGGTCGATTCTCTTTCTCAAAGTGTGAAAAAACCAAAACAATGCATAGAACTCTAGTGGGAGATTGAATGTTGGAAGTCTATAATGGTGACGATGATAATGATGATGGTAAAAGATGAATGGAAAAACCTCTTATTTATAAAAAAATATTTGGTTGATCTCGAAAATGGGAAATAATAAAATATTATTGACCAAATCAAGATCTAACCATTAGGAATACTTTATTATATTTTTTGGCGAGGGAAAAGATATTAAAAATGGTCAAATATATTTATTTAGTATTAATTGTTTCATGAGGATTAAGAAAGGTGTGAAATTAAAATAATTACTGATCTAATATGAATATTGTAGTCTCCCTAATTACCGATTTCCCTCTATCGGCGTCATAGAATGGTCTGGAGGCCTTTCTGATCTATTAGTGCCTCTCGGTATTTAGAAATGCTCCTTGAAGCAACACCACAGATTTATTGTCCTCTGTCGGTGGTTGAGTTTCTGTATAATTAATTTATATTGATGTTGAGTTCGTAAGAATAATGTGTTGATGTTAAATTCAAAAAAATATGTGTTCTTTGAGAAATGATTTTACTACTTCGACCTTGTGAAATGCTATTCACCATATGAGACAATTTTATGCTAATTCTCTCATAAATAATTATTATAGAATCTAACTTCATTAAAGATAATGATTTATTTTTGTATTAATGGATTTGAAGGTCTTCTCCAAATGTAAGGAGTGTAATACGTAGAAGGTCACACACTCAAATCTTGTGATGCATAAAAGTTACTTTATTGGTCTTCTCCTTTCGCTTAATATAAATTTTTGTATTCCCATTAGAAGGTATTTTTTACTAATCCATTCATTACTTCCATTGTTAACATAACGATATCTTAATTATAATATTATTAAAAATAAATCCAACTCATTTGAGATAAATACAATTCATCAATTCCCATTGTCACATTATAGTTATTTACGATGATTCACATTAATTCTAATAATTACTATTGGTTAAATATCCATATTCAATACTTGAGAATAATGAAACAATTTTCACCTTGGGTCATGTGAGTGGAACTGATGTTGGGTGGTCGTATTTACAACAATATTATTTGACGCCCATTAATTTAGCATATATGACAATTATTGATTCTTTGATCATTCAATTGGATGTTGATGGATTTCTATAGCTCAAACATCATATTAACACCTCTAAATCTAATTTGGTAGTGCCTTATAATTAAATTGGTATTGGTGTTTATCATATATATATATATCATGTTAATGGATTTCTATAGCTCAAACATCATAATAACACCTCTAAATCTATTTTGGTAGTGCTTTAGAATTAAATTGGAATTGGTGTTTATATATATATATATATATATATATATGGATGGGAATGTGAAGGTGCCAATTAGTATTTGATGCATCATTTTCTCATATACCACTATTGAGTTAGTCTAAATCTTGATTGACTATGACTAAGTGAAGTTCCATGAGCACCAAAAGAAAAAGGAATATATTTTAAGTTTACTTACATCATGCAATGGTATTTTTAATATTAAAAAATTATTACTATAAGAAACACATTGCAAGAAACTCAAGAATAATGAAAACAAGAGTAAAAACAAAAAAATGGGTACTTATGAAGTTATGTAGGTGTAATAGCTTTTCCCACAATGGTTAAACATCCAAACTCTCTCTCATGGGGTCAATCTATAACATCCAATCCTTGAATGACAAGATTGAAACATTGCAAGACCACTTCCCCTTCAAAATTGTCTCCTTCTCCTTTGCACATTAGAAACTCTTCATATTCCATCCTCTAGCTAATATATGAAGTATTGGAAGAGAACCCAACTACTATCTCCAGACATTTTTATGCCAAATGATTATGGACTTTCTTAGAAATCAATTTGTGATGGAATTCACTAACCAAGGTCATGGCCTAGTAAATTTACACTTACTCCATCAGAACATCCTAGCCAATTAATAGCCTCAACTTCGCACAACTAGGGATTTTTTTCTCCCTTTTCACTAAGATCTCCACTCTTGTAGTTAGCTTGGAACATCCTTCCCCATTATCAACATCGACAACTACTTGTTGGGAAAAATACTGAGAGGGGGGGGGGGGGGGGGGGGGGGGGGGGTAGATGAGTATTTATAACTCACTTTAAACTTTTACTTTTCCTTTCTCTGATTTCTATGCGTGACTTTAATGAACCCAACTAGCGTATACACGTGGATATATTTAAGAAAACTTGTGTATATCCAGAGATATTATTTACTTAGATCAGTGCATCATTCATTCATCAGATGTTTAGTAAGCAGTAAGTATGGGCAGTAAGAGCAGAATAAATCATCACACATAAGAAACACACATGAACACCCGGATTTAAGGTGGAAACCCAAGTTGGGAGAAAACCACCGCTACTGTCATCTTTGTCTTCAATATTTATTATAAAGAAAACTACTTACAATCTTGTACTGATGCAGACTCATACCACGACGTAGGAACCCACCTGCAGAAGGCTGTAACCTTCTCTCGTTCTCCAACTACTACTAGAAGAGAGCTACAACCCTCTAATCTCGTTTACTAGTCACTATTGTAAGGGAGCTTCAACCCCCTAATCAGAACACCAAATTCTACTGGAAGGAAGCTTCTACTTCCATACTGAAGGCTTCAACCCTCAGAGCCTCTGCAGACCACGTTTCATCAATTTTCATACTGGATCCCACAGCTTCAAATCAACTCATCATAAAGATCATCAATAAAAAATTTAATCCAAAATTCAATCAGAACAGTGAGAACACTGTAACCAGAACACAGAAATAACCCTGACTTCAGACTAAGTATGCAGAATCAAACTCGACCTAAACATTCATCAAATTAAAATGCATACGCTAATTCGCTTCACTGAACCCGCGTGTATACGTGCTTTTCTTCACACCAACCTGTGTATAGATCTGTTAACTTTTTGTACAGAATTTAATCAGTCTCAGATCCAGATCTAAGGCTTTCAGTCAGATATCTTATCATTATTGCAGAACCCTTGATCAATCAGACATCATTAAACACATTTGCTCACTCATTGATCAGATTTGTAGATAATCAACTTAGCAGCATATACAGCATTTAAGAAACCCAGATCTACATGAAGACTTCATCGACAGACAACAATAATACAGTAAGACAGATCAAAAATTTCCTTCTGCATACTCAGCAAAACTCTAGATTCCATACGCGTTTTTGCTGAAACTAACCTGCGTATATACGTGCTTTCATAGAGATAAACCTACCTATAGATATGCAAACATTATAGAACTGTGCAACTCTTCAGAATAGATAATCAGTTTAGATCTTACCCTTCACTTCAAAAGACATTCACCAGATCACAGATCTAAACATTTCATAGACAGATCTAGAAAATAAATTGTCATTTTAGGTCTGGAGATCCTCCTCCATCCTTGTATTCGTAGGTGCATTATTATTTCAGATCTATCAGTAAACTATAACCCATTCCATGCAGATATACTTCAAAGTGAACTATTCATTAATACCTAGACACATGCACTGCCTTGCACTATGGTCTTCTTGATCCAGGTGGATATTGGTGGTCACCCGCCTATTCCACTTGGGGCCCCACCATTGTCTCTTTCAGTTTTTCAGTTTCGGCATAACTTACTATTTTTAGTAGTTTTTTGGGTCCTGAACTTCCGGAGCTGTTTTGAGGCCCTAAACGACGTTTTTTTGGGAAAACGGAGAGCAACATGGGTCCATGGACCGATGTTTCTCATTCAAAATTTGTATTCCTCGGATATATATTTCTAACGAGGTATGGTACGCGTCAAACAGAGATCGTATGCCAAAGTTACGCCCCTGGGAAGTTGAAACACCAATTTACCCAAACGGGGCCCATAGTTTTCGCACTTCATCTCCTAGGGTTAGGGTTTTGGATTTTTAGAATTTCCCATTGTTTCTAAATAATAAATAGGCCCTCGAGCCTCATTGTAACTCAGTTCAAAGGCATGTAGCTACCACATCTCTTCTCATAGATAGCTACCAGCGCCCTAGCTAGTTTTATTTCCATTCTGTCTGTAAGAAAATTTTAGTTCTTTGATATTAATGAAATGAAGTATTATTTCAGCTGCATCTTTGTATTTATGGTTATATGTTTATTCTATTGCGTTCCTGCATAAATCCGGATTAGTGGTATCAGAGCGGTTTGCTTCTTCTTGATCTTTCTTTGCATGTCCCCAACGAGGTCAGGGTATAAGGAGTTAGGGCTCAATCTGGTGGAACCTTTGCAAGATGAACCTCGCAAACCTCGACAAACGCCCATGGGGGACAAAAAGAAAGATGAGGGAGCAGGAGATCCTATAAAAATGTTGATCAAGGAGGCCCTCAAAAAACAAATGAACGCGATGATGGATAACTTTGCCCAGATCCTTCAACGGCTGCCCACCGACGGCGCATCTGCATCTAGCAGCCACTCTGGAGGTGGGACTCCTTTTAAGGTACAAGTAAATGTTGACATTCCCATATTTGAGGGTCAAATAGATGCAGATGCCGTAGATAGATGGTTGAATCTATTAGAAGGATATTTCTCGGTTCATGACTTTTCCGACAGGGAGAAGATTATTTTTTCACTCCTCAAAGCTGCCCCCCATGTCAAGGACTGGTGGGAAACCCACTGTGAGAAAAAGGACGAGATGCCATCAATGGAATACCCACCTGGAATTCTTTTCGAGATGCCATCAATGAACAATACTATCCCGTGGGGAGCTATGAGGACAAGTACATACAATGGACCACGCTGTGACAACAAAGGGATCAAGATGTGCATGATTTGACGAATCTGTTCCATACCCTGTGCACCAATTTGGGTATCAAAGATTCAGAGAAACATCTGGTGCTAAAGTATCGCATTTGTCTGCATAGATACATTCAGGAGGAAATGGAGTTCCTCGACATCTCCTCACTTGGTATGGCATACCGGTATGCTACCAAGATTGAGCAGAAATTCAAGCAGAAGAAGCGAGACTTTGGATCTGTGAATCAAAAGCAAGGGAAGGGTGCTCCCAAACCGCAGAAAAAAGGACAGAACCAAGGCATGGCGACTCAAGACAACCTGTCAAAGCCACAAGCAAAGAACAACAACGCAAAGCCAAAGAAGGACACAGGAAAGTGGTGTGAGTTCCATAAGAGATCCACTCACAACACAAGTGAGTGTCGGGCCAAGCAGTCATTGGTGGCTGAGATGAGGGCTTCTCAGTCAAATGCATGCTCCAACTCTGAATTAGAACCTGACAAGGGGAATGACAAATGGAAACAGTTTATTGATGCGGAGTCCAACGCCACTGTTGCCACTACGAAAATCCAGAAGGAGGAACCGGAAGATCCAGAGGAGGAGGAACTTCTCCTCCACTCCCAGATGTGGGTAAAGGGCTCCCCAGTACAGTTCATTGTCGATAATGGGAGCCAAAAGAACCTCATTTCAGCAAACGTTGTGAAGCGGTTGGGCTTGTCAACCACAGCTCACCCACATCCATACACCATCAGGTGGCTTCAGCAAGGACGGGATCTCCGCGTTAGCCAGCAGTGCCACCTTCCCTATAGCATCAAGCCCTTCACGGATGAGGTATTATGTGATGTTTCTCCTATTGATGTTTCTGATGTATTATTAGGACAACCATACTTGTGGAAGCGTCATGCTGTGTATGAGTCTCGACCTCGTGCTGTTATTATTACTTTGGGAAATAAGTTGTACAGGATACCAGAGGTACCACCTCCTACGACTATCTCTTTGGTTACTGCAAAACAATGCAGTAAGCTCATTTCCCAAACCAGGAAATTCGTTTTCCTGATGATCCGCCCCCAGGGCAAGAAGAAGACTATGGCCACGACCTCCAGACAGGGCCCCTCTGCACGACAACAACAAATGGATAAGGTCGTGGAGGAGTACGGGGACATCTTCACCTCACCCACAGGGGTTCCTCTGCACTGCCAGGTCAAGCACCCGATTGATCTGACCCCAGGTGCGTCGCTACCCAATGGACCGATCTATCGACGCTCTGTTCTGGAAAATGATGAAATCAAGAGGCAGATTCAGGAGCTATTGCAGAAAGGTCACATCAGACCAAGTTCATCGCCCTGTGGGAGCCCGATCGTGTTGGTACAGAAGAAGGATGGGACGTGGAGACTCTGTATTGACTATCGGGCACTGAACAAGATCATTGTCCGGAATAGGTACCCAATCCCATGGATTGATGACCTTCTGGACCAACTCCAAGGTGAAAAATATTTCAGTAAGATCGACCTGAAGTCTGGGTATCACCAGGTACCAATTGAACCCTCTGATGTGTGGAAGACTGCCTTCAAAGCTAAGGAAGGCCTTTTTGAATGGCTGGTCATGCCTTCCGGGTTGACGAATGCTCCCGCAACCTTCATGAGGATGATGGACGACATCTTGCGGCCATTCACCAACTCATTCGTAGTGGTGTACTTGGATGACATTCTGATCTTCAGCAAGAGTTGGGAAGAGCACCTTCATCACATCCGACAAGTCCTCCAAACACTGCGGCAACACAAGTTGTGTGCCAATTTGGAGAAGTGCACGTTTGGCATGACCCAGGTTCAATATCTGGGATACATTATTGATGAAATGGGGGTGCATGTGGATCCAGCCAAGATCCAAGTCATTCGGGATTGGCCAGCCCCGACTACTATAACAGAGCTTCGCAGCTTTCTGGGTCTTGCTAATTTCTACCGTAGATTCGTGTTGGGATTCTCTCATATCACTTGGCCCTTAAGTCAAGTCACCAAAGGAGGAGCGAGAGCAAAATTCTTTTGGTCGGAACCTCAACAGAAGGCATTCAAAGAATTGAAAAATCGCCTCTGTTCTGCCCCATTGCTCACCTTACCAGACTTGCAGCAGCCATTTGAGATCGAGACAGATTCCTCTGACTATGCTATTAGGGAAGTTCTTACTCAACAGGGACATCCAGTGGCATATCACAGTGAGACATTGTCTGAGACAGTTCGCAAGTATCCCACCTATGACAAAGAAATGTATTCCATTGTGCAAGCCTGTCGACAATGGAAGCATTACATTTTGGGGAAGGAAACAATTATCCACACAGACCACCGGCCCCTGCAGTTCATACAGACACAAGGGAAGTTGCAGAATGATCGCCATCAGAAGTGGTCCACATATCTGCAACAGTTTCATTTGAACATCAAGTACAAGAAGGGTAGCACCAATCATGTTGCAGACTGCCTCAGCCGACCATCGATCGTGGCGCTCACCACTGTGCTCAACTCTTGTGGGCACGAGACTTCTGATTGGCCGCTTCTCTATGAGAGTGACCCAGAATTCGGCCAAACTTACAAGGCACTCTTGGGGGGTACGCAAGTTCCAAATTTTCACTTCCAAGATGCACTTTTATGTCACATGGGACACCTTTGTGTTCCTTCAAGCGAGCGTGCCAAGATGATATGGGAAGCACACTACAGTCGAGTCGCTGGGCATTTCGGGGTCGAGAAAACAGTAGCAATCCTGCAGAAGTATTTCTATTGGCCGAACCTTCGAAAGGATGTTGAGAAGCACATCAGATCCTGCACTGCTTGTGCCATTGCCAAATCGACCATCAAGAAGCAAGGCCTATATACTCCTCTACCTACCCCTAGTCGACCTTGGGAATCCATCTCCATGGATTACATGTCGGGCCTGCCTTCTACTAAGCAGGGAAATGACTGTGTTTTCGTGGTCGTCGACAAATTCTCGAAGATGGCCATTATGGCGGCCTGCAAGAAGAATATCACAGCAGAAGCCACTGCTAAACTCTTCTTTGGACGAGTGTGGGTGAAATTTGGGATCACACAGTCTATAATATCAGATCAGAGATAACGGGTTCCTCTCGGCACTTTTTGTCGACCTACAAATCATGTTGAGACTGAAACACGAGTCACAACCTTCCGATCCCCAAACAAATGGCGGGCAGAGGTCGTCAACGATTGGTATTGTACATTACGCGCATGTGTTGGTTAGGTTTTCCACACACATGGGATGAGAGCCTCCCCTGCTGTATAGTTATAATCGGGCTCTCCACAGTTCAATCGACCATAGCCGCTTTCGGGTGGGCTTGGGATTAAACCTCATGTGCTCCATTAGTAGCCATGCCATTGCGTGACTACTCATGTCGATTCGGCTCATGTCGAGTCTAAAGTTGACAAAGAAAATAGCTTCATCGAGCGAATTCATCACATCCGCCAACAAGTTCATGACATATTGGACAGAGCCAATTTTAAGTACAAGCAACGCCATGATCAACACCAGGTGCCACACAACTTCCAGGTGGGCGACAAAGTATGGCTACATTTTCAGAAGGAGCGCCTCACTGGACCCCACCACAAGCTTCGCCCGCTCCGATACAGGCTTTACACCATCACCAAGGCTATAGGGAACAATGCCTTTGAGCTCGGTATTCCACCATTCCTTGGTCTGCACCCAGTATTCAATGTGGACTGCCTTCGTCCTTACTTCCCACCTCTACTGGACACTTCTGACATTGCATAACAACTCACACAAACAGAGTTAAACCCAGACTGCATGGAATAGGCCACCGCAGATTGTATCATGGACATTCAAATCAAGAACACTCACCAACAGAATATCCAACTGTATCGAGTTGTCAAAGTTGGCCAACTCCTGCACCAAGGAAAGTGGTTCACCAGGGACCAAGTTCAGCAGAAATTTCCTCATCTCATGGAGGAACTTAACGCAATGGGGACCATTGCTTCCTATGGAGGAGGAATAATCCAGGTGGATATTCCACCCGCCATTCCACTTAGGGCCCCACCATTGTCTCTTTCAGCTTTTTCGCCTTCGAGACAACTTACTATTTTTAGCAGTTTTTTGGGTCCTAAACTTCCGGAGCCGTTTTGAGGCCCTAAACAATGTTTTTTGGGAAAACTGAGAGCAACATGGGTCCATGGATAGATGTTTCTCATTCAAAATTTGTATTCCTTGGATAGATCTTTCTAACAAGGTATGGTACGTGTCAAACGGAGATCGTATGCCAAAGTTATGCCCCTGGGAAGTTGAAACACCAATTTACCCAAACGAGGCCCATAGTTTTGGCGCTTCATTTCCTAGGGTTAGGGTTTTGGCTGTTTAGGATTTCCCATTGTTTCTAAATAATAAATAGGCCCTCGAGCCTCATTGTAACTCAGTTCAGAGGCCTGTAGCCGCCACATCTCTTTTCAGAGATAGCTACCAGTGCCCTAGCTAGTTTTATTTCCATTTTGTCTATAAGCAAATTTCAGTTCTTTGATATTAATGAAATGAAGTATTATTTCCGCTGCATCTTTGTATTTATGGTTATATGTTTATTTTGTTTCATTCATGCATAAATCCAGATCACTTCTTCTCCTTATATAGTCTTAGTCTTTATCAATACCATGAGCCAAAACCACACAACTTACGATGGTATTCTTCGATGGAATCAAATAAAAAATACATCGCTCAATACTGTGGGCTTAATACCATGGTAATGTCCCTCGGTATCATAATTTTAGAGTGCAAAAGGAATAAACGACTTTGCTTCTTCGTTCCCGCGTGTATATGCGACTGCGCTTCATAAAAACTGCGTATATACTAATTTTGGATGTATATGTGGGTTGCCTTCATAAAAGTAGTGTATACATTGCCTCCATATGAATGTTGCCTTAATCAAACCTGCGTATACATTGAGAAATATTTCTTGTTTCATTTCTCTGGCACTTACTTGAATTCCTTTCTTTGTCACATCTGAACTAACCTGTAGAAACATCATTTTTACATCTTTGACACATAGGTTGCTTATCAAAAGGAAACTCATCAAGTAGGTTACCATCAAGGACAACTTCATCAACTAGGTTTCTATCAAGGACAACATATTGCATCATATTGCCAACAATCTCTCTGACACTTACTGGAATTCCTTTCTCTGTCACATTTGAACTAACATGTAAAGACATCATTTTTACATATTTAACACATAGGTTGCTTATCAAAAGGAAACTCATCAAGTAGGTTTTCATCAAAGACAACTTCATCAAGTAGGTTGCCATCAAGGACAACATATTCCATCATATTTCTAACAATTTCCCCCTTTGGACTTGATGGCAACCATGATGGTGTTTGATCACAACAACAGATAAATACATTAATCATAACCATTATTCAAACACCAAAATACTCTCTCCCTTTGACATCAAGGGAAAAGGGCGGATCAATACCGAAACAAGGTTTCTCTTTACTTGTATAAAGAAAAGCTCTGCACATATGATGTGCATTTTATTGACCATGCTCCCCCTGAGTTCATGCTAAATCTTCAGACATATTTTTCAATGAAGTACATGACTTTATAACTCAACTAAGTATGAACTTTCCCATCACCAAGGACTCATATTTACATAAATGATCCAACCGAGTGGAATTTCATATTTGACTCAACTACCCAACCAAGTGGGTTTACAAATTTGAACAAGTCCTTACATGACTGAATGTAACAAATTTACATCATAGGTCTCATCATGACCCTTTTCATCAAATTACAGATATGAATTTTTATAACCAAAAACAAAGAATCTCAAACAGGAGATCATAACACAGCTACCAACCATAATGTAGCCTCTTCAGCAAGGAAAATTATCCCCTTAAACTTGTGCATCCTGAACACCTTAACCAATTCATCAAAACATCTTCATCAAGAAGATAATCAAATAAGAAAATGCATCTTGAAAACAATAACCGCAGTTGTACCCATCAACGCCAAACCATGTACGTCTAAAAAACATGTGTAGAGTTCAATATCATAAACCTGTGGTTGGGTCTATGCTTTCAACATCATAGTATCTTTCTGTAGAAATTAGCTATCAACTCAATCTCTTGTCTTCATCAAGGTGAACTTTCCATTTCCCCTTTTTAAAAATATATGTGGTAATCATCGTAAAATAGGATAGAGTAGAGAGGCATCATATAGAATGATAAAGCACCATAGATTTGTATCAACAATATATCAGAGAAGAAAGAAAAAAAAATATAGTTGTGTCTTCAACAGATGTAGTATAAGCGCATCAATAACCAAGCCTTCAGGACCTTTGCAGCAACATCATATTCTTGCCAAGGAGAATTATCATACAAGAATAACTTCATCAATAGTCAATATGTATCAAGAAATCATCCATGTGATCTATTATCACCAAGGTCTTCATGATTTAAATCAAGTACAATAAGCCTCATTCATGACAAAAGTCATTAGCAACAAACTATGCATGTTCTGTCCTTATATCTGAATCATTAGACTTGCATCAAATCCACGTGTGAAAATAAAGATACTCTTCTGCAAAAAGCTATCAGGGCTCATCCATTATCTCATCATAAGAAATCCATGTATCATGACAACATCATTTGAACATGAGCATCATAATAATTAAGGAATAAGAAAACACAATGCCAACAATGCAACATTAGTAGTTAGGCTAATGCTCCCCCTGAACCTGTGTTGCTTGTTCATAGTCAAGACTGACCATATCATATCAACAAACTATAAACATCTGAGTCTGACTCACTGTTTTTATTATCAGATAAAAACATACGCAATTGTATACATGGCTTTAGTTTATGAAAACCTCATATATAAAGTGAAATATAGAAAATTTCACAACTCCATCTCCCCTTGGACTTATACATTCTATACTTGTGATCTTTTGTTGTCACATAAGATGCACTGTCAGAAATATAAATAACCAGAATTACCAAACCATCCTTTACACATTACAGTTGAAGATAGCATTATATCTTCAAGAATGATGGACTGCAATGGGCATTGACTTCTTTCAGTCTGAGTCTGAATCCTCCTCACATCTACAAGAGGTTAGATCTTTAAACACATATAATTTATCAGTGTTTTTGTATCCCCTTGCTATGCCTTCTCCAGTTTCTTCGTCCATAACCTTGTATTTGGTAGAAGTGAACACAATTATATTTCCTTTATCTGCCATTTGACCTACACTTAATAAGTTTTATTTTAGGCCTTGGACTAATAAGGTATCAACTGCCTTTCTATTTTTGTTAATTATGGCTCTACCTTTTCCCAAAATATTTGCTGGAGCATCATTTGAAATAATAACCTTACCATCTTGATTTTTCTTAAGAGACTCCATCTTACTCTTATCACCAGTCATGTGATGAGAACATCCACTGTCGATGTACCATTCATCCTTGTCTTTAATTGCAGAGAGAGCAAGACCACATCTTATCTTTTCTTCTTTATTCTTGTCAACATTAAAGTTGATGAATGCAACTTTCTTTGGTCTTATGATATCATTTGTTTGACTTTCATGATGTCTTTGATGATTCATTGATATGTTCCTGCATTCCTTTTTTACATGCCCAAACTTGTTACAAGTATAGCATCTTATGTGACCAGAAAAGGGAGAAAATGTATCATAATAACTTTGCCTCATGTTTCTTCTATTGCATTTGATAGCTTTATGTCCAAATTGGTTGCATGAAAAACAATAACCCTTAAAGAAACCTAAGTACCTGGGAGTTGTCGACCTGCCTGTGTAGAGTCTATTTGTCTGCGACTGAAACAATATGCTTCTAAAATTGGCTGCAACATGCCCATAATTATGACATATAAAGAATTCAAAATTATTGATCAAAGGATAAAATTGATTGTTACTTTTATAGTTAGGAGTGAATGATTTCCTTTGAGAATTCATGATTTTCGGTTGAACTTTTGTCTCTTTCAACACTTCGGGTTTTGCATTGATATCCTTTGAATCTTTAGCACTTTCCTGTGAACTAGATTCTCCTTTAACAGTTTCATGAAAACCAAGACCAAATTTAATAGAAGGAGATCTTTGACTACTAAGAATATTATCCAGAATCTTAGTACTATCTTGAAACATAAAGTGTTTATCCTTTTCCTCTAATTTACCTTTTAAAATGTTTACCTCAACTTCCAATCTTTGGCATTGTTTCTTCATACTTTCTTCGACCCTTCTTCCTTCTTCTACTTGTTCATTCAATTTTAGAATCTCTTCTTTCAACCCATTTTCTTGTTCTTTAAATGTTTGTAGGAGTTCTTCATTCTTCTTATTTGATTTTTCCAGATCTACTTTGAGAAAGATTATTTCGGCTTCAAGTCCCTCACTGTGATTAGATACTTCATTTTGCAGCTTTTGACACTGATCTATCTATTCTTTGTTTAGTTGCTCAATTGAATTTCTTTCTTGTAACTGATCATTCAATCTAGAAATCATATATTTGAAGATACATTCCCTTTCATTAAATAGAATATTTTGATATTCAACTTCATTCTTGAGATTAGCAATTTCTACTTCTAGATCCATAACATTAATTTTACTTTCATATTCACTATCTTCAACATTGCATGCACAAGGAAGTGAATCACAAGAACAACAATCAATACCTGTTTCATCTTCTTCATTTTCTGTTGCATATGTTTTCTGAGATATCTTCTTCCTTTGAGTAGCCTTTTTCTTTTGCTTCCTTCCCATTGAGACAAATCTCCTTCAAGAGATTAAGCTTCTATAGAAGGACCTAATCTAATACCAATTGTTTGTAAAAATACTGAGGGGCGGGGTGAATCAGTATTTATAACTCACTGTAAACTTTTATTTTTCCTTTCTTTGATTTCTATACATGACTTTAATAAACCCAACTAGAGTATACATGTGGATATATTTAAGAAAACTTGCGTATGTCCAGAGATATTATTATGCAGATAATTATTTACTTAGATCAGTGCATCATTCATTCATCAGATGTTTAGTAAGCAGTAAGTATGTGCAGTAAGAGCAGAATAAATCATCACACATAAACAACACACATGAATACCCGGATTTAAGGTGGAAACCCAAGTCGGGAGAAAACCACCGCTACTATCATCTTTGTCTTTGATATTTATTATAAAGAAAATTGCTTACAATCTTGCACTGGTGCAGACTCATACCAGCACGTAGGCACCCACATGCATAAGGCTGCAACCTTCTCTCGTTCTCCAACTACTACTGGAAGGGAGCTACAACCCCTTAATCTCATTTACCCGTCACTACTGGAAGGGAGCTTCAACCCCCTGATCAGAACACTAACTTCTACTGGAAGGAAGCTTCTACTTTCATACTGAAGGCTTCAACCCTCAGAACCACTGCAGACCACGTTTAACCAATTTCATACTGGATCCCACAGCTTCAACTCAACTCATCATAAAGATATTCAATAATAAAATTAACCCAAACTTTAATCAGAACAGTGAGAACACTGTAACCAGAACATAGAAATAACCCAGACTTCAGAATAAGTATGCAAAATCAAACTCAACCCTGAACATTCATCAACTTAAAATGCATACGCTACTTCACTTCACTGAACCTGCGTGTATACGCGCTTTTATTCACACCAACCTACGTATAGATATGTGAATACTATTTTTACAGAATTTAATCAGTCTCAGATCCAGATTTGAGGCTTTCAGTCAGATATCTTATTAGTATTGCAGAACCCTTGATCAGTCAGACATCATTAAACACATTTCCTCACCCATTAATCAGATTTGTACATAATCAACTTAGCAGCATATACATCATTCAAGCAACCCAGATCTACATGAATACTTCATCGACATACAACATTAATACAGTAAAAAAAATCAGAAATTTCCTTCCGCATACTTCAGCAAAACCATAGATTCGATACGTGCTTTTGCTGAAACAAACCTGCGTATATACGTGCTTTCACAGAGACAAACCTACGTATAGATCTACAAACATTACAGAACTGCACAACTCTTCAGAATAGATAATCAGCTCAGATCTTACCCTTCACTTCAACAGACATTTGCCAGATCACAGATCTAAACATTTCATAGACAAATCTAGAAAATACATTGTCATTTTAGGTCTAGAGATCCTCATCCATCATTGTATGCATAGGTGCATTATTATTTCAGATATATCAATAAACTGTAACCCATTCCATGCATATATACTTCAGAGTCAAGTATTCATTAATACCCAGACACATTCACTACCTTGCACTATGATCTTCTTCTCCTTATATTGTCTTAGTCTTTATCAATACCATGAGCCAAAACCACACAACTTCCGATGGTATTCTTGGACGAAATCAAATAAACAAAACAACACTCAATACTGTGGGTTTAATACCATGGTAATGCTGCTTGGTATCATAATTTTAGAGCGCAAAAGGAATACGCAACTTTGCTTCTTCATTCCTGCGTGTATACATGACTGCGCTTCATAAAAACTGCATATATACTAATTTTGGATATATAGGCGGGTTGCCTTCATCAAACTTGGGTATACATTAAGAAATATTTCTTGTTTCATTTCTCTAGCACTTACTGGAATTCATTTCTCTGTCACATCTAAACTAACCTGTAAAAACATTATTTTTACATCGTTAACACATAGGTTGCTTATCAAAAGGAAACTCATCAAGTAGGTTTCCATCAAGGACAACTTTATCAAGTAGGTTGCTATCAAGGAAAATATATTGCATCATATTTCCAACAATCTCTCTGGCACTTACTGGAATTCCTTTCTCAGTCACATCTGAACTGACCTATAGAAACATCGACATCAATGACAACATATTGCATCATATTGCCAACAATCTCCCCCTTTGGACTTGATGGCAACCATGATGGTGTTTGATCACCACAACAGATAAATACATTAATCATAACCATTATTCAAACACCAAAATACTCTCCCCCTTTGACATCAAGGGAAAAGGGCAGATCAATACCAAAAAAAGGTTTCTCTTTCCTTGCTAAAGAAGAGCTCTGTAGATCTGATGTGCACTGTATTGACCATGCTCCCCCTGAGTTCATGCTGAATCTTTAGACATATTTTTCAATGAAGTACATGACTCTATAACTCAACCGAGTATGACCTTTCCTATCACCAAGGACTCATACTTATAGCAATGATCCAACCAAGTGGACTCTCATATTTGACTCAACTACCCAACCAAGTGGGTTTACAAATTTGAACAAGTCCTTACATGATTGAATGTAACAAATTTACATCATAGGTCTCATCATGAACCTTTTCATCAAATTACAGATATGAATTTTTATAACCAAAACCAAAGAATCTCAAACAGGAGATCACAACACAACTACCAATCATAATGCAGCCTCTTCAGCAAGGAAAATTATCCCCCTAAACTTGTGCATCTTGAACAGCTTAACCAATTCATCAAAATATCTTCATCAAGTAGATAATCAAATAAGAAAATGCAGCTTGAAAACCATAACTGCAGTTTTACCCATCAGCGCCAAACCATGTACGTTAAAAAAACATGTGTAAAGTTCAATATCATCAACCTGTGATTGGGTCTATGATTTCAACATCATAGTATCTTTTTGTAGAAATTAGCCATGAACTCAATCTCTTTTCTTCATCAAGGTGAACTTTCCATTTCCCCTTTGTAGAAATATATGTGGAAATCATCTTAAAATAGGATAGAGTAGAGAGGCATTATATAGAATGAGAAATCACCATGGACTTGTATAAAAAATATATGAGAGAAGAAAGATAAAACAATGTAGTTTTGTCTTCAACAGATGTAGTATAAGCACATCAATAACCAAGCCTTCAGGACCTTTGCAGCAACATCATATTCTTGCCAAGGATAATTATCATACCATAATAACTTCATCAATAGTCAATATGTATCAAGCAATCATCCATATGATATGTTATCACCAAGGTCTTCATGATTTAAATCAAGTACAATAGGCCTCATTCATGACAAAAGTCATCAGCAACAAACTCTGCATGTTCTGTCCTTATATCTGAATCATTAGACTTGCATCAAATCCATGTGTGAAAATAAAGATACTCTTCTGCAAAAAGTGATCAGGGCTCATCCATAATCTCATCATAAGAAATCCATGTATCATGACAACATCATTTGAACATGAGCATCACAAGAATTAAGGAATAAGAAAACACAATGCCAACAATGCAACATTAGTAGTTAGGCTAATGCTGCCCCTAAACCTGTGTTGCATGTTCATAGTCAAGACTGACCATATCATATCAACAGTCTATAACCATCTGAGTCTGACTCACTGTTTTTCTTATCAGAGAAAAACATACGCAACTGTCTCCAACAGAACTCGTGTGTATACGCGGCTTTAGTTTATGAAACCCACGTATAGAAAGTGAAATATATAAAATTTCACAACTCCATCTCCCCTTGGACTTATACATTCTGTACCTGTCTTCTATTGTCACATCAAATGCACTGTCAAAAATCTAAAAAACTAGAATTTCCAAACCATCCTTTACACATTGCAGTTGAAGATAACATTATTCTTTCAAGAATGATGGACTGCAATGGGCATTGGCTTCTTTCAATCTGAGTCTGAATCCTCCTCACATCTACGAGAGGTCAGATCTTTAAACACATATAATTTATCCATGTTTTTGTATCCCCTTGCTATGACTTCTCCAGTTTCTTCGTCCATAACCTTGAATTTGGTAGAAGTGAACACAATTATATTTCCTTTATCTACCATCTGACCTACAATTAATAAGTTTTGTTTTAGGCCTTCAACTAATAAGGTATCAATTGCCCTTCTATTTTTGTTAATTATGGCTCTACCTTTTCCCAAAATATTTGCTGGAGCATCATTTGAAAGAATAACCTTACCATCTTGATTTTTCTTAAGGGACTCCATCTTACTCTTATCACCATTCATGTGATGAGAACATCCACTGTTGATGTATCATTCATCCTTGTCTTTAATTGCAAAGAGAGCAAGACCGCATAATATCTTTTCTTCTTTATTCTTGTCAAAATTAAATTTGGTGAATCCAAATTTCTTTGATCTTATGATATCATTTGTTTAACTTTCATGATGTCTTTGATGATTCATTGATATGTTCCCGCATTCCTTTTCTACATGCCCAAACTTGTTACAAGCATAACATCTTATGTGACCATAAAAGGGAGAAAATGTATCATAATAACTTTGCCTCATGTTTCTTCTATTGCATTTGATAGCTTTACGTCCAAATTGGTTGCATGAAAAACAATAACCCTTAAAGAAACCTGAGTACCTGGAAGTTGTTGACCTTCCTGTGTAGAGTCTATTTGTCTATGACTGAAACAATATGCTTCTGAAATTGGCTGCAACATACCCATAATTATGACATATAAATAATTTAACATTATTGATCAAAGGATAAAATTGATTGTTACTTATATAGTTAGGAGTGAATTATTTCCTTTGAGAATTCATGATTGTCGGTTGACCTTTTATCTCTTTCAACACTTTAGGTTTTGAATTGATATCCTTTGAATCTTTAGCACTTTCTTGTGAACTAGATTCTCCTTTAACAATTTCATGAAAACCAAGGCCATATTTAATAGAAGGAGACCTTTGACTACTAAGAATATTATCCAGAATCTTAGTACTATCTTGAAACCTAAAGTGTTTATCCTTTTCCTCTAATTTACCTTTTAAAATGTTTACCTCAACTTCCAATCTTTGGAATTGCTTCTTCATACTTTCTTCAACCCTTCTTCCTTCTTCTACTTGTTCGTTCAATTTTAGAATCTCTTCTTTTTACCCATTTTCTTGTTCTTCAAATGTTTGTAGGAGTTCTTCATTCTTCTTATTTGATTTTTCCAAATCTTCTTTGAGAGAGACTATTTCTGCTTCAAGTCCTTCACTGTGATTGGATACTTCATTCTGCAACTTTTTTCATTGATCTATATGTTCTTTGTTTAGTTTCTCAATTGAATTTCGTTCTTGTAACTGATCATTCAATCTAGAAATCATATCTTTGAAGATACATTCCCTTTCATTAAATACAATATTTTAATCTTCAACTTCATTCTTGAGATTAGTGATATCTACTTCTAGATCCATAACATTACTTTTACTTTCGTATTCACTATCTTCAACATTGCATGTACAAGGAAGTGAATCACAAGAACAACAATCAATACTTGTTTCAACTTCTTCATTTTCTGTTGCATATGTTTTCTGAGATATCTTTTGAGATATATTCTTCCTTTGAGTAGCCTTTTTCTTTTGCTTCCTTCCCATTGAGACAGATCTCCTTCAAGCGATCAAGCTTCTATAGAGGGATCTTCTCTGATACCAATTGTTGGGAAAAATACTGAGAGGGTGGGAAGGTGGGGGGGGGGGGGTGAATCATTATTTATAATGCACTGTAAACTTTTACTTTTCCTTTTAACTGTTCAAATCTATTTTGACATTTTTCAGTCCACTCAAACTTAACTCCTTTTCTCTGCAGAGATGTAATAGGGTATAATAAGGCTGAAAATCTCTCTACAAATATCCTATATTATCCTACAATTCCCATGAAAGACATTATAGAGGAAACATTAGTAGGTACAGGCCAATCCCTTATTTCTTTTATCTTTTCTGGGTCCACTGCTAATCCTTTCTCTAAAATTATATGGCCCAAATATTAATTTTTATCCTTGAAAAATTCACATTTGCTAAATTCAGCATACAAGTTATGTTCTCTAAGTGTCTCTAAAACAATTCTAAGGTGTTCTTTATGTTCAACTTCATTATTAGAATATATCATAATGTCATCTATAAATACTAGGACCAATTTGTCCAAGTACTTATTTAAGACATTGTTCATTAAACACATAAAAGTAGTAGGTGCATTAGTCAACCCAAAAGGTAGGACCACAAAATCATAGTGTCCATATCTGGTTCTGAATGCAGTTTTACTTGTGTCTTCATCTTTAATTCTCATTTGATGGTAGTTTGTCCTTAGATCAATTTTTGAAAACACTGACGTGGCTCCTTTAACTTGGTCAAATAGATCATCTATCCTGGCTAGAGGATATCTATTCTTAATTTTCAGTTTATTCAGTTGATGATAATCTATGCACATCCTAAATGTACCGTCTTTATTTTTGACAAACAGTACTGGTGCATCCTATGGGGATACACTTGGTCTTATATATCCTCTATCCAACAACTCCTGTAGTTGGAGTTTTAACTCCATCAATTCTGGGGTACTCATTCGGTATGGGGCTCTAGAAACTGATGTTGCTCCTGCTACTAATTCAATTGAGAAATCAATTTCTCTCCTAGGGGGCAGATGAGAAATTTCATCTGGAAACACATCCTTGAACTCTTGGATGACTGGTAAATTCTCTAAAATATCATTTTCAGGTTGATGTCCCAATTCCTCCACTTGCACAACATGCAATTGGCAGCCCTTTCTTGTTGTTCTCTTTAACTGAAGTGTTGTTATTTTCCTCATTGATATCGGTTTGGGTTTTCCTTTCACTATCACAGTTTTTCCCCCACCATCTACGCAGTGTAATGTTTTGTCTAAACAATTCAGCATAGATTTATATTTTTCTAACCAGTCCATTCCTACCAACACATAATAGGAACCTAATGGTAGAATATTCAAATTCAGTTCAGTTTTGTACCCATTTAGATTTATAGATGTTTGGGGTAATTTATGAGTCACTTTCCTTTTTGTCCCGGTAGCTAATTGAAGTAACCATGACTACTGAAATTTTTCAGATTTTAATTTGCATTTTCTACCATTTGAGGACTTATATAACTTAAATATGCACCTCGATCTATTAAAATAGAAACAAGTTGTTCAGCTATCGTACCTTCTACTTCAACCATTGTGGACTGGTGTTCAGCTTGTCAATCTTCCAGGCAACACTGATTTTGGGGATGTTTCTCGCCACATCATTTACAATAGTTTCCTCTCTCAACATTTGTATCGTCTGAATTTTTATGTGTGGACAGTCTCTCAGTAGATGAGGTTCTCCACAACCCTAGCACTTCAGAGGTTCCCTCATTTTAGCAGTACCTTATCTCTTATTGTTTCCATCTAGATGTTTAGACCCCATTTGTGATTGGGCTGGGTGATTCTCTCTAGTTTTGGTAAATTTATTCCTTTGGTGATTTCTCCCAAAGTTATTTAAGTATGCTGGTTTTTTTCTTTTCCCACTAGAGTCACCCTTTTCTTTTTTCTGCCATATTTTTGCTTGTTCATTTCTACCTTTGAACTGCTGGTAACACAGTCTTGTCTTGCGCACAACTTCATCCATTTTCTTGGGATTATCAAATTCTTTCTTATCCTTGTATATAGTAGGTAGACAGTTTAAAAAGCATTTTACATTTTCCTTCTCTTCTGTTATATAAGGTACATAGCGAATCAGGTTGGTGAATTTGGTAACAAACTCATCAATGGTAAGTTGTCCCAACCTAAGCTCTTGAAACTCTTTGAATTTATCATCATAATAGCGTTCATTCAGATATCTATGTTTAAATTTGATTTGGAAATCATCCCAAGTGATCATTTTCTCATATATCACATGAACCATCTTGGTTTCTTCCCACCACAAGGTAGCATTTCCTTGCAATTGATAGATAGTCAGTCTGGCTTTTAAGTTACTTTCATATTCATAAACTTGAAAGTACTTTATCATGTTTAGAAGCCAAGCTTCTACACCTTCCTCCTTCTCTCCATCGTAGGAGGGAGGTTTTATTTTTTAGAATTCACCCTGTAATTCCTTGTTCCTCCTAGACTGTTGTCTAGAGGCTTCATCCTCCTCAGAATATTCTGAGTGGTTTACAATTCCCTTTCTCTTTCTTCCAGAGCCTTCACCTTCGTCACTATTTTGGGAGGTCAATTATCTGATTAACCTGTCTTGCTCTTCACTGGCTAAAGACACTATTTCATTGTGGTTTTTAAGTTGCATCATTTCTCTTTTCATTCGATGCATCACAACCATCAATGGATCATTTGGATATGTTTGATCTTCCTCACTACCCAGATCCACATACAACTCATCCCCTTCCTTCATGGTTTGCAGCTGTATGTTTCTGCACTGTTTCACTGTACATAAAATTAACCCTTACTGAAAAATAAATTTTAATAAACAATTTACCGCAACATAAATTTTATTTGGTGTGAGCACACATTATAGCCTAGTGTGTTAACATGGGTTCTGATACCATTTGTAAAATCTCCAATCTAGACAAAAAAAAATTCGTTTAATGATAGCGCTTTTACTAACTTACTCTTGTGGACAGAATATAATTCATCGTATTTTGACGTACTTGTGCCACTACCAAGTTTACTTAACTGTATTATGTCATTGTCTACTCATGTACCCGTGATGGCAACACTCCAATTGCAAAACATCAATTAATATTTTCACTTAAGAAAGACTCCCCTTCCTTATTTAACATGGAAACTTATATATTAATAATTACTTTTCCTTCCTAACTATTAACACAATGTTCCCATTTAACAAAAATAATTAAAACCCTTTATAGTTTAGTTCCCTTCAACATTCTATCTTTTACTTAGCCTTTATTAAAAATCCATTACATTAAATTTTGTTCAACCCCTTACAATTATAAGGGTATCGATTATCACTGTAATATACCTCTTCATTGTCAAAGTTAGAACTCCCATAACTATATTATCCAACCCTTATATATATAATTATTCACGTTCACGTTGACCATGCTATAATTCATTTATACGTGTACATATAAATTTTGGGTTTTAAATGTTGATAACCCTTAAAGACAAGTCTTTCAACATATTTGCATATTTGCTGGCACAAATTCTCTTATACTTAACTTACTCTTCTGAATTGTTTATGCAACCACTATTAAAAGCCATTGACATGTATATCTGAAATTAATTAAGTTGTTGTATTTCTCCCAACGCTAGTTTTCATTACATAATATATATTTGTCAGTTCAATGTGAAAAGATACGATATTTTTATGAAATATCTCCCATAGGACTATTATGATTTCATTGGTTGACCTAACGTGTCAAGCCATAGAGGCATCACTCCCTCTTGGGAGACTCCACGTCACTCCCAACAACTCCTGCAATTCTTTTGGCATTTAATGTCAACATATATGTTTTTAATGATTCGTAGACAAATTGCAACCACAACTGCATAATATATTTCTCGAGATTATTAATATTAAGTTTGAAGTACTCGTTCACATGGTTCTTGGATTCCACCCATCTATTTTCGGGAATGTATTTCAACCACTGATTAATGACGCGTGGAGGGTTTTGATTTATCAGAAACTAGGGTTTTTTCATCCGATAAAAGTCTTTAGTTTTATTTGCAAGTACTCATTTCTGAGTTCTCTGTTGACGACTACGCTCGTCTCTGTTTACATTTCAATTTCTTGTAGAAACAGTAGCTTGATTCCATGGCGAACGTTATTACTTCGTAGAGGAGTTCTTAAGGACACGCAAAGTTGTTTCTGTGTTTTCATTCCAAGATGGATTCCACCTCTTTAGCAATATCCCACATAGGTAATAAGTCTGTTTTTCTTATTGTAGTCAGTTAACTCTTTCCACTCTGCGTTTTTCTTATATTCAGTTCTGGGTTTATTGTTTAGCTTAATTAGCTACGAATACTTACTTTGGTTTCGTGTTTGATTATGGGTTGCAGAGGATCTTACAGATCACAATGCTTCTGTTATTCTTGCCAAGTTGCCTTAATTCGAGGTACGTTTTCCCCTTAATGTTGTTGACCAGTATCTTAATTATTTTTTATAACTATATTGTAATTTCCTCCTGAAATTATCATTTATCGAGTTTACGTGAATGGTTTTATGAGTACTTTCTTGTGTTCAACTTTCAATTTCTTCAATGGATATTTTTGATAAATAAGAATTCCTAATATCCATTATGTCTTCCAGCGCAGAGGCATAGATGGATGAATGGAGTTTTCATTTTCGGTTCTCGGCTTAAGTGGTGGATGCCTTTTTTTTTTATGCAATTCTCCAGGTATATATTTTTTTTTATAGTTTCTCCTCCTTCCATCCATGGAATGTTTTCATGTATATTCTAGAACACTTATGCTTAGCTTTAAATTCGCAGACTATTTTATGGGTTTCTCTTATATTTCATAGGCATTACCTATTCCACACATTACGATGGATAATTTCTCCATGTGTAAGGGTGATTTGAGTTCACAACGTCCCCATTCAGAGGTCTCATGTTTTGTCTAGTTTTCTGAGGATTCATACCTCTTCTATATAAGTATAAGTTTTCTCTCTTTAATGATTTACGTTTGATTTTATTTGAAACGTGTTCACTATTATCTCAGGATAAGATACTTATATTCTAGCAAATTTCAATGTTTTCGAGTTTCCTTTTTTTACTTCTCTATTCAACAATAAAACTGACTTAAGTTTTCCATAATTATTCTGCAGCTAGGATGATCTAAAAATGGTCTAGATAACTTGTATGTATTTCAATAACCTATCACTCAGCTTAAATTAAAATGATCTAGCTTGTACTTGACAATTTTGCGAAATTATTTACTTGAAAGTGGTGTATGAATTTTTATTGTTTATGTGTCTTTAGTTCATTTGTTCTCGCTGAAATTTAACATGTATGACAGTAACATAATGTAGAAAATAATCATTCAAACACAACAGAAAACTTAATCTAGGAGTTCACCCGAAATCTCATGGGCTACGTAATTTCCTTTGAGCTTTGTCATCATGACTCAGCTCTTTGGGATTATGGTAAGTTTTTTTACTAGTAAATGCTTAATTCCAATGAATAAAACAATGATCCAAAGGACTGAAATACCATCAATATCCCTCTAATGGCTATCCAAACTCTGCAAACAGCTTTAGGCTTCCCGTGAACACGATTCCTTCTGTCAGTGCTCTAAGCTACTTTGAGCTTCTAAATGGCACAAACTCCCTCAGAATTCTGTTTATGTCACTAAAACCAATTCTAATGTATCCAATACACATAAAATACTAAATATCATCTGATAAATCTTTCAAATCGAGCATTGCATTGCCAAAATAGGTTATCCTCCACGGTTTCCCCAGGGCTGCCCAAAACTTCACATCAGTTTCTCGAGCTCTAGAAGTTCTCAAAATGTTCTAAAACCACTTCCATTGGTTCCAAAATTTCTGAAATAGTCAATATAGACTTTTCATTCATCAAAAATGGCCTCCGGCTGCTCCTGTTTCGCCTCAATCACCTATCGGCACCCCTGGCACTGGGGTCAATGAAAACATCTCTGTTGAGTTTTCAACCTCCAGAAGTCTTCAACACTTGCTGAAACCTCTGTCATTAGATTTAGAATGATTTTTTCGGTCAAGAATGACCACTATTTCACTGCATATGGTGTCAAGCAGCTCTGGCTAAGCCCTGCACTGCTGCTGGCAAAAGCTAGCACTAATGACCCCTAGAAGTTTACTGAAGCTTTTCAGCCTTTAAACGTTCTCTAAAATCATTTAAAACCATCTCATCAGATTTATAACATCTGAAATATCCAATTTAGACTATTGGAACTCTGGAAAAGGACTCTAACTCCCCTGGCCAGGCCTTAAACTGAATTTGTCTCATGGTGGCCCTGATGGACCTTTCATCTTCCTCGAAGAAAAAAATATGGAAGATAACCTCTGTTCGACCTACAACCTATGTCAAACTTCTTAGAATGTTGAAGAGACCCAAAATTGACTAAAATTACACCTTGTTTGGTCGAAAATTGAGAAATTTATGGCAAAAACAATTTTTTTCCCAGTGTCACTAGAAAACCTCCTCCAAAACTGGAGGAACTCCAGTTAACTCCTTCAAAATAGGAGTTCCTGCCAAAAATGGTGGTGCGCTCCAAATCTGTCAGAACTGTCAGTGGTGGCATTAAATGTTAGTTGGGCTACTTTCACTTGTGGCCTTCGTGGATTAACCGTTGTATAAGGTGTGGGTTATCTGTCCCAACCTCCGCATTAAATGTAACTGAGTGGTCGGCATATGGCCCTCCGAACTATGCAGTTACAGTTTAAAGGATGCGCCCCTGGTCGTCGCTGCTGGTCACATGAGTGTCGGGGCTATCCCCTTTACAAAATCTCAGCCGATCAAAAGTTTTAAGCCTGTGGTTCGATCTGGAGGTCATATCGCGACAGGGCTGACTCCTGAGGGGGCTAGTCCCCAACTTCTCCACCCACCTTTACAACACCGACCCGACTCAACACTTAGCTGCCTACCCAACTCGTTCAGCCACACTTCTATAATGTGCCGGTCAGGTTGTTCTGCCTATGTTGTCGAGTCAAGGGTTCAAAACCCCTAACTCCCAAAATTTTGTATGCATTTTAAGCCAATGGCTTGGGGCCACGTGGTAGCCTCCAGGAAGGCCACGCGGCACCCACTAATAGGCCCACAAATATAAATAAAAAATAACTTTGACGATATATTTTTTCTTTTTTAAAATGGCTAAGTCAATTTAATTAAAAAGTCATGTTTTGGAGTTCATTGGACGATTTCAAACCTCAGTAACTTTCACATACGACCTCGGTTTTGAGAACCGTTCACGGCTCCAGAATCATAGTGACGAGACCTTTCTAGTCGTTTATATTGAACCATTTCTGAGAACTTCCATTTTGAGCAATTTTTTAACTTGGACATGATCTCTTGATCACACCTCCCCATTGGGAAGCTTTTGGACCCCAAAATCTCTTTGGACTACTGAAACTGATCTGTACAGAAAATAAGAGTATTGCACCCTCTTTTCTTCTGCCTCCAAACACTTGCCTTGCATGGCTAGTGAATTTGAACCACAACTAGAAAGCAATTCAGACTTCCTTCATCGGTGCGCTTGTCCTCCTGTCAAGAACTGTCTTTCTTTCACTCAATCTGAAAATTTCTGGCGAGAAATTTGTAGAAGGATACTGAACATCACCGCCTTTATCAATTATCCAAGTTGGCTCAAACAAACGAGAGATTACAGCATAAAATACATGCATACAACCGCAATTTTCATATGTACAAAATGAGTACATCTTACTGTACTAAGAAGTTTATCCACTTCTTACCAAGCCACTTCCATGGCGACTTTTGCTGCTGCAACTCTTCCTCATGTGAAACTTCTGTTTTCACATCAATAATGGAATCCATAGTTCCACTTGCGCCAATCTTTCTGTCCTCTTGCTGCATGTGCTTTGGACTACTAGTTGGATGCAAAGTGCAACAATGGGAGACAACATGTCCCCTCTTTTGGCAAAATGTGCAAATATTATGCACCTTCTTTGAAAGTTGACTTTGTCTCATCTGCTTCCTATATGCTTTCTTCCTCATCGAGCATCTCGAAACATCATGGTTAAATCGACCACAATATGTACAACACATCTTTCTTCCATTTAAGCATGAAAAATTATCATGCCTTGCAGGAACACAATCAAATTGATCATGGGAATATTTATACCTCTTCTGCTGCTTTGAATGTTCATCCTTTTTGTCTTTATAAGAAGATGAACTAGTAGAGGCTACAACTTTCATTTTCAGACTAACATCATCGTTCTTGTCTTGAAAACTGTATGAACTTGCATGCTCGCCATAAGCTGCATGTCTACCATCTTCTTGCTGCAACAAAGACTTAAAGCATTGACAATCATATTTGAAACAAATTTGACATATTTGCATCTTAGAACTTGGAATAAAGGTTCTCTTTAAAGTATCCTCACATGCTTTCATGGTTTTGGAGTCTTCGCCATTGAATTTCACATAACCAAGAACAAGATTCTTAGGTCGTTCCTCAACTGAAATGGGATCAACCATGCCTTGTGCATGCTTTCCTAATCCCTTGCCTTCATAGCCCATTTTAATCATTAATTTGTGCCCTATGTGTCTTGTATCTTTTTCGAAAGAACCAACACATCTTTCTAATGAGGAAACTAAAGACAAATTAGAATGGATTACCTCTTCCTCATGCATTTTCTTGGTCAAAGACTCTTGGGATTGATGGAGATGCCTCTCCATATCATGCAATATTTGCAGAATTTCTTCCTTTTCTTCCTTCATGGAAAACAACTGTTCATGAAGTTTAGTGCTTTCTCTTTTATCCTTAAACAAAATCTGCACCATGTCCTTTAATATAATAAATTCACGCTTCATATCATCATCGAAGAATCTTATGAAGGAGGAAAATTCACTTGTAGAAGTTGTCATTATGATTTCAATGAACAAATTAACTTCAACAAAGTTCTCAAAGATTTTCGAAACAAATTTCAAAGCTTTTTTAACCAAATGGCTGTAAAGATCAACTCTTATTCAAGTAGCCAAACAACAAACAAACTCCAAGAGCTTCTTAACAAACAATCGTCAAGAGGGTTTGTTTTCCAAGGGTGACTTTGAGGTCCTTTGGGGTAAGTAAGATGCCTTCAACTCTTTCTTTCTTTTTGTTCTCTCCAAGACTTAGCTAATCAGTAGCTATCCCCAAAACTCAAGCAAACTCAAACAACAATCAGTTTGCAAACACTAAAAAAGTCAATCTTTTACACTGTTTAAACACCTTTCAAGCTATACAATCAAGCAACCAAGTGCTATGTTAAGAAAGAAACTATGCTCTGATACCAAACTGATCTGAAAATGGTCTAGATAACTTGTATGTATTTCAAGAACCTACCATTCAGTTTAAAATAAAATTATCTAGCTTGTACTTGACAATTTTGCGGAATTATTTACTTGAAAGTGGTGTATGAATTTTTATTGTTTATGTGTATTTATTCATTTGTTCTTGCTGAAATTTAGCATGTATGATAGCAACATAATGCAGCAAATAATCATTCAAACACAACAAAAAACTTAATCTAGGAGTTCACCCAAAATCTCATGGGCTACGTCTCCTTTGAGCTTTGTCATCTTGACTCAACTCTTTGGGATTATGGTAAGTTTTTTTGCAAGTAAATACTTAATTCCAATGTATAAAACAATGATCCAAAGGATTGAAAATACCATCAATATCCCTCTAATGGTTTTCCAAACTCTACAAACAACTTTAGGCTTCCCGTGAACACGATTCCTTTTGTCGGTACTCTAAGTTACTCTGAGCTTCTAAATGGCACAAAATCCCTCAGAATTATGTTTCTGTCACTAAAACCACTACTTTTGTATCCAATACACATCAGACACCAAATATCATCTTATAAATAGCTGAAATCGAGCACTGCATCCCCAAAATAGGCTATCCTCCACGGTTTGCCCAGGGCTGCCCAAAAATTGACATTAGCTTCTTGAGCTCTAGAAGTTCTCAAAATGTTCCGAAACCACTTCCATTGGTTCCAAAATGCCTTAAATAGTAAATATAGACTTTTCATTCATCAAAAATGGCCTTCGGATGCTGCGGTTTCGCCTCAATCACCTATCGACACCCCCTGGCACTAGGGTCAATGAAAACTTCTCTGCTGAGTTTTTGACCTCTAGAAGTCTTCAACACTTTCTGAAACCTTTATAATTAGATTCAGAATGATTTTTTCAGTCAATAATGGCCACTGTTTCACTACATATGGTCTCAAGCAGCTTTGGCTAAGCCCTGCACTGCTGCTGGCAAAAGCTAGGACTAATGACCCCTAGAACTTTACTGAAGATTTTCAGCCTTCAAACATTCTCTACAAGCTCGAAAAACCATCATATCAGATTCAGAACATTTGAAATATCCAATTTATACTATTGGAACCCTGAAAAAGGACTCTAACTTCGCTGGCTAGGCCTCAAACTGAATTTGTCTCATGGTGGCCCTAATGGCCCCTTCATCTTCCTGAAAGTAAAAACTACTGAAGATGACCTATGTTCGACCTGAAACCTGTGCCAAACTACTCATAATGTCAAAGAGACTCAAAATTGACTAAAATTGCACCTTTTTTGGTCAAAAATTGAGAAAGTTATGGCAAAAACAAATTTTTGCCCGGTGTCACTAGAAAACCTCCTCCAAAACTGGAGGAACTCCAGTTAACTCCTTCAAAATAGGATTTCTCGCAAAAAATGGTGGTGCAATCCAACTCTATCAGAACTTTCATTGGTGGCATTAAATTTCAGTTGGGTCGCGTTCACATGTGGCCTCCGCGGATCAACCGCTGGATAAGCCGTGGGTTATTCGTCCCAACCTCCGCATTAAATGTAACTGAGTGGTTGGCCACATGGCCCTCTGAACCACGTGGTTATGGTTTAAAGGCCACAACCCTGGTCGTCACCACTAGTCAAATGAGTGTCGGGGCTAGCCCCTTTAAAAGATCTCCGTCGATCAAAAGCTTTAATCCTGCGGTTCGAGCTGGAGGTCATATCGTGATAGGGATGGCTCTTGAGGGGGCTGGTCCCCAACTTCTCTGCCCACCTTTACAACACTGACCCGAATCAACCTTTAACCACCCGTCTGACTCGTTCAACCACTTTATATAACGTGTCGGTCGTGTCATTCTGCCTATGTTGTCGGGTCGAGGGTTAAAAACCCCTAACTCCCAAAATTTTGTATGCCTTTTCAACCAATAGCCTGGGACCAAGTGGCAACCTCCAGGCAGGCCACGTGGCACCCACTGATAGGCCCACAAATATAAATAAAAAAATAACTTTTCCCATATATATATATATATATATATATATATATATATGTTAAAAATGGCTAAGTCAATTTAATTAAAAAGTCTTGCTTTGGAGTTCATTGGACGATTTCAAACCTCAGTAACTTTCACATACAACCTCGGTTTTGAGAAACATTCACGATGCCAGAATCACAACGACGTGACTTTTCCATTCATTTATATTGCAACCATTTCTGAGCACTTCCATTTTTGAGCAATTTTTTAACTTGGACATGATCTCCTGATCATAGGAATTTAGAATTTTTACAACGTGTTCACTATGTTTTTTCCAATCAGTATACAAAGTATATTAATTCATTTTGAAACCCGTATTGACGAAAAGGGTTTATGGAAATAATTAATTTCCTCTTATTATGATTGCAGGTCGGATACTCCTTTGTGGTTTCAAAGGTAAAATTCTTATCTCGATTTGAGTTTTAAAATAGATTATCATCTCTAATATCTGGGACTCAAACTAATTCATCGTTTCAGTTTTGTGCAGGTGTTTTACGAACCCTACCTGAGTTACATAAATATTTACCATTATTTCACAGTTGAGCCTAATTATGGACTCCTTTTTCCACAGGTTGGTCCAGAATTCTATTTTGGTATTTTCTGATATTCAATCTATGCGTAACCTTCAAGGACCCTTGCAAGTTTATTTCCAAGGAACATTGTCCGAAATTGGTAGAACGTTATTTTCCCACAATACGTGTGAACTATGTAAATTTATGGACTCTGATTTTTATGCTATTGTAGCAATGTAATATAGGGGACAAAATCTACTGTTCTTAAGAAATTACTTGAGATTGTTAGGTAGTACTTTTAGTTACCGTACTAGTTTCTAAATCCCATATATATATATATATATATATATATATATATATCCCTTATTTACTGTACATATTCAGTTCATAATATAAATTGTATATTTATACTTTCAGCATAGGAATTCACCTATCTATCAATTCGCATGCACTGGTTTTTCTTTTCTATGATAGTCTCTTAATAGAATTTTATGAATGCCTCATGAAGATATATCTTTATTTATTTTTTTGTCTAGTATTTCTGAGTTAATACTTTATCTTACCCATTTATACTACAACATAGAAATTTGTTTTGTTATTTGCTTCTGTATTAGTTCTCTAATGGAATTTACTAATTTGTAAAGTAATATTAAATAGAAATATTAACTCAACAACAACTTCCTGAGAGTCACCTAACTTCATATCTAAGCCTACGACCAGGTTTAGACATTCTGAGACTTGGTACTCTTCAGATTTATGTCTGTACAACAATACAGAACATAATATATTTATTATAGTCAAATATGTCAAATGTACATACCTTCCACAATTATTACTACTTAACCTTAATTTCATAGTATAAGCTCATATTCAGATTTCAACCAGTTCATATAAATCTATACTATCTTACTCAATCAATAAACTCATAACAGAGCTAAAGTATAATTTAAAATGAAATTAACCAGTGAATACACTTAAGGTAGACTAGGTTCCACCCAACCTTTGAGCTCTTTCTCCACAGCTCCCCCCAAGCAGAGATAAATTTCTCCATCAATAGACAACACCTTGTCTATCCTGAATCTGTTTATTTAAGCTTGCTTTCCCCTCAGCCTGTTTCCCTTAATTGCATCTAGTTAAATCAGGATGCTGCTTTCCTATGTGCCTAGGCTTTCCTTTTGTTTCTCCACAAAAGTACTTTAAAGCTAGCTTTTCCTCTTTCTAGATGTATTCCACTTCTTCCCAGTAATTTCCTCCTTACTGAGGTAGCCTTTTAGATTTTTATCTCCAATCTAATTTCTAATATTTAATTTATTCCCTCCAAGGATTTTTGGAGAACTGGGGAAAGTCTTATCAACCTTATCCATCCTCATGGATTTGGTTTCCAGATCTCTAATCATAATCTAGTCTTTGCACAATTAATTTCCATTTTATTTTATTAACTTAAAATAATAAAATAAATCCACACATTTTTTTTCCATTGAGGTCCACTGTACCCTTTTGGACTTGTTCAAATGTCTAATAAAAACATAGAAATTGGGGACATTACAATCTGGGAGGAGGGTGTTATAGAGTGGCATCAGAGCATGGTTCAACCCTTAGACTGGATGGTTGGTGTGTTGGTCATGATTTTCTTTTGGTTGCATATGTGTTTTTCATACCTATGGTGTATATGCTTGTTGCATCAGTGTTGTGTTGGCCATGGTGGCAGCAGTGTCGCCCTAGAAGTGTCGATGGTGATTTTGTCAACATGTTGTCATGAGTGTATGACTAATTGGGTGTTGTTCAGGCTTATGTATTGTGCGTGTACACTTTATTACTTGATGCTACATGCTGTATGATTGCTTATGTTAGGGCTACACATTGGCCATGCTTGTGTGTTGTCCATGTATGATTGCTTGTGTGATGTTATATGTTGAACATGCATTGGTTCGTCATGCTTGGTTACATGTTGCTTATGCTTGTGTATGGTATGTGCTTCTGATTGTGTGTGTTCAAGTTTACATTGGCATGGTTGAGGTTGTAATGCATTCGTTCATGGTGTATATTTGTCATGGTCATGAATTGATGATTGTAATCCAACTAGAATGATGTTTATGCATTGATATACTATATGTTACCAATTTATTTGTTGTCGTGATTATGTATATACATGCATTACTCTGAATGGTTGATCTTGCGAGATGCATCCTCCCCAAATTACATTAAGGTACGTTGGTTTATTATGATTTGGTTTAGCTGACATATTGATCCAGTTGGATATTGGTGGCCACCCGCCTATTCCACTTGGACCCCCACCATTGTTTCTTTTAGTTTTTCATCTTAATTTTGGCAGTTTTTTGGGTGCTGAACTTACGGAGCCATTTTGAGACCCTAAACGACAATTTTTTGGGCATGAAAGGTCTGGTGAATATCAGTCATAGACTCAATATTTATTATTAGCAGTTGTATTATTTGGATATATATTTCCAACGATGTATCATGTGTGTCAAATGGAGATAGTATGCCAAAGTTACAACGCCGGGAAATTAATGTACCAATTTACCTCGATGGGGCCCATAGTCTGGCGTTCCATCTCATAGGGTTAGTTTTTTGGATGTTTAGGATTTTCCATTGTTTCTCAATAATAAATAGGCCTTCGAGACTCATTGTAACAGAGTTCATAGGCATGTAGCCAACACATCTCTTCTTAGAGATCAGCTATGATTGCCCTAGCTAGTTTATTTCCATTCTGTCTATAAGCATATTTCAGTTATGAGATATTAATGAAATGAAGTCTTATTTATGCTGCATCTCTGTGTTTATTTTTGAATCTGTATTTTATTGTGTTCCCGCATAATTCTGGATCACATATTTCACATTGCAGGAAGAATTCAAAGATGAATAGCAAGATGGTAGACTATAGAGATTCTCCCTATGAGTCATATGAGCATCATGGTGTTGGGCATTCTTCTAACTTGGCAGACAAACCAAGAAGTTTAAAGGAAGAAATAAGGAGTTACAAGGTTTATAATGACAGGCTCATACATGCATAGGAAAAGCAAGCAGAGGTTAATGCAACCATCCTTCAAAGATTGTGAGAGTTGCAGAAACATGGGACACTTTAGATCATCTATGGATAAAAGGAAAGAACTAATGGGGCATATGGTACTAGGCATCCTGGTAGACACAGGTCATATAGAGCTGATATAGTGAGAGATGGCAGGTTGTTGGACACTCCGGATAGGAGGAGTGATGAGTGTAGGTACCATTCTAGTTCTGATTCAGATAGACATCATGATCATCATCAATATCATCCTTATAGGAGGAGTGACAGGGGATATTTTCCATATGAGTTTAAGAAGGAAAAACCACCTAAATTTGATGGAGAAATGAAGAAACCACAAGATTTGGAGGCATGGTTGCTTGGCATGAAGAATTTTTCAAGTTACATGATTACTCAGAAAATATGAAAGCCATAATAGCTACATTTGGCCTCAGAGGTAGAACAGATATTTGGTGGGAAGATGTGAAGAATGTCAGGGACATCTATGAGGGGGAACTGACTTGGAGTGAGTTCAAAATACTTTTCAGGAAGAAGTATCTATCAGAGAGATACTACGATGACATGGCAAAGGAACTCTATGTGCCGAAGATGGGTTCCATGACAGATTATGAGTATACTAGCAGGTTCTTGGAGTTACTGAGATATGTTCCTTACCTCAAGGAGGAGAAGGCTAAGATTCAAATATTTATTAGTGAGCTGCTGATAAGATTCAGAGATAGGGTTGAGTTTTATGAGCCTAGGTCATTGGAGGAGGCCATCCGGAAACTCAAGCATTTTCATGAACAATCGAAGCGTAAACCATAAACTAAGCCGGATTCGAAAGGTAACGCAAGGAACAAACGGAAAAATCCCGCTGTAAAAAGATATATGCGATCCAAAATAGAAAACAACAATAGATATCTACTGTAATAACCCAACATGGAAATACTTTTAAAATGAATAAATATTTATTGAAAACACCTAGTGAAGGATATCTGCAAAAAGGGTCTGCAAATCCCCTTTCACAGTATGGGTCCTTTTGATGTCCTTTTCATGGGATGGGTCGATTCTCTTTCTCAAAGTGTGAAAAAACCAAAACAATGCATAGAACTCTAGTGGGAGATTGAATGTTGGAAGTCTATAGTGGTGACAATGATAATGATCATGGTAAAAGATGAAAGGAAAAACCTCTTATTTATAACCAAATATTGGGTTGATCTCGAAAATGGGAAATAATAAAATATTATTGACCAAATCAAGATCTAACCGTTAGGAATACTTTATTATATTTTTTTGCGAGGGAAAAGATATTAAAAATGGTCAAATATCTTTATTTAGTATTAATTATTTCATGAGGATTAAGAAAGGTGTGAAATTAAAATAATTACTAATCTAACATGAATATTGCAGTCTCCCTAATTACCGATTTCCCTCTATCGGCATCATAGAATGGTTTGGAGCCCTTCCTGATCTATTAGTGCTTCTCGGTATTTAGAAATGCTCCTTGAAGCAACACCACAGATCTATTGCCCTCCGTTGGTGGTTAGGTTTATATATAATTAATTTATATTGATGTTGAGTTCATAAGAATAAGGTGTTTATGTTAACTTCAAAAAAATATGTGTTCTTTGAGAAATGATTTTACTACTTCGACCTTGTGAAATGCTATTCACCATATGAGATAATTTTATGCTAATTCTCTCATAAATAATTATTATAGAATCTAAATTCATTAAAGATTAATGATTTATTTTTGTATTAATGGATTTGAAGGTCTTCTCCAAATGTAAGGAGTGTAATACGTAGAAGGTCACACACTCAAATCTTGGGATGCATAAAAGTCACTTTATTAGTCTTCTCCTTTCGCTTAATATAAATTTTCGTATTCCCATTAGAAGGTATTTTTTACTAATCCATTCATTACTTCCATCGTTAACAAAACGATGTCTTAATTATAATATTATTAAAAATAAATCCAGCTCATTTGAGATAAATACAATCCATCAATTCCCATTGTCACATTATATTTATTTACGATGATTCACATTAATTCTAATAATTACTATTGATTAAATATCCATAATCAATACTTGAGAATAATGAAACAATTTTCGCCTTGGGTCATGTGAGTGGAACTGATGTTGGGTGGTCGTATTTACAACAATATTATTTGACGCCCATTAATTTAGCATATATGACAATTAATGATTCTTTGATCATTCAATTGGATGTTAATGGATTTCTATAGCTGAAACATCATATTAACAACTCTAAATCTACTTTGGTAGTGCCTTATAATTAAATTGGTATTGGTGTTTAATTATATATATATATATATATATATATATATATATATATATATATATATATATATATATATATATATATATATATATATATATATATATATCATGTTAATGGATTTCTATAGCTCAAACATCATATTAACACCTCTAAATCTAATTTGGTAGTGCCTTAGAATTAAATTGGAATTGGTGTTTATATATATATATATATATATATATATATATATATATATATATATGTGGGAATGTGAAGGTGCCAATTAGTATTTGATGCAACATTGTCTCATATACCACTATTGAGTTAGTCTAAATCTTGATTGACTATGACTAAGTGAAGTTCTATGAGCAACAAAAGAAAAAGGAATATCTTTTAAGTTTACTTACATCATGCAATGGTATTTTTAATATTAAAAAAATATTATTATAAGCAACACATTGCAAGAAACTTAAGAGTAATGAAAACAAGAGTAAAAACAAAAAATGGGTACTTATGAAGTTATGTAGGTCTAATAGCTTTTCCATGATGGTTAAACATCCAAAATCTCTATCATGGGGTCAACCTATAACATCCAATCCTTGAATGACAAGATTGAACAATTGCAAGACTAATTCCCCTTCAAAATTGTCTCCTTCTCCTTTGCACATTAGAAACTCTTCATATTCCATCCTCTAGCTAATATATGAAGTATTGGAAGAGAACCCAACTACTATCTCCATACATTGTTTAGCCACATGATTATGGAATTTCTTATAAATCAACTTGTGATGGAATTCACTAACCAAGGTCATGGCCTAGTAAATTTACACTTGCTCCATCAGAACATCCTAGCCAATTAATAGTCTCAACTTTCCACACCTAGGGATTTTTTTCTCCCTTTTCACTAAGATCTCCACTCTTGTAGTTAGCTTGGAACACCCTTCCCCATTATCAACATCGACAACCACTTGTTGGGAAAAATACTAAGGGGGGGGGGGGGGGGGTGAATCAGTATTTATAACTCACTTTAAACTTTTACTTTTCCTTTCTCTGATTTCTATGCGTGACTTTAATGAACCCAACTAGCGTATACACGTGGATATATTTAAGAAAACTTGTGTATATCCAGAGATATTATTTACTTAGATCAGTGCATCATTCATTCATCAGATGTTTAGTAAGCAGTAAGTATGGGCAGTAAGAGCAGAATAAATCATCACACATAAGAAACACACATGAACACCCGGATTTAAGGTGGAAACCCAAGTTGGGAGAAAACCACCGCTACTGTCATCTTTGTCTTCAATATTTATTATAAAGAAAACTACTTACAATCTTGTACTGATGCAGACTCATACCACGACGTAGGAACCCACCTGCAGAAGGCTGTAACCTTCTCTCGTTCTCCAACTACTACTAGAAGAGAGCTACAACCCTCTAATCTCGTTTACTAGTCACTATTGTAAGGGAGCTTCAACCCCCTAATCAGAACACCAAATTCTACTGGAAGGAAGCTTCTACTTCCATACTGAAGGCTTCAACCCTCAGAGCCTCTGCAGACCACGTTTCATCAATTTTCATACTGGATCCCACAGCTTCAAATCAACTCATCATAAAGATCATCAATAAAAAATTTAATCCAAAATTCAATCAGAACAGTGAGAACACTGTAACCAGAACACAGAAATAACCCTGACTTCAGACTAAGTATGCAGAATCAAACTCGACCTAAACATTCATCAAATTAAAATGCATACGCTAATTCGCTTCACTGAACCCGCGTGTATACGTGCTTTTCTTCACACCAACCTGTGTATAGATCTGTTAACTTTTTGTACAGAATTTAATCAGTCTCAGATCCAGATCTAAGGCTTTCAGTCAGATATCTTATCATTATTGCAGAACCCTTGATCAATCAGACATCATTAAACACATTTGCTCACTCATTGATCAGATTTGTAGATAATCAACTTAGCAGCATATACAGCATTTAAGAAACCCAGATCTACATGAAGACTTCATCGACAGACAACAATAATACAGTAAGACAGATCAAAAATTTCCTTCTGCATACTCAGCAAAACTCTAGATTCCATACGCGTTTTTGCTGAAACTAACCTGCGTATATACGTGCTTTCATAGAGATAAACCTACCTATAGATATGCAAACATTATAGAACTGTGCAACTCTTCAGAATAGATAATCAGTTTAGATCTTACCCTTCACTTCAAAAGACATTCACCAGATCACAGATCTAAACATTTCATAGACAGATCTAGAAAATAAATTGTCATTTTAGGTCTGGAGATCCTCCTCCATCCTTGTATTCGTAGGTGCATTATTATTTCAGATCTATCAATAAACTGTAACCCATTCCATGCAGATATACTTCAAAGTGAAGTATTCATTAATACCCAGACACGTGCACTACCTTGCACTGTGATCTTCTTCTCCTTATATAGTCCTAGCCTATATCAATACCATGAGCCAAAACCACACAAATTACGATGGCATTCTTGGACGGAATCAAATAGTCAATACAACACTCAATACTATGGGCTTAATACCGTGGTAATGCCCCTTGGTATCATAATTGTAGAGCGAAAAAGGAATACTCGACTTTTCTTCTTCGTTCGCGCATGTATACACGATTGCGCTTCATAAAAATTGTGTATATACTAATTTTGGATGTATACGCGGGTTGCCTTCATAAAATTAGCATATACATTGCCTCCATACGACGGTTGCCTTCATAAAACTTGTGTATACATTGAGAAATTTTTCTCGTTTCATTTCTCTTGCACTTGCTAGAATTCCTTTCTCTGTCACATCTGAACTAACCTGTAGAAAAATCATTTTTACATATTTAGAACATAGGTTGCTTATCAAAAGGCAACTCATCAAGTAGGTTTCCATCAAGGAAAACTTCATCAAGTAGGTTTCTATCAAGGACAACATATTGCATCATATTGCCAACAATCTCTCTGGCACTTACTGGAATTCCTTTCTCTGTCATATCTGAACTGACCTGTAGAAACATCATTTTTACATCTTTAACACATAGGTTGCTTATCAAAAGGAAACTCATCAAGTAGGTTTCCATTAAGGACAACTTCATCAAGTAGGTTGCCATCAAGGACAACATATTGCATCATATTTCCAACAATAACCCCCTTTGGACTTAATGGAAACCATGATGGTGTTTGATCACCAAAACAGATAAATACATTAATCATAACCATTATTCAAACACCAAAATACTCTCCCCCTTTGACATCAAGGGAAAATGGCGGATCAATACCGAAACAAGGTTTCTCTTTCCTTGTATAAAGAAGAGATCTGCAGATCTGATGTGCGCTTTATTGACCATGCTCCCCCTGAGTTCATGCTAAATCTTCAGACATATTTTTCAATGAAGTACATGACTCTATAGCTCAACCGAGTATGACCTTTCCCATCACCAAGCACTCATATTTACATCAATGATCCAACCAAGTGGAATTTCATATTTGACTAAACTACCCAACCAAGTGGGTTTACAAATTTGAACAAGTCCTTACATGACTGAATGTAACAAATTTACATTGTAGGTCTCATCATGACCCTTTTCATCAAATTACAGATATGAATTTTTATAACCAAAACCAAAGAATCTCAAACAGGAGATCATAACACAACTACCAATCATAATGTAGCCTCTTCAACAAGGAAAATTATCCCCTTAAACTTGTGCATCCTGAACACTTTAACCAATTCATCAAAACATCTTCATCAAGAAGATAATCAAATAAGAAAATGCAGCTTGAAAACCATAACCGCAGTTGTACTCATCAATTCCAAACCATGTACGCCAAAAAAACATGTGGAAATTTCAATATCATCAACCTGTGATTGGGTCTATGATTTCAACATCATAGTATCTTTCTGTAGAAATTAGCTATCAAATCAATCTCTTGTCTTAATCAAGGTGAAATTTCCATTTCCCCTTTGTTTAAATATATGTGGGAATCATCGTAAAATAGGATAGAGTAGAGAGGCATCATATAGAATGAGAAAGCACCATAGACTGTTGGAAATGTTGTCATTGATGGCAAAGGAGGTAGCAGAGGCAGAGACAGACAAAGGACAGCAACAGAAGCAAAGGGGAAGATAGCAGGTCTTTGGTGAATGGCTTAGTCACATTTACAGGGAGCATGAGAAGAACAGAGGGAGAGTTTATTTAAAAAGACAGGGCAACAAAAAGAAAAGCAAAGCAGTGCAAAGAAGACAGCATAGATGGCAACTGTTGAAATAAAATGGTCAAGCATCAGAGGCGAACACAGAGAAAGGAGGCTAAACCAGAGGAGGCAGAGCAACAGAGGAGGAGGCAGAGAATATAGAGGTAGAGATAAAACAGTCGAGTAGCAAAGGCAGAGGCAGAGCCATTAACAAACAGTGAAATGACCAAGCAGAGACGGAACCCTGAGGGAAGTGGAACCAAGCGTTTAGCAGTAAAAACCTTATGAAGTCGGGTATTAAACCTTGAGGTAGCATTGAATTAACATATTAATGAAACAAGGTTTACATACTAAAAAGCGCTGAAGAAATAACTTTATATGTATAAACTTATATATTAAACGCTGAAGAAATAAGTTGAACAGAGATTATATGTATATGTAAATAAATAAGGCGCGAAGTTTTTGTTGGAATGGAACCATGACTTTAAGAGGAACCTCGACCATGAACAGTAAAATCGGAGGGCCACAAAACTAGTGGGTTCACGCATCGATTGAAGTGGTAAGCAGTATTGCCAAAATGAACGCGATATGTGTCATTGAAGGACATGTGTCCTCAGGCAGTTTTATAATACAACTTTTTTTGCGTGATTTTGGATAATTATGAAGCAAGCTTTTAAGTTGCGTGATATTGTGCGTCGTCCGTTGGATGGGGGTCCTAAGCTCAGTTTGTGTGCAAGAGCAAGTTGACCATCTGATCGAAGGTGAAGATGCGGGGAAGAGAACCAAGGATGTGGGTCCTACATTCAGAGCTGCAGAGCCAAAGTACTATGTGAATGACTATGTATTCCGAGTTATGAAAGTTAATAAACAGGTGGAGGTTATAACTTATATTAATATATGTTGATATATATGATGGGCCAAATGCAGGTTGAATTAGATGGTAAAGAGTTCACATGTACGTTAAGTGCGTGGGTTTATTATAAGGTACATAATGAATTGAACGAGGGAGTTATATATGTCCATATATTATAATTGATATGAAAGTCACCAAAGGTGTGCTACACATGATGGTTAGCATATAGTTGTACTCTGTGGGCCCGAGCGCTTTTTACATGAAGTCGGGGTTTGTTACCTATTGGAATATAAATATGCTACATGGCTAAGGTTATACTGGGAAGCGGAAGCATTAATCAAACTATGGAACCCGAGAGGTTATATATATATATATATATATATATATATATATATATATATATATATATATATATATATATATATATATATATATATATATATATATATAGATATTAGTGTTGGGCTTATGTCTAAGTCCAAGACTTAATATAATGTTGACAGAAGATATTTTGTGTGTGTAGGGTGGGACCCCCCCTACATAAAATTCCGAGAATTATAACCCAAGCTGGAGAATACATTAAAGCTGAAGCAGAAGCTTATATATATATGCAGCGTGTTACATATGTTGTGCTTTATATACAAAGGTCCAAAGCATATATATATCTATATGTAGCGCTTTATGGACAAGGGACCAAAGGTATAATATAAAGCATATGTATTATATTATTAAGCGCGAGATCAAAAGAACCAAAGGTTCTATCGCTTGATCTTAAAACAAACGAAGTACCACATGGTGGGACCCTCACCAATCGCATCAGAGAAAACTTGGCAGCGGAACATGTTAACAAAAAGTTGCGATTGCGATTGAGTTCCAGACCCGATATGGTTTAAACGATGATTCATATATGCTTGAGTTCCGGTATCAAAGTAAACAGTGTTACATCGCATCGGAGTGATTCATCACATCGGCATATCGAAGTGAACAGTGATTGATCACATCGGAGAAGGAGTAGAGCATCGGAACATATAAATGGAAGTTGCGATTGCGATTAATCACAATTGGATGTAGTCGAGAGGTGATTGATCGCATCGGAGAAGGAGCAGAGCATCAGAACATTTAAATGGAAGTTGCGATTGCGATCAATCGCAATTGGAAGTAGTCGAGAAGTGATACATCGCATCGGAAAGTTCGGTGAGTGGGCCCGTAAGGGAATTTTATGTATTAAAATGATCTCTTATCATTATACTGCCGGAAGTTACTTAAGTTATATAACACAGCAGTGCATATAGTTAAAACGCCTTATTATTATTATGCCGAGAATTGATTTGCATGATATAAAAAGTGCAGTTACATACATACAGGAGTTACGCAACAGCAATAAACAGAAAGGCATACAGAGGAGAAAAAGGGACAAACACAGTCACAGAAAAGACAAGCGCAGTGAACCAAGAGGCTGAATGAGTGAGCTGGAGTTCTCATTGTGATTAAATGTAAATGGTTTAATTGATTTATATTGTTTGTGATTCATTGGCAAGTCTCTGGAAGAGAACAAATATCCCACTGTAATGATAAAATTAGTACATACAGTTATATTTTTCTAAGTGAGCTGGAAAAGAAATGAGAAGGCAGAAGACTAAGACATATGGCTATCCATTTCGAATTCCCAGAGGAAAAAAAACAGTCATCAGGAAGTATCTATAAGTAATATCACCTTCATATGCAAAGAGAGGTTAGAGAGAGTGAGTATAGAGAATGCAGAGTATGGAAAATTGAGGCAGAGAAGATAAGGAAGAGAGGAGCAGAAAGAGATGCTACAGAACAGAGTTGATATCTGAGGTAAATCAACAAACATTTCTTTTGATAAATTGAGGAAGTTGGAGCTTCCCTATCAAGTTGAAGCTTGATAGTTGTCAGTTGTAGCTGACTGAGGTTTGAGCCTCCTGTAGGTTGGTGCCTGCAGAAAAACAGTGGTGAGAGGGAGTTGGAGCTTGCCTTTGCATCACAACAATAATAAGATGTGTTTTTCTCACTTTATGGGTTTCCACTTATATCCGCTGTCTCTATGTGTGTTGCCTATGTGTTGATATGACCTACCCAATCTGCTTAATGTTTGCTGCTGTCATAATAAGTTTGGTGTCTCATTAATTTAATACTTGATGCAACATATTAAGACTGTTCACTTATTAAATTTGGCTATAAAATTAAGCTGTAAATAAGTTGATGAAAAAATTAAAAAGCTGATGTATGTGTTAAACTGATTCACACCCCCCCCCCCAGTTTAACTAAGGATTCAACATAGACTTGTATCAACAATATATGAGAGAAGAAAGATAAAACAATGTAGTTGTGTCTTCAACAGATGTAGTATAAGCACATCAGTAACCAAGCCTTCAGGACCTTTGCAGCAACATCATATTCTTGCCAAGGAGAATTATCATACCAGAATAACTTCATCAATAGTCAATATGTATCAAGCAGTCATCCATGTGATCTGTTATCACCAAGGTCTTAATGATTTAAATAAAGTACAATAGGCCTCATTCATGACAAAAGCCATCAGCAACAAACTCTGCATGTTCGGTCCTTATATCTGAATCATTAGACATGCATCAAATCCACGTGTGAAAATAAAGATACTCTTCTGCAAAAAGGGATCAGGGCTCATCCATAATCTCATCATAAGAAATCCAAGTATCATGACAACATCATTTGAACATGAGCATCACAAGAATTAAGGAATAAGAAAACACAATGCCAACAATGAAACATTAGTAGTTAGGCTAATGCTCCCCCTGAACTTGTGTTGCCTGTTCATAGTCAAGACTGACCATATCATATCAATAGACTATAACCATCTGAGTCTGACTCATTGTTTTTATTATCAGAGAAAAACATACGCAACTTTCTCCAACTAAACTCGCGTGTATATGTGGATTTAGTGTATGAAACCTGCGTATAGAAAGTGAAATATAGAAAATTTCACAACTCCATATCCCCTTGGAATTATACATTTTGTACCTATCTTCTGTTGTCACATTAGATGCACTGTCAGAAATATAAATAACTAGAATTACCAAACCATCCTTTACACATTGCAGTTGAAGATAACATTATTCTTTCAAGAATGATGGACTGCAATGGGCATTGACTTCTTTCAGTCTGAGTCTGAATCCTCCTCACATCTACGAGAGGTCATATCTTTAAACACATATAATTTATCAGTTTTTTTGTATCCCCTCGCAATGACTTCTCTAGTTCCTTCGTCCATAACCTTGCATTTGGTAGAAGTGAACACAATTATATTTCCTTTATCTGCCATTTCACCTACACTTAATAAGTTTTATTTTAGATCTTGAACTAATAAGGTATCAACTGCCCTTATATTTTTGTTAATTATGGCTCTACCTTTTCCCAAAATATTTTCTAGAGCATCATTTGAAAGAATAGCCTTACCATCTTGATTTTTCTTAAGAGACTCCATCTTACTCTTATCACCAGTCATGTGATGAGAACATCCACTATTGATGTACCATTCATCCTTGTCTTTAATTGCACAGAGAGCAAGACCACATCTTATCTTTTCTTCTTTATTCTTGTCAACATTAAAGTTGGTGAATCCAAATTTCTTTGGTCTTATGGTATCATTTGTTTGACTTTCATGATGTCTTTGATGATTCATTGATATGTTCCTGCATTCCTTTTCTACGTGCCCAAACTTGTTACAAGCATAGCATCTTAGGTGACCAAAAAAGGGAGAAAAGGTATCACAATAACTTTGCCTCATGTTTCTTCTACTGTGTTCGATAGCTTTATGTCCAAATTGGTTGCATGAAAAACAATAACCCTTAAAGAAACCTGAGTACCTGGGAGATGTCGACCTTCCTATGTAGAGTCTATTTGTTTGCGACTGAAACAATATGCTTTTGAAATTGGGTGCAACATGCCCATAATTATGACATATAAAGAATTCAAAATTATTGGTCAAAGGATAAAATCTATTGCTACTTCTATATTTAGGAGCGAATGATTTCCTTTGAGAATTCATGATTTTCGGTTGAACTTTTGTCTCTTTCAACACTTCGGGTTTTGCATTGATATCCTTTGAATCTTTAGCACTTTCTTGTGAACTAGATTGGCCTTTTACAGTTTCATGAAAACTAAGACCAAATTTAATAAAAGGAGACCTTTGACTACTAATAATATTATCCAGAATCTTAGTACTATCTTGAAACCTCAAGTGTTTATCCTTTTCCTCTAATTTACCTTTTAAAATGTTTACCTCAACTTCCAATCTTTGACATTTCTTCTTCATACTTTCTTCGACCCTTCTTCCTTCTTCTACTTGTTCATTCAATTTTAGAATCTCTTCTTTCAACCCATTTTCTTGTTCTTCAAATGTTTGTAGGAGTTCTTCATTCTTCTTATTTGATTTTTCCAAATCTTCTTTGAGAGAGATTATTTCTGCTTCAAGTCCCTCACTGTGATTGGATACTTCATTCTACAGCTTTTGACACTGTTCTATCTATTCTTTGTTTAGTTGCTCAATTGAATTTCTTTCTTGTAACTGATCATTCAATCTATAAATCATATCTTTGAATATATATTCCCTTTCATTAAATAGAATCTTTTGATCTTCAAATTCATTCTTGAGATTAGCAATTTCTACTTCTAGATCCATAACATTACTTTTACTTTCGTATTCATTGTCTTCAACATTGCACGCACAAGGAAGTGAATCACAAGAACAACAATCAATGCCTGTTTCATCTTCTTCATTTTCTGCTGCATACGTTTTCTGAGATATCTTCTTCCTTTGAGTAGCCTTTTTCTTTTACTTCCTTCCCATTGATATGGATCTCCTTCAAGTGGTCAAGCTTCTATAGAAGGACCTACTATGATACCAATTGTTGGGAAAAATACTGAGGGGGGGGGGGGGGGGGGGGGGGTTGAATCAGTATTTATAACTCACTGTAAACTTTTACTTTTCCTTTCTCTGATTTCTGTACGCGACCTTAATGAAACCAACTAGAGTATACATGTGGATATATTTAAGAAAACTTGCGTATATCCAGAGATTTTGTTATGCAGATAATTATTTACATAGATCAGTGCATCATCCATTCATCAGATGTTTAGTAAGCAGTAAGTATGTGCAGTAAGAGCAGAATAAATCATCACACATAAGAACCACACATGAACACCCGGATTTAAGGTGGAAACCCAAGTGGAGAGAAAACCACTGTTGCTGTCATCTCTTTCTTCAATATTTACTATAATGAAAACTGCTTACAATCTTATACTGGTGCAGACTCATACCAGCATGCAAGCACCCACCTACAGAAGGCTGCAACCTTCTCTCGTTCTCCAACTACTACTGGAAGGGAGCTACAACCCCCTAATCTCGTTTACCAGTCACTACTAGAAGGGAGCTTCAACCCCCTGATCAGAACACCAGCTTCTACTAGCAGGAAGCTTCTACTTCCATACTGAAGGCTTCAACCCTCAGAACCACTGTAGACCACGTTTCATCAATTTTCATACTGGATCCCACAGCTTCAACTCAACTCATCATAAAGATCATTAATAATAAAATTAACCCAAACTTCAATCAGAACAGTGAGAACACTGTAACCAGAACATAGAAATAACCCAGACTTCAGAATAAGTATGCAGAATCAAACTCAACCCTGAACATTCATCAACTTAAAATGCATGTGCTACTTCACTTCACTGGACCCGCGTGTATACACGCTTTTTTTCACACCAACCTGTGTATAGATCTTTGAATAATATTTTTACACAATGTAATCAGTCTCAGATCTAGATCTGAGGCTTTCAATCAGATATCTTATCAGTATTCCAGAGCCCTTGATCGGTCAGACATCATTAAACACATTTCCTCACTCATTAATCAAATTTGTACATAATCAATTTAGCAGCATATACATCATTCAAGCAACCTAGATCTACATGAAGACTTCATCGATACACAACAGTAATACAATAAAACAGATCAGAAATTTCCTTCCGCATAATTCAGCAAAACCCTAGATTCCATACGCACTTTTGCTAAAACAAACTTGTGTATATACATGCTTTCATAGAGACAAACCCGCGTATAGATCTGAAAACATTACAGAACTGCACAACTCTTCAGAATAGATAATCATCTCAGATCTTACCCTTCACTTCAACAAACATTCTCCAGATCATAGATCTAAACATTTCATAGACAGATCTAGAAAATACATTGTCATTTTAGGTCTAGAGATCCTCATCCATCATTGTATTCATAGGTGCATTATTATTTCAAATCTACCAATAAACTGTAAACCAGTCCATGCATATATACTTCAGAGTGAAGTATTCATTAATACCCAGACACATGCACTACCTTGCACTATGATCTTCTTCTCCTTATATAGTTTAGTCTTTATCAATAACATGAGCCAAAACCACACAACTTCCAATGGTATTCTTGGATAGAATAAAATAGACAATACATCTCTCAATACTGTGGGCTTAATACCATGGTAATTCCCCTTTGTATCATAATTTTAGATCGAAAAAGGAATACATGACTTTCCTTCTTCGTTCCTGCGTGTATACGCGACTGCGCTTCATAAAAATTGCGTAAATACTAATTTTGGATGTATACGCATGTTGCCTTCATAAAAGTAGCATATACATTTCCTCCATAAGTGGGTTGCCTTCATCAAACCTGGGTATACATTGAGAAATATTTCTTGTTTCATTTCTCTATCACTTACTGGAATTCCTTTCTTTGTCACATCTGAACTAACCTATAGAAACATTATTTTTACATCATTAACGCATAGGTTTCTTATCAAAAGGAAACTCATGAAGTAGGTTTCCATCAAGGAAAACTTCATCAAGTAGGTTGCTATCAAGGACAACATATTTGATCATATTGCCAACAATATCTCTGGCACTTACTGGAATTCCTTTCTCTGTCACATCTGAACCCACCTGTAGAAACATCCTTTTTACATCTTTAACACATAGGTTGCTTATCAAAATGAAACTCATCAAGTAGGTTTCCATCAAGGACAACTTCATCAAGTAGGTTGCCATCAAGGACAACATATTGCATCATATTGCCAACAATCCCCCCCTTTGGACTTGATGGAAACCATGATGGTGTTTGATCACCACAACAGATAAATACATTAATCATAACCATTATTCAAACACCAAAATACTCTCCCCCTTTGACATCAAGGGAAAAGGGCGGATCAATACCGAAAAAAGGTTTCTCTTTCCTTGTATAAAGAAGAGCTCTACGGATCTGATGTGCACTGTATTGACCATGCTCCTCCTGAGTTCATGTTGAATCTTTAGACAGATTTTTCAATGAAGTACATGACTCTATAACTAAACTGAGTATGACCTTTCCTATCACCAAGAACTCATACTTACATCAATGATCCAACCAAGTGGAATTTCATATTTGACTCAACTACCCAACCAAGTGAGTTTACAAATTTGAACAAGTCCTTACATGACTAAATGTAACAAATTTACATCATAGGTCTCATCATGACCCTTTTCATCAAATTACATATATGAATTTTTATAACCAAAACCAAAGAATCTCAAACAGGAGATCACAACATAGCTACCAATCATAATGTAGCCTCTTTAGCAAGGAAAATTATCCCCCTAAACTTGTGCATCCTGAATATCTTAACCAATTCATCAAAACATCTTCATCAAGTAGATAATCAAATAAGAAAATGCAGCTTGAAAACCATAACCGCAGTTGTACCCATCAACGCCAAACCATGTACGTTAAAAAAACATGTGTAAAGTTCAATATCATCAACCTGCGATTGGGTCTGTGATTTCAACATCATAGTAACTTTCTGTAGAAATTAGCCATCAACTCAATCTCTTGTCTCCATTATGGTGAACTTTCCATTTCCCCTTTGTATAAATGTATGTGGGAATCATCTTAAAATATGATATAGTAGAGACACATTATATATAATGAGAAAGCACCATGGACTTGTATCAACAATATATGAGAGAAGAAAGATAAAACAATGTAGTTGTGTCTTCAATAGATGTAGTATAAGCACATCAATAACCAAGCCTTCGGGACCTTTGCAGAAACATCATATTCTTGCCAAGGAGAATTATCATACGAGAATAACTTCATCAATAGTCAATATTTATCAAGCAATCATCCATGTGATCTGTTATCACCAAGGTATTCATGATTTAAATCAATTACAATAGGCCTCATTCATGACAAAAGTCATCAGCAACAAACTCTGCACGTTCTGTCCTTATATCTAAATCATTAAACTTGCATCAAATCCATGTGTGAAAATAAAGATACTCTTCTGCAAAAAGCGATCAAGGCCCATCCATAATATCATCATAAGAAATCCATGTAGCATGAAAACATAATTTGAACATGAGCATCACAAGAATTAAGGAATAAGAAAACACAATGCCAACAATGCAACATTATTAGTTAGGCTAATGCTCCCCCTAAACCTGTGATGCCTGTTCATAGTCAAGACTGACCATATCCTATCAACAAACTATAACCATCTGAGTCTGAATCACTATTATTCTAATTAGAGAAAAACATATGCAACTGTCTCCAATGGAACTCGTGTGTATATGCGGCTTTAGTTTATGAAACCCTCATATAGAAAGTGAAATATATAAAATTTCACAACTCTATCTCCCCTTGGACTTATACATTCTGTACCTATCTTCTGTTGTCACATCAGATGCACTGTCAGAAATATAAATAACCAGAATTTCCAAATCATCCTTTACACATAGCAGTTGAAGATAACATTATTCTTTCAAGAATGATGGACTACAATGGGCATTGGCTTCTTTCAGTCTGAGTCTAAATCCTCCTCACATCTATGAGAGGTCAGATATTTAAACACATATAATTTATCAGTGTTTTTATATCCCCTTTCAATGACTTCTCCAGTGTCTTCGTCCATAACCTTGCATTTGGTAGAAGTGAACACAATTATATTTCCTTTATCTTCCATTTGACCTACACTTAATAAGTTTTGTTTTAGGCCTTGAACTAATAAGGTATCAATTTCCCTTCTATTTTTGTTAATTATGTCTCTACCTTTTCCCAAAATATTTGCTGGAGCATCATTTGAAAGGATAACCTTACCATCTTGATTTTTCTTAAGAGACTCCATCTTACTCTTATCACCAGTCATGTGATGATAACATACACTGTCGATGTATCATTCATCCTTGTCTTTAATTTCACAGAGAGCAAGACCACATCTTATCTTTTCTTCTTTATTCTTGTCAACATTAAAGTTGGTGAATCCAAATTTCTATGGTCTTATGATATCATTTGTTTGACTTTCATGATGTCTTTGATGATTCATGTAGAAATTTGCTGAATAATAAATAATTATCCACCGAGACTATCCTGGTCACATACTATTTGAGCTTCATACATAACACATAATCTCTTCCACTCAATCAATTCAGATCATCAAACATGCGGAAATAAAATCAAGCGATAACACATCAAATCATCATACACATTAACACAGTATGTATGGGGAAAGCTTATAGCTGAAAACCCCGTAGCTATTGTGTATATTATAATGGAGAAATCATGTAACAAACTCAGTACAATACTCCTCACAAGTACTCAGTACTTTCTCATAAAGTTACACACAATCTAGCTCAGTTTTGAACAGGTTACTGGTTCAAAACTCACCGCCAATTGCCTTGCTTCTATTGCGCAATCCAGGCCTGTCTATATAGAGATCCAAGGTTCGAATCTCCTTGGCTTGACAGCGCAATCATCATGGGAAATTCCTCCAAGTGTGGTGCAAATCTCATGCACAACTGATGTCGCCACTGATAGCTAGCTCCACCCTTTCATCTACCTCTTCACTGGTCTCCACTGAACTGATCATACACTGTAGTGAACTGATGTGTTCCTGAGTTGAATAATGAGTTACTAATTAATGAATTAAATAATATTTAATTCACTCCACTCATAACTAATTGATTAGCTAGTTAAACTAATCTCAATCAGTTCAACTAAAATAAACAGAACACAACTCCACTAGCTGTCTCATTAACTCCTCCAAACTTCTGCCACTGAAGTCCAACTGAAGTCAATCATGCATGATGCCATCAAACCCTTGGGAACCACGTGATTCCTCTGTCAGATGCATGAGCCACTTCTGTAGCTCGAACTGAAGTGCTCCAAGAGAGTAAACTGCTGCTTATAGTCTAAATATTATTAAGGGTAAATAATATTTGACTTCCCTGTTTTAAGGAGAGGCAGTCTAAAAATAGACTTCGACCTCTTTGACCTCAAAAATAGAGTTTCATCTATTTTTACCAACATGACACATACTTCAAGAATCTCAAACTGGAATCCCCGAACCATGCTCCATATGTCTAAAAATAGACATAGTCTAAAAATAGATTTTGCGCCAGAATTTGCCTGCGGGCGCACTTAGTGAAGGCGACTTCATTTCACTAAGCTCCATCATATTGCTGCATTCTCAACACTCCCTCTCAGCAAGATATGGATTATCTGCAACCCCTATCCTGCCTCTATGGAATTCGAACTTGCTCTTGGTGAGCGCCTTCGTCAGGATGTCGGCATCCTGATCCTCCGTGGGAACATATGAAAGCATCATGATTCTCCGCTGAACACAATCTCTGATATGATGATACCAATCCGTGAAGCCATGCCGCCTCAACTGATCCTCCTGTCTATACCATGAACCATATCCCAATGTGCCTCTGATATAGCACAATACATGCTTGCCTGCCTTCCAAAAGAGCTTGGTAGGCTTAACCATAGCTTGCGAAAGCTGGTTAACTGCATAGCATATATCGGGTCGTGTATTGACCAGATACATAAGCGACCCCACCAATCGTCAATAGACAGTGGCATCCACTACCTCTGCTAAAGTAGCATCCTCCTTCCTCCAACCACCAGGAAGAGGAGTGTCAACAAGCTTGCAGCCTTGCATGTTGAACCTCTCCAAAATCTCCCGGGCATACTTGCCCTGAGAAACAAACAGTCCTCCGCTGCGCTGCCAAATCTCCAATCCCAGGAAATAATGAAGGATGCCCAGGTCCTTCATCTCAAACTCTCGTGCAAGATCCTCCTTGCATGAAAGCATCAACTGCTCATCGCCAGTCAAAATCAGATCATCTACATACAGTACGATGATCAACAGCTTCCCCTCCACCACACCCGTGCTTGAAACTATGTTCTCTCTCGCTCACTCTCTGAGAACCTAAGTTTCTGAAGTAGTCGTTTATCCGCGTACTCCTTCAAGTACGAGGTATTGAGTCACTCGTACAAGGTTTCTGAGTCTACATATTACACGCACGTCAAGATCTCGAAACCTTCAGGCTGCTCTATGTACACCTCCTCCTCAATCACTCCATTGAGGAATGCAGTCTTCACATCCATCTGATGAATGTGCCACCCCATCTGCGCTGAGAGAGCAAGGATCGTCCGTATGGAAGAGTACCTTGCGACAGGTGCAAAAGTCTCCTCATAATCAATCCCCTCGATCTGTGAAAAGCCACGGGCGACAAATCTCGCCTTGTACTTCTCCACACTCCCGTCAGCCGCCTGCTTCACTTTTTAGATCCATCGCGAACCCACCACTGATTTCCCCACCGGTCTTGGGACAATCTCCCATGCACTGTTCCTGACGATCGAATCATATTCTTCGATCATGGAATCAACCCATGCGGGTTCCTCCACAGCTTCCTCAAAAGAGGATGGCTCTGTCACAACACATTGACTCATAAGAGCCATGTATCCAGTGTACCGATCCGGTGACTGTCTCTGTCTGCGCTGTGCTGTAGGTGGTCCTACAACCTTCTTCGCATCCCGAGCCAGTCGCTCAGCTTCTGTAGTGCGCATGCGCCCTCTGATGGTTGGCGCTGCCTGGGTGGTTTCTTCCACCTCCTGAACCTCCTCTTGTGGCTGATCCACATCCGGAAGCTCCTCCTTAGGAACTAACAGCTCCTCATCTGCATGCAAGTGTAGCTCCCTCTCAAGCGAACACCGCATGGCTTTCTCCTCCTGAAATTTTATATCCCGTCGCACAACAGTCTTTCGACTGTCTGACAAATACACCCGGTAGTTGTGAGGTGTATCAGTGCACCCCACAAATATTCCAACCTCAGCAGTTGGATCCAGCTTCCTTCTCGCATCCTTCGTCACATGCATGTAGACAGGAGAACCAAAAATCCGCAAATGGGAAATATCAGGCCTCTTGCCAGAATAAGCCTCCTCCGGTGTACTCATGCCAAGAAACTTGTGAGGACAAAGGTTCTGCACATACACTGCTTTATTGCATGCCTTAGCCCACAAGTGAAGGGGTAGGCCCTGATCATGCAACATCGCCCGTGCAGCACCCACGATCGTTCTGTTCTTCCGCTTAGCCACCCCGTTCTGCTGTGGGTTATGGGGTGTGATGAGCTCTCTCTGAATCCCTTCTGCACTACAGAACTCCTTGAATTTAGCCGATATGAATTCACCACCGTTATCACTCCTTAGAGAAATCACCTTCTTCCCCGACTCCTTCTCGACCAGTGCTTTAAACTCACAAAACTTCGCGAATGTATCGCTCTTCTTCTGCATGAAGAAGATCCAGCACTTTCGAGAGAAATAATCAACAAAGATCACATAATACTTGTGCTTTGCTGTCGAAGCAACTGAGAAAGGACCACACACGTCTGTGTGAACTCTCTCAAGGATCGTCGTGGCGCGACTATCCTTCTCGTGAAAGGTGGATTTCACATACTTCCCTAAAGTACACCCCTTGCACTGATCTGACTGCGCAAGAGTGCCCTTAGGAAGTCCAGTAGAAATCTGCTGCATAATCTTCAAAGCTCCATGGTGAAGATGGCCCAATCTCCTGTGCCATAGTTCGCCCTCATCATCCCGGCTCACCACCTCTCCCGCCTTGCATGCCATAGCTGCGCAGTCATCTACCTGCAACTGATAAAGGTTCTGAGTTCGAACCCCTATCTTCCGGGTCTCTCCAGTAGTCTTACTGCGCAGGAAGGCTTTTCCTTCGCTGAAGACCACATCATACCCCTTATCCTCCAACATCGCTACTAAAATCAGGTTCTTCTTCAATCCAGGTACATGCATGACATCCCTCAATACAAAGGGCTTACCAGACTCCCTCTGAAAGGATATGGTACCGATACCAGTCACACTGTATCTACCATCATCGCCCATCTCGATGTGCACACCAAAATATTTGTCCTCTAGATCTGAGAACAAATCCCGATCTCTCGTCATATGAAATGACGCACCGCTGTCCAAGAACCACACCGATCCCAACACACTTGAAACCAAGCATGCGATCAGTGAAAAGTCAAGCTCGAACTGTGAAGCCAAAGCTTCTCCATCTGCAGATCTTCCCGCTTGCTTGTTCTTCTTCTTCTTTGGACAATTGGTAGCATAATGTCCTTGATCATGGCAGTGAAAACATTTCACTTTCGCCATATCCTGCTTCTTGCCCTTAGCTCCAGAATGAGAGGTTTTCTTACCCTTCCCTTTCTTAGCTTTGGACATCAAAGCGCAGTTTTCTTCATCAGCTCCCTTTGATGAAGATCCATCTCGAGTAGTCCTCCCTATCTCCTCCTGCATGAGATCCGCCCAAAGGCGCTCCCATCCCGGCAGCTTCTCCCGACCATTGACACTATCTTGATATGAGTGCCAAGCCTTCGAAAGAACAAGGAGAGCCAGGTCGACCATGTCCTCGTCTTCGACAGTCACCCCCACACTTCCCAGCTCATCTCTGCACTGAGTGAACTTCGTGAGGTATTTGGCGATACTGTTGCTTTTCTCCATCTTGATGTTCCTGAGCTTATCTTTGAGCGCCAGCTTCCTTTGGTCGCTCTTACTCTGGAATAGATCCGTCAAAGCTTTCCACATTAAATATGGAGTAGCCTTTCCATGCAGGCTGGATACAATATGATCCTCGACGCCCTCCAACAGGATCCTTCGACACTTCGCCATCTTCTTTTGCCATGCTTCGACTTCAGCAGGATCAGTGGGCTTTTGGACATCCGTATCTACGAACTCCTTCAGACCATTATCTTCTAATACTGCTTCCATGTGATCCTTCCATGCAACATAATTCGAACTACCTTCAAGAGCATATTCGAGTCGCAAACCGTTGAAATACATTTTCAACACTGGCACCAAGAAAACAAAACTGCTGCAAAATTTCGAATTCCACCTCAAAGCTCAGCCGCTCTAGATCTGTGAGAACAAATTATTTCTAGCACAGAGATCGACTGCAAGGGGCATTTACCAGACATTTCACTTTCCGAATAAAGATGAATCCGGAGGCTGCCTGGCCCGCATGCAGACTCTGTCTACCGAAATAAGTTTGTAATCACTGTGATGATCAATCTCTGCTTCAATAGCTCTGATACCATGTAGAAATTTGCTGAATAATAAATAATTATCCACCGAGACTATCCTGGTCACATACTATTTGAGCTTCATACATAACACATAACCTCTTCCACTCAATCAATTCAGATCATCAAACATGCGGAAATAAAATCAAGCGATAACACATCAAATCATCATACACATTAACACAGTATGTATGGGGAAAGATTATAGCTGAAAACCCCGCAGCTATTGTGTATATTATAATGGATAAATCAAGTAACAACTCAGTACAATACTCCTCACAAGTACTCAGTACTTTCTCATACAGTTACCCACAATCTAGCTCAGTTTTGAACAGGTTACTGGTTCAAAACTCACCACTAATTGCCTTGCCTCTATTGCATGTTTAAATGCTATGGGATGGCCTCTTTATATAGATAAACCACCAGCCTGAACTGCGCAATCCTCATGGGCTTACTCCACCTATCTGTGTGTTGCAAATAGCAACAGTATAGTCACAACTGATAGCTAACTCCACCCTTTCATCTATCTCTTTCACTAGTCTTCACTGAACTGATCATGCACTGTAGTGAACTGATGTGTTCTTGAGTTGAATAATGAGTTACTAATTAATGAATTAAATAATATTTAATTCACTCCACTCATAACTAATTGATTAGCTAGTTAAACTAATCTCAACTAGTTCAACTAAAATAAACAGAACACAACTCCACTATCTGTCTCATTAACTCCTCCAAACTTCTGCCACTGAAGTCCAACTGAAGTCAACCATGCATGATGCCATCAAACCCTTGGGAACCACGTGATTCCTCTGTTAGATGCATGAGCCACCTCTGCAGCTCGAACTGAAGTGCTCCAAGAGAATAAACTGTTGTTTATAGTCTAAATATTATTAAGGGTAAATAATATTTGACTTCCCTGTTTTAAGGAGAGGCAGTCTAAAAATAGACTTCGACCTCTTTGACCTCAAAATAGAGTCTCATCTATTTTTACCAACATGACACATACTTCAAGAATCTCAAACTGGAATCCCCGAACCATGCTCCATATGTCTAAAAATAGACATAGTATAAAAATAGATTTTGCGCCAGAATTTGCCTGCGGGCCCACTTAGTGAAGGCGACTTCATTTCACTAAGCTCCATCATCTTGTTGCATTCTCAGCAATTCATTGATATGTTCCTGCATTCCTTTTTTACATGCCCAAACTTGTTACAAGCATAACATCCTATGTGACCAGAAAAGGGAGCAAAGGTATCATAATAACTTTGCCTGGTGTTCCTTCTATTGCAATAGATAGCCTTATGTCCAAATTGGTTGCATGAAAAAAAATAACCTTTAAAGAAACCTGAGTACCTGGGAGTTGTCGACCTTTCTGTGTAGAGTATATTTTTCTACGACTTAAACAATCTACTTCTGCAATTGGCTACAACATGCCCATAATTATGACATATAAAGCATTCAACATTATTGATCAAAGGATAAAATATATTGTTACTTCTATAGTTAGGAGCGAATGATTTCCTTTGAGAATTCATGATTGTCGGTTGACCTTTTGTCTCTTTCAACACTTCAGGTTTTGCATTGATATCCTTTGAATCTTTAGCACTTTCTTGTGAACTAGATTATCCTTTAACAGTTTCATGAAAACCAAGACCAAATTTAATAGAAGGAGACATTTGACTACTAAGAATATTATCCAGAATCTTAGTATTATCTTGAAACCTCAAGTGTTTATCCTTTTCCTCTAATTTACCTTTTAAAATGTTTACCTCAACCTCCAATCTTTGGAATTGCTTCTTCATACTTTCTTCAACCCTTCTTCCTTCTTCTACTTGTTCATTCAATTTTAGAATCTCTTCTTTCAACCCATTTTCTTGTTCTTCAAATGTTTGTAGGAGTTCTTCATTCTTCATATTTGATTTTTCCAGATTTTCTTTGAGAGAGATTATTTCTGCTTCAAGTCCTTCACTGTGATTGGATACTTTATTCTGCAGCTTTTGTCATTGATCTATATGTTCTTTGTTTAGTTTCTCAATTGAATTTCTTTCTTGTAATTGATCATTCAATCTAGAAATCATATCTTTGAAGATACATTCCCTTTCATTAAATATAATCTTTTGATCTTCAACTTCATTCTTGAGATTAGCAATTTCTACTTCTAGATCCATAACATTACTTTTACTTTCGTATTCACAATCTTCATGTTGGCTGGATAAATCGATCTTGCGGACAAGACCGATCTCCCTAGTTTCAGAAGACAATCTAGCAACAAAGGAACAACTAAGTTTGTCTTTCTCTAAATATATTCATTTTACAAATAAATGCTATGAAGGTGTCAATCTTACCTTATATCCAAATGCTTATTTGTGGTTGTAGTGCTTCCGTCGCATCAATAATCCTTCCGTTGCAACAAGAGTTCTTCCGTCGCAACAAGATTTCTTTCGTCACAAGAAAGTGTCGTCTTTTGTCGACCTGCAATCACAAACAAGCAAATATTAAATAGCACCTGTATAAGAAATAATTATAAAACATACCTATCATAGTGATCAAGGAATCTATGAAATAAATGATCAAACGACAACTTATTGAAATAAACAATCGAACGACAATTTATTGAGAAAAACAAAACTTGATTGTATTAATCTTAAAATATATAGAAGAACCTTACAACCTTAGCCTTGATGTTTGAAAGGCCTTCCCGGGGTTCGAAGCAGGAGTCTCCTCTACTTTGATAAGTCTTGCACTCTTCCTCCAAGAGCTCAAAGAGGTATGTGATCTTTCCTCTCAAAAGCTCAGCAGAAAGAAGTCTAAATCTCAACAGCACTTCAACTCAATCACACATAAATCTTGAACTCTAATCCCCAATCTCCAAAATCTCAATCAAAACTTAACCTTTTGAGGCTACCCAATGCCTCCTTTTATAGAGCAGATGAGGAGGTTAGGATTCCACCTTTAAAGGGATAGAATCCTCCTTCAAAGGGATAGGCTTCTCACATCAAGGGATTAGTTCATTAAGGTGTGGGATAGATGCACCTTACTAAAGAGTACTCATCCCCAAAAAATCTCATCTAGAACCTTCCAGAATTGACCAAAATTCAACTTTTTAACTTTAATTTTCATGTTTTTGAGTTTGATAAAAAGGCTTGCATTTAAGGAAAATGTTTCTAATGTGTAAGACATGCATTACACCACCCAAGTTTGGAACGTGTGCAAGATTCATCGATTGCAAAATCTCCACTCTTTTCAGGGCTTTGTGGCTTCTTTTTTCTTTCTTCTTGTTTCTGGGCTTGACAGATATAAAGTGTCAAAGACTTCAAAGAGGAGGTAGCAGGAAGAGTGTTAATGAGCTCATAAGGTTAGGGTGAATGTCAAGGTGATAGTTTTACAGAAGCGATTTCCCCTTAAAGTGTGTAAGTTTCTAAATAGATGAAGATGAAGTCTCATATATTTTGAAGAGGTTAATTTATTATTTCAAGGATCATCCTTGCGGAGACCCTGGGCCACAATCAGAAATATCCATCGCAAAATATATATGTAATCATATCATCGCTGAGGTAGGCATTCCCATACTCAGATCAAAAACTAACTAAACTTGTTCTGATACATAAATGATTTTAATATTACATCAATAGTGTAGGACACAGCATGGGCACAACCATCTGTAATGAATAGTCTACTGTATAATAATAAAACTCCTCACATCCTCGATGGTGGAAACTAGATCCAGGGTCTTGATTTCTGCTTCCCGAACTAGTACGATTCTATCCATGCGATTAAATGTGTTGAAGTTTAATACGGTAGAAACCATCGATTATCACCAATGATGCGAATCGTTATCAAGTGTGAGAGAAACCACCGCAATGTCAATGGATCCCAAAGTATCCATGAAATGTGAATGAATGAGTCAAGTCCGAACACTCGCGTAATCATTTGATCAAGGTCAATGATGCGCAAATCATCGGATACAGAAACTTGCTATTGAGGCATGCTTCATTTTAAGGCATCGATAATTGGATCATCTTCACAGAGTACGAGCTATCGCGATGTAAAGTGATCCGCCGGGAGGGGCAAGCCCACAACAAAAAATCATAGACCACTTTTGAAGAATCATATTGGCAAGTGACCCGATTCCCTCCCCTTCCGGCAAAAACAACAACAAATATTTCGTGAATGAATGGTTTGTTTGAACCCATTCTGAACACATAACAACATCAGAGATGGTTTGGTGACAATCGACTCCAAAGATAATAATTTTTAAACCGCTCGAAGACTTTCAAAATGGTTTGATTAACTATTAGGCAAAGGATTTCCCAACCCAGGTGAACAAAAAGTGTCGTGTTCAAGAGTGGTTAACGGTTTTCCGAATAATCAAAATGTAACAAACATGTTTGTTTTTCTCTCTTTTCCCCCACCATTTCTGGCAAGTACCTCTTTATTTTTGACAAGCTTGAGGAGGATAACATTTTCTTTTTTATAATCTCATCCTTCAGATGAGTCCAACTTAGTTTAAGATTCAAACCTTAAGAAGGAGTGGTTCGTTCCTGTTTAAATTGAACAGGTCCTTTACTGTTAAATTTTAACGAGTCTAGTATAGGAGAAACTCGGTGTTTTTCAATTTTAGGAAGTCAGAAGAAAAAACTTAAGAAAACTCCATGGGTGTTCTTTTTCGTAAATTTAGTCTCTCAGGCCCGAAAAAGGATAAAATAATGCAAGAGAGAACTCTATTGACTGTAACTAGTCAATGTATACCTTTTTCGTAAATAGTCCATTTCAGTTCGTAAAAGGGGTAAACTTATACTAAAGGGACGATCATTCATTTACTTTAACGAGTTCGAATAATCAAGTGCTCAGAAATATTTTCATGTTTAGAGAGTCTAAAAAGGGCTTAAAAGAGAACTCCAGGGTTTCACTTTTTCGTAAGTTTTAACGAGTTCGAAAAAGGGATAAAAATTTACTCATGGTTTTCACTTTTTTGTAAGTTTTAACGAGTTCGAAAAAGGGATAAAAATATAATCCTGTGGCCGAATTTCAATTTAATTTACGAGCAGGAAAAGACGGAAAGAACTCGGCATTTTCATGTGTTTTACGAGAATGAAAGATAGCAAAATAATCTCGGGATTTTCATGATTTTAACGAGTCTTGAAAATAACCGAAATTGACTCAAGATAGGTTTCATTTTTACAAAATCTTGAAATAGAGAAAAACTATGCTTTAGAGTGGTTTCATTTTTACACAAGCTTGAAACAGAGAGAAAACTGTGCTTGATGCCCCCTAAGCGTAACTGCTAGAGCGCATGCCCCCCAGCTTCATTTCATTCAACTAAAAATACTACTGGTAATTAATAACTGGATGGAATGAAGGTTCATTTACGAGATCATATGAAAGACCTGATCTAAAACTGTAAGAAAATTATGCAAAAACTGAAATAACTAACCTAAATATATGACTTAACATTTACGAGATCTAGTCAAAGACTCGACTCAATTGGGGGAGGATTTTTTTCATTTTTTAACGAGCTTGACACAGGAAAAGAACTATGCTCATGGAAACGTGTTTCATTTTTTAACGAGGTTGACACAGTAAAGGGAACTATCCTCTTGATATACTGATTCATTTTTAACGAGGTTGACACAATAAAAGGAACTCTCCTCATACCTAATTCATTTTTAACGAGGTTGACACAGGAAAAGAACTTTCCTCTTGGAAGCTTGTTTCATTTTTTTAACGAGCTTGACACAAGAAAAGGAACTATGCTCTCGACTAACTGATTCATTTTTTAACGAGGTTGACACAGTAAAAGAAACTATACTCACACCTAATTCTTTTATTAACGAGGTTGACTCAGTAAAAGGAACTATCCTCGGACTCACTGATTCATTTTTTAACGAGGTTGACACAGTAAAAGGAACTATCCTCGGAGGCCACTGATTCATTTTTTAATGAGGTTGACACTGTAAAAGGAACTCTCCTCACACTCACTAATTCATTTTTTAATGAGGTTGACACAGTAAAAGGAACTATCCTCGGACTCACTGATTCATTTTTTAACGAGGTTGACACAATAAAAGGAACTATCCTCGGAGGTCACTGATTCATTTTTTAATGAGGTTGACACGGTAAAAGGAACTCTCCTCACACTCAGCGATTAATTTTTTAATAGAGTTAACAGAGTAAAAGAGCCCCATCCTCGGACTTATGCGATTCATTTTTTAACGAGGTTGAAACGATAAAAACCTCCTAATGTTGACTTTCAATTTAATTTACGAGCAGGAAAAGATGGAAAGAACTCGGCATGTTCATGTGTTTTACGAGAATGAAAGATAGCAAAATAATCTCGGGATTTTCATGATTTTAACGAGTCTTGAAAATAATAACCAAAATCGACTCAAGATAGGTTTCATTTTTACAAAAGCTTGAAACAGAGAAAAACTATGCTTCAGAGTGGTTTCATTTTTACACAAGCTTGAAACAGAGAGAAAACTGTGCTTGATGCCCCCTAAGCGTAACTGCTAGAGCGCTCTAGCGTAGAAGAATCTGATGTAACAAGAAGAACCTGAGCGGGATGAAGTTCACTCTCTACAGGGAGAATGGGATCGACCGAATGTGAAATCGAATCGACCACTTGATCAACTAATGGATCATCAACTTGAGTGATATTAGTTTCACTCTCCAATGGAAGAGTGGGATCGACTGTACTTGAAATTAGATCAATCACTCTGTCAGTTGACGGTAGGTTGGGAGAAATTGTACGATAACCAGTTGGAAATTCCTGCTATGGAACAGTAAGGTTTTCCAATAATTTTGAGGCTTCATCCATGTGAGGGAAAATGTGAGTTTGATCACTCCCTTTGCATAACTTACAAGGAAACCTAACTTTACCCTTTTCCCCAGGAACCTGACTATCATTGGTTGATGGATCAACGAAAAGTTGATGAGATTTTTCTGACCATACTTCCAAGACCTTTGGAATACCGGGACAATTGATAAGGAAGTGGTCACTCTTACAAAGCCTGCAAGGGTATTTGGGTTTACGATGCATGTTAGAGGTTTCCTCAACATTACTAACACTTACAGCCATGGTTGACTGGTTGACTTCTTTCTTATCTTGCTTCTTCTTCTTAGTCACCTGGTTACTAGCGTCAAGGCTTTTACCAAGCGAAGAGGAAGAAAGGGAGGAAGACATATTAGGCGAAGAAGGTAAAGGGTCAACAGAAGGTTGGTGATGTTGAGATGGTGAACTCTTGTTGAGGTGAAGCATCCCAGGATTGAGGTGGAACAATTGGAGTATTCGGGGCCAACGAAGTTGAAAATAACCATATCGGTAAACCTATTGTAAATCCGAGTAAATGACAATGTAGCCATATAAGGAGGACCAACATTTCCAAGGCAAGAAAAGTACTAGGTTTCTCATTAAGAGGTTCCTTGGTTGGTAAATTAAAGACGATTTAACATTATATTCAACTTAGGTGAATTTTATTAACAATTTAAAACTAAAATTAACAATTCACAATTCACACCTAAAATTAACAATTCACAATTTACACCTAACAATTAAAATTCACAATTCACACCTATGGTCTCTAAAAGTAAAAAAAAAAACAAATTAACATGAGCTATCAAATATAGGAGTCAAACCACACACAAACTGTAACTTCTCGTACTAAAAACACTAGTTGGTGATGAAATCCAACTTAGTAGAAGTTTAATACAGAAAGGGCGGTTGAAACAGTTACCCCAACAACCTGCTTAATGAAACAGACTGGCACAAGTTTCTTCACAAAACCATCTCGAGTGAAGAGAACCCCCCAGAGAGTCCAAGTGAGTCTAGTCGATGTCTGCTCTAGGTACAGTGAGATCTTTCCTTCACCGTCACCTTAGGAAATAATCTTAAGCTTATGGAAACTAAGGTTACCAACAGTAACAAATAAAACTGGGGGAACAGTCTACGATACGATTCCACGCGCAAGGGCAGAGTAACAACGCTCAATCCCCTTGAAGGTTCCTCGACATGGTCAATCCGAGGTTTACTGACAAGTGACCCCAGGCTCCTCGACAAAGGTTAATCCGAGGTTTACCGTTTGTAATGCGTGAAAAATCTTCTATCTTCCCCAATGAAACAGAATTGATTATCTCAAAGGTTCAGACATGATCTCGTGATTAACTCCTTTAAGAGAAGCGTCCCAAATTATACCAATTACAATTGGATTTATTTCCTACCGCAAGATTTATCTACTTCTTTGTTTTAGTTGCTTTGGAAAGTTAACTAAAACCTATTCCAAAGCACTAATCCTGATCTAGATTGGTGGAAAGAGCCCTAAAAATGTAAAAATTACTAAATGAATTTTAATTAAGCGCTGTGTTATGTAGGTTGTTATTACTCAAAAGGGTAAATGGATACGAAACCAATGGTGTTATGACCCGAACCAAAACTGAATGCAATCTAATATGATAATGTAATCTTTTCAATTCGATGAATCCTAACTAAAGTAAGGAAAGAGTTTCCATTCACTTCCAACAATGCAAAAAATTGATCACTAAGATAAAATATAACAAATTCTCTAATGCACTAATTTCATCAAGAAAAACTAATGCAAATCAATTCCAATTTTTTTTTTTTTTTTTTTTTTTTTTTTTTGTGTTTTTAAAACAAGCATAAAAACATATAAATTCAAATCAAAAAGAAAACTTATCTAAATCTACGATTGATTTTTTCGAATGTAAACTATCTCGAATGTAAACTATGGAGTTGTAATCTATGCACAATTCACTTGAAAAGTATGCAAATGTAATCTATGCACATTTTCATTCATATTAAGAAAATGAGAATTCTAATTATGCAAATGTGATGTTTATGCGAAGAATTCTCCAAACACAAGATGATTCCTAATGTAATCTAATAACCAATCAAGTGCAAGTCAAGAAAATTGGGTGAGAGTTCCCAAATATAAAAAAAAACACTCAAAAGCTGATTAACACTCATAACACAATTTAGCCCCGGCGAATGAGGGGGAATTGTTTTTTGAAAAAACAAAAGCAAAAAGATGCAAAATTGTGAAAATACTGAGACAAACCTCCAAGTAATGACCAAAGGAAATCAAATTAAGAATTTCTCAAAAAGAGACTCAAAACACCCAATTAACTTAATGGAGATTGATGAGATGAATAATTGCTAAAAGAAACTCATAAACAAGGCTTTTTGACAGAAAAATACAGATCTGGGTAGATGCTAAGAATCCTAAATTAAATCTAAACTAAACTGGAAAAAAGAAATATGAAGTTTTTCCAAAATTTTAACAGGGTCCGTAGGCTTCCAGAAGTAACAGGTGCGGTCCCGCACTGTTTACTTAAGGAAAGTGTGAAACTGCCCGCACTGTGCAGAAGAACAAAGTGCGGTCCCCAAAAAAGTTCAAGAAAAACGTAAAAGATTTCAAAATTTTCAAAAACAGAGAAAACCTAAGATACCCAGGCAGATATCCATCAATCAAAAAATAGGAAAAACTTTCCTCAAATCAAAATAAAAGAGAACCAAAAACAACAAGTTCTTTCCCTAATGGAGTCGCAAATTTGTTGGCTGGATAAATCGATCTTGTGGACAAGACCGATCTCCCTGTTAGTGCTCAAATCTACCTTAGGCTGAAATAAGGTAAAACTCAAGGCTACATCAAACCACGCTCAGCCTCGTAGCTAGCCCTACGAGGACAGGAGAGGGCTCTCTCCGGGTCTATCTCGGCAAAAGGTCTTCAAAGGGGCTGAGATGACTTATAATGAATATTGATTTTAGGCTAGTAAAGAGATAGGAAAGTTTGATTTTGATTTTTTGGGTTTTTGTTGAAAAAATGGGAAAAACAATTTTGGGTCCGGGGATAAGGCCATATCTTTGCAGAATTCGAGTTGAGGCAAGGTAGGTAGTAGTCTTGATGCTTTTGATCAGGTGTATGGATGGATCAGAACGACAAGGAGATGAAGAGGGCAAGGGAGAACATGGATCCTCTCCAAACAGGCGAAAGCATGTAAAACTAAACAAATTTAAAGGCAGAGCACTGGAAACAATGGATTCAACCTCATTTACTCATTCATTTAGTTTCAGAAGCATAAGAAGGGAATGGCATACATCAAACATGAAAGAACTTACAATAAACTGAGAGATAACACCATCAAGAACTGAAAGCCACAAGAATCCCAACAGGTGCTACAAAACCTTTGATCTTTCCTTAGCCAAAATATGAAAAATATGTACAATAGTGTGCCAAACTTTTCCCAAGAGTCCAACCTGTCCAACCTCTGAAAATGATTGAGAAATTACATCATATAGACCATCCTAACCCCTTTCCATGCCTCTAGGGGTCGAATTCCTCCTTCTAGGAGCAGTTTCAACTAATTCTAAACAAGGAGCTAGAATATAGGCAGCCAAACAACTTGCCTCTAAAAGGAAGGAAACTGATTCTTTCACTTGATTTTTACTTTTTTAGGAGTGAATCATCTAGAATAGGTAAAATTAAGTCCAAGTTACAAGCCAACCATAAAATTACATCAAGATAACTCAAAAATTACACCCACAAGCAAAACTGGTCCAACTGGCCGAAATCCTGAGCTAGAAGATGAAAAATGGACCAAAAATCTCTATGCGTAGCGCGCCTGAGCTCTATGCGTAGCTCGCCTTTTAGTCTACTTTTGGGGCACTTCCTGGAGTCCAAATTGAGCTCATGATAGCACGTTGGAAATCCCTGGATGTTGGTTATCCAACCCAAGTGGAATTTTTCAATTTGGAGCTCATTTGCCCCTCCAAAACTTCATTCTCCCAGAAGTACTTCCTGCTGGTGCAAAAGGTGGCAGAAAGGTGATTTTCATGGTGTTTTTTGCCCTTTTGATCATCCATAACTTGATAAAATTATTTGGTCCTCCTGGAGCATGCATAAATTACCATGACAAACCCAAAAATATAAATTTTTCCTCCAGCAAGTGTCCCAATCATAAGCGAGCGCGTCGACGCGCTACGCGTTGGGCGGAAAAATCTATTTTGAGACCAAAAATTTCCAAAATGACAAAAATTTCTCCAAATTTGCTGAAATTCGGAGCGAAGATCCCCCATCATGTGCCATGCTCAGCCAAGGAAGCTTCGGCTAAGATTCGGAGTGGATCATGCGTTTCACACCGTTTCAGTGCCCTCCTGGTGCATGCAGTTTCAGTAGTGAAAACACTGTCTCTGTTGTGATGTGTCGATCTCTGTCATGGTGTCGCAATGTGTATGAAAAGTATGCTGATATGGTTATGATGAAAACAAGAGTTTGGTGTATGCCTGAAAATTATGACTAGATGCTTTGCCTTTCACTATCAAATATGCCAACTGCTTCTAACATGGAATGGGGACTGTGGGAAATGTTACAATGAACACAATGGACTGTCAAGTGAAACAAGGGACTATCAAGTGACACAATGGACTGTCAAGTGATTTTGGAAAATACAAACTATTTACTCACTGCTTTGGGAAATGTTGGGAATACATACTTTTACAAATGGTATATGAATGGGTAATACTAATAGGACTTTCCAAGTGATAGATATAAGAGTTATTCAAATGGAAAAAGTGCAGTCAAAAACATGAAAACAACCATTGATCCTTATGAACACTTGGATTTTAATCAATGGAAGGGAAAGAGGTAATAAGTAGGGTTTGGGATTTTACATGGGGGTCAAGAGTATAAAGGGATATGGGAAGACTGAAAATGGGATTGTGGTAAATTTAACAGTGGCAATAATGACATTCCATACCAAGAGCATACATGTTATTTAAAACAAGTTTGAAACACCAACAATATCACTAGCACCTCTTTCAAAACCCTATGGAGCGAATTTTGCAATGAATATAGGGTTTCAATTTCACCATAAAAAACATTTTTTCTCTCCACATTTGAAACACCATAGCATATCCATGAGCCATTAAGCAAGCTTGGGTAACTTACTTGAAGGTGAATGAAGTGATTTGGCACAAATTTGGGTGATGTAATGAAGTTTTCTGACCTCTGGGCTCTATGCGCCGCGCGCATGCCCAACGCGTCGCGCGTCAGCCCAACACACAATTTGGCTTCAAAACTCATTTTTTTCACTTCCTTGATGTGTCTTGGCCTTTGCTGATGTTCAAACATGGAAAAACCAAGCAAATTTGATGTTGGAGAGAAATGGCAAAAATTTTTGTGTTTCAGCTCAATGCGCCACGCCATAAATAACGCCTTTTTCATGAGGCTTTTGGAGGCCTTCCCGGTGTCCAAATTGAGCGTGTGATATCTCGCTGGAAAGATATGGGAGTATAATTTCCAACCCAAGTGGAATTTTTTAATTTGGAGTTCATTTACCCTGTCAAAAATCAAATCTCCCAACACTACTTCCTGTAGGTACATAAATTCTCTTGAGGCAACGGTATTCTTGACATTTCTCCAAAACCATTACACCTGTGTAAAAAGTGAAGGAGGTTTTTCTTCCTTGGCATGTTGTGTACAAAAAAATGTCTCAGTTTTCCAAAAATCATCTTTAATTGCTCTGAAACATCATTTGAGTGAAACCTATCCCGATGTGTGAAACAAGGGATTTTGTCGAAATGAAGCGAAATGAAGGGGATAAGGGGCTTCTAAATTCTTGGGGAAATTTTTTGAAGTAGGGAGGGATGTTAGGAAGCAGGGAAAAGTGGAATCTCAGAGATTGAGTGAGGGTTAGGGGTCCAAAAGGGAAAAACACGGGCCTAGCCTAGAAAATTGCCAAGTTGTGGCAAGAAACTAGGGTTTGTGCAAAAATGAGGAATTTGGGGGATCTCAGTGATGGGAAGTGTTTAATAAGATACATTAATGATAGGGGAAGGTGTATGAACATCAGGATACAATTTTTTCTAATGATTTGACCATCCAAGAGAAATTACCTCCAAAACCCTAGGAGAGGGAAATGGACCTTACCTAGGCACAACTGAAGCATGAACAAGCTGTAAAATGACCCAATGGAACTTGACATGATGATGAAAACCCTTTGAATGATGGTACACTCAGCTGAATGGTGACATGGACCGACATTTTGACAACTTTGAAAAGAGTGAAAACAAACCCTAGACCTAATGCCTAGTGACCAAATTTTGCTTGAAGACTCATTGAAATGACAAAATTTGACCTTGACACATTAAAATCACTTTGTAAGAGCATGTTTGATCTCTGAAGGAAAGCTGCAAAGGCTGATACTAACACTCCCTAGTGTCAGAAGACAATCTAGCAACAAACGAACAACTAAGTTTGTCTTTCTCTAAATATATTCATTTTAAAAATAAATGCTATGAAGGTGTCGATCTTACCTTAGATCCAAATTCTTATTTGCAGTTGTAGTGCTTCCGTCGCATCAATAATCCTTCCATCGCAACAGGAGTTATTCCGTCACAACAAGATTTCTTTCGTCGCAAGAAAGTGTCGTCTTTTGTCGACCTGCAATCACAAACAAGAAAATATTAAATAGCACCTGTATAACAAATAATTATAAAACATACCTATCATAGTGATCAAGGAATCTATGAAATAAACGATCAAACGATAGCTTATTGAAATAAACAATCGAACGACAATTTATTGAGAAAAATAGAACTTGATTGTATTAATCTTAAAATATACAGAAGAACCTTACAACCTTAGCCTTGATGTTTGAAAGGCCTTCCCCGAGGGTGGCAGAGTCTCACTACTACTTTGAAGTGATGTTGCTCTCCTCTAGAGCCTGAAGAGGGTATGTGATCTTTCCTCTCAAAAGCTCGTGAGGAAAGAAGGAAAATCTCTAACGACCTTCAACACAATCAGCAAACCTTGAATAGTTCTCAATCTCAAAAACTAACCTCTAGAGGCTACGATGCTTCCTTTGATAGAGCGGATGAGGAGGTTCAAGATTCACACTTTGAAGGATAGATCCTTTAAAGGGATAGACTCCTCACATCAAGGGATTAGTTCCTTAAGGTGAGGGATACATGCACCTTATCAAAGCGTACTCATCCCCAAAAATTCTCATCTAGAACCTTCTATAATTGACCTCAAACCAACTTTTTAACTTTACTTTCTTGCGTTTTTGAGTTTGGAGGGGGTACGCAGGAATTTCTAAGGAAAAATGTGTTCTAGAATGCAGGTAAGCCATGCATTACCTACGTACCCAAGCCAGGAACGCAGGCAAGATTCATGTTACCTGTTTCAGGGGTTTTTAGGGTTTTTCTTCTTGTTTCAGGGCTTGACATGAGGAGTAAAGGTTGTAAGACTTGCAGAGGAGGTATGTATGAGTGTTAATGAGCTCATACAGTTAGCAGAATGTCAAGGTGATAGTTTTTAGTGTGTTACTTCAATATTGCATGCACAAGGAAGTGAATCACAAGAACAACAATCAATACATGTTTCATCTTCTTCATTTTCTGCTGCATATGTCTTCTGAGATATCTTCTGACTTTGAGTAGCCTTTTTCTTTTTCTTCCTTCCCATTGAGACAGATCTCCTTCAAGCGATCAAGCTTCTATAGAATGACCTGCTCTGATACCAATTGTTGGGAAAAATACTGAGAGGGGGGGAGGGGGGGGGGGGTGAATCAGTATTTATAACTCACTGTAAACTTTTACTTTTCCTTTCTTTGATTTCTATACACAAATTTAATGAACCCAAATAGAGTATACACGTGGATATATTTAAGCAAACTTGCATATATCTAGAGATATTATTATGTAGATAATTCTTTACTTAGATCAGTGCATCATTCATTCATCAGATGTTTAGTAAGCAGTAAGTATGTGCAGTAAGAGAAGAATAAATCATCACACATAAGCAACACACATGAAGACATGGATTTAAGGTGGAAACCCAAGTCGGGAGAAAACCACCGGTGCTATCATCTTTGTTTTCAATATTTATTATAAAGAAAACATCTTACAATCTTGTACTGGTGCATACTCATACCAGCACGCAAGCACCCACGTGCAGAAGGTTGCAACCTTCTCTCATTCTCCAGCTACTATTGGAAGGGAGCTACAACCCCCTAATCTCGTTTACCAATCACTACTAGAAGGGAGCTTCAACCCCCTAATCAGGACACCAGCTTCTATTGGAAGGTATCTTCTACTTCTATACTAAAGGCTTCAACCCTTAGAACCACTACAGACCACGTTTCATCAATTTTCATACAGGATCCCATAGCTTCAACTCAACTCATCATAAATATAATCAATAATAAAACTAACCCAAACTTCAATCAGAGCAATGAGAAAACTGTATCCAGAAAATAGAAATAACTCAGATTTAAGAATAAGTATGCAGAATCAAACTCAACCCTGAACATTCATCAACTTAAAATTCATACACTACTTTGCTTCACTGAACCCGCGTGTATACGTTCTTTTCTTCACACCAAACTGTGTATAAATCTGTGAATACTGTTTTTACAGAATGTAATCAGTCTCAGATCCAGATCTGAGGCTTTCAATCAGATATCTTATTAGTATTTTAGAACCCTTGATTAGTTAGACATCATTAAACAAATTTTCTCACTCATTAATCAGATTTGTACATAATCAACTTAGTAGCATATACAACATTCAAGCAACCCAGATCTACATGAAGACTTCATCGACAAACAATAGTAATATAGTAAAATAGATCAGAGATTTCCTTCCGCATAATTCAGCAAAACCCTAGATTCCATACACACTTTTGCTGAAACAAACCTGCATATATACGTGCTTTCATAGAGACAAACCTACATATAGATCTGCAAACATTACAGTACTACGCAACTCTTCAGAATAGATAATCAACTCAGATCTTACCCTTCACTTCAACGGACATTCACCAGATCACAGATCTAAATATTTCATAGACAGATCTAGAAAATACATTCTCATTTTAGGTCTAAAGATCCTCATCTATCATTGTATTCATAGGTGCACTATTATTTCAGATCTATCAATAAACTGTAACCCATTCCATGCAGATATACTTTTGAGTGAAGTATTCATTAATACCCAGACACATGCACTACCTTGCACTTTGATCTTCTTCTCCTTATATAGTCTTAGTCTTTATCAATACCATGAGCCAAAACCACACAAATTTCGATGGTATTCTTGGACAGAATTAAATAGACAATAAAACCCTCAATACTGTGGGCTTATACCATGGTAATGCCCCTTGGTATCATAATTTTAGAGTGCAAAAGGAATACGCGACTTTTCTTCTTCGTTCCTGCATGTCTACGCGACTGCGCTTCATAAAAACTGCGTATATACTAATTATGGATATATACGCGGGTTTCCTTCATAAAAGTAGCGTATAAATTGCCTCCATATGCAGGTTGCCTTCATCAAACCTGCGTATACATTGATAAATATTTCTTGTTTCATTTCTCTGGCCCTTACTGAAATTCGTTTCTCTGTCACATCTGAATTGACCTGTAGAAACATCATTTTTACATCTTTAACACATAGGTTGCTTATCAAAAGGCAACTCATCAAGTAAGTTTCCATCAAGGACAACTTCATCAAGTAGGTTGCTATCAAGGACAACATATTGCATCATATTGCCAACAATCTCTCTGGAACTTATTGGAATTCCTTTCTCTGTCACATCAGAACTTATCTGTAGAAACATAATTTTTACATCTTTAACACATAGGTTTCTTATCAAAAGGAAAATCATCAAGTAGGTTTCCATCAAGTACAACATATTGGATCATATTTCCAATGCCACTTTTAGTATCATAATCTATACCTTATTTTCACTACCTTTCTTAACAAGCTCCTTGTAAATAGAGTCCACCACCTCTAATATAATCAAGAGGGGTCAACTACATTCATGGGTTGACCTAGATCTTGTGTTTCCCTACACCTCTAATAATTTTCCATAACCTCCATCTCAACTTGGTTGTCCTTTCTACTAGTGTTTTAATATTTTCCGTCATTAATACAAGATAGCTTTGAGCCCCTAACCACACCATCAAATGATTGATTTTGGCATGATGACCCTATAACCTCATGCTTCCATGATTTAAACCTTATAAAAAACTAGATCCATGTAGTGATAACGACCTTTCTTGAGATTAGAAAACCCACTTGAATACTATCTCATTCATTTAAAATCCCATTATTGAACTACGCATGAGGGAAACCACAAATATTACAAAACCTAGTTAAGTCCATTATAAACAACATTACAAACCCTCAAAAACCCCAATTCCTCTACAAACCCCCTAAAACCTTATGCCACCATACTCTATGTTCCACTTTTAGTTCTCATTTAAAAAAAAAACCTTTATAAATAAAGTGTAAGATCCGAAATGGATAAATAATCAACAGATTCTGAATATTTTAGTGTTCTAATTGAAATATTGACAAGCCAAACATAGAACACAAGGGATCTAAAAGAAATGCATTCTTTATTTATATTATTAACTGAAGAAAATAGGAAATGCCCAAAAATATCAGAATCGCGGCAATGGTATGCACGACTACTCATCAAAAGAGAAAACAAAATACTGAAGCACAATCGTGGACCCTAGATGGATCCACCAGACAAATCACACCCACGGAGTTTTCATCCTAGGGATCAAACTAGAACTGGCCATGCCAAGTTCTCAAGAAAAAACAATAAGATAGATAACTCGGGAATGATCTAAAGACCTATTTCCTGCCCCCTTTTACAAGTTTGATGGACCCTATAGAATTCTCATTTTATTATTTTCCCTCGAAAAACGAAGGCAAATACCATTGGAAAATACCATGGGTAAATTCTGTCCATTTTGACCATATCAAGAAAAGGGAATATTACAAATCCTCCCACCCAAATATTGCTTGCCCTTAAGCAATCCACTTCAATCCACAACAAAATCATATATATACGGATACCAGGATCCCATAAAAACCAATGTGTTATTCCACGCGTTCATGCTAAATGATCCTGAATGGATCTTTTGATACCTGGATCCCAAACAAGTATCTGACCAATCCTTCCCTCAATATATTCAGTTGGTTCCCAATGCCACCTAAGTCCTGGGACCTGTGGGTTATGATACCATCTCAGCCCTTCAGTACTGCCCATGCCTAAGGACCCCTGTTGTGATATGCCCTTGGCTGAAAGCGTTCTCCTCAGAAAAATCCCATCAATATACTACCAAATCATAATGTCTCGCCAATCCATGTCATGGGAAGGATGGATACATGCACATGGAACAAATATACTATGTTGATGTTGTTCAATGCCCCACTCATATTGCCCCATCCAGTCACTCAACATGATCCATTTATATAACTCTGCCATGCTCTCCCCAATGTATAAAGGTGTGTTGCTAGCCTTATATATTTACTCTTGTAGAGGGCTACTCTAGAACTCCCAACTGTACTTCTCTTGCTGCCTTGTGAGGGACTTGAGTCATTCCTTAACACTAAACAACTTGGCCACTGACTCGACACAAACCCCTATGAGCTTCTCAATTTTTTTGTTCTCCTGTAATATAGTGTCTTGGCCTATCCATACTCTCTGCTTCAACATCATTAGATATGTCTTGAAATGCATGGTTTCCCCCGAAAGTCCTCTATGGGCGATTTTGGTGCCCTGTTGAATGTCTTTGTACCTGTTCACATTGGATGCCCCATGAGCACAACTTCAATTTGAGCCTTTGACTGACTCTTTGGAAATGGTTCATCTTGCACATTATGTCTTTCATGCTCCTCATGATCATGCTCATCATGTTGGTTCGCTACTGTTAACTCCTCATTTAATTTTTCCTATCATCCCAGATCTGTGGAAACAATATGTTGTTCATATTCTCCATTTGTCGAACATAGATGCACTGGTGGACTACTATCTATACTTGATTCCTCACGGATACCTATGAAATCAGTTGTATATGAGTCTACCTTATCAACACTATTAGTTAGAATTTCCTCATGCACTTTAGAATGCTTTTCATCCTGCAAGTCTCCATGCATAATAGTGTGTTGCTGCTCACCATCTAGGAAATCAATAAATCTAACTATAGAAGACTTGATCTAGATCTTGGGGGGAGGTCCCCACGATCTAAAAAATTGAAATGGATCTTTAGGGGGGGGGGCAAGATCTGAAAAATTGAAATGCCAGAAAAAAAAAGAGAACACATAGTAAACAAAACCACATTTTTTTTTTATTAAAACAGAGAATAACTGTAAAAACTACATTGTGGTGGACATTTTTTCCTTTTACAAAATGTGACTTGTTACTTATATCCTTTTTTAGTTACAATATCATAGGTAAATTCCATGAGTGGGTAAATATCATGGGTGAATGAATACCATGGGTTGGCGTCACTTACAATAGCATGGGTGGATGCCACTTACAATACCATGAGTAGATTAGATGGGTGGATGAATACCATGGGTGGATAAATACCATGGGTGAATGAATACTATGTGTAAATTCCACTTTCCATTCGGATCATTCCTCCCTCCTTAAGAAGAAATGGTCCCCATTGCATGAAGTTCCCTCCTAAGAAGCATTTTTTGAATATGAAGAGTCACTGAAGAGAAGGGTGTTTTGTGGTTAACCCATAATCGTGATGAACGAAGATTTGACGATAGAGATACCCTGTAATGCTTGTGACCAATTGTGATACTGACAGTGTGCATCCTAGCAAATGGACTTCGAAGAAGTGTGGATTTGTGGATGACCCATAAACATGAAAAACAAAGCTTTGAGGATAGATATACCCTGTAATTCTTGTGACCAACTATGATACTAACATTTTCCGGCCTAGCAAATGGACTTCGATGACAAGTATTTTGTGTGGTTGACCCATAATAGTGATGTTGACTGTTGATGAAGTAGCACATGCCTACATAACCTAGGGTGGGAGGGAACGTCTCCAAAGAACCCAAGTCGGATGTTTCTATGTTGAAACTGATGAATGTGGAATAGGTGCCTACTAAAGCGGGGTGGGACGACACATCTCCATAGGGAACCCGCTTTGAATGATGCTCCAGATATAAAAACTTATTTAAAATGGACATAAATCTGTCAATATAACTCAAAATCATTATTATAACCTATTTTTAGAAATAGAGTGACCATTCTTCATCTTCCCATGTGATTTAAGTCCCTATCTGGACACTAAGGAAACTCATATTCTTGCTAAAACTGTCTTGTTGTCTCAAAAGTTCTGAAAAAGTAGTTGATTTTAAATTAGCAATATCTCGCTCATCCGAACTCCGATTCGACCAATTTTTTTTTTTTAAATTGGGTAATATTTCAAGAAGAGCAAAGATATGCAATCGTTTTTCTGAAATTCTATATAAAAACTGCAAAAATAAAACGAAAAAATGAAAAAACCCCGCTGTAAAAAGATATATGTGATCCAAAATAAAAAACAACAATAGATATCTAATGTAATAACCCAATATGGAAATAATTTTAAAATGAATAAATATTTATTGAAAACACCTAGTGAAGGAGATCTACAACAAAGGTATGCAAATCCCCCTTCGTGGGATGGGTCCTTTTGATGTTCTTTTCGTGGGATGGGTTGATTCTCTTTCTCAATGTGTGAAAAACTCAAAAAAATGCATATAACTCTAGTGGAAGCTTGAATACTGGAAGTCTATAGTGGTGATGATGATAATGATCATGGTAAAAGATGAATGGAAAAACCTCTTATTTATAAAAAAAAATATTGGGTTGATCTCGAAAATGGGAAATAATAAAATATTATTGACCAAATCAAGATCTAACTCTTAGGAATACTTTATTATATTTTTTGGCGAGGGAAAAGATATTAAAAATGGTCAAATATCTTTAGTTAGTATTAATTATTTCATGAGGATTAAGAAAGGTGTGAAATTAAAATAATTATTAGATAGTGATTTAATAATTATTCAAAGTAATAGAATTAAGGAATAATAAATAAATATTGATTTATTTAATTATTCCTAGGTGATTTAGTCAGATGTAACAAGGAGTAATTATCAAATAATGATTTAATAATTATTCCTAGAGAAAATTAAATAAATAATGATTTATCTAATTATTCTCATGGGGTTTTTTTTATTTTTATCAGAAATAATTTAATAAAAATAGTTAACTAAATTATTTCCCATGGTGAAAGTGATTTAAACTATGGTAATTCATCCTACATGGTGTATTTTGATCCACCTAGTTAAAAATGGCTAGGTGATCATTTTTAGGTGATAACACATAGTATGTTAATAAATTATGTAATACTAATAATACAGTCGTGTATTTGAAAAACATCATCATTTCAAACCATAAATATATTTACACATTCATTATCATAAAACATACTTAATAAACACTTATCTTATAAATATTTGGGCAACTGAGTCTGGGACTAGGACTCTCCACCCAACTGCAAATAGTTGCAACCATTTCTGACTTGCAGCTATCACCACTGAGACAAATTCTAGAGACTAAGATGGTTATCTCAAGGGATTAGAGACCGACTATTGGTTGAAAAAAGGACTCTAGAGGATCTCCAACTCCCACCCACCAACCAAATAACAATCAACAAATTCCACAGGGAATCGAGAGTCCTGTTTCCTCCATGTGATAACCTCGGGTTAAAATTTCATGTGATAAATTTAATAAAGGGAAAATAAGACCAGGTTCATGGGACACGTATTCCAAGATGAATGTTGGGAAAAACATTACAGTGGGCATCACTTATTGTTTATTATGGCTAAAGGGAAATTGGAAAAGGCATTAGAAAAGGATTCAGAAAGGAAAAAAGGCACTATTAGCATTTTATTTATGAAAATAAAGAAAAATATGAGACTCGGGAGATGAAAGGTCACAGGTTTCATGTGAGGAGGAAGTTGAAGGAAAAATAGAGGAAATTTAATAAATTAGAGGCCTCAAAGATAAAAATTCTTTTGAGGATCAATTCACAACTTTTTTTGCCTTTTTTCAATTTGGATTTGGAGTTAGTGTGAGAAATAAAATGGGCACCAAGAGGAGAAAACAAGAAAGAAAGAAAAGGAAGGACAAGGAAAGTAAAGGAAGGAAAAGGAAATGCAAGGAAGAGGTTGATCAAGTGGTTTCAGTAGGAATACTTGCAGGTAAAAGGTTTCATGTGTGATTTCCTAGCTAGTTTTTGCATGCATGTGTGTATTTGGTTCTCTTGTTGTCATTGGCATGAGTTTTTCCAGGTATGATAATGGTTTCAGCATTTCCTTTCCAATTCCTCGATAGCCAAGGTGTGATGGAATTCATTCTTGGTTGAGCTTTGGATTACCAAAAGGTTTTGGATCTAGGTGAGGTGGTCTCAGGAAAATCCCAAGGGTTGGGGGTGGAGATGGTTTTCTCCGGGAAGCCCTCAAAAAGTGGGTGGAGATAGGGAAATTCCTCAAGGGACGATGAAGGAATTTTGAGGCATCTAAGTTTGTTTTTGTTTTGTAATCTCGGGACCAGTTTAGGTGAGATCACCATAGTGCGAGGGTGGAGGTAGTTTAACCTATGGATTGCCTTGGTTGTTCATGTATTGGTTTATCCCATGAGATCCCACATTCATGCTTTGAATATGGAACAGGGGTAATTGGCTGAAAGAAATATTTGGTTGAGCCCAATCTATCGTCGGGTCATACGTGGAAGTCACTGACTTAGTTGGATTTTTCTATGTTAATAAGAGATAATTTCCTCTTGTATTTTGTGAGTAAATATACTTGTTATGATTTTTCTTTGATGGTTGCTTTACCATTGTTACTATTTTGGTTATAAGCATGGTTTTCTAGCAGATTCTAGTTATGGATCTTAGCATGTTTTGATTGTTGGGAAAAATACTGAGAGAGGGGGGGGGGGGGGTGAATCAGTATTTACTGCATATTCAAAACTTTTTACTTTTTCACTCTTCTAAAACCCATATGCTACTTTCCTTTAGTAAACTCGCGTATACACGCGGATATCCTTCATACAACTCGTGTATTAGTAGAGATCTAAATATGCAGATATTTATTAACTTGGTTCTTTGCAATATTCATTCATCAGATGTTAAGTTATCAGTAAACATGTGCAGTAACAACAGAATAAACCATCACACAAAGCATCACACATGAACACCAGGATTTTTAGGTGGAAACCCAAGTCGGGAGAAAACCACCGCTGCAGTTGCTCAGCCTTCAATATTTTATTATAGAGAAAACATCTTACAACATATGTGTTGGTGCAGACTCCTACCAGCACGTAGGCACCCACCTGCGCTCGTTTACCAGCCTCTCCTGGAAGGGAGCTCCAACCCCCTAACTCGTTTACCAGCCTCTCCTGGAAGGGAGCTACGACCCCCTGATCTCGTTTACCAGCCTCACCTGGAAGGGAGCTACAACCCCCTGACTGAAGTCTACAACCCTCAGCACCTCTATGGACCACGTTTCATCAATTTTCACACTGGATCCAAAGCTTCCTTTAGGACACCACTTGCAGGCCACATTTCATCATATTTTTAGACTGGACCCTTTCCATACTTTTAAGCACAGTCAACCATGAAACAGATACATATAACTCACTGACAGATATCAGTAAACCAGCAGAACAGATCAGACATTTCTTACCACAGACTTCAGCAAACCCTAGTTTGCATACGCGCTTTCCTTTCTCTGATGTCGCGTATATACGCGCTTCCATTCACATAAACTAGAGTATGCTTCTGTACATATTACAGAGCTAATTTTATTGCGCATACACGCTTTCTCTTCAGCGAAGCCGCGTATATACGCGCTTCCTCTTCGGCGAACTAGCGTATGGTTCTTCAGACTTTTATGTCATTGCAATTCTTCACAACAGATACATCACTTCAGATTTTACCCTTTACCTCAGACAGATGTTCGCCTCATCACAGATCTAATCATTCCATAAACGGATCTAGCAAATACAAGAACATTTCAGATCTAGATCCCCTTCTTCATCATTGGTGCATCATACATTCAGATCTATCATTCAACTGTAACCCTTTCCATTCAGATCTACTTCAGAGAGAAGTATTCATTCAAGCTCAGACATCTTGCACCCACCCCCCTTTGGACTTGATGAATTTCTTCTTCTTATATAGGTTTACCCTTTTTCAATACCATGAGCCAAAACCACATTACTTCCGATGGTATTCCTGGACGGGGTCATTTAGACGAATCATTACCCAATACAATGGGTCAATACCATGGTGGTTACCCCTGGTTTTGCACTTTATGAGCGCTTTTTCCCATACGCGAATTGGCACGTTGTTTCCTGCGTGCATACGCGACTTCTCCTAGACAAATCTGCGTATGCCTTGAGACATACCCTTTTCATCATACTTTGACACATACTGGCAATTATTCCATCATTACATTCTGTACGCACTGTAGATACGTCAGTTTTAGTTCATCAAGACATATTCTATCAGGCACAACTTCATCAAGTAAGTTGCCATCATCTTCATCAAGTGGGTTTCCATTCAAGGACAACACTCAGCATCATATTGCTAACAAACATCATTTCATATTAGATTTACATCATTTACCAAGTCCATCAGGTCAAGACTAACTTCATCAGGTGGATTGCCATCAAGGACAACACAAGTCAACAATCTCATGTCTTCATCTTCATTCAGTGGGTTGCCATCAAGGACAACACTCTGCATCATATTGCCAACAATCTCCCCCTTTGGACTTGATGGCAACCACGATGGTGTTTGATCACCACAACAGATAGGTACATTAAGAATAAAATGACACCATGTCACTCTCTCCATTTTTGACACCATTCTTTCTCTTCATTCAAACACCATGTCACTCTCCCCCTTTGACATCAAGGGCAAAGGGCGGATGAAAACCAACACACTCTCCCCTTTTCTCCTCATGTAGAAGAAGCGTTCTATAGATCTGATGTATACTGAAGTGACCAAGCTCCCCCTGAGTTCATGCTGAATCTTCAAACATATTTTTTTTTAATAAAGTATATGACTCTATGACTTTCCTATCACCAATGACTCATACTTACATCAAAGATCCATCCAAGTGGATTTATATATGAGACTCAACTACCCAACCAAGTGGGTTTACACATCTTAACTCAACTACCCAACCAAGTGGGTTTACAAATTTGACTTAGCTACCCAACCAAGTGGGTTTACAAAATTTGTCAAGTCCTTACATGACTGAATATTACAATTTTACATCATGGGTCTCAACACGACCTTTTCACCAAATTACAGAAATGACCATTTAATACCAACACCTAGAAAGTCCTCAAGAAAGAGAACATTTTTCAGAACCATCATAATGCCAACAATGCATTATACTCAGCAAAGCTAATGCTCCCCCTGAATCTGTGCATCCAAGCATCCTTTCCATATGACTAAGGCTCCCCCTTAGTTTGTGCATCCTGAACACTTTCACCAACAAATCATCAAGGCATCTTTATCAAAACATTAGAAATAGAATTGTGAGAACTGGAACACCACCAGAGATACCAAACAGTATCAGAGATACCACACGGCTAGCGAGTCTTGAAGAAGAGGCGACCCTAAACGAAATTTGTCGACGAAATGGTACATCCCAACGGTTTTACGTGTGCATGGTTTCGCGTATATACGCGAGCGTGTTCAATCCGTGTATCCAATGCCATCTTCTAAATTTATCACCGATTTGTTCTTTTGAGCATGGAAAGGCTGCACTCCCGGCTTAAATGCTTAGATGCTCGGCGCTTCCTGCAGGCGAGGTTTGGTAAGATATCGCTTGACTTGTTCTTTGGAAGGGAACAGCATGCTCCAACTTCACCTTTTGCTCAAGCACTTGAACACGTAAGAAGTGATACGTAAGTGATACTTGATGGGAATGTGCTTGGTCTTCGAATGCATAACAGGATTCTTTGATATACTGATGGCACTTGTATTGTCACACTTAATGGGGACAGGAGGTGTACATTTGGTTTGAAAATCTTGTAAGGTTTGCATCATCCAAAGGAGTTGAGTGCAACAAGATGCGGCAGCCACATATTCTGCTTCTGCTGTAGATAAGGCAATAGAATTTTGCTTCTTTCTGAACCAAGATACTAACTGGGGTCCCATATAGAATGCACCACCACTAGTGCTTTTCCGATCATCAACACTTCCAGCCCAATCTGCATCAGTGTAAGCATGAAGAGTAAGATCAGCATTCTTTAGATACCATAGACCAAAGTCTTGAGTTCCTTGTAGATATTTGAATATTCTTTTGACAGCCTGAAGGTGAGACTCTTTTGGATTAGCTTGGAATCGTCCAACAATCCCAACTGCATGCATAATGTCTGGTCTAGTCCCAGTGAGATAAAGTAGACTTCCTATCATCGATTTGTATTCTGGTTGATTCACCGTGGGAGAATCATCATGAGAACTGAGATTGCATCCGGTTATCATTGGTGTACTTACAGGTTTGCATTCTTCCATGCCATACTTCTTCAGAATTTGCTTAAGATATTTTTCTTGTGATAGGAATATACCATTTGCAGTTTGATGCACTTGCAAGCCAAGAAAGAATGTTAGTTCCCCAAGTAAAGAAATTTCAAATTCTTGTTTCATGACAGAAGCAAATTTTTGACTCATAGATTCTTCGTTACTCCCAAAAATGATATCATCAACATATACAACTACAATCAATAGTTTATCATTTTCAACTTTTGTGTATAAGTTGTTGTCTGCAGACCCCTTTGAAAAACCTTGTTGATGAAGATATTTGTCAATACGATAATACCATGCCCTTGGAGCTTGTTTGAGACCATATAGAGCCTTTTTAAGTCTACGAACAAGATTTTCATCATTTCCCAAAATGAATCCTTCCGGTTGTTCTATATATACTTCTTCTTCTAGATCACCATTAAGAAAAGCAGATTTAACATCCATTTGATAAACTTTGATTTGTTGATAACTTGAAAAAGCAAGAAACATTCTTATAGCTTCAAGTCTAGATACAGGAGCAAAAGTTTCTTCAAAGTCTATACCTTCTTGTTGAGTATACCCTTTGCAAACCAGTCTAGCTTTGTTTCTTACAACATCCCCATTCTCATTTAACTTGTTCTTGAAAATCCATTTAGTTCCAATGATATTTTTATCATGTGGTCTTGGTACCAATTCCAAAGTGTCATTCTTTTCAATTTGATCGAGCTCTTCATCCATGGCTTGCTTCCAAAATTCATCTTTGCTAGCTTGATTGACATTGTGTGGTTCAATTGTGGATAGAAGTGCCAGATGACTAGAAGATCCCACTAGAGTTCTCCTTGTTCGTACACCCGATTCCTTGTCTCCCAAAATTTGAGATTCAGGATGATTCTTTTGAACATATCTGGATGGAGCTTTTTCAGATAGATCATTTTTAGGTTCTTCATTGGATCCACTGTCTATATCATTTCTATTTGATGTAGAAGGCCATAAGTCACCATCATCTTCTTTTGTTGTTTGTTTTTCTTCTTTAGGAGCTGCAGGAGACTCATCAATAACAACATCAATACATTCAACAATCTTTCGAAGCCTTTTATTGTAACATTTGTATGCTTTTCTTGAAGATGAGTAACCAAGAAATATCCCTTCATCTGATCTAGGTTCAAACTTGCCAAGCTTTTCATCATTATTTTTTATAAAGCATTTACTTCCAAAAACTTTAAAATGCTTCACAGTGGGAGAATTACCATACCAGAGTTCATATGGAGTTTTGTCACTATTTACCCGAACATGAGCCTTGTTGAGAATGTTAGCTGTTGTATGTGCTGCTTCACCCCAGAACATGTCAGGAGTTCCAGAATCATCAAGCATAGCTCTGGCCATTTGTTGAATTGTTCTATTCATTCTTTCTACTACGCCATTTTGTTGTGGAGTGCCTGCTACAGAGAACTGTCTTTTTATGCCATGTTGTTCACAAAATTCAAAGAATTCATTTGATGTATATTCTCCTCCTCGATCAGATCTAAGACACTTGATTTTTAGATCTAATTCATTTTCTACCAATGCTTTGAAGATCTAAAACTTTTCAAATGCTTCATCTTCGTGTTTAATGAACCCGATCCAACACATTCTAGAGTAGTCATCAATAAATAAGATATAGTATTCTTCCCCACGTAGTGACTTTTTCCTCATAGGTCCACATATGTCAGTATGAATGAGTTCAAGAGGCTTACTTGAAGATCCTTCTTTGGCATTAAATCGTACTCTGGTCTGCTTACTGAATTGACAAGATTTGCATATGATACTTTCTGGTAGATTAATATTGGGAAGATCACGAACAGCTTGAAGTCTGCTTGCTTTGTTGATTTGAGAGAAGCTCAGATGCCCCAGCCTTCTATGCCATAGCCAATTTTCTGAAGACTTGCTCAAGTAACATTGATCTTTGCAGTTCTTCAATACATACAGGTTGCTTGGAGTTCTTTTCCCTTTTATAATAGTTTTACCTATATCAAGATCACGAACCACACATTCTTTTGAACTAAAGACAACTTCAGTTCCTTGATCACACATTTGACTTACACTTAACAGGTTATGCCTTAATCCATCCACATACATGACATCATTAGCCTTTACCTTTTCTTTTAGAAACACGGACCCTTTTCCTTTAATTACAGCAGGAGTATCATTTCCAAATGTAACTTTCTTTTCCTTTTCTAGAGCATTATATGCAAGAAGTTTTCTTTTGTCACCTGTCATGTGTCTTGAGCACCCACTATCAATGTACCATTGATTTTCTTCACCTTCTGCAAATAACGCTATCCCACAATTTTCAACCGGTATTTCTTTATTTTTCCACACTTTAGAGCTTGAGGGAACATGTTCTTTTGGCTGGATCTTGCTCCTGCATTCAGATTCTTCATGACCAAAGTTATTGCAATAAGTACATTCAACTTCGTTTTGAAGAGGAGAAAAGTTGTTATAGGTGTTCTTCCTTGGTTCAATATTCATATTTCTCTTTCTTGCTTCTCTTGTCATGATGGTTTTATATGCAACACATTGAACAGCTTTATGACCAAAATTGTGACATGAGAAACATTTTCCATTGAAATAGAAATTTCTGCGATCATGAAATCTTCTATTTGAATTTACCTGTTGGTTGTAGCCCTTTTGAAATATCTCCCTGTTAGTGTTCCTTGAATTGAGATGATCATGTTTTACCTGTAAAGATCCTTTGTTCCTTTGCTGAGAGGCTGAATGTAGTAAACCAGCAGTGGCTGCTTTCAGGTAATTTGGTGTTGAAGTCTGGGAAGATTCCCCAGTATATCCAAGACCTGTTTTTATAAGAGGAGGCCGTTGTATCTTGATAATTTAATCTAAGGTTTCTGATCCTTTAGAAAATCTAAGATTGAGAGTCTTCACTTTCTCATTATCTTTCCTTAGACTTATTACTTCACACTCCAATTCCTCAATGCGTTTTTCCTTTGCTTCAAGCTGATTTTCAAGAGTCTCTATGATTATGTTCTTTTCTTCTAGGCTTACTTTGAGTTGATTATTCTCTTCAAGAAAATCATTGTCTTCCAGAGCATCCACAAAAGTATCCTTTTCTTCTCTAGATTCTTTTTCCATGAGCAGTTTAATATCATGGTCAGAATCTTCTTCATCTTCACTAGACATTTCATCATCGTCTTCATTTGCATAATAACTCTTCCTCTTTTCAAATTGTTTCCCTTTACCACGTTTTTCTTTATAAGGACATTTAGCAGCATAGTGGCCAACTTTTCCACACTCAAAACATTTGAAGGGAAGCTTACCTTTGAATCTTCCAGTACCTAGTTGGAGTTTTCTCACAAAATTTGCTTCTTCTTCTTCGGATATATAGCTGGATTCCTTGACAACTTCCTTTTCTTTTCCTTTTGCAGACGCCTTAAAAGCAGCTTCTTTGATTTGAGAAGGACCTCCTTGTCTCATTTCAAAAGCAGTCAGAATACCATGTAATTGAACAATAGTAGGAGTTTGCAGATCTTGCCTTTCTTCAATAGCTGAAACTTTAGAGTCAAATTTTGAAGTCAAGGATCTTAAGAATTTTTCCACCAGAGTAGTATCAGTTATGGTTTCACCCAAATTTCTCATTCGATTTACAATATCATCCAGACGTAAGAAGAAATGAGCAATACTCTCATCACTATGCATCTTCAAATTTTCATATTCAATTCTAAGAGTTTGGAGTTTTGCACTTTTTACCTTTGTGTCTCCTTCATAGCTTAGAATGATTTTGTCCCATATTTCTTTTGCTGAATGTAGCTGCATCACTTTAGCAAATTCGGATTCAGACATGCTTCCCAATAAGACATTCACTGCTTTGGCATTGATTTCATACTTCTTTCTTTCAGCTGCATCAGTAGGAATACTTGCCGGGTATTGATAACCTTCTTCCACGATTGCCCATACATCTGCACCAAGACTTTGCAAATATGCTTTTGTACGTACCTTCCAGAATATCAGATTGCTTCCATTGAATAGAGGTGGCTTTATAGACATTACTCCTTCTTGACTTCCCATTGCGACGGATCTCCTTTAAGCGATCAAGCTTCTGCACAAGGACCCGCTCTGATACCAATTGTTGGGAAAAATACTGAGAGGGGGGGGTGAATCAGTATTTACTGCATGTTCAAAACTTTTTACTTTTTCATTCCTTAAAACCCATACGCTACTTTCCTTCAGTAAACTAGCGTATATACGCGGATCCCCTTTATGAAACTAGCGTATACACAGAGATCTAGATCTGTCATTAAATCTTCACTTATATTATTCCATCATTCATTCATCAGATGTTCAATAACCAGTAAACATGTGCAGTAAGAACAGAATAAACCATCACACAAGCATCACACATGAACACCAGGATTTTTAGGTGGAAACCCAAATCGGGAGAAAACCACCGCTGCAGTTGCTCAGCCTTCAATATTTTATTATAGAGAAAACATCTTACAACATATGTGCTGGCGCAGACTTGACCAGCATGCAGGCACCCACCTGCGCTCGTTTACCAGCCTCTCCTGGAAGGGAGCTCCAACCCCCTGACTCGTTTACCAGCCTCTCCTGGAAGGGAGCTACGACCCCCTGATCTTGTTTACCAGCCTCACCTGGAAGGGAGCTACAACCCCCTGACTGAAGGCTACAACCCTCAGCACCTCTATGGACCACGTTTCATCAATTTTCACACTGGATCCAAAGCTTCCTTTAGGACACAACTTGCAGGCCGCGTTTCATCATATTTTCAGACTGGACCCATTCCACATATTTAAGCTCCAACATACAACCAAACTGAAACAGACAACTCAGAACTGTAGTATACAGATAGCAGCAACACAGCAGAACAGATCAGACATTTCTTACCACAGACTTCATCAAACCCTAGTTTCCATACGCGCTTTCCTTTCACTGATGTCGCGTATATACGCGCTTCCGTTCACATAAACCAGCGTATACTTCTGTACATATTACAGAGTTAATTTTATTGTGCATACGCGTTTTCTCTTCAGCGAAGCCGCGTATATACGCGCTTCCTCTTCGGCGAACTAGCATATGGTTCTTCAGACTTTTGTGTCATTGCAATTCTTCACAACAGATACATCACTTCAGATTTTACCCTTTACCTCAGACAGATGTTCGCCTCATCACAGACTTAATCATTCCATAAACAGATCTAGCAAATGTAAGTAAATTTCAGATCTAGATCCCCTTCTTCATCATTGGTGCATCATATATTCGAATCTATCATTCAACTGTAACCCTTTCCATTCAGATCTACTTCAGAGAGAAGTATTCATTCAAGCTCAGACATCTTGCACCCTCACTCATGATTTGCACAATGAATTTCTTCTTCTTATATAGGTTTACCCTTTTTCAATACCATGAGCCAAAACCACATTACTTCCGATGGTATTCCTGGACGGGGTCATTTAGACGAATCATTACCCAATACAATGGGTCAATACCATGGTGGTTACCCCTGGTTTTGCACTTTATGAGCACTTTTTTCCCATACGCGACTTGGCACGTTGTTTCCCGCGTGCATACGCGACTTCTCCTAGACAGATCCGCGTATGTCTTGAGACATACCATAGATTTAGCACATGCTGAATTCCTTTCTTCATTGCCTTCTGTACTCACTGTAGATACATCAGATTTAGATCATCAAGACATATTCTATTAAGCACAACTTCATCAAGTAAGTTGCCATCATCTTCATTAGCATCATATTGCTAACAAACATCATTTCATATTAGATTTACATCATTTACCAAGTCCATCAGGTCAAGAATAACTTCATCAGGTGGATTGCCATCAAGGACAACACATGCCAACAATCTCATGTCTTCATCTTCATTCAGTGGGTTGCCATCAAGGACAACACTCTGCATCATATTGCCAACATTGATTGGTAAGTGAATGGTTATCTCTATCATTGTTCAGATGTGCATTCATGACCTGTAGATTTCATGTTTTCTATGTGCTTGACGGAATGATTGTCATGGTTAGGTCTGGTTAGGTCAAGTCCTTATTTAATTTTTGTGTTAAATTATTTGTTCTTATGTCATTTATTATTCTAGAAAGTTTCAATAAGTTTAGGGCAGTGGTTGGGAGCCAGGCCCTGAAAAGTGGCTAAAATGTTGGGGTCGCATGCACAAAACTGAGAATTCTAGGTTTCAGTCGCTAGGAAGCAGGTTTATGAGAGTGGCTGGAAAGTTTCAACCATTGGCTTGCCTTGTTGTGCAAGTTAATGAGAGACTATGTCACTAGAAAAGAAATTTATATCAGGGTTTGGGCACCTAGAGTGGTTGTTTAGCTCCTAGGGGTCTTGTACCTCCAAAGGAAGGTCAGTAAAGTTTTGGTCTATCGATTCCACTTCCTTAACTGTACTTAGGAGTTTGATTCATGTCATAGTATCCATCAATTCATGTTTACCCTGGAAGGCTGGTGAAAGTGGGTAAAAGTGGGAGGGGTGGTTACAGATTGGTATCAGAGCAGATTGTGTTCTCTTTTGGTGATATTTGATACTGGATTAGTATCAGAGCATGGTTCAAACAATTGGACCAAATGGGCTAGATGCATTTTATACATGCATTTTCATGGTTAGGGTTTTTGTGCATGAGGTTATGGTATGCAGTGGTATTGTCATGCACGATGTTGATATATTGATATGATTATGATTATACATGTATCTTGATAATATGGACTGATTTTGTAGATGAGATAAGCCTCCCCTAAATGTGATGAGGTATGATTTTGGTTATGGTATCTATTTGGTTTATCTAAGAAGGCATGCTTGCAAGAAGAAGAGAATCAAAGATGATGAGAAAAATGGTGGAATACAATTGATGTGAATCTCCCTATAGACTAGTTGGGCAACAAGGAGATGAGTATTCTCTTGATATAGCAGAGAAATTGAGGAGTTTGAGGGAAGATATCGGAAGTTTCAAGGTAGATAATGGAAAGTTGGTTGAGGCTCAGGAAAGGCTTGCAAGGGATTAGGAAAATCAAGCTTAGGTCAATGCAGTTATCCTTCAGAGTTTTTTAGACTTGCAAAGATAGGGATAGAAAAGGATTAGTCAAGAATGGGAAGAGAAGACTAATGGGGCATATAGTAGCAGATCTGGGTCAGGATACAAGTTGGATAGAGGGGATACACTCATAGGTGGTATATCATTAGATACACCTGATAGGAGGACTGGTATGTATGGGTTTCATTTTAGTTCCTCATCCAGGAGACATCATCATGATCATCACCGCCATCATCATAACAGGATTGAGTACTTTCCTAAGGATTTCAAGAAAGTCAAACCTCCTGCATTTGATGGAGAGATGATGAAATCAATAGATGTAGAGTCATGGTTGCTTGGGATGAAAAAATTATTCAAATTTCATAATTATTTAGAAAAAATAAAAGCCAATATATCTACCTTCAGTCTTAAAGGTAAAACAGATATCCATTGGGAAGATGTGAATAATGTCATAGGAATTTGAGAAGAAGAGTTGATTTTGGATGAGTTAAAGAGACTCTTCAAGAAAAATTACCTATCACAAAAGATATTATGATGACAGAGCTAAGGAATTTTATGAGATGAAAATGGGTTCTATGATAAATGACGAGTATACTAGCAGGTTCCCGGAGTTTTTGAGGTATGTGCCTTACCTCAAGGATGAGAAAACAAAGATTCAAAGGTTCATCAGTGGGTTTCCAACAACATATAGATATCAGATTGAGTTTGATGGCCTCGATCACCGGAGGAAGCCATAAAGAAACTGAAGAATTGTTATGAGAAATAAAAGCGTAAAGTTGAGCCTAAGCATGTTTTGAAGGGGAATGTGAAAATTAAAGGGAAGTGGCCACTGAAGCGGGGAAGACCTTGGGATACAAGTGAGAAAGAGAATGGTTTTCCTTATAATAAGTTTAAAGCAATTGAGAAGGGACATGGGTCTCATCCTGGAGAGCAGCAGAATAGAGGGGATGGAAGGGGACCATTGAAATGTTGGATTTGTGGCAAAGATCATCACAAGAAGGATTTTCTAGTATATCAGGGTGGCAAGAATCATATATATAGTGCTAAGGAGGTGTGGCTAGTTGGGGAAGTTGGCCATAACATTCCTCATATTTACGCAACGGTGGACAACAAATAGGGAGATAACCAGCCATCCATTATTGATATGGAAGTTAGATACAAGTACTAATAAGAGAGTTCATCATTGGGTAAAAGCTTGTGAATTTGAGATAAATGGTATGCCTACATCATCACATCTAAATTTGCTTCCATTAGGGTCATATAATATGCTTTTGGGTATGGATTGGTTTTACCTCCACAAGACCAAAGTAGATTTCTATGAAAATGCTATTGAGTGCCTGGATGTTAATGGATAAAAGAAAATCTTATAGGGAAAGAAGAAGCCTACATCGGTGAGGATGGTTACAGCTATGCAGACCAAGTGCAAGTGCAAGAAGGGGTGCATGCTTTTTTCAGTTCATATTTCCATTAAAAAGGGTAAGGATGTTGAGAATGTGGAAGTCCTTAATGGGTGCCCTATTTTGCAGTAGCTTCAGGATGTATTCCCAATAGAGATTTTAGAATTTCCTCCCCACAAGGAAGTGGAATTTTCTATTGAGTTGGTACTAAGAGCAACACCAACAGAAAATGCACCTTACAAGATGAGAACTCTAGAGTTAGTTGCATTGAATTTCCAGTTGAAGAAAATACTTGAAAAGGGATACATTAGAACAAGTGTATCTCCTTGGGCAGCAACAATGTTATTGGTGAAGAAGAAGGATGGTACTCTTAGGTTATGCATTGATTATAGGCAGCTGAAAAAGGCGACGATTAAGAACATGTATCTGTTGACGAGGATCTATGACTCGTTTGATTAGCTGAAGGGAGAAGCATTTTTCTCAAAGATCAACTTGAGATCATGATTCCATCAAGTGCAAATCAAATAAGAGGATATCTACAAGGCTGATTTCCGGACCAGGTTTGGGAATTATGATGTTGTTGTGGCTCTTTTCAGCTTGACTAATGCTCCATCTACTTTAATGTGCTTAATGAATAATGTGTTTCATCCTTATTTGGACAAGTTTGCGATAATATTCATTGATGAAATATTGATATATTCTAAGAATGAGTAAGAGCATGCATAGAACTTAACAGTAGTATTGAGATTGCTAAGAGAGTATTAGTTGTATGCCAATATTAGTAAATGCATCTTCTTTCAGACATAGGTACATTACTTGGGACAGGTTGTTTTCAAGGAAGGCATAGTGGTGGATCTGGAAAAGATCAGAGATATCATGGAATAGGCAACTCCTAGAAATGTGGATGAGGTCAAATCATTCATGGGGTTAGCAGGTTACTATAGGTGGTTCATTAGGAATTTCTCATGGATTTCCTATCCTATTACATCATTGCATAGAAAGGGAAATAAATTTGAATGGAGCGAGGAATTTGCAAATAGTTTTGAGCATTTGAAGTAATTGCTTAGAAATGCTCTAGTTCTAAAGATTGTATATTCGGATAAAGAGTTTGTAGTGTGTACATTGCAAGAGAGGACTTGGTGGAGTCCTAATTGTTATCACCAAAAATTGGTCATCTAACCATTTACAATTAGATGGATCGAAGTACACCGTGTAATACCATTTTAACCATAGTAAAATTGCTTTCACTATAAGAAATAATTTGATAAACCATATTTTATTAAGTTAGTTATAGTTTAAACAAGAAACCCCTTGAGGAATAATTAAATAAATCCTTGTTTATTTTATTTTCCCCTAGGAATAATTAATTAAACCATTGTTTAAATAATATTCCTGGTCATATTTATCCCAATTATGAGAAAAATTAGATAAATCATTATTTTTCTTATTTTTCTCTAGGAATAATTAATTAAATCATTATTTACTTATTATTCCTTGTTAAATTTGAGTAAATCGCCTCGGAATAATTAAAGAAATCATTATTTATTTATTATTATTTAACCAAATTATTAAAATGATAAATAAATCATTTATTTTTTTATTTCTAAATAAAGGTATTTAACCAATTTAAATACCTTTTCCCTCCAACAAAATATAATAAAATATTCCAAGTGGGTAGATCTAGATCTTGGTTAATAATATTTTATTATTCACCATTATCGATGATAACTCAATATTTTGTTATAAATAGGAGGGTTTTTCCATTCATTCTTCACTTTGATCCTTTTCATTGTCGCACTTTGATCATTCTCTTTGTTGTTGCTATTTTCTTTTGCTTCTTGAGCTCCCACTTGAGTTCAACATACATTTTGTGTTTTCTGCACCACTGAGAGAGAAAAAATTCTGGAACTGAAGCGTTGAGGACAACCAAGAACCCATCCCATTGACAGGGACTGGTAACACTTATTTGTTCCCTTCACCAGGTGTAATAATATATGAAAACATTCTTTAAATCTTATCTTGTTTGTTGGATGCATGGAGTAATTGCTATTTAGTTTCACTATTTAACTTATTTACTGCATTGATCTGGTTTTTTGCAACCTTTGTTCTAACTATTCATTTCAGATATAAAGAGTTAAGCAACAATTTCTGTTGTTAGGGTTGTTTGTCACATGCGGCTAAAGTAGGCTCTTTTCGTACACTTGCGTTAAGAATTTACGCTAACACTAATGTAGGAGGGAAAAGTGGTGTGCTATGAGTTAAGGAAGCTATATGAGCATGAGAAAAGCTATGTGACTCATGACCTTGAGTTGAAAGCTATTATTCATGCATTGAAGATGTATAGGCTTTATTTTCTTGGTAGAAAATTTGTATTAATGAGTGACCATAGTGGACTGAGGTATGTATTTGACCAACCTAATCTAAATTCCAGGAAATCTAGATGGTTGGATACCCTTAGTGAGTTTTAATTTGAGATCAGATACATTTAAGGAAAGGAGAACATGGTTGCAGATGATCTCAATAGGAGAGTCCAGGTAAACCATGTTGTATTTGTGATCTCTTATGGGAAAAATTTACAGGATTAGATCTTACAGGAAGGACAAAAGGATGGAAGGTACATGGATCTTAGGCACATGTTATAATAGGGTACAAGTGAACCAAGCGTTGATTATCATCTCATGATATATGGCTTGGTGAGATTTAGGAACAAGATTTATGTGTTGGATGACAATGAGCTCAAGAAGCTTATCTTGAGGGAGTTTCATGTCAAGCCATATTTAGGTCATGTGGGATATCATAAGACATTGAAAGATATGAAGAATTTCTAATATTGGTCTAAATTGAAGAAGGAAGTGGTGGATTTTTTTGTTAGGTGTCAGAAGTGTCAGCAAGTGAAAGCTGAGTGTAAGCACAGAACTATTCTGTTATAATCTATTTTGATTCCGGAGTAGAAATGGGAGGTCATTTCCATGGATTTCATTACAGTTTTAACAAAGAAAGTGAAGTAGCATGATTCCATACTGGTTGTTGTCAATAGTTTGATCAAGGTATCTCACTTCGTTCCAGTGAAGCATACTTATTCATCTAGTGAGGTAGAACATGTCTTCATCAATGAGATAGTGAGATTGCATTCTGTTCTGAAGAAGATTGTATCAGATAGAGATGCCAAGTTCAATTCCAGGTTTTGGAAAGAGTTATTTGCAGTTTTGGGTATAGAGTTGGCCTTCACTCCAACTTCTAATCCACATACATATGGACAGATAGAGAGGTTCAACAAGATACTAGAGGATATGTTGAGGATTTATGTTATGTAGCAACAAAGGAGGTGGGAGGGGTATCTTATATTGGTTGAGTTTGCTTACAACAATGGATATCAGGAGTCACTAAGGATGAGTCTATTTGAGGCACTTTATGGGTGGAGTTGTAATACTCCCATAAGTTGGAGTGATCCAATGAATAGGGTACTGATTGGACCATATATGTTGGCAAAAATGGAATAGGAGATGCAAGTTATCAAGCATAATCTAAAGGCAGCACAAGATAGAGAGAAGAGTTATGCATATCAGAAAATGGCATTTAATGAGTTTCAGGTTGGGGAGCATGTATACTTACGCATCAAGCGCAAGAAGATCTCCTTAAGGATTGGATCATGTGCCAACTTGGAAACTCGGTATTGTGGACGTTTTGAGATCCTTGATAGGGTTAGACTAGTGGCCTACAGACTTGCACTACCTCCGACAATGAAAGTTCATGACGTTTTTCATGTTTCATTGCTTAAAGGGTATGTGAAATGTGTTGATCATATGATTGAATGGTATGTAATGCAAGTGAAACTAGAAGGATAATTCCAGTCAGAACCTCAGTGCATATTGTAGCGGAAACAACTCATGCTCCAGAACCGAGGAAACGAGTAAGTTAAAGTGCGTGGAAGAACTTTGTTCCCGGTGAAGCTACATGGGAGATGGTTGATCAAATGTTGGTTATGTGTCCTTCCTTATTTATCGGTGGATACAAATGAGTTTTTGGTATATGTACAAATTTATGTATGTTTTCTATTGTAAATACCACAATGTGTTGTATTATAAAGCTCCAATAAGAGGTATGGTTGTTATGTTGTCATGTTTGTCATAATGGTTTTTCTTTTGAGCAAGTTTTTCATTGTAAACACTGCAATGAGTTGGGTATAAAGCTCCATATATAGTATGTTTTGGTTTTCAATGGTCTCGCTGGTTATAAGTGTCATAGAATACTAAGGATGGTGTTTGCCTAAGGGGGACGGGTCTGTAACAACCCCAAGTTAAAAGTTCATGTAATAAAGTAAAAGTAAGACCAGGGTCATGGGACACGTATTCCAAGTTAAATGTTGGGAAAAACACCCTAGTGGGAATCACTTGTTGTTTATTATGGCTAAAGGGAAAACGGAAAAGGCATTGGAAAATGCTTTGGAAATGAAAAAATGCATTATTAGCATTTTATTTATGAAAATAAAGGAAAATAGGAGAAAATGGAGATGAAAGGTAACATGTTGCATGTGAGGAGGAAATTGAAGGAAAAATAGAAGAAATTGAAGAAATTATAGGTCTCAATGATAAAAATGTTTATCAGGATCAGTTCATAGTTCTTTTTGACCTTTTGTCAGCTTGGCTTTGGAGTTAGTCTGATAGAGGAAAAGAGCACCAAGAGGATAAAGCAAGCAGGAAAGAAAATGAAGGATAAGGAAAGAAAAGGAAGGACGAGGAAAATCAAGGAAGAATTGGATCAAGCGGCTTCAACAGGAATACTTATAGGCAAGGTTACTTTGCAGCGGGAGAGAAATTAGGAAGCGAGAGTGGGAGCACCATTTTCAAAAGCTCCTGGTCCGAGAGCGTTTCGGGGAGCGTTTTTTTTGGTTATATATATATATATATATATTGATGCATATACGTCAACAAAAGCATGTAGAATTATGAATTGGACATAAAAAAGCATAAAAACATAGATTGAGCCATATAACATCAATCATCTAGAAGTTATAATCTTCATCAACCATGTCCACAAGTTAGAAACATACAAGAAATTGACTCTTGAGTCTCATGATTCATCAATCTTAAAGTTTCAAGCTTTTAAGATTCAATATATAACATTTATCATCATTGATTCATTGATCACCATAGTTGTACTTGTAAGCTAAGTGTAACCATTACAAAAAAAAATATTTAACATGGAATTAAATGTTATAAAATGAAATGAAATGAAACAACTTTCAGCTTTCATGAAGCATCATATTCATAATTCATAATGACTTATAAACTTATAACTGCCAACTTCAAATTTTCAAACTTCAAACTTAATTTTTCATATATTTTTTACAAAAAATATTATAATAAATATGAAAGAGTCAAGTTTCAACAGTTATAAGAAGTTAAAAACTACTAGAAAATAGAAAATACTAGTAAATTATAAATCTATTTTATCTATTGCTTGGCCTCTTGCCACAAGAAATGTCTAATTTTTTAGCAGCTCGTGGTAATGTTGGTCTTCCAGAAGTTTCCTCCCTCATAGTACCACGACCATAACTAGAAGGCACATGCCCTCCATGTGAGGATGTAGGTGGAGGTTGTGTCAGCAAAGGAACAATAGTTGGAACTCGAACACTAGCACTGGCACTACTACCAGATGATGGGTGTGGCGATGGCATGGCTATTGTTGCTTCATCCTCATCTCTCAAAAGTTCTACTTCCAATTCTTCTAGATGTATAGCATCATCCTCCAAATTATCGTCCTTTGGGTTGTTGTTCCAAACATCATATGATAGATCCTCATAAGCTCAATCACAATAATGACTCAACAACCTCAAGTTGTAGTGCACATAAACCAAGATTTCTGCTTAGTTTTCATTGAGTCTATTTCTTCTCACATTATGGATGAACCTGTAGATTCTCCAACACCTCTCTGCAAAAGAAGTATTTAAAACCTCTGAGAGAACCTTTTTTGCCAATTTTTGCAAAATTCCCATGCCGCCGTATTCTTCCCACCATGTGAGAGCATCAAATATGTCTCTATCTTCCATTGCATGCAAAGAACCAAAAAAACCAGTGCAACTGAAGTATCTGCCTAATTCAAGGTGCATATTAGGACACTCCTCCCTATCAGGGACCAACTTCTCTAATGTTTTCATATATCCCTCTTGTACCTCTGGATCGGTATGAAGTTTGATTCTAACCCCACCCCCAAGTGCAAGTTTTCCCAACAAATATGGAGAGTAGTATTTTGGCATAAGGATATATCTAAAGCATGTATTGGAACATTAAGTTTATTCCACCATGCACACACACAGTTGTGAATCACTGAATACAAGTTGGGATCATTTTCCTTAACAACATCTTTTATTTTCCCAACATGCTATCCATCTTCTCATACACCTCCCTAATCATTGGTTTATCTATATTTGCAAATTGAATCATTCTATAAATGGTCTTAGTGAAATTCAAAATTTCCCTCACACGTGCCCAAAACAAAGGATCAAGAGCAGTCTCCTCCACCTGTTCAAAACCTTTCCTGTCAATTGTTGTTGTTGCCCTATCCTTTAATACCTGCCAATGTGGAATTGATACCATGTATGCCAATTTCTCTCTTACCTCCAAAATGTGTCTGAAGGTGAGTAATAGCTAGCAAATCTAGCCTTTGAAATCTTCAACGACTCCAATCTTGAGTAACTGCAGAAAAGCCCATGGGTATTGCTATGATTTGTAATAAATCTTATCATTTTTTTGCCTCTCTTGTACAATTCACCAAGCCATCTATATTGAGGATGTTTTTTTTTTAATTATATCATGCATCAAAAGGTTCATTGTGTGAAACAAACACTCAAACCAAAATATGTTGGGGTATTTGTCCTCAATAATTGCTCTCGTTGCCTTACAATTAGCAGCATTATCAGTGATGACTTGGACGACATTGTATGGCCCAATTTGTTCAATTATACCAAGTAATGGTTCTGTAATGTTGATGTCGGCCTTCAACTCATCTGAATAATCATATGATGAAAGGAATATTGCACCTCTAACAGACACATCAAGAACACTTATAAATGGCTTGCCTTTTACATTTGTCCATCCATCATATACAATGGACACCCCATGCTCATTCCAATAACTTTCCATTCTACTCAAAGAATGAGTTATTTTTTCTTTTTCATGATCAAGTCTCCCAGTTCTAGCCTTGTCATACCCAAGGCTCTTGTATCCTTTGGGGGCATCGCTAATGGCAGAAACCATTTCATGCCAATAAGGTGAGTGAAGAAAATTGAATGGTACCCAACATGCATAGAGAAACCAGAATTTTTTGAATCCACATCACTCCAAGATCCTTCATCAAGGAAATATGATATGGTTCTATGCCTTAAAGAGATGTTTGGTCATGTGCCATGTGTGCCTCCATATCCACTGCCATGGGTGGAAGTTGATGGACTTCTTTGTGCATGATGTGATGGTGCATAAGATTCAATGAAACCCTTAGACCTTTTAGATTTGTATTGGGCTTCCTCCTCTTCCCTTATGTATTTGGCTCTATCTGTTGCTGACACACTTACACAAGTTTTGATTACTATATTTTTATCTTTATCCCATGGCCTTTTCCCAAAAAGGTTCCTTCTGGCACGGGTGTATGAACTTGTGTATTGTGTATTGCAATGGGGGCAAAAAATATTAGTGGTTCCACCCCCTTTCACTGCTTCAGGCCCAGTAACATATTTCCACAACGGTGTTTGGTCAATTTTAGTTGGTGTCAATGTGGTCTCATTTATCTCCACTCTCCCCTTCCTCCTCACCATGGTATTCCTCTTCAGGATTTTCATCAAATCCACTCTAACCCACTTATTCATCCTCCTCTTCTAGAATATGCCTCTTTCTTCTACTCTCCAACACCATAATAACAAAAAAGGGAACCAACAAGAAGAAAATTCCAAGTCATATAGTCATGCTATTTCAAACTTTCAAGTTTTTGACCTGCAAAAAAATGGAGGAATGCTAAATGAGAATAGGAAAAAATTCAACATAGAAAGAAAAAAATTCAATTTTTCATTTTTCAACAAATTAAAATGCAACATAGAAAAAAAAAATTTATTTTTTCATTTTTCAACAAATTAAAATACAACATAGAAAAAAAATCATTTTTTCATTTTTCAACAAATCAAAATGCAACACAGAAAAGAAAAGAAAAGAAAAAATTCAATTTTTCATGGTCGAACAAATTAAAAATGCACATAGAATAAAAAAACTAGATTAGACCCTCCTACCTCTTTTTCCTTCAATCCCAAGCTCTACCTCCATGCTCTTTAGTCTCTCCAACCTCTCCTTTCCCTTGCTCTCTCCTCTCCTCTCTTGCTCACTCCTTCTCTGTTGCTCTCTCTTGAAATAAGAATGACAATAATGGGGAGAGGGAGGGCTTTTTATTACTTCCCCCACCCCCCCCCCTCCTCTTCCCCTCCAAAAATCCCACCCTCCTCCTCCTTCTCCACGCGCGATCGGGCGTCGGCAGAAAATGCCCGACAGGAGAATTTTTGTGGTTCAAGGAGCACTCAGGATAGAATGCTCCCTGAGCACTCCCTCCTTAAAAAAATGGCTCCTAGAGCATTTTTTAAGGAGGTAGCGTTCGCTCCCAAGCGCTTCCTAAAACACTCCTTTTTTGGCAGGGAGCATTTTTGCTGAGAAAGGAGCGTGCTCCCGAAATGCTCCCACTCGAAGCGCAAATTGGGAGCGAGTTTGGGGGGGGGGCGCTCCCCCCGCAACCCTGTTGACAGGTAACAAGTTGCATGTGTGATTTCCTAGATGGTTTTGGCATGCATGGTACATACATATGTGTGTTTGGTTCTCTTATTGTCATTAGCATGGGTATTTCTAGGTTTGATAGTGGTTGCAGTATTTCCTTGCCAATTCTTGGATAGCCATGGTGTGATAGGATTCATTCTTGGTTGAGATTTTGATTGTTAGAAGGTTTTATATTCGGGTAAGGTGTTCTCAAGAAAATCCCAAGGGTTGGGGCTTGATATGGTTTTATGTGGGAGAAGATAGGAAAATTCCTCAAAGGATGGTGAAGGTATTTTGAGGCATCCAAGCTTGGTTTGGTTTTATGATCTTGGGACTGGTTTAGGTGAGATCACGGTAGTGTGAGGATGGAGGGGGTTTAACCTCTAGATTCCCTTGGTTGTTCATGTATTGGTTTATCCCATGAGATCCCACATTCATGCTTGGAATATGGCACAAGGGTAATTGATAGAAATAAGGATTTGGTTGGGCCCAATATATGGTCGGGTGGTACGTGGAAGTCCCTGACTTGGTTGGCTTGTGCATATGTTAATAAGAGTTAATTTCCTCCTGTATTTTTTGAGTATATATACTTGTTATGATGTGGCTTTGATGGTTTCTTTACCATTGTTATTATTCTGGTTATATGTTGGTTATAAGCATGGTTTATGGTAGAGTCAGGTTATGACTCTTAACATGTTTTGATTGGTAAATGAATGCCTATTGAATGCATCACCTAATAGATGTTATTACAACAATTTTAGGTCCCTATAATACTAGTGTAACCGCTTATTTTTGTTAGTGTAGCCCCCTTATTGTTATTTTTGTACCCCTGTAACCCTCATATTGTTATTATTGTGCCCTTACATTATTATTGTTAGGTCGGCTAGGATTATATTGTGGCCCCATGGACTCCTATATATAGAAGGAGGTTTTGTAAATTGTATCATCCAAGAATTGTTCATTTATGTAATGTATTTGGAGGTTTCCCCCTCGAAGTGGCTCATTTCTAAGGTGTTGATATCTCTTTTCTTCTCTTTTTGGAGCTAGTTACACAACATTTGGTATCAGAGCTTTGGATTCTAGGGTTTTGCTGCTCCAAACAAGTTGTTGGGGTTCCCATGTTTTGGCCAGGTTGACAAGACCAAAAGATGAGACAACATAGAACCACTTTCAGACCTTAGGATCTAGCCCTCCTAGGTCTAGAGAGGGATCTCTCTATGATAGTCAAAGGTTTATGTCTTTGAAGCTTGGATGTTATGATTTTAGGCTAGTTATAAGGCTCTTGGTTTGCTTGTTGACTTTTTGTTTTGGTTGCTAGTTATCAGGAATGAAGGGTTCAATATAGGTCAGGATGAGAAAATAGGATAAGGCAGAGGTGAAATATTCAAAAACATTGGGAAATGGAGTCAGGAAAGGATTTGCTTGCTAATCAATAGGCAGGCTTTCAATTGGGCTAGTCATCTGAAACTTTTGATCTTTCAAGATGATTATGTGATATGGAAAGTAGGAGGGAGGAGATAACACAGATTTTAGAGCACAAAATTACAGATCAGCAAGTCGTACAAGGATCCTTGTGGACAGGGCTAACTCTAATCCCCAGTGTTCCCAAATCTTCCAACTAAATCTATAACAAGAAGCATCTAAGAACTGAATTCATTTAATTCATACATCAGAGAGTAGGCAATAACATCCACTACACTGGTTAAACCAATTGAAATCATGTCTCAGATAATACATTCAGAAGAGAAACATAAATGGCAAGGAGAGCAGAAACATAGGGTACCTAACAAGGGTAAATCCTATGCCAATATTCGGATGAAAGCCAGTAGAAACGAAATGAAATGAATGTAAACACAGAGATAGGAAAACATCACCGCTGCTTCAAATCAGGATCCAAAGAAATGTGCTTGTCATATTAAATAACAATACCAATCAAGTACAATATTTCCAATAGCTGAATACTCAGTCTGAAAACATCTCCTTCAACCTATCTTACAATCTTTACACAGAGACTGTGTCTCAAAAGAAACTACTTTCAGTTCTCTGATAACTGATCAAAAACCATTACAATGATTTCTTCATGAATTTATAGCTCCAGAGGAGCAGAGGAGGTAGGTGGAGAACTAAATGCAGTATTAAACTTCTGAAAAGAAAGAGGGCCGAAGCCCATTCTGTATAAATCCTGTGCATTAATCTCTGGTGTTCTTTGGGTGAACGAATGATCCTTTTCAGACTGCGGATTACTCTGATATGACTCCAATGTGTTCTGACTGCAGTACAGTGTGGTGCTATTGGGGAATAAACAATAGATAAAGAAATGATAAAGAAATCTGCCATACTGATGAAGTAAATGCTCTGATAGTACTGGGGTTGTTTCAGGGTAGAAAATCTCTCTAGAACACGGAATAGATTGAGCACTGCATGGGCGCTCTGTCCTTTATAGAGGAAAAAAATTCTGCTGCTATATAAACCCCTGATATGCATTGATTTCTGCGTGTTGTACCTTTGCATAATCTATGGGATCATTGATCTGGTGCTTTGCCTCTAAACTGTTGTATTAAAGCTCAAAAACCCTCAATTCTGAATGCTGGAATCCTTGATTATAAGCTGGTCTTTCTCCACGACTTCATAAATGTCTTGATCTGCAAAATCTGGGCTTTAATGGCGCCGAATAGATTTCTTGCGAAGATTAAACTGTCCTTGGGTAATATTCATGACGCCGCAACAATTTCTGGGCATTTCCATTGTAGTACCAGCTTCCAGATTTAACTCTGCCTACGCAGCACGCCATTGAAGTAGTACATATTGAACCATGGCGTTTCTTTCGCCTCTGATAGCCCTGCAAAAACACGAAATTTGTTAAGAAAACAATGGCTGGGAGCGGATGATGTGGATGATAGTGGGACTACGGAGAAATGGCGAAAAATTTCTGTGGAATGGTGGAGAAAAGAGATGGCATAGGTTGGCGGAATGCGGAGGAGATTTAAATGAAAACCTTAATAAACCCGACCTATGAACATATATATGAAACAAGAGGGCATATGTATGGCGAGACACGTGGAGGTGACGTGGCGGGACCGGGTGGCGACGAAAAAGTCAACAGCGGGAAGATGATTCAGGACCATCGGATCTGAGAGGAGATCGACGGCGGGAAACATGGGGGAGGGCAGTGGAACGGTGGGCCAGGGGTACGGTGATCTTGGGTTAAAACCCGTGCAACTCTGTTGAGCGATGACTGTTGGATGGGCAAAGGCAGATCTGACGGCTCGTATGAATATCGCTGCGCGTCCCATGCCGAACGTTAACGCATGATGGGAGGGCAGTTTTTCCACTGTATAGGAGACAGGTGTCAAACGCTGTATGGAATCGTTGGGCAATGGAAAAATACCGCCCAACCCCCGTTAGCGGTGCAATGAAAACCGGGTTGTTTTATGGTAAGGCGCACGGCGGGGACCACAGTGGCGGATACACTCCGAACCGTTGATCTGGTGGTGAATGGACGGCGATGGCGCGATCAGTGGTGAATGGACGGCGATGGATCGCTTTGTTCCTTGTGGGGTGTATCAGTTTCAGGGATCTGGCTAGATGGTTGTTTACGCTCTATTTCTGGTTCACTCGGGGCTAGGTCTCCACTGCATATCCTACAGGTCTCATTGAGGTTTTCTTCTTCGTTGTCCTCTAAGTCCAGAGCATCCATTATGTTAAATTCAATAGCTTCTGCCTCTCCATTTGTATCTCCGTTTTGGGACTCTGACCCTTCTAAGGATTCATCATTACAAAAGATGAAGGAGTCAAGGTCTATATGTACAGAATAAACAGGTGAATTTTCTGATTTTTCGCGGCTACTGACTAGGAATTTCATCTGTGTCTCCCTATATAGTTTTCTGAGTTGGCCAAAGATTTGGATTGTGGCATATGAGCCATCCATCTGCATTGTACCTTGCAGCTTGGCTCCCCATGATCCTGATAGTAGCATGCCATACTTGGGTGGCACATCTGCCACCACAACATCCATGACCATGCATTTAGCTAGGATTTGAGTTAAGCTCACACACAAGTCTTTGATCAGGTCTAGGCATTTTACTCTGCTAGAGTCGAAAGAGTATAAATATTTGTAGGGTCTGGTTATCTCTAGACCTAGTCTTTCCATAACTACCTTAGGCATTACGTTGTGAGATGCTCCAGAATCATGCATTGCATTGTGCAGGATCTTGTCATGAATTTTGAGACTGATATAGAAATGTTGAACTACCCCCTCCTGAAACTTCCCCTCTATCTTAGGACCAAACAAGAGGGCGGGCTGATCATCATTCAAATTGAAAGAGTCACCATTCTCACTAAGGTTCAAAGCCTTCAAAATCTGGCCTTTATATACATCCTGAGTGGCCAGCTCAAAAAGTGGGACAGAGATTTTAATTCTTGCAATATCACTTTCCAAATTGAAATCAGACTGACTCTTGGGAACGCTCATCTCTGTTTTATTTTCCACTGCCTTAGTGGCTAAATCAGTGGGCTAATTCTCATTATTTACAGTGTTTGTGACAGTTTTATCAGGAGCACTAACTACAGTGCTAGTGCTGCTAGTTTACCTTGTGCATTAGTGTTTTGGTTGTCTTTTTCTCTATTCTTTCCAGAACTCTCAGCTGATAATTTGCTACTTTCAGTAGTTGCTTTAGAAGATTTCTCAGGTCTCTTTTTGATGGTGGCCTCAAAAGCTTTCGGTTTGGCAGTTTCCTGGCTCTTTTTACTCCTGAGTTCATATTGTTCTCTCACCTGCATCATGGCGTTTTCGAATCCTAATCTGTAATCCTCAGATTCTAACCATTCCTCCTCCCAACCAGAGGGTGAGGGCTGATCTTCTTCTGAGTAACAGTTATGGATTGAATCTTATGTTTCAAACATATTAATTGTGTTTCCCTCAGACTCTTCTATGATTCCCTCATCTTCATCAAGAAAATTCTCTTGGAATGGGGGAATAACTTGCTGGTCTGACTCTCTTTGTCTGTTGGGAGTGTTATTGTTTCTTATAAAGTTTTGGTTCTGGTTTTGGTTTCTATTCTGGTTACTAACTATGACAACCATTTTTTCCATCATTTTCTGTAACCTTTCCACATTTTTAGACAGCTTATCATAATTTTGGTTAGATGTGGAAGCTACATTGTCATCTCTGTACGTTACCCTTCTCTCAGATTTCAGTCTTGCTCTTTTCTCAATTAGGTTGGCTTCTATATTCACTGCTCCTTTCTGCATGTCCTCCAATGTGTTGTATTCCTTATCCCTAAGCTTATAGGCCATGTCAGCATCGAAGCCTTCAGGGTATTTTGTTAGGGCCATGCCTTGTGGAGGTTTCATATGTGGAGGGAGAGCATTATAAATGTTGTTGAACCTTGTTGTGTAATCGTGCACACTCTCTCCTACGTTTATTTTAAGGGTCATGTACTCTACTAGGAGTTGGCGAGGATTTTCCCTAGTTTCCCATTTGTTTATGAAAGTCAGATATAGAGCTGGGAGATCGTTTATGCTACCTGGAGGTAGGCCCTTAAACCATTTGTTCACATCACCCCCTAAGCTTTGGGCAAAGATTCTCATTTTGACTGTATCATCATCTATTTCCATGTAGTCAAAATAATCCTCCATCTTATCTACATGTTGTTGGGCTGTGATGGACTCCTTTACAGTGAAGTGTGGAATCTTAGACTGATAATCATTCGGTAAGGGTACTAGAGGCTGGGGTAAAACCAGAGGTGCATACCAGGTTGCCATGATGATATTTTGATGCGCTAAAGGGGCCTGGGCAATAGGTATATAGATTACAGGGATATTATGACCAGCAAAGGACTGATGAGCAGACCTAGGGTGACTGAGCCCCAAGTTTTGTATGAAATGTAATTCGGGAGGCGTAGATGGAGGGGTCTGTCTATTCCCAAGGTGTCTACCACTTCGCTGTGGTGAATCAGGAAGCTCAGGGTCTGGCTGGTCTAAGCAATTGAATGACCTAGTTCTAGATAAGCTGTTAGGTAGGTCTAGGTCAAGGTGAAAGTGTGATAGAGCTGTAAGATCTTCTGGTGCAAAATTAGCTCTATAGATGTGACTGGAAACAGTTGATCTTTTAAGTGTAGGAGCTCCCTTGAGGATGCTCTCAGGGTTATCAACTATTTCAGGTTGGTCTGGGTTAGGGTAAGCTCTTGTATGAATGGTTCTAGAAGCCAGAATGTTGTTTCTGACCAAGCATCTTAACCCTACTTGTCACTTCTACTGTTTTTGATGTTGTTATGGAGGCTGGTCTCCCAGTGGAGTCTAGTGTGAACCAAGATAATCAATAGGCCTACTGATCACCAGTGGAGTCTTTGAAATGTTTATGGAATATTGGAGTCGCCAGGTGGAGGGTTTAGGATGTTTTCTAGAGGGGACACTTTCCACCACAGTGCACTTGAGATGTCCTTTTCGAGGATATCTTCAAACATAGCAAACTCTAACCAGAGATTGACTGGGAGGGCATTTACTAGATATGGCACCTCTGAAGAGTGTGAGATCTGGAGGCTACCTGGCCCTTTCCAGACTCTGTCCAAGAGTATGGGAAAACACAACAAATGGTATAGAGGTTGGTGTGAGAATAAGAATGTTTAACTGCCAACCTAACCAGAGATTGCAGGACTTTTGAATGCTTAAGAATGTTTAAGCTGTAATGCTCTCAGTTCCCCAGCGGAGTCGCCATTATGTTGGGGTTCCCATGTTTTGGCCAGATTGGCAAGACCAAAAGATGAGACAACATCATAACCACTTTCAGACCTCAGGATCTAGCCCTCCTGGGTCCAGAGAGGGATCTTCTCCGTACGAGCAAGGCTTATGTCTGCGAGTCGAAATGTTATGATTTTAGGTTAGGCGATAAGGCTCTCGGTTTGTTCGTCGACCGTTTGTTTCCGTTGGCCGGTTATCGGTGGAATGGCTGGTTCAACATAGGCCAGATGAGAAAAGAGGGATAAGGCAGAGGTGAAATATTCCAGGAAATATTCAAAACCATTGGGCAATGGAGTCAGGAAAGGATTTTCTTGCTAATCAATAGGCAGGCTTTCAATTGGGCTAGTCATCTGAAACTTAGGATCTTTCAAGATGATTATGTAATATGGAAAGTAGGAGGGAGGAGATAACACAGATTTTAGAGCACAAAATTACAGATCAGCAGGTCGTACAAGGATCCTAGTGGATAGGGCTAACTCTAATACCCATTGTTCCCAAATCTTCCAACTAAATATATAACACGAAGCATCTAAGAACTGAATTCATTTAATTCATACATCAGAGAGCAGGCATTAACATCCACTACACTGGTTAAACCAACTGAAATCATGTCTCAGATAATACATTCAGAAGAGAAACATAAATGTCAAGGAGAGAAGAAACATAGGGTACCTAACAAGGGTAAATCCTATGCCAATATTCTGATGCAAGCCAGTAGAAGCGAAATGAAATGAATGTAAACATAGAGATAGGAAAACATCACCGCTGCTTCAGATCAGGATCCAAAGAAATGTGCTTGTCATATTAAATAACAATACTAATCATGTACAATATTTCCAATAGCTGAATACTCAGTCTGAAAACATCTCCTTCAACCTATCTTACAATCTTTACACAGAGACTGTGTCTCAAAAGAAACTACTTTCAATTCTCTGATAATTGATCAACAACCATTACAATGAGTTTTTCATGAATTTATAGCTCCGGAGGAGCAGAGGAGGTAGGTGGAGAACTAAATGCAGTATTAAACTTCTAAAAAGAAAGAGGGCCGAAGCCCATTCTGTATAAATTCTGTGCATTAATCTCTGGTGTTCTTTGGGTGAACGAATGATCCTTTTCAGACTGCGGATTACTCTGATATGACTCCAATGTGTTCTGACTGCAGTACTGTGTGGTGCTATTGGGGAATAAACAATAGGTAAAGAAATGATAAATAAATCTACCATACTGATGAAGTAAATGCTCTGATAGTACTGGGGCTGTTTCAGGGTAGAAAATCTCTCTCGAACACGGCATATATTGAACACTGCATGGGCGCTTTGTCCTTTATAGAGGAAAAACATTCTGCTGCTATATAAACCCCTGATATGCTTTGATTTCTACGTGTTGTACGTTTGCATAATCTATGGGATCATTGATCTGGTGCTTTGCCTCTAAACTGTTGTATTAAAGCTCAAAAACCCTCAATTCTGAATGTTGGAATCCTTGATTATAAGTTGGTCTTTCTCCACGGCTTCATAAATGTCTTGATCTGCAAAATCTTGGCTTTAATGGCACCGGACAGATTTCTTGCGAAGATTAAACTGTCCTTGGGTAATATTCATGACGCCGTAACCATTTCCGGGCATTTCCATTGTAGTACCAGCTTCCAGATTTAACTCTGCCTACACAGCACGCCATTGAAGTAGTACATATTGAACCATGGCATTTCTTTTGCCTCTGATAGACCTACAAAAACATGAAATTTGTTAAGAAAACAATGGCTGGGAGTAAATGATGTGGATGATAGTGGGACTGCGGAGAAATGGCGGAAAATTTCGGTGGAATGGTGGAGAAAAGAGATGGCGCAAGTTGGCGGAATGCGGAGGAGATTTAAATGAAAACCTTAATAAACCTTACCTATGAACAGATATATGAAACAGGAGGGCAGATGTACGGCGAGACATGTGGAGGTGACGTGGCGGGACTGGGTGGTGACGGAAAAGTCAACAGCGGGAAGATGATTCAGGACCGTCGGCTCTAAGAGGAGATTGACGGTGGGAAACACGGTGGAGGGCAGTGGAACGGTGGGCCAGGGGTACGGTGATCGTGGGATAAAACCCGTGCAACTTCGTCGAGTGATGACCATTGGATGGGCAAAGGTAGATCTGACAGCTCGTATGAATATCGCTGTGCGTCCCATGCCGAACGTTAACGCGCGATGGGAGGGCGGTTTTGCCACCGTACAAGAGACAGGTGTTGAACGCTGTATGGAATCGCTGGGCAATGGAAAAATACCGCCTGACCCCATTAGCGGTGCGATTAAAACCGGGCTGTTTTATGGTATGGCGCGCGGCAGGGACCACAGTGGCGGATACACTCCGAACCGTTGATCTGGCGGTGAATGGATGGCGATGGCGTGATCAGTGGTTTGAACGGATGAATCTAGAGCGCCGAGGGTTTGAACGATCGTTGTTCGATCTATATGGATCAACGGTTGAGAAAACGCCCGACAAACATATGGGATAAGCACCTTCGGGCTAGTGCTTTGGTCACAGCACTGGGTTCTGTGGGAGGAAAAGGTGCGAAGGCTAGCGGAGAAGGGGCTGAGGCCTATTATATGGTCCGAAAGTGGGTTTTTAACCCTTTTTAATGCATTTTGAGGCCTAAGGAGGGTAACGGTAAAGAGATAGAGGGGAATTTTGAGGAAACAAAGGGCAAGGGTAGGATTTAAAGGGGGATTTGGGGAAAGATTGGGAAGGAAAGGGGATTTTGCAAAGGGGAAGAAAGGGGCAACATGGAGAGTTCTGCAGAGGGAAATTTATCAAGGGCAGAGGCATAGTAGACTTCAAGGATGATGTGTCTTTAGGGGAGATGCATTCTTTGAAGGCTCAAAAACAATCTAGCCCCCTACTTTGCTTTTGCCAAAAATTTATAGGGGGGCTAACAGTGGCTCCACATGGGGATGGCTTCTTCTTGAAGGAGTCAAGAATTCAGAGAATAGATATTTGGAGAAGGCCAGTTGCCTATTGCTTGGCACATCCCTTTTTCTTTGATCAGCTGCCATAATATGAAGACATTACATCAGAAAAAAAAATTTCCCAACAAACTACCTACCCATCCTAGAATCCTAGCATTTTTCTTCTTGGGTGCATTTGAACTAGCAAACCCTTTTCATCATTTACTGTTATAATCATAAAATAAACCTATTCTATTTCTACCCTTATTGCTCTAGGAGACCAGATTAGACTGTTGGTCTCATATGTTTCTCTACCTAGTCTAATATCTGCTGGGATTAAACTGTCCAGCAGATTTCTTCTCTACATTCTAAGACAGGAAATTGAAAAACAGTCAAGCCAGTATTAGACTGTCTGACTTTCTGTGGGTCCAAGGCATAAAGATAGTTGCACATGGAAAAAATTTGCAGAAAAATGAAAACAAACTGTGAAGGCTTGAGATTTGGAACTTGTAGTATCCTTCTTTCTTTTTGTGACTCAAGTTTTGAGCACGTTAGAGTCACTTCCTTTTCTTCATTTCAGCTCTGGTTTTGAGCATGTTAGAGATGATTCTCCCTTTTTCCTTTGCTGGTCCAGACTTTGGGCATGTTAGGACCAGCTGCTTGACTTTCTTTGGCTCAGGTTTTGAGCTTATTAGAGCCAATCTTTTGCACATCAGAGGTTCATGTTTTAAGCATGTCGGAACCTCTCCCTTTCCTCTGTTTTTTTGAAGCATTTTTTTCCTTCTTTACTTGGAAATAAAAATTGCAATGGTATGTACAATGGAAACTGGAAATTTTAAATTAGCAGAAGTAATGTTTGAGCATCCTGCCATTGACAAGACCCCCAAACAGCTCGGTGCCATCTAATTCTTGTAAGAAGAAAGCATTGGGACCCACAGTGGCCTGGATGAGGTATGGGCCTTGCCACAAACTGTCAAATTTGATGTGCTTTCCTTTATCCTCTCTTCTCGAATCCCACTTCAGAACCTTATCTCCAACTTTGAAATCAGTAGCTTTGGTTCTTTTGTCAAACAATTTCTTTATGTTCTCCTGAACTTTCACTGCTCTGTTGTAGACCTCTTTCCTTGTTTGTTGAAGATGGATTGTTTGGTTTATTCTCCTCACCATGCTATCTTCTTCTGTTTGGATCTCTTGGACCAGCTTGATCACTGGTATCCCAAGGCTGGTAGGGAATACTGCTTCCATACCATAGACCAGCTGGAATGGTGACATGCCAATGGACTTCTTTGTTGTAAGCCTGTCAGCCCACAAAGCATGTACTAGCTTGTTATGCCATGATTTTTTGTTCTCTTCCAACAACGTCTTGATGATGATCACCAGGCTCTTGTTTGATGATTCAGTTAATCCATTACCTTGAGGGTAATAGGCAGTTGAATGACCAAGTGCTATTTGGTACCTGTGACAAAAATCAACCATCTTTTTGGATCCGAAAGCAGTAGCATTATTAGTGATTATTTTCCTTGGGCAGCCAAACCGAGAGAGGATGTGACTTTCTAGGAAACTAATGATGACTGAATTTGTGGCATTCCTAGTGGGCACGACCTCTATCCACTTAGTGAAATAATCTGTGGCTGTTAGGATCCATTTGTGTTGAGCAGAAGAAGCAGGGTGAATTTCCCCTATGAAATCTAGGCCCCATTACAGAAAGGGACCTTCAACAGTGATGGGTTGTAGGGGTAAAGGGAGGAGTTTTCTTTTGCCTTCAAAGATTTGGCATTTGTGGCAGGCAACTATCATTTTATGGACATCATTGAAGAGTGTGGGCCAATAGTAGCCAGCTCTGAGTATTTTGTTTGCAGTGGCTTTCCAACTCAGATGGCCTTCACATTCTCCAGCATGAAATTCTTGTTTAACCCTCTCTGCCTCATTCTCAGGCAAACATTTAAGCAATAGGCCATTAGGATTCTTCCAATATAAGTTTTCATTCACAATGCAGTAATTTTTGGTTTTTAGCTTTAAGAATCTGGCCTTGGTCTTTGATAATCCGGGAGGGGAATTGACGTGTGTAAGCACATACAGAATGCCGGAATACCAAGGAGAGCTCTGAAACTTTTCCTCAACAGTGAGATCAGGCAATTCTTGTTGCTCATCCAAGGTATTTATCATGTTAATGTCTAGGGATTGTAGGTTTGATTCAGCCATTAATTTAGCTAAGCCCTGACCTTTAATCAGTTTGGTGGGTTTTATCTCAAGGTCATACTCTAAGATCACAGCTATCCATTTGCCCCTTTTCCCATCTAGGTCTTGGGATAGTATATCTTTGACTATGATGTTGGGCACATAAGCTATAGTGTGAGAATGCAATATGTACACCCTGAAGTCTTTCAAGGCCTTAACCAAAGCATAGGCCTGTTTCTCCATGATGTTGTATTTCAAGGGTGCATCTCTGAGTGCTTTGCTAAAGAAGGCAATTGGCTATTCCATTCCCTCCGTGTTTTTCTGCAGCAAAACTGCAACTGCTGTGTGCTCAGAGGCAAATGAAAAAATCAGGAAATATTTGGAGAAATCTGGGTTGATTAGGACGGGAGCTTGGGTAAGTGCAAGTTTCACTGATTCGAAAGATTGCTTAGCTCCTACAGTCCATTTAACTCCTGCACCTTTCTTCAGCATGTTAGCCATGTTCCTAAGGTGTTCAGCCAGATTTGGAATAAACCTCCTAAGGAAGTTAATCTTCCCAATGAAAGACTGTAATTCCTTGATGTTTCTAGGGTGTGTGATCTGTAGTATTCCCTCAACTCGCTATGGGTCTATCCTGATTCCCTTCTCGGATATAATGTGGCCAAGGAGTTTACCCTCCTGTAGCCCAAAGACAGTCTTTTTGGGATTCAAAGACAAACCAAACCTTCGACATTTTTCAAATACTTTTCTTAGATGTTTCAGGTGTTCTTCTTCGGTCTTGGAAAAGACGGTTATGTCATCCAAGTAGATAACAATGAAGAGCCCTATCTCATCTGAAAATGCTATGTCCATCGCTCTTTGGAAGGTGGCTTCAGCGTTCATCAATCCAAAAGGCATCTTCACATACATAAAGGTACCCCATGGAGTGGTAAAGGCTGTCTTGAGTTGGTCTTCTGGGATTACTAAGACTTGGTTATATCCGGAGAAACCATCTAGCAGGGAAATCCTCTTAGAACCTACTACATTCTGAAGAATATGTTCCATTTTAGGCAAAGGGTAATTGTCTTTGAGTGAGGCTCTATTAAGATTCCTAAAGTCTATACACAATCTGATTTCCCATGTTTTCTTCCTCACAGCCACTAAGTTTGATACCCAATCAGAGAACCTCACAGGCACAATTATACTTGCTTCATACATCTTCTTGATTTCTTTCTCTACTGCAGGCAGTTGTTTAGGATTTATCCTACGAAGCTTTTTTCTGAAGGGCTTTTGATTTTCTTTCAAGGGTATTTTGTGCTGGATGACATCTGTGTCATAGGCCTTTAAGTCCTCGTAGCTGATGCAAACACATTAATGAATTCCTTAAAAAGGTCAATGTGTTTCTTCTTCATGTCTGCAGGTAAAGACTTAGCCAGTTTAATCATTTTGGGCTTCTCCTCAGTGCCTATGTTGCATTCTTCCACATCAGAGTCTGTGTGTTCTATAGTGGGCTTTTTTGCCACATCATTAAAGTCGAAAAGGTCCTCCAAGGGTGCCAGGCCTCTGGGTATATTCTTATCTTTGGCCTGCAGCACCTCTACCTCTTTGCTATCTGCATTCTCACATTTGCAGTCTGGATTTCCATTCTGTTCATCTAAAGAATTTATTTCTAGGTTACAGGGTGTTTCTTCCTCATCTGAGGATTCTTCACTTAGGTGGCTACTGTCAGATTTGGAGTCTAAATCAGAAAATTCAAACTCGTTTCTGCCTACCAGAAAATCTTCGATCCGTTTATCACCTTCAAAGACCTGCCAATATTTTTCATTGTCTGCCACAGAAGGTCTGAATTTGGTCTAAATGATGATTTGCTAGTCAGTGGGAGTCTTGGGGTAGGAACTGGCTAAGCAAGCTAATCCGTTTGCAATGACATTTTGATTCCTAGGAACGAACAATAATTTGTATTCAACAAATTTTTTCAGTAGGTCCATAGTGTCATTCATATATGCTCTCAGCCTAGGATGTTTCGCTGTGTATTCCCCGTTTACCTGTTTTATCACTAGCTCAGAATCTCCCTGCACGGCTATCTTACGGGCCCCTAATTTCTTCAACAGGTTTAGACCCAAGATCAGAGCCTCATATTCTGCAACATTGTTTGTACATTTGAAGTGCAGGTTGTAGGCATGACTCTCTGCGTAATCATTCTCTGTGTTATGTATCCACACTCCTGCCCCAGCAGTTCTTCTTGTGCAAGACCCATCGAATTTCATCACCCACAGGGGTTCATTTTCGTTTTCGTTATCACTCTTTTCCCTATGGCTGGGTTCACCATTAGATTGCTCTATAAGGTCTTTACTAGGTTGTGGATCGCTTTTTTCCTCGTGGGATGTATCAGTTTCAGGGATCTGGCCATATGGTTGTTTACGCTCTGTTTCTGGTTCACTCGGGGCTAGGTCTCCACTGCATATCCTACAGGTCTCGTTGCGGTTTTCTTCTTCGTTGTCCTCTAAGTCCAGAGTATCCATTATGTTAAAGTCAATAGCTTCTGCCTCTCCATTTTTATCTCCGTTTTGGGACTCTGGCCCTTCTAAGGATTCATCATTACAAAAGATGAAGGAGTCAAGGTCTGTATGTACAGAATAAACAGGTGAATTTTCTGATTTTTCGCGGCTACTGACTAGGAATTTCATCTGTGTCTCCCTATACAGTTTTCTAAGTTGGCCAAAGATTTGGATTGTGGCATATGAGCCATCCATCTGCATTGTACCCTGCAGCTTGGCTCCCCATGATCTTGATAGTAGCATGCCATACTTGGGTGGCACATCTGCCACCACAACATCCATGACCATGCATTTAGCTGGGATTTGAGTTAAGCTCACACACAAGTCTTTGATCAGGCCTAGGCATTTTACTCTGCTAGAGTCGAAAGAGTATAAATCTTTGTAGGGTCTGGTTATCTCTAGACCTAGTCTTTCCATAACTACCTTAGGCATTAGGTTGTGAGATGCTCCAGAATCATGCATTGCATTATGCAGGATCTTGTCATGAATGTTGAGACTGATATAGAAAGGTGGAACTACCCCTTCCTGAAACTTCCCCTCTATCTTAGGACCAAACAAGAGGGTAGGCTGATCATCATTCAAATTGACAGAGTCACCATTCTCACTCAGGTTCAAAGCCTTCAAAATCTGGCCTTTATATACATCCTGAGTGGCCAGCTCAGAAAGTGGGACAGAGATTTTAATTCTTGCAATCTCACTTTCCAAATTGAAAGTGGGCTAACTCTTGGAAATGCTCATCTCTTTTTTTTTGCCACTGCCTTAGTGGCTAAATCAGTGGGCTGATTTTCATTATGTACAGTGTTTGTGGAAGTTTTATAAGGAGCACTAACTGCAGTGCTAGTGCTGCTAACTGGTTTTCCTTGTGCATTAGTGTTTTGGTTGTCTTTTCCTCTATTCTTTCCAGAACTCTCAGCTGCTAATTTGTTGGTTTCAGCAGTTGTTTTAGAATTTTTCTCATGCCTCTTTTTGATGGTAGTCTCAGAAGCTTTGGGTTTGGAAGTTTCTTGATTATTTTTTCTTCTAAGCTCATACTGTTCTCTGACCTGCATCATGGCATTTTCAAATCCTAATCTGTAATCTTCAGATTCCAACCATTCCTCCTCCCAACCAGAGGGTGAAGGCTGGTCTTCTTATGAATAAAAGTTATGGATTGAATCTTTTGTTTCAAACATATTAATTGTGTTTCCCTTAGACCCTTCTATGATTCCCTCATCTTCATCAAGAAAATTCTCTTGGAATGGGGTAATAACTGGCTGGTCTGACTCTCTTTGTCTGTTGGGAGTGTTATTATTTCTTCTAAATTTTTGGTTTCTATTCTGGTTACTAACTGTGACAACCATTTTTTCCATCATTTGCTGTAACCTTTCCACATTTCTAGACAACTTATCATAATTTTGGTCAGATGTGGAAGCTACATTGTCATCTCTGTATGTTACACTTCTCTCAGATTTTAGTCTTGCTCTTTTCTCAATCAGGTTGGCTTCTATATTCACTGCTCCTTTCTGCATGTCCTCCAATGTGTTGTATTCCTTATCCCTAAGCTCATAGGCCATGTCAGCATCGAAGCCTTCAGGGTATTTTGCTAGGGCCATGCCTTGTGGAGGTTTCATATGTGAAGGGAGAGCATTATAAATGTTGTTGAACCTTGTTGTGTAATCGTGAACACTCTCTCCTACGTTTATTTTAAGGGTCATGTACTCTGCTAGGAGTTGGCGAGGATTTGCCCTAGTTTCCCATTTGTTTATGAAATTCAGATATAGAGCTGGGAGATCGTTTATGCTACTTGGAGGTAGGCCCTTAAACCATTTGTTCACAACACCCCCTAAGCTTTGGGCAAAGATTCTCATTTTGACTGTATCATCATCAATTTCCATGTAGTCAAAATAATCCTCCATCTTATCTACATGTTGATGGGCTGTGATGGACTCCTTTGCAGTGAAGTGTGGAATCTTAGACTGATAATCATTCGGTAAGGGTACTAGAGGCTGGGGTAAAACCAGAGGTGCATACCAGGCTGCCATGTTGATATTTTGATGCGCTAAAGGGGCCTGGGCAGTAGGTATATGGATTACAGGGATATTATGACCAGCAAAGGACTGATGAGCAGACCTAGGGTGACTGAGCCCCAAGTTTTGTATGAAATGTAAATCGGGAGGCATAGATGGAGGGGTCTGTCTATTCCCAAGGTGTCTACCACTTCGCTGTGGTGATTCAGGAAGCTCAGGGTCTGGCTGGTCTAAGCCACTGAATGACCTAGTTCTCGATAAGCTGTTAGGTAGGTCTAGGTCAAGGTGAAAGTGTGATAGAGCTGTAAGATCTTCTGGTGCAGAATTAGCTCTATAGATGTGACTGGAAACAGTTGATCTTTTAAGTGTAAGAGCTCCCTTGAGGATGCTCTCGGGGTTATCAACTATTTCAGGTTGGTCTGGGTTAGGGTAAGCTCTTGTATGAATGGTTCTAGAAGCTAGAATGTTGTTTCTGACCAAGCAGCTTAACCCTACTTGTCACTTCTACTGTTTTTGATGTTGTTATGGAGGCTGGTCTCCCAGTGGAGTCTAGTGTGAACCAAGATAATCAACAGGCCTACTGATCACCAGTGGAGTCTTTGAAATGTTTATGGAATATTGGAGTCCCCAGGTGGAGGGTTTAGGATGTTTTTAGGAGGGGACACTGTCCACCACAGTGCATTTGAGGTGTCCTTTTCGAGGATATCTTCAAACATAGCAAACTCTAACCAGAGATTGACTAGGAGGGCATTTACCAGATATGTCGCCTCTGAAAGAGTGTGAGATCTGGAGGCTACCTGGCCCTTTCCAGACTCTGTCCAAGAGTATGGGAAAACAAAACAAATGGTATAGAGGTTGATGTGAGAATAATAATGTTTAACTGCCAACCTAACCAGAGATTGTAGGTCTTTTGAATGCTTAAGAATGTTTAAGCTGTAATGCACTCAGTTCCCCAGCGGAGTCGCCATTATGTTGGGGTTCCCATGTTTTGGCCAGATTGGCAAGACCAAAAGATGAGACAACATCATAACCAATTTCAGACCTCGGGATCTAGCCCTCCTGGGTCCAGAGAGGGATCTCTCTATATGAGCAAAGGTTTATGTCTATGAGGTTCAAATGTTATGATTTTAGGCTAGTTATAAGGCTCTTGGTTTGTTTGTTGACTGTTTGTTTTGGTTGCTGGTTATCAGGAATGAAGGGTTCAATATAGGCCAGGATGAGCAAAGAGGGATAAGGCAGAGGTGAAATATTCCAGGAAATATTCAAAACCATTGGGCAATGGAGTCAGGAAAGGATTTTCTTGCTAATCAATAGGCAGGCTTTCAATTGGGCTAGTCATCTGAAACTTAGGATCTTTCAAGATGATTATGTGATATGGAAAGTAGGAGGGAGGAGATAACATAGATTTTAGAGCACAAAATTACAGATCAGCAGGTCGTACAAGGATCCTAGTGGACAGGGCTAACTCTAATCCCCATTGTTCCCAAATCTTCCAACTAAATCTATAACAAGAAGCATCTAAGAACTGAATTCATTTAATTCATACATAAGAGAGCAGACAATAACATCCGCTACACTGGTCAAACCAACTGAAATCATGTCTCAGATAATACATTCAGAAGAGAAACATAAATGGCAAGGAGAGCAGAAACATAGGGTACCTAACAAGGGTAAATCCTATGCCAATATTCTAATGCAAGCCAGTAGAAATGAAATGAAATGAATGTAAACACAGAGATAGGAAAACATCACCGCTGCTTCAGATAAGGATCCAAAGAAATGTGCCTGTCATATTAAATAACAATACCAATCAAGTACAATATTTCCAATAGCTGAATACTCAGTCTGAAAACATCTCCTTCAACCTATATTACAATCTTTACACAGAGACTGTGTCTCAAAAGAAACTACTTTCAGTTCTCTAATAACTGATCAACAACCATTACAATGAGTTCTTCATGAATTTATAGCTCCGGAGGAGCAGAGGAGGTAGGTGGAGAACTAAATGCAATATTAAACTTCTGAAAAGAAAGAGGGCTGAAGCCCATTCTATATAAATCCTGTGCATTAATCTCTGGTGTTCTTTGGGTGAACGAATGATCCTTTTCAGACTGCGGATTACTCTGATATGACTCCAATGTGTTCTGACTGCAGTATTGTGTGCTGCTATTGGGGAATAAACAATAGGTAAAGAAATGATAAAGAAATATACCATACTGATGAAGTAAATGCTCTGATAGTACTGGGGTTGTTTCAGGGTAGAAAATCTCTCTAGAACACGGAATAGATTGAGCACTGCATGGGCGCTCTGTCCTTTATAGAGGAAAAACATTTTGATGCTATATAAACCCCTAATATGCATTGATTTCTGCGTGTTGTACCTTTGCATAATCTATGGGATCATTGATTTGGTGCTTTGCCTCTAAACTGTTGTATTAAAGCTCAAAAACCCTCAATTCTGAATGTTGGAATCCTTGATTATAAGTTGGTCTTTCTCCATGGCTTCATAAATGTCTTGATCTACAAAATCTTGGATTTAATGGCACCGGATAGATTTCTTGCAAATATTAAACTGTCCTTGGGTAATATTCATGACACCGCAACCATTTCCGGGCATTTCCATTGTAGTACCAGCTTCCAGATTTAACTCTACCTGCACAGCACGCCATTGAAGTAGTACATATTGAACCATGGAATTTCTTTTTCCTCTGATAGCCCTGCAAAAACACGAAATTTGTTAAGAAAACAATGGCTGGGAGCAGATGATGTGGATGATAGTGGGACTGTAGAGAAATGGCGGAAAATTTCCGTTGAATGGTGGAGAACAGAGATGGCGGAGGTTGGCGGAATGTGAAGGAGATTTAAATGAAAACCTTAATAAACCCGACCTATGAACAGATATATGAAACAAGAGGGCGGATGTACGGCGAGACACGTGGAGGTGACGTGGCTGGACCGGGTGGCGACGGAAAAGTCAACAGCGGGAAGATGATTCAAGACCGTAGGATCTGATAGGAGATCGACGATGGGAAACACGGCAGAGGGCAGTGGAATGGTGGGCCAGGGGTATGGTGATCATGGGATAAAACCCGTGCAACTCCGTTGAGCGATGACTATTGGATGGGCAAAGGCAGATCTGACGGCTCGTATGAATATCGCTGCGCGTCCCATGCCAAACGTTAACGCGCGATGGGAGGGCGGTTTTTCCGCCGTACAGGAGACAGGTGTCGAACGCTGTATGGAATCGCTAGGAAATGGAAAAATACCGCCCGACCCCCATTAGCGGTGTAATTAAAACCAGGCTATTTTATGGTATGGCGCGCGGCGGGGACCTCAGTGGCGGATACACTCTGAACCGTTGATCTGGCGGTGAATGGACGGCAATGGCATGATCAGTGGTTTAAACGGGTGAATCTCCAGCGTCGCGGGTTTGAACAATCATCGTTCGATCTATATGGATCAATGATTGAGAAAACGCCCGACAAACATATGGGATAAGCGCCTTCGGGCTAGCGCTTTGGTCACAGCACTGGGTTCTGTGGGAGGAAAAGGTGCGGAGGCTAGCGGAGAAGGGGCTGAGGACTATTATATGGTCCAAAAGTGGGTTTTTAACCCTTTTTAATGCATTTTGAGGCCTAAGGAGGTTAACGGTAAAGAGATAGAGGGGAATTTTGAGGAAACAAAGGGCAAGGGTAGGATTTAAAGGAGGATTTGGGGAAAGATTGGGGAGGAAAGGGGATTTTGCAAAGGGAAAGAAAGGGGAAACATGGAGAGTTCCGCAGAGGGAAATTTATCAAGAACAGAGGCATAGGAGACTTCAAGGATGATGTGTCTTCAGGGGAGATGCATTCCTTGAAGGCTCAAAAAAAATCTAGCCCCCTACTTTGCTTTTGCCAAAAATTTATACGGGGGCTAACACAAGTCATTGTGGAATTTTCACTATAACGTTTCTTCTACGAAGGTTCAGAAGCTGAATTTTTTATAGAGCGAAGGCGAAATCCTGAGGAACATCGTGGAAAAATTTCAGATCTTGGTTTGCAATATTTTCGGAGATATGATCTATGCAAGTTAGGAATTTTTGCAGGCTCCTGAATTTAACGTAAAAAGGTCATCGTGGTATTTTTGCTATAATTGTTTTTCTACGAGGGTTCAGAAGCTGAAATTTTCATAGAGCGAAGCCGCAATCCTGAGGAACGTCGTGGAAAATTTTCAAATCTTGATTTGCAATATTTTCAGAGATAGGGTCTGTGGAAGTTAAGGATTTTGCAAGCTCCCAAATTTCATCTCAAAGAGGTGACTGTGGTAACATCGTCAAAACTCTCTCTCTGAGAATTGGATTGGAATTCTGTGAAAAGTGACTGCAAGTAAACGGCCAAAGGAGGAAACAATGACATGTGGCACGCCATACAAGGTCACTCTACTAAACTAGTCCATAATTAGGTCATTGTGGGAGATTTGGCATAAATTTGTCTTGAAGAATCCAAATTAGGTTAGACTTGTGGAATTTGAAAGAAGCTTCAGAGGGATACTACAGGGGAAAATTTCATATATTTAATATTTGAAATCACATAGATAATTCAGTTTCAATATCGAGTTTCTCAAAAGCAAGAAAAAGAAAGCTATAATATGACGCATGAAGAGGAAGAATTGCAGTATGAGATATCAAAATTACGGTACCAAGTGCAACAAATTTCAATCTTACAAAGATAAATAAAAGATGACATAGATCTTTTAAAAGAAAAAATGGAGGCTAAGTTGGACGGTTTGAAGGATCAAATGAAAGCTAATATGGATTATATAATAGCGGAATATCACATCGAGCATCAACACCAAGTTCTTCAACTCTCAAAGGATAACCTAACTTGGGTACAGAATCGAATGAAACAACAGGAAGATCAACATCGCAGCAAAAGAAGTTCTAAAGCATTCACAGAAACAAGAACTCGAAAACTACCTAATTGATCAATTTCAGAGTATCTCAGCAAGTGGAAGAACTTACCCGTTGAAGATTCCACATGGGAGGATGAGAATTTTATACAGAAGCATCCAAAATAATCAAGCATTGAGGGCAACATTTCTTTGAAGGATAGGGGCATGTTAGGTCCCTATAATACTAGTGTAACCCCTTATTGTTGTTAGTGTAGCCCCCTTATTGTTATTTTTGTACCCCTGTAACCCCCATATTGTTATTATTGTGCCCTTACATTATTATTGTTAGGCTAGCTAGGATTATATTGTGGCCTCATGGACTCCTATATATAGAAGGTGTTGGTCAGGGTTGTCATTGATGTCAATATCACATTGTTCATGATGGAAAATTATTATGATGTGTGATGTTGCCTAAATGTCCATTGATCATAATACCCTAATGATGATGTCCTTGAACTAACCTTGAAGATGCCCTAGATCCTGGATGATGTCCTTACTCTTAATAAGGAAGTCTAAAGATGTCATGTCAATCATGTTCCTATGATTGATGCTCATAGTGATCTAATCTTTAAGTGCCAATGATGTATCTAATATACAAGCCCTTGATGACATATGGAGGACTATACATGAAAGACCTTACGTTGATGAAATATAAATCTTGTGATGAGCTCTCTGGATTGAAATTAATGGATGTTGCACTATCACATGGTTGGTAACATAATTGATGCTACATTATCACACATAAGGACATACATAATGATGACATGGACAATGATGGGAAATATGACATGAATGACCTCACCATAATTGATGACATATAATGACATTGTTGGATACATGACAATGGAGAAGCCATTAATGACCTCTTGCTGTCCTAATCACCTTTTGCACTAAAAATTCCAAACAGTCATAAAGAAAATTACGTTTTGACATCTTGAAGACATATTTTCAAAATGGCTCCTTCACCATCTTAAAGAGGACTCCCTCCTCTTTCCAACGAGCCCTCATATGCCCCAAAACTCCCCTTGGTTTGGAAGATATTGATTTTTAAAGTTGTGCAATAATTATTCCTGTTTTGGAGCCGACCTATCCTAGTTCTGATGTCTGCCTTCCTTAGTGACGTGTCTCCTCACCTTAAATGAAAAACTAGTATAAATATAAGTCGTATCTTCTCATTTTGGTCCTCAATTTTGGTCAAGATCTCAGAGAATAAGAACAGAAGGATAAAGGAGGCTAAAGAGGACAGGAAAAGATTGTTTGGGAAATTTTTAAGATCAGATCACTGTTTAAATCCCTGAAAGGCATATAAGGAACTGGGACCCTTGTGACAGTGAACCAGAATTATAAGGAGGCACAAATTATGGATTAAAAGAGCTCATGTTTTCTTTCTGAGCTTGGATATGTGCTAGAGAGCATGGTACAGTCGTTGTAAAGTTCAGAATTTCGATATCTCTGAAATTTTGAAGAGTATTTATAGAGTTCGTACCTTCTTCAGTGGGTATATCTGCGGTCATACTACAGTGGTAAAAACTGTAATACTCTTTGTACCTATGGCTTATTACTTCAAAAGTAACCCTCAGCACTATGTGGACTGTCTTCTGGTGCAGCTACAGAACTCGGATCTGTTTAGGTTAACACCTCCTTGGAACTGTTGATATATCTTCCTTACCTCAAATCAAGAAACCATAGATCTGTTTAGGCTTCGGATACCTTGTAACCTCAGACCTAGACACAACCTACACATCAAGCATCACAAGGCTTGGATATATAAATATTGTCTCCACCTCAGGCTCAGTGAAATGAAAGGACAATATTGTAGTCATTTCTGTGGAGAGCTTGGAATATTAGTAAAGAAGGTCTAAAGGGTTTGTCATATAGCTACATATATGTATATATATGTGCTATACCAGTGAAGGAGGAGACAACTACAACACCAAGGACAACAACTTAGATACATTCCAACACCTTGAGTTTTCAGTGGTTCACTTCGAAATAACTCTGGTGGCATCATAAAGACACATGCAGTCAGTGGTGGAGGCCTAATAAATTGAGGAACTGTGGACAGTAATTCATGCTTTCATGATTTTGGAGATAGCTCAAACTTAAGGCATAAGATGTACTCAAAGTGTAATTTTAAGATTGATCTTGGAGGAATACTTTGAAAGCAGTTTTGAGGCCTAGGCTGTAGGAGCATTTTTGGGACAAACTCTTGGAACCTTGATTGAAGGAGCAGAAATTTGGAGTACCTTTTGAAGCACTCTTGGAGAATTATATTGAAGACACATTGAATATTTGTGGAGATCATTGGAGGCGATGATGCATTGATGAAGCCATCATGAGGTAACCTTGGAGAAATTTTTTGAGTAACATGAAGATATGTGGAGACACCTTCATGAGAAAACAAGGTTGTCATTGATGATGTGATGCGGAGACTAAGTGATGGGAAAACTGAAGATTGTTAGGCTCGTTGAAGAATACATTGGGAGACATGAAGAATAACCAAACATATTTTGACGAAGTGAAGTTAAGGGTTGGAGCCCAAGAGGTTGGAGCCTCATAGAGGCAAGGTCAATCCCTTGGAAGATAGGGTTGGAGCCCTAAAGGATTGGAGTCCACAAGAAACCAGGTCGGAGCCTATACTAGAGATAAGGTTGGAGCCCTAGAGGTTGGTGCCTCAAATTGACAAGGTTGGAGCCTTGGAAATACCAAGTCGGTGCTTGGCACAATACAAGTTGGAGCCTGGAAGATTGGAGTCTTCATCTAGGGTTGGAGCCCTATATCATTATTGTACTTTACTTAATGTAAAGAAGAAATTAATAAAAGTATATATTCCATCATTGTTCATTTTGTGCTCTAAATATAAGTGATCTGACTGGTAAAATTAACAATTGAAAAGAATTATTGATTCACCCCCCTCTCAGTATTTCCAACAGGAGGAGGTTTTGGTCATTTGTATCATCCAAGAATTTTTCATTTATGTAATGTATTGGAGGTTGCCCCCTCGAAGTGACTGATTTCTAAGGCGTTGATCTCTCTTTTCTTCTATTTTTGGAGCTGGTTTCATAAAAAACTATTATGGGAGGGAATTAGACCTTCTTGTCGATTCTCAGATAAGTTTCATATGTCTATGTTCATATATGCATTCATGACGTGTAGATTTCATGTTCGCCATGTGTTTGACAGCATTATTGTCATGGTTAGGCCTGGTTAGGTCAATTTCTTGTTTAATTTTTGTGTTAAAGGCTATGTTCTTATGTCATTTATTTTTCTGGAAACTTTCATTATGTTCTCGGAAGTGTTTGGGAGTCATACCCTAAGAAAGTGGCTAAGATTTCGGGGTTGCATCCACAAAACTGGGAATTCTGGGCTATAGTCGTCGGGAAGCAGGGTCATGAGAGAAACTCGAGGGTCTCAGCTACTAGCTTGCCTTGTTTTGAAAGCGACTGAGAGTCCAGGTCAGTAAAAAATAAATATTTCTCAGGGCTTGGGCACCTAGAGTGGTTGTTTAGCTCCTGGGGCTCATGTAGCTCATGATGAAGGTCATTAAAGTTTCATTTTGTATATTCAACTTCTTTAATTATACTTAGGAGGTTTATTCATGTCATAGTAACCCTCATATTTTTGAAAATGGGACTAATAAATATTCTAATTGAATTTTCCCTTTAATTAAATTAGAAGAAAATTGCAATTCCACATATCATGAAAACTTGTACGAGTTAACTAAGTTAGTTTGACTTAGTTGGTTTGGTTAATTCAATTTGAGGGTATAACTTGAGCCATGTAGAGTGGCTCCTACAAAATAGGAACCCTATTTGAGTCTATTTTGAGTTGTAATTAATTAATTCAGATTATTTGAGTTAAAGTCAGTTTAACTAGTTCCAATTGTTGGAGGAACTAGTGAGAGGTCAAAGTGTGGAACTTAAACTTGAACCACATGTAGTGGTCAATCAGTTAACTGATATATCATCCATAAATAACTTATGCATTTCAGATCTGAGAGTTATCCACTTGAGATTGGAGTTCAAGGGAAGTGTACTATCAATTGTATAATCATCCAAATTGTACAAGTGGTACATGCAATCAAAGGAAGGCTTTAGATGAATGGAATATTTGTGGATGGGGTTTTCCCTAATTAATAGGGGCTTATTACCCGAGGAAACAACACAAGGAAATAGGGACTTGGGCAAGAAGAAAATTGGTTAATTATTGGCCTAGGCTTGTTTAGGAAGTAGTGAGACAGATAGAGATAGTGCAGAGGTTTCTTAGGCTTGAGAAAAGCATTGTAATCTTCTCATATTTTATGACTAATGTAATATATAGATAGCGGGGTTTTTAGCTATGGATTCCCCCAAGAAATAATTGTGTAATGTGTAATTGAAATTCTTTCTCTTGTATGTTTTGTGATTTCGTGATCGTAATTTGTTTTCGCAATTGGTAGATTAGATTCAAGTCTATTGTTTTAACATATTACAATTAGCTATTTGAATCCACTTGGATTTTCTAGATGGTATCAGAGTAGGAATCATTATAGAAGAGAATAATATGATTTTTTTTTGTGCAGGTGAATCGAATTTAAATATCTATTCTTCAGGACTAGCAGAAGGATCAGGATGTCGTTCTATGGATTGAGACTCGAATATGCCCTTGAGGGTAGTTCAAATTACATAGCTTGGAAGGACATGATGGAAGCAGTGTTGGAAGACAATGGGTTGAAGGAGTTCATCAAAAGTGATATTCCTAAGGCTGCACCAACAGATGTTGAAGATCTGGCGACCTAGAAGAAGAATACGACAAAGGCGATAAGGATCTTACTGGAAGGTGTTCAAGATCATATTGTCTCGAAACTCCATGGAAAGGAAACTCCATATGCAATATGGAAGGCCTTAACAGATTTTTTTCATAACAATAGTGACCACAGGAAGTTGGAACTGAAGGACAAGCTCATGAACATCAAGATGGAGAAGGGAGACATAATGCCAAAGTACTTGACCAAGTTCACCCAATGTTAGGATGAGTTTGGAAGTGTTGGTGTTATAGTTGTCGAAGATGATCTGGTGAGCTTAGAAATTATAGGCATTCCCATGATTTTGCACAAATACTAGGATTCAGTAAATGGTAGGGAGAAGCAACAAGAGTGGGAGAATTTGTGGTCTAAATTGGTACAAGAAGAGATTTGGTGGAACACCAGAGATGGATCCTCTTCAAATCATAATGATGAGGAGAATTATGCCTTTGCTATAAAGGCAAAGAAAGGGAAAGGGAATTCATCCCATTCCAAATCAGATTCTGGTAGGGGAGGCAAGAATAAGGACTTGTCGAAGATAAAATGTTTTCACTATCATGATATGGGACACTATGCCACAAAGTGTATGCACAAGAATTCCGCCAAGAAGCCCTTAGTAGGAGCGGCAGGCGAATCACTTGCTTCACAAATCGAGTTGGATTTCATGCTCATAGCATGCATGGTGTCATCGGTCATGGGTAGTGTATGGTACCTGGATAGTGGAGCCTCATTCCTTATGACCGAAAACAAAGAGTTCTTCAATGAATTGGAAGAGAAGGACCTCCAAATGCACATTGAGATGGGAGATGTTGGAAGGTATAGCACGACCGACATTGATACTATTACTTGTTGAAGATTGCAACAAGAAACAGTGAAGGAGGCATCCTGAAGCATCATTTATGATCCTAGTTGGAAAGTGATCACCTAAACTAGGTGGGGGCCAAACAGGTGATTTTTGTCACAAAGTCTATTTTTAGACATATGGATCATGTTCTATAAGTTGCGGGATGCTATTTGTGGATGGTTGGTCAAGTTGGAAAAATAGATGGATTTCTATTTTTAGACATATTGGGCGGAATCTATTTTTAGATTTCCAGTCTAAAAATAGATATGTCGAATATTATTAGCTCTTAATAATGTTTGGACTCTAAAAATTATCTTATTCTCTTGGAGCACTTCAGTTAAGTGCACAGATGTGGCACAGGAGCTGACAGAAGGAATTACGTTATTCCTAAGGGTTATGTGGAGCTATTTCATGGATACTTCAGTTAGAACTCATGTGACAGAGTTTGGTGGAGTTGATTGAGGAAGTTAGTGGAGTTGTATTCGGTTTAACTAATCTAAACATAGTTGAGCTATTTGTATTCAGTTTAACTGATTGATACAATTAGTGAGAGTGGTGTGAATTAATTATTAATTAATTCACTAATTATAAACTCATTAATCAACTAAAGAGTACATTAGTTAACTTCAGTGCATGGACAGTTTCAGTGGAGACCAGTGCAAAGATAGGTGAAAGGGCAAGTGTGACTATCAGTTGTGACTATAAGTGATGCATGGTTTGCATCCAACACTTAGTAGAGATGCCTATAAAGACTGCATGAGCAAGGCTGGGTTGTGCCTATAAGTGATGCATGGTTTGCATCCAACACTCAGTAGAGATGCCTATAAAGACTGCGTGAGCAAGGCTGGGGTAATCAATTCTCATCCAGAGGCATTCTTCAGCAAGGATTGCGCAGTAGAGGCTGGCTATCAAGTGGCAGATATTGGAGCATGTATTTTTCTAGATCTAGCTTGATTAGTGTGTAGCAATTGGAGATTGTACTGAGAGCTTGTGAGGAGCTTTGTATAATGATTGTTACATGATCTCTATGACATATATAATATATAGATAGTTGGGGGCTTTCAACTTTAAGCTTTCCCATTACATACTGTGTTCATATGTGTGAATTTTTATGGTTTCAATGTGTGCATGCAATTGATTTTATTTCCACATGTAATGATCCATGGTAGAAGAGATTTTGTATTGTGCATGAAGTCAAATAGTGTGTGATTAGGAGAATCTTGATGAATAAGATATCATTTATTCAAATTTATACATGGTATTAGAGCGATATTGATCATTGGAGCAATTGCAAAGCATTGAAGCAGTTGAGTTTTAGGATAAACTCAGGAAAATAAAAATGGAGAAGAATGACACTATTCTGGTATACTTGAAAAAGTTTGTCCACTGCAGGGATGAGCTTGGGAGTGTAGGAGTTAGTGTGGATGAGGAAGGACAAGTCAAGAAGGTTGGGATTCGAGCAAAGAATCTCTACAGACTTGATGTAGATGGGATTTCTACGGAGCTTCCTACTGTTGGGAAGTGCAAGAAAGACATGCAATTGATGCTTGAGAGGGAGCAAGTTTTGCATGCAAGTAAGAATGAACCTCGGGATGTGGAGCAACCACAAGATGAGGATCATGGAGTGGGAGAAACCACTCATGCAGAGAAATTTCATGCCAGATGGGCAGAGGGAGTGCATGCAGCTATACCACCAGGTGAAAAGTGGGGCGACATGCATGATTAATCCCAAGAGGATATTTCTGGGTAGGATTCATGGAGATGGTGTGGATCTCATGAATTGAACCTGGCTATGAGGTGCCCACAGTGCAGCAGTAGCATGATCAGTTGGATTGATGCAGGCAAATCAAAGTGACAGTGTCGGATATTGGAGCGCGGATCAGAGTTGACAGCAAGTGCAAAGTGCATGGGTGCAGAGTTCAGCAACGCAGTGGTTCTTGAAGACATGTGCAGTTGGTACCAGTAGAAGTTGAAGACTTTGATGATAGATGCATTAAGACTGATTGAGTTTTTTGGAGCCTATTCAGTTTCAGAGGAGTTGCAGAGCAGATGCATGGAGTTGCATGGCGCTTGTGAAGGTTGTAGGGTGAATGCATGGAGTTGCATGTCGCATGCAAAGACAGTCCTTTCTTGTTGAGAGGGAGTGTTGAATATTGCAACAAGAAACAGTGAAGGAGGCATCCTGAAACATCATTCCTGATCCTAGTTGGAAAGTGATCACCTAAACTAGGTGGGGGCCACACAGGTGATTTTTGTCACAAAGTCTATTTTTAGACATATGGATCGTGTTCTATAAGTTGCGGGATGCTATTTGTGGATGGTTGGTCAAGTTTGAAAAATAGATGGATTTCTATTTTTAGACATATTGGGCAGAATCTATTTTTATATTGCCAGTCTAAAAATAGATATGTCGAATATTATTAGCTCTTAATAATATTTGGACTCTAAACATTATCTTATTCTCTTGGAGCACTTCAGTTAAGTGCACAGATGCGGCACATGAGCTGACAGAAGGAATTACGCTATTCCTGAGGGTTATGTGGAGCTATTGCATGGATACTTCAATTAGAACTCATGTGACAGAGTTTGGTGGAGTTGATTGAGGAAGTTAATGGAGTTGTGTTCAGTTTAACTAATCTAAACATAGTTGAGCTATTTGTATCTAGTTTAACCGATTGATACAATTAGTGAGAGTGGTGTGAATTAATTATTAATTAATTCACTAATTATAAACTCATTAATCAACTAAAGAATACATCAGTTAACTTCAGTGCATGGACAGTTTCAGTAGAGACCAGTGCAAAGATAGGTGAAAGGGCAAGTATGACTATCAGTTGTGACTATAAGTGATGCATGTTTTGCATCCAAAACTCAGTATAGATGCCTATAAAGACTACGTGAGCAAGGCTAGGGTAATTCAAATTCTCATCAAGAGGCATTCTTCAACAGGGATTGCGCAGTAGAGGCAGGCTATCAAGTGGCAGAGATTGGAGCATGTGTTTTGCTAGATCTAGCTTGATTAGTGTGTAGCAAGTGGAGATTATACTGAGAGCTTGTGAGGAGCTTTGTATGAGGATTGTTACATGATCTCTATGACATATATAATATACAGATAGTTGGGGGTTTTCAGCTTTAAGCTTTCCCATGAAATACTGTGTTCATATGTGTGAATTTTTATGGTTTCAATGTGTGCATGCAATTGATTTTATTTCCGCGTGTAATGATCAATGGTAGAAGAGATTCTGTATTGTGCATGAAGTCAAATAGTGTGTGATCAGGAGAATCTCAATGAATAAGATATCAGTTATTCAAATTTCTACATTCTTTTCAGAGTGAGTTTGGTTCTCCTCTCACATTGAAATATTTCATGTATGTTCTGTGTTTGAAGAAGAATTTAGTTTCAATTGCTATGTTGGAATACCGTGGCTATGATGTGATTTTTAGAAAAGGAGAGGTGTTCCTTTGTCACATAGCCACGAGATAGAAGAAGAATATTAGGGTTTGGTTAAAGAACCTTTACAAATTGGATGTATAAGACTACGCTTCTTTGAGCATGAAAGAAGAGAAGGTGCAGAGCTGAGACATCAGTGAGTTATGGCATAGAATATTGGGCCATATAAACCACGGAGAGTTGAAGATCATGCAACAGATTTCTACAAAACTTCCCAAGAGTGCAATTGAGCAGTGTGATACATGCAAAGGGTGTACATTGGGGAAGTACACCAAATCTGCATTTCATGATAAGGAAAGTTGAGTGCAAGTGATCCTTGAAAGAGCTCACTCAGATGTGTGTGAACCGTTCTCGACAGCCTCCATGACTAAGCATAGGTATTATGTTATTTTTGTAAATGATTTCTCATGTAAGTGTTGGATATTATTCATGCAGAAGAAAGACCAGGCGTTCTCAAAATTTTAGGAGTTCAAAGCACTTGTTGAGAAAGACACAGGTAGGAAAGTGAAAGCTCTCAGGAGCGACAACAATGGATAATATGTGGCGAATGAATTCAATAACCTTTATGCATTAGAAGGAATTCAACCAGAGTTGATAGCATCCCATAAACCACAAAAAAATGGGGTTGTAGAAAGGAAGAACATAAGAATTATGGGAGCTTCATGGGTAATGTTGCATGATGAGGACCCACCATTGCACTTATGGGATGAAGCATGCAACACAACAGTATATGTGCAGAACCAAAGTCCTCATCGGATTCTCAAGATGAGTACACCAAAGGAATATTTTTTAGGTAAGAAATCAGATGTGGTGCACTTTGGAATATTTGGTTCATCAGTTATTGTCATGTTTCCAAGGATGCATGGAAAAATCTAGAACCAACAACTGAGTTGGGCATATTTTTGTGGTACACCGATACACCTAACAACTATCGGTTATACCTGTCATCTCACAAGATGAAATTTGTTCGTAGATATGTGAAATTCAATGAAGAGAAGGCCACGCGAATTTCCCTTGAGAGGGAGCTTCATTTGCATGCATATGAGGATATTTGAGCTCCAATATAATAACCTCAAGATTTGGATCAGCCACAAGCAGAGGAGCAGAGAGTGGAAGCACTCACTCATGCAGATAAATCCAGAGATGGAATGAAGTGCACCAGAGAGGATGACAAGTTGATGCATGATGCTAGATAGAATGTGGGAGCAGCCACATCACAACGAAGGTAGAGGTGGTCACCAAATCAGTACACTGGCTACATGGATCTTATGAGCCAGAGTGTAGAGACTGAGCCATCCTCATTTGAGGAAGCATTGAAACAACCAATATGGTTTGATGCCATCGTAGAGGAGTATGACTCCATTATCATAAATAGTGTTGGGTGTGGAGCCTGATTATCTTGTTTATTTTGTATCACAGTGTTGGACCCCTGTACCTTAAAAGGGGCGGCAACGCTACCCGTAATTAATCGCTACAGTGGGGGGTCTAGGGGGGGGCGGCAGCACTTTTCGAAGCCCCCCCCTGGTGGGGGTTTTCGGGGGCAGCGCCCCCGAAGCTAAAAACAGATGTAAAATTGCATTGTAAAAGTATAGTAATTTCTAGTCAATCTGGGCCGTTCATAGGCAGATGATCTGACAGTAGAAGTTATGTTTAGATTAGGGTTTTTTTCCCTAGAAGGCAACCCCTCACTTTTATGAGGGTATTGTATTGTGGCTGTGTATTGTATGTGTATTCTCGGAGCGAGAAACAGAGAGGGAGACTGTGAGAGAGAACAGAGGATATTACAGCGGATCTGCTGTAGGTTTTGTCTCTTCAATTTTTGCTGGATAATAGAAAGGAAGGACTGGCTGTTCGGGGTGGACGTAGCCCAAACTGGGTGAACCATGTATATCTGTGTCTCTCTGGTTTTATGTGTTTTTTGTGTGCTTGTATTTTCCGCATATTTTATGTGTTGCATTGCTCCATAATATATAATTTTCTAACAACTGGTATCAGAACCGAAGGTATATTTGGCTGATAAACTCGCAGAAAAGAAGGGTTCCTCGTTCGAGTGGGAGCAATGGCAGATGATGGTAAGTTTAGGGTCGAGAAATTTAACGGCCAAAACTTTCCGCTTTGGAAGATGCAGATGGAAGATTATTTGTATCAAAAAGATCTATACCTACCATTGAGCGGAAAAACAAAGAAGTCGGCGGCCATGACAGATGCGGAATGGAACATTCTCGATAGAAAGGCACTCGGAACAGTACGATTGTGCCTTGCGGCGTCAGTCACCTTCAATATTTCGAAGGAAACAACAACAGATGGTTTGATGCAGACGTTGGCAAAACTATATGAAAAACCCTCGGCCTCAAACAAGGTATTTCTTATGAAACGACTATTTAATATGAAGATGTCGGAAGGTGGATCTATTGCAGACCATTTAAATGAATTTAATACAGTTACCAGTCAGTTAAGTTCTATAGGGGTAAACTTTGATGATGAAGTTAGAGCTCTGTTATTCTTGTGCTCATTGCCAGAGAGTTGGAATGGTTTAGTAATGGCCATTAGTAACTCTGTCTCTGGATCTAGTACTTTAAAGTTTGATGATGTTGTTGGTGCTATCCTTAGCGAGGAAATGCGACGGAAAAGCTCTGGTGAGACATCAGGTAATGCTTTGAGTGCAGATTCTAGGGGAAGAAGAATGGAAAGAGGAAAGAGCTCGGGATATCGTAGTAAATCAAGGAAAGGCAGATCCAAGTCCAGATCGGGGATAGTGTGCTGGAATTGCGGAAAGAAAGGACACCTAAAGAAAGACTGTAGATCTCGGAAGGGAAAAGAAGGAGACACACAGCAAGAAAACAATCATGAAGCAAATGTGAAAGGTGATGTGTTACAAGATGCTTTGATTATTTCTTTTGAAAATGTTACTGATTCTTGGGTTGTAGATTCAGGGGCTTCATTCCATGCCACACCTGATAAGAAATATTTTCATGACTATGTTCAAGGAGATTTTGGACAAGTTCATTTGGGTGATGATAAACCCCGTAAAATTGTTGGAATGGGTAAAGTTCTTGTAAAACAACAGAATGGAAACCAATGGCTACTAAAGGAGGTAAGGCATGTTCCAGATCTGAAGAAAAATATGATTTCAACAGGGCAGTTAGGCAGTGAAGGTTGTGCGACAACTTTCACAGATAAAACTTGGAAGGTCACCAAAGGAGCACTGGTAATAGCAAAAGGTGAAAAGGTTGGTACATTATATTTATGCAATGGTATTTCTAACTCTGTTAATGCTTTAACTTCCAAAGGAGCAGATGCAGCATTATGGCATCATAGGCTCGAACACATGAGTGAGAAGGGGATGAAGATTCTTCACTCAAGAAATTTGTTGTCGGGTTTGAAGAATGTTGATTTGGATTTTTGTGAGAATTGCATTTATGGAAAACATAAGAGAGTTAGATTTCTCAGAGTTGGGAAAGAAAAGAAGAGCGAAAAAATAGAGCATGTGCATACAGATGTATGGGGACCTGCTGAGGTCTCATCTCTTGGTGGCTCTTGTTATTATGTTACTTTTATCGATGATGCAACTAGAAAAACTTGGATTTATTGTATTCAAAATAAATCTAATGTATTTGATACTTTCAAGAAATGGAAAGCTTTGGTTGAGATTGAGATAGGAAAGAAGTTGAAGTGTCTCAGATCAGACAATGGAGGTGAATATTGTAGCAAAGAGTTTGATAGGTACTATTCAGAGCATGGAATTCACAGAGAGAAGACAATTCCAAGAACACCACAAGAAAATGGTGTGTCAGAAAGGATGAACAAAACAATCATGGAGCGTGCAAGGTGCATGATATTGCATGCAGGATTGCCTTTACAATTTTGGGCAGATGCTATAGATACTGTTGTTTATCTAATAAACAGAGGGCCTTCAAGTTCCTTGGATGGTGGTATTCCAGAGGAAGCATGGACAGGTAAAAAGGTAAACTACTCTTTTTAAAGCCTTTTGGTTGTGAGGCCTTTGTCCATATTAATAAAGAAAACAGAACAAAGCTTGAGGCAAAATCAAAGAAATGTACCTTTATTGGATATGGTGCTAATGATTTTGGTTATCGCTTATATGATTATGAAAATCACAAAATCATTAGGAGCAGAGACGTAATATTCAATGAAAAGGTCTTGTATAAGAATCAATTGCAGGAAAAGAAATAGGAAAAAGAAAGCAAGGAATACACGGTTCTTGATGAGATAACTGAAAAAGTAAAGGTGCCTTAAAATAATAATAATCAACAACCACAGCAGTAGCAACCACCACAATAGCAACATGCACCTCAAACACCTGAAAGTGGTGTTAGAAGATCTACCAGGATAAGTAGACCCCCTGAACGATACTCTCCTTCATTATATTATTTATTGTTGACTGATTCTGGTGAACCTAAATGCTATGAAGAAGCAATGCAGGTTGAAAGCAGGAAGAAGTGGGAGCTATCCATGGAAGAAGAGATGGACTCCTTAATGCATAACCAGACTTGGGACTTAGTCAGGTTGCCTGCAGGTAAAACTACATTGCAGAATAAATGGGTTTACAGGCTGAAGGAAGAAGATGGAGGAAAACAGAGGCACAAAGCTAGACTTGTGGTGAAGGGGTTTGCACAGAAGAAAGGTATTGATTTTGATGAAATATTTTCTCCTGTTGTTAAGATGACTTCAATCAGAACTATCTTAAGTCTTATAGCAGCGGAAGATTTACATCTTGAACAGTTAGATGTAAAGATAGCATTTCTCCATGGATATTTGGAGGAAGAGATATACATGCAACAACCAGAAGGATATGAGGTCAAAGGGAAAGAAAAATTGGTGTGCAGGTTAAAGAAGAGCTTGTATGGCTTAAAACAGGCTCCAAGGCAGTGGTATCTAAAATTTGAAAAGTTTATGTCTGAACAAGGTTATACTAGATGTCACTCTGATCATTGTGTTTATCTAAAAAGGAAAAATGATGGCAGCTATATTATATTGTTATTGTATGTAGATGACATGCTTGTTGCAGGATCTAACATGCAGGAAATAAATGTGCTCAAAATAAAATTGGCAAATTCATTTGCAATGAAGGATTTGGGAGCTTCAAAACAAATCCTTGGTATGAGGATAACTAGAGACAGGAAAAATCGTAAATTAACACTGTCTCAGAATGAGTACATAGAAAAGGTGTTGAAAATATTTAATATGCACAATGAAAAACCAGTTAGTACACCTTTTGCTAGCCATTTCAAACTTAGTAAGGAGATGTGCCAAAAGACCCAAGAAGACATGGATTATATGTCTAAATTTCCATATGCATTAGCAGTTGGAAGCTTAATGTATGCAATGGTCTGCACAAGGCCTGATATTGCACATGCAGTGGGAGTTGTAAGCAGGTACATGAATAATCTAGGAAAAGAACATTGGATGGCAGTAAAATGGATTCTCAAATATTTGAGAGGTACCACAAATCAAGCATTATGCTTTGGTGGTTCAAACATTGCTCTACAGGGATATGTTGATGCAGATATGGCAGGTGACAGAGATAACAGGAGGAGCACTACAGGATATGTATTTACCGTAGGTGGAACAACTGTCAGTTGGGTTTCAAAAATCCAAAGTGTTGTTGCACTTTCAACAACAGAAGCAGAGTATGTTGCTGCTACAGAGGCTAGTAAAGAAATGATTTGGTTACAAAGGTTTATGGATGAATCGGGTAAGAAGCATGATATGGGCACACTATACAGTGATAGCCAAAGTGCTATTCATCTTGCAAAGAACTCAGCATTTCATTCCAGGACTAAACACATACATCTCAAGTACCATTTCATACGGTCAGTATTAGAAGATGGAGAGTTGAAGCTAGAAAAGATACACACTAGCCAGAATCCTGCAGATATGCTAACAAAAGTTGTAACCAGGGAGAAACTGAGAATGTGCTCAGTTTCAATTGGTCTTCAAGGATGACGATGAAGATGAGGAATAGCCAGGTCCAAAGAGGAGTCATTGTCCAGAAAATGAAGCAGAGAAGCATTGGTAGGTTAAGTAAGAATCACCCAAGTGAGATTATTGGGTGTGGGAGCCCGATTATCTTGTTTACTTTGTATCACATGGTGCAGCGTTGGACCCCCGTACCTAAAATGGGGTAACGCCTGGCCCGTAATTAATCGTTACCGTGGGGGTCCAGGAGGGGGTGGCAACGCTGAGCTCCCCTCATAATTCTTTTAGGCAAAGGCCTGTGATGAAAAAATGTATGTAAAATTGCATTGTAAAAGTATAGTAATTTATAATAATCCGGGCCATTCATAAAGTGATGATCCGATGGTAGAAGTTATGTTTAGATTAGGTTTTTTTTCCCTAGAAGGCAACCCCCTTGTATATATGAGGGTATTGTATTGCGGCTGTGTATTATGTGTGTATTCTCGGAGTGAGAAACAGAGAGGGAGACTGTGAGAGAGAACAGAGGATATTACAGCGGATCTGCTATAGGTTTTGTCTCTTCATTTTTGCTGGATAATAGAAAGGAAGGACTGGCTGTTCGGGGTGGACATAGCCCAAACTGGGTGAACCACGTATATCTGTGTCTCTCTGGTTTTATGTGATTTTTGTGTGCTTGTATTTTCCGCATATTTTATGTGTTGCATTGCTCCATAATATATAATTTTCTAACAAATAGTGCATCGGAAGATGTCCCAAGACCAGAGGGTAAGTCATTTGTAGGATCCAAGTTGATCTACAAGGTGAAGCAAGCAGTAGATGGGAGTGTCGAGAAACACGAGGACATATTTGTGGCTAAGGGGTTCTCTCAAGTGGAGGGAATTGATTACGAGGAGACATTGTCTCCAGTAGTAAGGTACTCTTCAATTAGATCTATTCTAGCACTTTCAATGTAGATGGCACGGAAGAATCATCGTATGGATGGTAACACAAATTTTCTCAACAAGAGTATTGATAAATAATGTCTGCCGAGCATCTGCGATGATTTGAGACCCCGACAAAGAGTCGACAAAGGCATCAAGCGAACCTTGCATGATCAGGTTAATTCTCATACTTGGTGCATAATTGATCAAAAGTTGCCTGCACTGTGTTAGGCTCGTACTTCAAGTGAAGCAGTTGCAAACCTTTACCATATTGTGGTTGAAGGTAAATTACTGATTATAGTATTATATGTCAATGATTTAATTCTAATATGTGATGAGAAGTTGATAAAATCTTGCAAAGAAGATTTGGAAAGAGAATTCGAGATGAAATACATGGGGTTCTTGCATTATTTCCTTGGTTTGGAAATTTGGCAAAGAGATGGGGAACTGTTGGTCTCTCAGGGAAAGTATGCCAACGCAATATTGAAGAAGTTTAACATGGATAGCAACAAACCCATGGAGACTCCTCTAGCAGGGAATTGGAGGAAGGAAGATGCTACTTTAGGCGAAGTGGTAGAAGCTACCATTTACAAGAAGCTTGTGGGTTCACTTATGTACTTGGTGAACACACGATCAGACATTTGTTATGTGGTTAACCAGCGTAGTCAAGCAATGGTTAAGCCAACTAAGCTATATTAGAAGGAATCCAAACATTTTTTTATATACCTCAGAGGTACCACTTAGTTTGGTCTTTGGTACAGACAGATAGAGGGAGTGAAGCTTCAAGGCTTCACTGGTGTAGATTGGGGCAGGGAGGCCATCCGACAGGAAGAGCACATCAGGCAGAATCTTTAGTATTGGGTCAGTAATAGTTTCCTAGTACAACAGGAAGCAGAGATCAGTTGCACTTAGTTCAGCAGAAGCAAAGTACATGGATGATATTCAAGCAGCTTGTGAGGCTATCTAGATGAGGAAGATCCTTGTTGGGTTGGTTGGTCAATAGATGGATCCTACAATGATTTACTGTGACAACCAAAGTTGCATCAAACTCTCGTTTAATCCATTTTTTCTTGATAAATCCAAGCATATCGACATTTGGTACCACCATCTTAGAGATTGTGTGCAGAGGAAGATCATGATAATCCCTTTCTTGTTGAGAGGGTGTGTTGAAAATGGCACGAAGAAAGATTTTAATTTAATTTTCCCTTGAATTAAATTAGAAGAAATTGTAATTCCACATCTCATGACAACTTATACGAGTTAACTAAGTTATTTTGACTTAGTTGGTTCAGTTAATTCGACTTGAGGGTCTAAATTAAGTTATGTAGAGTGGATCCTATAAAATAGGAGCCTTGGCTGAGTTTATTTTCAGTTTCAATTAATTAACTTATTTTATATTAGTTAAAGTCAGCTTAAATAGTTCAAACTATTGGAGGAACTAGTGAGAGGTCAAAGTGTGGAACTTAAACTTGAACCACATGCATTGATCAATCAATTAACTTATAAATTAACCATAAATAACTCATGCATGTTAGATCTGAGAGTTACCTTGTTGAGATTAGAGTTCAAGGGCAGTGTACTATCAGTTGTATAATCATCCAAATTGTACAATTGGTCCATGCAGTTAGAGGAAGGCCTTAGATGAATTATGTAATTATGGGTGGGGATTTTCGTAATTAATAGGGGCTAATTACCCAAGGAAACAATGCTAGGAAATAAGGACTTGGGCAAGAAGAAAATTGGTTAAGTGTTGGCCTAGGCTTGTCGAGGAAGCAGTGAGACAGATAGAGATAGTGCAGAGATTTCTCAGGCTTGAGAAAAGCATTGTAATCTTCTCATATTTTCTGAATAATGCAATATACATATAATATGGTTTTTAGCTATGGCTTGCCTAAGGAAATCATTGTTTAATGTGTGATTGAAATTCTTTCTCTTGTATGTTTTGTGATTTCACAATCGTAATTGGTTTCCACAATTGGTAGAGTAGATTCAAGTCTATTGTTTTAGCATTTTACAATTAGCAGTTTGAATCTACGTGGATTTTCTACACAGGTCATGTTTACCTTAGCAGGCCTGTGAAAGTGGGTAAATGTGGGAGGGGTGGCTACACTCCACCCTTTACCTTTTCAAAAAGTAATAAAATCTAGGGAATTTAGAGGCTTCGCCACCACCTTGAAACATATAACACAATGGTTCCACCCACTAAATGGAATCTAGAAGCCACTACCAAACCAGACAAACAAGCAAAGAAGACTTTAGAAATTCCTGCCCAGAAATCCAAGAGATAAATCTCTACCCTAGGTTGTTAAGGGACTCTAAAGAAGACCATATCCACCCTTCATCCCCCAAGGGCATCTTGAGATTTACCCTCACATGGAGAAAGTTCCTCCCATCTCCCGTTACTCAACCAAAATATGAGTAGCTTCTATGAGAGTTGTTGAATGGTTAGAACCTCTCCACTCTGCTCTCAATGTCTTCCAGTACCACCAATCCATATATATTCCAATTTAGTTTCCTTTGTTTCTCCAAAGTAATGTGTTATTCCCTACTAAGCTTACTCACGACGGTGTTGTTCTCCGTGATTGAGTCTACTCCTTTGTTCTTGCTCTTTTGAGTGTGAACGTTCTCTCTCCGTTCAACTACTTCCCCTCTGTCATTCGAATTTCTTCCCTTCTCATCCTCAATGGTTCTTAACCTACCGTCTGACAAGTGTTCAGGGTCTTCTTGGCCTATGGGGTTGTGTCATGTCTCCCCTACTCACTTTTTTTTTGACTAACGTCCATTAGCCAACTCTTGTTTATGTTCCCTGGGTGTAACCTCCTCAACAACATTGTCACCCTATTTATTTTATGTCCTCCCTCCCTTGAATTTTACTCCAAGGAAACATGGCCCCTGTCCTCTTTGTCCAACCTTCTCTTTAATGGCATGCTCCAATGTAGTTAGAATGCACACCTACCAACCTCCTTGGTTGTCATATCAATTAAATCCCTAAAAATTACACTTTCTCCGTCTCTAGAATATGTGTCTCATAACTTGTTCCATAATTCTTTTATGAAAATATTTATATTGAAAAATGAGATTAAACAATTGGGGCTATTACACCAAAGCCCTCAATCAACTACTACAACCAGTGACTCTTCCTCTTCAAGAGTTTTGCTCCCAAAATAATGAATGTCTTTTATCCCCCTTTTCATCCATTTAAAAAGAGCAATTTATTCATAAAATGGGAAGAGAATTTCCATGCACACAATATCTATGTCATCACACCAACTTAAGTTTTCCTTAATTTTTTTCTTAATTTGATTATTGATTGTTTTATTCAAATTTTACTGTTTGTTAACTTTACTTATTCTTACAATTTTTATATTTTACTTTTATTTATTTATTCATAATTTCAATCTATTATTCATCAATATTATTATTATTACTATTATTATTATTTGTGAGTCACCACCCACGGGGGATTGGAACCGGTGACCTAACACCTAGAGTGCCTTAACAATGCACCCTTCATCGATGAACCAAAGCCCCGTGGACCATTATTTTATTTATTTACTATTATTATCTTTCCTTTTATTATTTATAATTTTAGTTATTTACTATTATTATATTTTCTTTATTATTTTTTATTTTATTTATTTATGTATTAATATTCTCATCTTTTATTATTATTATTATTAGTAGTAGTAGTATACACAAAATTGAACACAATAATGTTTACTTATGATCGACTTTGCTCTAGTGTTTCCATTTGTAATATAATTGCAACTCAAACCATAAGCTAGATTACCACTTCTACTTCTATATAAGAACAACATAACCAAATAATTTTTAAAAACTACTAATACATAACCATAAACTTCCCATCAATAAACAACATAACCCTATGATATATATCAACATCAAAACTTCCCATCAATAAAAAACATAACCCTATGACATATATCAACATCAAATCAAATTTGTAGTATTAGCATCATATAAATCATTAAGAATAAAAACCCAACCCAAAATTAATTGAATTGGTTCATCTTTGAACCGAAAAACTATTTACTCTACTACCCTTGACAAAAATTCATTGTGGGGGCTTGAATAAGAGCTATTTACTCAATACAAAGTACCAAACAACAAATCACTGAAATCATTATAAAGCCGCAATGCCTATATTCTACTTACTATTAATGTATCTCCTATTTTTGGCTTTTAGGATCATTTGTGCTGATTTTTTCTCATATTTACGGTGATAGGCATGCCTATTTTGGAATAGGGCTTCCAGAGTTTTAATTTGACTATCAATAATTATTAGTTGGATGGTATGACCTCCATGAAATATCTTAGAATATTCTCAGTAGTTACACAAATTAAAGGTTGATATTTAACTCAAAACTAAAGTAGCTATGCTCTTTCCACCCTTTTAATTAAATTGATTAATTAAACAAAGACATATGAACATGTCATATGAATGTGAGTGACCATTTTTTGGGCATGTGGTATTAGTAAACATTGTATTAGCCTCGAACTGACATTTCCTCAATGCTATAATTCCAATTGAGTTGATGATGAATGTCAATTCCTAAATAATTGTATGAAAAAGCCTTCTCCAAGTAGTTATTATCATAAATGAAATTATCATAGTTGATCTTTTTGGATTTAATTATCATGACTTTAGTTTGTTGATATTAACAGTCATACTCATCTTCATCTCGGTGTAGTAATCTTTGTTGATTCTAAGTTGCTTGTTGAGATCGTAATGACTCGGCTAAAAGAATGATATAGTCAACATAAAGGAGAAGAAGAATGATCTTACTTGTAAGTTGGGGGCCATCACATCTTACAGCTTCCAAACACTTTTCTAGCTTATTAATGTAAATGAAAAATAGAGTAGGGGATAAGGGACATCCTTGATTAACTCCAATATTGTGTGTAACTTCTTCTAGCCAACCCTCAATGGTCCTAAGATTGACAATAATGTTTTCATATAGCATAGTCACAACAGTCCTTAGCTCAGGAGGAACCATTATCTCTTCTAGCCTCTTCCATAGCTTATCCCAAGGAATAGTGTCAAAAGTTTTTCTAAAGTCAAAAGCTTTTATACTGTAATTAATTTTTAATATTTTATTATTATTATTATATATATATATATATATATATATACATATATATATTTGACAATGTGAAATGTATCATGAGATAAATGTTTTGATATGACATTTCTCAACCCTTAATTTATTTTTGTTTTACTATTGGCATTTTCTTGATCTATCCTATTGGTGAAGGAAGCTTCTCTGATTGTATGCTTCTAGAAATCTCTGTTATTTTCAATTTCATGATTCTATTCTAGGTTGAGCACAATATCCTTATGCACTCATTCCACATGTTGGGTGTAGCTGGCATATTCAATGACTTTCAATTCAATGCTATGTATGGTTCTTTGGTAACTTCCAATTTGATGAACCCGCTAATGCAAGTTACAAAAGTTTGATCAAGAGAAAGAAAACCTACAATATTGTGGTTTCTCACACAATCCACTAATGCATGTTACAAATTTGGACAAAAGGAAGAAACCTACAATATTGTGGTTTCTCACACAATCCACTAATGCATGTTATAAATTTGAAAAAAAAAGAAACCTACAATATTGTGGTTGCTCACAATTATTTCATTATTTCAATCAACAATTGTAATTCTTTACATTTTTCTTAGTTGATTGGCCCATAGTAGGTATCTAATTTACAGCTCTAGCCATTAATTTATATTTAATATCTGTAGTTACACTAGTTATTTTATCTTAGTTTATTTATTTTCATTTTATGTCATTTTATCTCCTATCTTTGTGTTTAATTAATTATTTTATCTTTATATTTAATTTGTCATTTAATTTATATAACTGCAATAGTCTGTCTTCATTTTATCTTAATTTATTTACTGCCATTTTATCTTCTATCTTTGGCTAGGAACATTTTTGCTTATTTTTTACTCAATCTCTAAAGCAAACCAACTAGCTTCACCTAGATTGTTTACGATGAAGAAATCAAAAATATGCTAGGTATTGCTTCAAATATGCTAAGTATTATGTCAAAGGTAGACAGATTTTGGATGGAATTGTGGTCGCCCAGGAAGCAATCCACTCACTCACGAAAGATAAACGGAAAGGGTTGTTAATTAAACTGGATTTGTCTAAGGCGTATGACTGTATAAGTTGGCAGTACCTGCTAGAGGTAATGAAAGCGTTTGGGTTTGATGAAAGATGGCTCCAATGGGTTCGCTCTTTTATCTCCTCCCCACATTTTTCAATTTTGCTGAATGGTAGCCCTTCTGTTCCATTTAACATATCTAGAGGCCTCCGATAAGGGTACCCTCTCTCCCCTTTTCTGTTCATAATTGCTGCAGAAGGTTTCGGAAGACTCATCAAATCTCATCTCATGGAAGGGAAGATCCAAGGCCTAAAATTTTGGGGAACTCACCTCCCACTGACCCATCAGCAATTTGTAGATGATATCTTATTATTCTGCATGGCGTCATTAAAAGAATGCAAATCAATCCTCAAAATTCTGGAAATCTTTATGGCCGCGTCTGGTACTCAGATTAACAATGATAAATCTAATGTCTACTTCTTCAATTGCAATGGTGTAATGCAAAATTTTCTAGCAAGGACCTTAGGGTTCCAAAAGGGTTCTTTACCTTTGAAATACCTTGGAATGTTTCTAAATTCAGGCTCCATTCGAATAGCAGACTGGCAGGACATCCTCATAAGAGTGGAGAAGCGAATACAGAATTGGGCTTTCAGAGCCCTGAATGCACCAGGGCGCCTGATAATGTTAAAATCCATGCTCCAAGCCCTGCTAGTATACCAACTGTCCGGAAGGACCTGCCCGAAAGGGATTTGCTCACAATTGGTCTGCGAGTTTAAAAAAAAATTATGGCAGGGAGCCCAAGCAAACAGGAAATGGGCTCTCTTATCTTGGGATAAATTACTTCAATTGAAGACAGCAAGTGGATTGGGCCTCCGCGATCCCTTCATCTTGAATAATGTGCTAGGAGCTAAGCTGTGGTGGCGCTAGCTCCTGGGAGGGCCGGATCTTTGGAAGAACATTTGGCGAACAAAATATGCTATGCCACTTACAATATCAGGATGATTGAAGGTTGATATAGTCCCAAAGGGCTCCTCAATCTGGAACTTGGCAGCCACAAACAGATATTTAATTCGCTCTCACAGCTTTTGGGAAATTAGAGAAGGCAGAACAACTCTTTTTTGGGTAGACTCTTGGCAACAACAGGAAAAACTGTTTAGCCGTCTGGACCTGGGTGAAATTTTCCTATATACGAATACACCAAATCAGAGACTAGTGCAACCCTATTGATGTCCTAATAACAATGAATTGTCGAGGAAATGGAAAGATAAGAACTGGTGGGCAGCAGCTCCAGCAACGCAACAATGGGACAATTTTGCAAAAGAACTCAGGACAAGAAAACTCAGAAGAATATCTGGTCCAGATATACTCAGATGGGAATACATGACAAAAGGGCAGTTCACAATTAAATAAGGCTACTATATTCACTCCTAACAAGCTCAAAATAATGCTCGGCCGATGTGGAAAAAAATATGGGCATTGAAACATTGGCCTAAAGTGGAATATTTCTTATGGCTGGTAAGTCATCGGAGGATTTTGACATGGGAAAACCTACAGAAACGGGGAATGATGGGCCCTTATCAATGTCCCTTCTGTCATTCAGCTCTTGAAACGACAGAACACCTGCTTAATTCATGCCCCTTGGTGCACCCGCTCTGGAGGAACTTGGAACAGTTGTTTAGGCAAATAGATAGAAACAATGACAGCATTCTAGAAACCATTAGCAATTGGAGAAAAGGGAGGTATCACTGCCAAGTGATTAATAGAGCATGGACACTCTCATTAGGCTTCCTATTCTAGAACACATGGAAAGAGAGGAATCATAGAGTTTTCCAAGACACAGCCCAACCAATGCACCACATTTGGCAGCGCTCCATTGAAAACATTCGAGAAACCATCCTAGTCGAAAGCTGGTCAGATGAAGACTGGCAGACAGTGGGGGCAGAATCTCAGATTTTAGATTACCTTAACCTCCAACCACAGATGCTTTATAAAGGACTCTAGAAATACAGACCTCCTTTCCAATCTATTGAGGAACACTGGTCACCTCCTCAACCAGGCTTTCTCAAACTTAATTACGATGGAGCCTCCAAAGGTAATCTGGGACAAGCTAGAGCAGGAGGGATTTTCCGCAATTCTCAGGGGGCAGTCTGCAGGCTTTATGCATTCGATTTGGGCCATGCCACAAATAATGAAGCAGAACTTATGGCGGTCAAGCAAGGTCTTCTTATAGCCATTAGAGAAAATTATCAGAGAATCATTGTCGAGGGAGATTCTGCAATGGTAACCAGTATACTCCAAAAGCTGAAGCAAGGAACACCCTGGGAGAAAATATCTCAAAGCTGGGGAACAACAACACTTATTGAAGAAGTCAGTAAACTGCTCAAACAGATTCAGTTTTTAATCCCAAGCCACATTAAACGCAAAGGTAATGCTGCGGCGGATTATTTAGCTAATTAGGGATGCCAAAACACAGAGCGCCCCATAGATTCTCATCCCATTGAAGCCATCTGGGATGTGGAGCTATACTCTCTCCAGTTGATAGTGAATAAGGACCGCCAACCCCCCGATCAGGGTGAACAACTATCAGGCAGGATAGCTCGTGGCAATCTGGCAGTTATTCATCCTCCGGGCAATTAAGATCCATAATGGAGCACCGTCCCAGCAGATCAATGAAGTGTGCAATCACTTGGATCGACATGATTTTATCACAATCCTGCCAGGCTGTTATGTCAGAGCATCGAAGGAAGGATTTGATGAAGGTAAGTAAGCGCCCTCTCTCTCTCCAATTGTTCATGCAATGCTCTGTGCATGCAAATGCTTGGGAGAAGAAGGGGAGGAGCGCAACTCAACCCGTCAACTTCGCCATTCTTTCAGGGTTTGTATCAGTCCTCCTGTTCACTTTCATGGTGTTACTAGTCCCGATATGGTCCCGGTTTATGCAAATTAAAGCTGTCATGGTTTTATCTTTGATTTCCTGGTCTTTCATTCCCAAGTTAAACCCTGTCCCACCCTGTTTCCGAGACCCATGCATAACGCTTGTTTGCTCCCCCTTTAATGCTATTACCCTGGACAAGATATGGCCAGATAACTTATTCACTGTTATACAAAATCATTGGGATGATAGGTGTGTGCTGCAATTTAATCTAATACAGGTTTTGCTCAGTCAGGATAGTTGTTGGGTCGCTTTCCATATTCAAACGGCATCCCAAGACCCTTTCATCCTTCGTTGTCCCCGGAATTGGATTGTAAAGTTGGCTTTCCTCTGTCACAACCCTGTGGATTATCACTGCATCTTCCCCAATCGGCCTCAAAGGCTTCGAATATGTCAAGTCGTGTCTACTTTTCTCTCAGTTCTAGATTCTCTGGTGCGCCCGGCCAATTCCTCTTGTATGAGGTCGACTTAGTTCATTGGTATCAGACTAGACAGTCTTAGCTGTAGGTATTGGTACAGGGCTAAAAATTCTGCGGTCCTCTATTTTCATGGTCCTCCTGCAAGTAATTCTATCTCTCTGTATAAGCCACTACATTGGGTTCTTATGGACTGTTTTCATTCCTCTTCTGCAAAAAGATTTATATATTCTCAAAGGGTAAACAAGGGCAATTATCACATCAATTCCCACCTCCTTACTAGCTTAATTTGCTTGTTTGTGTTCATGCATAGGATTCCTCCAATTATGGGGAGGAGACGCACATGGTCTGAGTCTGCCAAGGACAAAGAGAAGGACCTGTTGGAACATATCCCAAAGAAACGAGGCCGTAAAACAAACCAGGAACATCTAGAGAACCTTGCTGCCACTTATGTTCTGGGTAATTCTTCAATTGTTCGTAAAGAAATACGAGGCTGGGAAAGAGACATCAGACAGATCCCAAGGACAATGAAACTAAATCTGAGATTCTGGACTTCATTACAGACCCAAGCAATACCCGTGGTCACCTTACTCTTTTTAATCAGACTATTCACACTTACTGGATTCTCAAATGTCTCCTAGCAAAAGCTATGCAGAGTTTCCATCCTGCCCATGCCAAAGCAGAACCTCCAAAGGTAGAACCTTGCATTCAACAACTGTTTCAGGACATCCAGCACCAGATGCAGCATATTAAGATTACCCAGTATCAAGCAACAGATCGCATTCAGAGAATGGATGATCGGGTTGGTCGCATAGAGACGTTGCTCCAGCAGATGCAGCAAGTTGACATGCCTGGGGCCACTGTGAAGGACCCAGCCCCTGTTTCCTCTTCAGATGGCTAGTCTTTATAGTGTTTAGCTTTCATGCACTTTTTGAATGTATATGAACTTATTTTATGTCATAAATCTGGACAAATTGCAGTAGTAGGACAAATAGCTAATGAGACATATAGAAGGATGAAACTATTTCAATTTTGGTATGCTTTCCAAGCATTCAGGTGACCAACAGACCTAGTTTCCTACGAGCAGGTTGAGGCCACAGTATGAATTTTATATTTTGTAGCCTGTCCTATAATTATAAATAGAAAATAGAGAGGTCCCACCGAATTTACAAAAAAAAAATTAAAAAAAAATGACCATTTTTTTTAAAGAAATCCTTCAAACTAAACTGGTAAGAATTATTGTCAGAAAGAATCTTCCTGTGGAACTAGACATTTCATTTAAAATAATCTTGTCATGGAACTGGACAATCCATTTAAATTTGGGGGAATTGTAGCTACAGCTTCCATTGTAGGAGCGTTTTTCAGTCACAAAGATACAAAGATGATCCTCCTGGACCATCCTGAAAAACTCGCAGCTTTTAACATCGCATGTATCATAGGCATGCCTGAATCTCACTGAAAATTCCAAGCGCTCATGGACTCCACAGGTCTCTTTCAAAGAAATCGCCCAGGTTGAACCCACAGCAAAAAGAAAAAGTGTATGATTTCCTACCAAAAGCAGAGGATATGGCCATAGAAGGGTACCAAAAGCAGAGGATATGGTTTTGAATTTTCAACTTTCTAGCAGTTACAGGTTCTATCGATGCTTGGAATACCTGGACTACAAAATGAACAGAAACCACTTTTAGGGAGAATTGAATTGGATATTCAGAGCAGTGACTGATACTATTGCTTGGAATGTCTTATCTCATGGTAATGACCATGAGATAATTCTTATTAAGGAAATGCTTATTATTCTTATAATATGTACACGAAATCTACTGATAAGACCTCCTAATTTCAAGTATCTTCCGAAATTTCTTGCTTGGGAAACATCATGCTCATTGCTCACTGTAAATTGTTCTCCCCTTTTTTGTCCACCCTACTCATCAACATACCATGTGGTAATATGTTTTGGAAATCTTAATTCTATCATTAATGTTCATGTCTAAATGGTTTGTTGATTGAGGTTATTATTATATTTTCCTTTACAAGGATGCATGAGATATGGCAGCTAAAATTTGTCATTCTCAACTTCCAACTTTGCTCAGTTTCTTGCGTGCTGAATTGTATATGCAAATTAAATTTTCACATATACCAAACTTGCACAACTAATAAACTGTCAGACCAACCTCATCTGCCAGTCATGTGTCGGTCGTGTTGAAGTCAATGTATGGAGCAACCTTCACCGTTTCTGGCACATAAGTGATGTTATCAATGGACCTTCAGCATACCGTGGGAGTCCGAATGTTGTGTAACCAGCTCCAAAAATAGAAGAAAAGAGATATCAACGCCTTAGAAATAAGCCACTTCGAGGGGGAAACCTCCAATACATTACATTAATGAACAATTCTTGGATGATACAAATGACAAAACCTCCTTCTATATATAGGAGTCCATGGGGCCATAATATAATCCTAGTGGGGCCACAATGTAATCCTAGCCGACCTAACAATAATAATGTATGGGCAAGCACACAGAATAAAGGAGAGGCATAATTAACAATGGTAATGGCGGTACCATATCACAGAATAAGACCACTATTAACATAGAGACTTAACATGCCCCTCTCCTTCAACAAGTGTTGTCCTCAACGCTTGATTATTTCTTGATGCTTCTGTATAAAATTCTCATCCTCCCATGTGAAATATTCTACACGAAAGTTCTTCCACTTGCTGAGATACTCTGAAATTGATCATACTTGTTGAGTTCTTGTTTCTATGACTACTTCATAACTTCTTTCGATGTGATGTTGATCTTCCGGTTGTTTCATTTGATTTTGCGCCAAAGTTAGGTTATCCTTTGAGAGTTGGAGAACTTGTTGTTGGTGCTCATTGTGATATTCCATTACTTTATCATCCATAATAGATTTTATTTGATCCTTAAAACCATCCAAATTAGCCTTCATTTTTTCTTTTAAACCATCTATGTCATCTTCGGTTGCTCTTCGTAAGATCGAAATTTGTTGCACTTGGTACAATAATTTTGATATCTCATATTGCAATTCTTCCTCCTCATGCGTCATAGTATAGCTTTCTGAGGGCTTAATGGGTATGAAATAATTTTTTGGAGGCATAATAGAACCCATTACTGACAAAAATTCTTCAATATTCCCTTGGAATCAATTCAACTTGATTCTTCAAACAAGGCTTATGCAATTCGGAAAAAACAATACACACCTTTTTCTTGCTTTGAGGAGCTCGATATTGAAATTGAATTATCTCTGTAATTGAAAATCTTCGATATCTAAAATTCAGCCCTGTAGTAGCCCTCTGAAGCTTCTTTCAAATGCCACAGGTCTGACCTGATTTGGATTCTCCAAGACAAATTTGTGTCCAATCTCCCACAATGCCCTAATTTTGGACTGGTTCAGTAGAGCGAACTTGTACGACTTGCCACGTGTCACTGTTTTGTTCTTTGTCTCTGAAATTGATATCCAAGAAACTACAGGCCGTGTACTTGTGACCACTTTTGACGGAACTCCAATCCAATCTCCAGAGAGAGAGTTATTGAACGTTTCCCACGATCACCTCTTTGAGATGAAATTCAGGAGCCTGAAAAAGCACTACCTTCCACAGATCATATCTCCAAAAATATTGCGAAACAAGCTCTGAAATTTTTTGACGAATTTCCTCAGGATTTCAGCTTCGCACCATATGAATTTCAGACTCTGAAACTTCGTACAAAAAAATTTATAGCGCAATTTCCACGATGACCTGTTTATGAGCCTGAAAAAATACCTAACTTCCACAGATGATATCTCCTCAAATGTTGCGAACCAAGATCTGAAATTTTTAGACAACCTTCCTCAAGATTTCAGCTTCGCACCCTAAAAATTTCAGCTTCTGAAGCTTCGTAGAAAAAAAGTTATAGCGAAAATTCCACGATGACCTGTTTGGAGCAGCGAAACCCTAGAATCCAAAGCTCCGATACCAAATGTTGTGTAACCAGCTCCAAAAAGAGAAGAAAAGAGATATGAACGCCTTAGAAATAAGCCACTTCGAGGGGGCAACCTCCAATACATTACATAAATGAACAATTCTTGGATGATACAAATGAAAAAAACCTCCTTCTATATATAGGAGTCCATGGGCCACAATATAATCCTAGTGGGGCCATAATGTAATCCTAGCCGACCTAACAATAATAATGTAAGGGCACAATAATAACAATATGGGGGTTACAGGGGTACAACAATAACAATAAGTGGGGCTACACTAACATAATGAGGGACTACACTATTAATATAGGGACTTAACACCGAAAACATCTCCTAACACTACTCGCCTAGAGGGCACTCGATTTATTTGAGGCATGTTAGCTTTTCCAGTTGCTGAATAAGGAATGATAGGATGACTCACAATCGAGTTGAAGTTTTCCAGTTCCTAAATGAGGAATGATGATAACTCACAATAGAGTTGAAGTTATAGTGTGCATCTTCATCACATACTTCAAAGATCACCAAATCAGCAATGTTAGTAGGAGCAACCCTCTTTTCTCTTTATGATTTTCTTCAACCACCTTTGCTTCACTAAAACATTATTTATACAAAATTTCCCCGGGAGTGCTTGGTTTCGGTGGATATTAATATTCACCCAACATGAAATTCACAAATCTACACAGCATCATAAAATAAAATAGAACTACCACTACTCTAACATCCAATATCAATGATAATTTTCAAGAATCCATCATAGCTATGATAATTTAGTACTCTGGAACTAACATGTCTCCGAATCAAACTATTTCTGGGATCAAGACAACTGGTGTTATGGCTACGATATTTTAGTACTACAACTAGAACTAACATGTCTCTGAATCAAAGTATTTCTGGGATCAAGACAATCAAACTATTTCTGGGATCAAGACAACTGGTGTTATGGGTATGATATTTTAGTACTACAACTAGAACTAACATGTCTCTGAATCAAAGTATTTCTGGGATCAAGAAAACTGGTGTTAGGATGGATAGTTGGAAAAGGGAGAAAAGTATAACTTGTGCAGATCAGTTTGTTCTTGCATAACTCCATGCCTTTCAGGGAAAAAAATGCTTATCACATGTTTCATATTCTAATAATATCACCCAATCTTTTACTGTATTACTAGTGTATAGTGTATGTTATAAGATACACAACCTCTTCAATGGGGTATGCATGTAGGTCTATGATTTTTGTTAATTATAATAATTTTACTCTGATAACATGATCCCACTAGCTCTGAAACTTTATCTCTCGACATGTTTTTTCAACCAAAAGACATAACTAAGGTCTTCAAAAAGGCACCCAAGCCATTTACTTTTTTAATCAAAATCTTGGTATTGGGAAAAGAAACATTGATAGTTTAGCAAGATTTCATCCTTGATCATTTACATTCAAATTCATTTATCAATATTATTCATTCCCAAATACTAATTAACATATATTCATCTTAACCTAAGATCTATTCAACGTTGAGAAGGATAAAAAAACTGGATACTACAATCATCACGTTCACCATATAACTCAATCTAAAATACTGAAAATCTATTTGAAAAATAATCTTATCAACTTTTAAATGCTAGAAACCCTCTTTATCACCTGTATAACAATCATAGTTAAGATTAGAAACTCAAAAAATTATTTTATGTTTTATGATTTCTTTTTCTATTTTAGATTAGATTATATAAAGTATGTCACATGCTAGAATGATATATCATCCTTTACTAGACTCTTTAGAATATTCCTACAAAATAATTTTCAATGATAGTTTCCAATAGTTTACCTTAAAAATGAATTATATAGTCTAGCACATTGTCATGCACACAAAGATAATTATTGCATTCAATATTCACATTATAAGATGCAAAATATTAAGTATGCCAAAGTATGATATGGCTTTGATGCATAAGTGAAGGTTGTGACATAAGATGTATTCTCCCATTGACATGTAGAAAAGAAAACACTAGTTTTTATCATGGATAGGTAATTCATGTTGGTTGAGTCATGCATTAAAAAAAACTCTATAATAGAAATAAAAATGTGAAACATAAAACATATATTTTGTTAGGAAATGAAATTAGTATGAAATCAACTAATTCATTGAAAGATAGAAAAGTTATGTGTTTTCCTTTATCTATTATGACAATAATGTTCTAAAGATTGGGTATGATAGATTTGTAAACTATGGTGACCTAAAGCTCTTATCAATTGTCATAGAAGTGTGTAAAGAATTTTCTATAAATTAAAGGGTAACATCAATTTTATATTGATTATGATACTCTTTAAAAGTTAAAAACATATTTTTCCGCAAACATACTTGTAAAAGTGTTGGTTGTATTGAACCAAGAAATTCATTAAACGGAAAAAAGAAAATTAAAACTGAATGAGAAACTGAAAGATAAACACACATAATTTACGTGGTAAAACCTTGACAGAGTGTCAAGGAAACCTCCACGGGGCAAGGGATTGGAAACTCTATTAATCAAATGATTTTCCGCACATACAAGCCTCTCGGGCCATCCAATTTAACTTGAGCCCATTTCGTTATTCTAACTTCATTTCGTTACTCAACCAATTAACGGTTAATAAGTAATTTGCCCAAAATTACATTATTTACATTTGTTGTCATATTTTTAACAAACTCCACCTTGACAACAATTTTCCTAATCCCTTGCCCATGCCCATTCATCATCTTTCTTGCAAGCCGAGAGAAGCGAGACACCATCTCAGCTTCTCTACTGTAACTAGCTTCGTGAATATATCTACATGATTTTCCTATGTGCGAACCTTCTTGAGAACTACTTTTCCGCCTTCAATTACATGTCTCACAAAGTGATACCTTACATTGATGTGCTTGGTCTTTCTGTGATAGGCTGGATTTGTAGCCAAATGAATAGCGCTCTGAATCACAAAACACATTCACTTTCTCCTACGTCCTTCCAATCTCATCAAGCAGACCTTTTAACCAGATTGCCTCTTTATAGGCATCTGAAGCAACTATATACTTTGCTTTAGTAGTGGACAAAGCAACTGTCTCTTGAAGCTTTGACATCCAGCTGATTACTCCACCTGCAAGAGTAAAAACATAACCTGTAGTAGACCTCCTTTTGTCCAAATCACCTGCATAATCAGCATCCACATATCCGCAGACTGATCCTTCACGACCATCAAAGCTGATGCAATGGTCACTTGTGCCTCTCAAATACCGAAGCACTCATTTCACTGCTCGCCAATGTTCTTCCCCTGGATTTGCCATGAACCTGCTGACAACTCCAACTACATGTGAAATGTCAGGTCTTGTAGATACCATCGCATACATTAAGTTTCCTACCACATTTGCATATGGTACACGAGACATATACTTCTTTTCTTCATTAGTTCTAGGACTTAAACTCGAAGAAAGCTTAAAATGGGAAGCTAATGGAACATTAACAGGTTTCACAATGTTCATACCGAACTTTTCAAGTACTTTCTCCACATACTTCTGTTGTGATAATGTTGTGATAACCAAAGCTTACCATTCTTCTTGTCTTTGTGTATCTCCATGCCCAAGATATGTTTTGCCACTCCAAGATCCTTCATTTCAAACGTCCTAGAGAGCTGAGCCTTTAACCTGTTGATTTCTTCCATGCTTTTGCTTGCAATAAGCATATCATCAACATACAATACCAAGATAATGAATATGCCATTGAAACTTTTGAAGTATACACAATGATCATACTCACTTCTGATAAAATTCTGGCTCACCATAAAGGAATCAAACTTCTTGTACCATTGCCTGGGTGACTGCCTCGGGCCATACAATGATTTCCTGAGCTTGCAAACTAATCTTCTGCTGTGACCTTGTACAAAACCTTCTGGCTGATCCATATATATCTCTTCATCCAAATCACCATGAAGAAAGGTTGTTTTAACATCTAACTGTTCTAACTCAAGGTTAAGTAAAGCAGTTAGTGCTAACACAGTACGAATAGAAACAAGTTTAACTACTGGTGAAAAAATCTCATGAAAATCAATACCTTCAACCTGAGAATACCCTTTTGCAACCAGTCTCACCTTATACCTCTCAATACTTCCATCAACTTTTCTTTTCAACTTGAAGACCCATTTGCACCCAACAACACTTCTCCCTTCAGGAAGTTCTACAAGATCCCAGGTATTGTTCTTGGCTAAGGAATACATTTCTTCTTCCATAGCCTTTTTCCATATCTCGTTATCTGCATCATCTACTGCTTCCTGATAACAGGAAGGTTCCCCCTCTTCAGTAATCAATGCAAAAGATGAAGCAGAATCTTCATACCTTTTAGGTGTTTTTCTTTCCCTTGTAGACCTTCGTAGAGTGACTGGTTGTTGAATTGGTTCTGGAATTTCTCCAGTTTCCTTTGCTTCTCCACATTTTTCATCAGAAATCTCTCCTTCCTTTCGACTTTCTGGAAAAGGTTTAGTCTCCAATTGAATCTACTGACTTAGCGATACCTGCTCCTGTTCAACTTTTTCAACATCTGATTTTAAAAGAGAAGATTCATCAAATGTTACATCTCTACTAATGACTATCTTCCGTGAAGAAGGATCCCACAACCTATATCCTTTCACTGCATAATCATATCCAACAAAGACACAACATTTTGATTTTGGATCTAACTTTGAACGCTGATTTCTAGGAATAAGAGCATAGGCATCACAACCAAAAATCTCCAAATGCGAATAATCACAAGACTGACCCGACCAAACTTCTTCAGGAATTTTACAATTTATTGCAACTGAAGGTGATCTGTTAACTAAATAACAAGCAGTAGATATTGCTTCTGCCCACAACTCCTTTTGCAGGTTAGCATTACTGTTCATGCTTCTGGCTCTTTCCACAAGAGTCTGATTCATCCGTTCAGCAATGCCATTTTGCTGAGGGGTATAAATAGCAGTTTTATGTCTAACAATCCCTTCATCCTTACAAAATTGTTCAAATTATAAAGAAGTAAATTCACCGCCATTGTCAGTTCTTAAACATTTAATTGATTTGCTTGTTTTCTTTTCCACCATTGTTTTAAATTGTTTAAAAACATTAAATACATCAGCTTTCTTTTTCAACATATAGACCCAAACTTTTCGGGAGAAATCATCAATAAACGTTAAGAAATATAATGCACCTCCATAAGACACAGTAGGAGATGGTCCCCGCAAATCAGAATGAATGTAGTCTAAAATCTGTTTACTATTATGATTTCCAATCTTGAACCTTTGTTTACATTGTTTACCAAACACACAATATTTACAAAAATCCAACTTCAAGGATTTCAAATCAGGAAGCAACTTGTGGTTCATTAGTACCTGAAGACCTTTCTCGCTCATGTGACCCAACCGTTGATGCCATAGACGAGAACCTTCTTCTGATTTTTCTGATACGATTGTTACTTCACTACCTTGAGTGCTTCCTTTGAGTCTGTACAGATTTCAGACCTTTTCAACCTTCATAACAACCAAGGCTCCTTTTGAGACTTTCAGCATTCCATTATGACCTGTAAATTTATACCCATTCAAATCCAAAACTCGCAAGGAAATCAAGTTTTTCTTTAGTTCAGGTACATGCCTAACATCAGAGAATGTTTTAACTGTATCATCATACATTTTAATTTTTACATTACCAATCCCAACAGTCTAACATGATGCATTATTTCCCATGAATACAAAACTACCATTTACAGTTTCACATGAAGTAAACCAACTTCGGTGTGGACTCATATGATGAGAAGCACCAGAGTCTAATAGCCAATTTTCAGCATCTTGAGAGATATTACAACTAGGGAGAGCTTTAGCTATTAAAACCTCATCAACCATACCTGAATCAACCTAATTTTCTTCCTTTTTATGGTTTTTCGACTCCTTTCATTTCCAACAATCTTTCTTGAGGTGTCCAAGTTTATTGCAGTACCAGCACTTGGCTTTACACTTCTTGCCGCCCTTTGACTTCGATCTAGAAGAACCCCTTGCTTTCTCCCCTTGTTCCTTTGACCGACCTCTGGCTACCATGGCTTCTGGTGCAGAAGCCTTAATACTAGATTTCCTTCGTACTTCTTCAAATAAGAGAGCACCCACAACAGATTCAAATTTTAATGAATTAGCAGTGCTCAAACTGATTGAAGTTACGAAGTGGTCCCATGACTCGGGTAGAGAGCACAACAAGGTTATTGCCTTGTCTTCTTCCTGTATTTTTACTTCCATATCTGACAACTGGAAAATAAGCGTATTAAAAACATTTAAATGTTTTGCAATTTTTGTACCCTCCTTCATCTGAAGACTGTACAATTGTCTTTTTAAATAGATTCTATTTGTAAAAGATTTAGTCATATAAAATGTTTCCAATTTTTTCCACAACCCTTCAGTGGTACTCTCTCCAACAACATTAAAGAGAACTTCATCTGCCAAACATAACCGAATGGTACTGAGGGCTCGGGCATCCAAGTCCTCCCAGTCTGAATCTATCATGTTTGCCAGTTTTTTATTTACCCCGTCTAATGCTTTGTGCAACCCTTGTTGCACCAGCAAATCCCTAACCTTCAGTTTCCACAATGCAAAATTGTTTTTCCCGGTGAATTTATCCACCTTGAACTTTGCATTTGTCATTTTTTCCATTTCCTCCTACTAATATTTCTACTCTTCATTCCTGATTTTCCTTTCTCTCTTAAAATTTCAACTAGGGTTTCAAACAAATTTTATTGTTTCCCCTTTTTGAGCTAGGGTTTATTTCTAGTTTCCAATCTTTAGAATTCCTTTCTTGATTTAAATTTCCAGAATATGATTTTCTTCTTGTTTTAAATTTCCAGAAAAAATATATATATATATATATATATATATATATATATATATATATATATATATATATATATATATATATATATATATTACAAAATTATTCCAATTTCCTCTGCCAGAAAACTTCTCTATTCCAATTTCCAGAATTTTAAGCTTTTAAATTTCCAGAATTCTTAAAATTCTCTTTGCTAAAAAAAAATTGACTCTGAAAGGTTTTAGAATTGCAAAACCTTATTCAATAAATAACTTTGAGATTGCCAAAAAAAAATTTCCTCAACAGATTCATATATAGAATTCCATATTTCTAAAATTGAGAAATAAATTACCTGGACTCCTCAGACCGCCTGGCACAATGCAACTCGGCAACTTTGTCTTCTACCAGCAGTGCTGAATAAACCCGACTTCTTCTTTTTACCAGCTCTTATTCTTTTTACAGGCTTTGACAATCAGCCAAAAGAAAAAAAAAATTCCTTCTGTCGGCAACAGGTACCGGCCCTCAACAACCTTCTTTCTCCAGCGTCAGTGTGCAAATTCTCTCCACTTGACGGCTCCTCCCCTCGACGACCTCCTTTCTCCAGACAAGGCGACAGTGGCTCCGATATGGCAATGACTTCTTTCTCCAGCGGATTCGATTCTGATGGATGGCAACAGCGGCAATGTGGCTGGCTTCTTTCTCCAGCGGATGGAGTTTGCAAACACGATTGTTCTTAACATTCGACCTCTCTTGTCACTGATGGTCGTCGATAACCCTGATCCGAGGTGGTTTCCACTATTCTGTTTGAATAGGTCCACTCAGAATTCAACTGCTCCATTCACCACCAAACTGCCACATCATACTTCATTATTCCTCATGACGGTCATGTATTGTGCAAGAAGACAAACATATATTGGGGTTTGATGCCATGATATCGTTCAAATCGCACACAACGTCTCTCCAGGGTCAATGGAGTTAAAACCAAGCTCTGATACCACTTATTGAACCAATAAATTCATTAAACGAAATAAAGAAAATTAAAACTAAATGAGAAACTGAAAGATAAACACACATAATTTACGTGGTAAAACCTTGACAGGGTTTCAAGGAAACCTCCACGGGGCAAGGGATTGGAAACTCTATTAATCAAATGATTCTCCACACATACAAGCCTCTTGGGCCATCCAATTTAACTTGAGCCTATTTTGTTATTCTAACTTCATTTCGTTACTCAACCAATTAACGGTTAATAAGTAATTTTCCCAAAATTACATTATTTACATTTGTTGTCATATTTTTAATAGGTTGTATAAAAAAATAAACAACAATAGTTATATTCAGCCACTAGAATTATATTCATTGTGATATAATTTTCTTCAATAATTTCTTGAACTAAAAAATATTTCTTTGTTTTTAATTATTTGAAAGAGATACAAAAATCTCTATATATTTAATGATGATGATGATGATGGTTAATGTCCACTGAGACCAATGTTTGGACTATCGGACCTAAAGAAAAGAGTTATTTAGTTTGATTTTAAGATTTTATTCCTATGCTCAAAAAGTTTGGAGAGAAGCCTCCCGAGCTCACTCTAATTTTGACATCTTAAAAGGCTAGGAAGGTCAGTGTTGCAACAAGAATGCGATGCATTCAATTATAGATGTACAAAGGACATTATAACAAAAACTTTTAAAGATTAGGATAAAAAGAATTTATAATCATAAAAACATTTCCAAAACACTAGTAATTGGTGGATCTAACATTGTATATTTGGTTGCAATTAACAACAAAGATTTATGTATAGGGAAGGAAAGGGAAATAAGACTTAAATTGCTTCGTGGTTTAGTTACAATAAACTAAGATGTTGAAGAACTTTGGCCTTCACAAATGTTGTTGAGAGTAGTACTTGTACTAGCCAACAAATGTATTATATTTGATTGGAATTTGGGAATAGAAGTAGCACTCAAAAAAATGTCTTTGATGTTTTGTAGTATGCCCAAAATGACCATCATAGTAGGTTGTCCTTGAGGAGATTCATTTGTGCAAAACAATCCCACATTTATTAATGAACTAAGATAATTGAGATTCTTATCTTCTTCAGTGCAGCTACTAGTCCTCCTTAACAGACACATGTCCACCACTTCCATTATTCGATTTGGAAAACTACTAGCCACCCATTTTTGCAAGTCCATTCCTTCGAAAAACATGTCATGGGTGGGCTTCTTTCCTGTGATAATTTCCAATAGCATTATTCCATAGCTATAAACATCACTGTTTGTTGTAACTTGTCCACCAACTCCATATTCTACATTCATAGATCTTTATCTTAAGGTTTTCAATTCACAATGTTAAATAAACATAAGAAAATCATAACATTTCTTAATATCGTATGTAGTTTAAATAGTACCTGGAGGAATGTACCCTGTAGATCCTTTGAGTGCATTTGTGGAAGTAAAAGCTGCATCTTCATTATTTGCAAAACATATAGTAGAAATGCCAAAGTCTGTTAAATATGCAGTCATATCTTCACCCAACAAGACATTGTTGGGTTTCAAATCACAATGAATCACTTGTACAAAACAATGGTGATGGAGATATGTAATGCCTTGGGCAATGTCTATTGCTATATTCAACCTTTGAATCAAACTCAAACCACTTTGCTCTCCATCATTAGGATATAACTGCTTTTCTAGGCTTCCATTTGGCATTAATGGAAATATCAAAGCTTTGATTTGGATATTTGAATAACATGTTATGACCCTAATCATATTTTTGTGTCTTATCATACCCAAAACTTTGCACTCTCTATCAAAAATTTTTTGAGCCCCTTCATTTTCTAGATTGAGAAGCATGACAACTACCATCGTGCCATCATTCAAAACCCCTTTGTACACTTTTCCAAAACTACCAACTCCTAATAGGTTGGCATCACTAAATTCATCTGTTGCAAAGACAAGTTCTACATAGGAAATTCTTTGATGCTCCACATTTAAGGATGGCCCTGTCTCTCTAGGAATATGTCTCTTGCAATTTTGTCTCCATAATATTCCCAAAAACAAACACAATACAACAATTGTTGCAATAGCAAAAACAAGAATGATAACTCTTTTTAGATTCAAAATACTTCTATATTTGTGAGAATAGCATGGTGATAGACCTACCCAAGGTCCACATAGACCAAGATTTCCCATAAATGATGTTGCACCAATCTTTTTGAAAACTCCACCTTTAGGGACTTCTCCTAATAGCTTGTTGAAATATAAATTCAAGTAGCGGAGCATTGTGAGATTTTCTAGTGATACAGGTATTCCACCTGACAAATTGTTGAAAGAGAGATCTAGGTTTTGAAGGCCATGAAGTTCACCGAGTGACACTGGTATTGAACCTTCAAGTTTGTTGCAAGAAATATTCAAATGCCCTATTTCTTTGCAGCTTCCAAGTGCACTTGGAATGTATCTAGTTAATTGATTCATAGAAATATCTATAGCTTGAAGTTTATTGAGTTTGCTTAGTTCTAAAGGTACATGGCCATGTAATAAATTGTTTGACAGGTTGAAATAAAAAGCTAAATTTGCAAGGCCTACAACCTCTAGAGGTATGTGCCCACTAAGCTTGTTGTATGATAGTTCTAGCTCTAGTAAGTTCACACATTTCCCTAAATTTGCAGATATATTTCCTGATAACTAGTTATGATTAAGATCTAGATATCTTAATTGTTGAAAGTTGGCCACAAAATCAGAAATTCTTCCAGAAAAATTATTGCTAAAGACATCTAGGAGCTCTAAGCTTTTGACGGAAGCATTGCTAAGACGAGGAAGGTGACGATTAGATAAATGGTGTGGAAAACACAAAAGGATTGAGAAAGAGAATAAAATAATATAGGCCCTGTAAAATTATTGGTGTCTAAAATAGGCTGCGTTAAACTAGTTAAATTTCCAATCCGCGTAGGTATTTCTCCTGTTAATTGATTCACTTCCGAGTTTAGGTAGTATAATTTAGTAGAGAGATGACCTATAGAAAAGGGCAAACGTCCCTTAAAACCATTACCAAATAAATATAGGCTTTCTAAGGTGGAACACATTGTAAGAGCAGTAAGAATGGACAAGATTAGGTAGTGTTGCCACTAACTAGTTGATTCAAACCTAAGTTTTTGAGTTGTGTTAACTGCAGAAACGGGGAAAATTTCAGAACCCCCCTAAATTTATATATATAATAAATAGGCGAATCCCCATGATACATAGGACAAATGGAAGGCGATTTTATCAATAATATAATATGTATATATAATTTTTTGGCGAATCTCTCACAAGATTATATTATCTTGTAAAATCATGGCGAATCACCAGTACAAATGGCGAATCACTACTACAAAATGGTGAATCGTTGTCTAGTGGAGTTCGGGGTGTTGGTTCCAATGAAGATATGGTAGTTGAACCAAGAGTAGAAGGAAGAGAACCACCGAGACCAAGCATGGCACATGGTGACTCATGAGGGAAGTAGTTCTCGTGCAGTTTGGAAAATGCGTTCTTCTAGTTCTGCTAAGCGTAGTGTTGTTTCTCATGCTACTACTAGCACTGATATTGAGGTTGGAGAGGAGTTTCAACAAATTGGGATCTTTGCAGGTCATTTTGTTTCAACAATCCTCCAACACAAAGGCCCATGCCTCTGCCTATTTCTTCAATGAGCAGAACAAGTCGAACAAAAATTAAAACGCCAATAACTAATGAACATAGTCAATACGGCAATCCCAACACACCTCCAAACCGACAGTTGTGCCTCACTGTCTGCTACGCACATCCAAACCGACTCAGCTCATGGCAGAATTTGCTCGTGGGAATGGATCGGGGAATTCGAGGGGGCGGTATCATAAATTCATGAAGCTCAACTCATCCCTCCACAGTCCAATGAAACAATGGAGGTTGGCTCTCCTCCATGCATATAATCACCAATAGGCACCAGCAGTTGCACAACTATTACACAATCCAGGCCTCTCACAACAGTGGCCTCTCACAAGTTTTACCGGCGACGGTGCTTGACTAAAAACTTTAAAAATAAAAGTTTGACCAGGAAAAGTAGTATTCAATTTTTTATCTTGTAATTAAAGAATTCAACATCCCAATATATAAAAATACCATCAAACGAACATTATGCACTCCACTCATAAAACAGTTCGGGATAAGAGAAAGTGTAACTTCTCATTCCATTCATAACACAACTCATGATAAGAGAAAGTGCAACTTCCCATAATGGTAAAACAAAAGGAGGAACTTTAATAATGATAAAACAATTCCAAAGTGTGGGGTATCCCACTTTTTATTCACACACCAAACAGCCCATCAACAACTTACTTGCACTTTTCCTTGCCAGAAATCAGGAAATTGATTTTACATCAGAAATTAACGAAAAAAACTGCATATGGTAGAGAGCCTTAGTCACCGGCTAAAATTTTAATGTTGGTCGTTATGGAAATCGACTTATTGCCAACTATCCAAACCTTGAAGTGAAAATTACATTATAGTATGTACAAAAATGGATATAGTTTGAACATGTAAACTCCCCAAGTTTTCTTGTGCCCCTCATTCATGGCTGTTGTTAAGCTGTAACATGGGAAACCCCCCCCCCTTCCCTTACAGTTCACTGCTTAGGGTTACACAGTTTCCATATCCAACCATCAATCCAGTCAGCTTCTTATTATTCAGACGCTGTTGGTAGACCGTTGGTTTTTCAAATATGTTACCAAATTATGAAAAAAATCAAATAAATAATGAATTCATGATTATCTTTGGAGAGTATCTATGTATGATTAATTTCATTGTGACATAATAGCTAAAGAAAAAATATCATTAGGTAAGCAACCCAATTTAAATCTTGAAGATACATAATCTTCAGTGATTTCAATAACTGAACAATAATTAATTGCTCTGTACCTGTTAGGGAACGGTATGAGGTGTGGAAAACCGAGCACATTTGAAGTCAAATGTAATCTTCATAATTTTATAATATAATACAACTCTCGCTTACTTACAAAAGAAAAAAAAAAACATATTATAATTTCACTATCAAATATCAAATATCAAAAGTATGAATTATTTCTTTCATACGCCCCCTTTATGGATTCTAAATCTTTGAGTTGTTTACATATTTAGTCTTTTACACACATTTTTTTTCCAAGAAAAAACTGTGTTTTCTATTTCAAGTGTGAAAGAAAAATATGCATGAAAAAGTCTGCGCTTTCATACAAAACTACTAGTCTAAATACATTGGAACTTAACCATTGGATTTACCCCAAATACATACCACATCCATCTTTTGCAATTGGTATACACTATACATGACAACAAGAGTTACAAGTCAACTAGAGCACCTCCCATTGTTCTTCTAAGTCAATAGAGGATTTTATATCTCACTGGGAAGCTTGCTTCCCCCTTGAACTCCTTGAACAAGAGCAAACCTTTATGTTGTGCCATAACTTTTTTTGATAGTCCATTGGCTGATTTGTTACATTCTCTATACAGATGTTGCAACGGACCAAAGAGTGAACCCTGTCTCTCTAATTCTGTGAAGAAAAGGAGACAACACTAAATTAGTGATTTGTCACTTCTCATTAAACCAATGCAATTTTCAACTTTGAAACTCCTGGTAGTTGCAAAGATCTGATTTGACACTTCTCAATATACCAATGCCATTTTCAACTTTGAAACTCCCGGTACCTACAAATATTTGATATCATTTTCTAAAGAAAACTAAGACTTCAAAAAAATCTACAAGGCAAATAGTTCTATCCTCTTATTTGAACCCTTGATCAGCTCCAAACTTTAAGGTAGAGTAACGGGTGAGATAAAAACAAAACAACACCATATCCGCATCTTCTGGAATACCTTGCTCCATCAAAAACCCTTGCTTCATTATGATTTATCTTAAAATCCTTTGGCTTTTTATCTTTGCAACTTTCTTTATAGGAAATTATAATTATATGCGTTGCCAGATTCTCTATCTTATTCCAACCGTCCACTTATTCTGCCAGATCCTCAAAAGTCCACTTGTTCCAACCATCCATAACCCCCACATAATATAGCTAAGAAGAGCTCAAAATTGAGTGTGTGCAAACCATGTCTCAAGACCCTAAAGTAGGGACCCAGAATTAAATTGTCCTCGGCAATTTAAAGATTGGAGAACATCTTGCCATACAGAAATAACATATGAACACGTAATAAAGAGGTGATCCACAAATTTACCTTAACATTTGCAGAAAATACAGCGATTTGGTCCCTGCCAATAGCACTTTTGTCCATTGTCGCAGGTCAGAATTTTGTTTGATAGAGATAATGAGGAGAAGGTTCTAATTTAAGAAATCTTCCAGATGCTTACCTACCATCAATGTCTTTCTTGCAGCAAATCCATGTAGGATAAAGCCTCATAACCTAATTTTTATGTAAGGATACTTGTGGCCTTATTCCAAAAGCATACTATTTCATCCCCTGAAATCTGTAAAGAAATAAAATTGTGACATAGTAATGAGCTGTAGGGAGTATATTCAACAAAAAAATCTCCTTGTAAGTTCAAATATTCTTCTACTAACCAATTTTTTTACCATCTTCCAGGAACACCTTGAACCCCAGCATTAGCCAACACTGACGCTTGATTTGATTTGATATCGACGCTTCTGCTTAGATAATAGGTTTGATCATAGTGGCTAAAGGGGGAGAAAGTAAAGACTTGTCATTTACATAAAATTTGTGCAGATTGTTGCTTTAAATCACTAGATAAAAATCGGTTGAGATCTTCTTTACTGCCACATTATTTTGAATTCTAGATCGTGTTGATTTTTGCTGTGTAACATGGCCACCTCCACCTGAAGACATTGTGAATTAATTTATTCTGAATTTCAGATTTATTTGAGCTTAAAGTCGATGCATTGACATGAATAGAATAGGCATACTTCTTGAGACCACTAAAGATTCAATGCAAGAAAGGCTATGCACACCCGAATGCTTTGACGAACTTAAGTTGGCTAGTGATCACGAGGAATTAATTGCCGAGTAAAGAATGGTGGGGCATACCTCCTGGAGTCTCCTCCGCATTGATTTTTTGGCTGAGTGACTGAGCTTTAATGGTGGTGCACTCTTTGAGAAACATTTCAAATCTCAAATATCGTGTGTCTTATATGGTTTGACCTACTATGGACGACATATTCACCTAGCTAGCTCAAGAAAAATGAGATCCTTCACACCAGATTGTATTTGTTCATCTCAGGTAATTGTTCATCCAGATCTTGCCCCATGAATGTTTCCTTGATAAAATGTGAGGGTTTAATAATGGAACCAATAGCTACCAAGATAGATTATCGCCAATTCTGAGACTGAAAGGGACTTGAATAAAATGGGAATGTATTTTGATTAAATAGTTCCAAATCTAAAGATTGCTTGGAGTTGAGAATCAATAGTAAATTTAACTATTTTCGCACTATAGAAACAAGTGAAGCCAGGAAATAGAGTTGGATAGCTAGAACCAAATCCAGAGCCAAAGGGCAGAGTTGAGGTCCATGTTCCAAAGATGCTGATAGAAGACACATTGATCCAAAGTTTGGTTTCCTGAAGCTCTGGTTTCCAAACGTGCTCGGTTTGCCACACCTGATATGGTATTGGGATTACTATACCAATATATTAGATCCTCTCCAAGGGATTACTATACCATATTTGTACGTTCTAGAACAGAGTCTATTTGGTATGCAAATCTCTCACCCTCACCTTTAAGATATGCAATGGTAGATCCTGAGCTTTTGTATGTGATACCAGGTCCCACAATCAGAGATGCGTTGATTGTCACCATATTCAACCCTCTGTCCATGGCCAGCACCCATGCAGCCCTCTCTGACAGTGTCTTGGCTAATGTGTACCATAACTGTGAACAGGAAATATTGCATAATTAGAACAGGAATACCACATATACCCTAACATTGGCTATCTATTTCTGCACTTGTTTCCCTTTCTTCTATCAACTATGTTGCAGATTTTGAAGCATACTACAGCCATAAAACAACACCTTATGAACGGATTGATGAGTAGCAATTTAGCCCTTGAAGATTGCTTTTCTACAACACATTTCCAGCGAACACATAAAGATCAAATGCATACATTAGGCCCTTTTCATCTCAAGTACACACCTTAAAGATGAATGTATCAAATTGTTTCTTCATCTACTAATTGGTAGAAAATGGTAAACAAAAATCTTCTACCATATGACCTGCTTCAAAGTAGTTGTTTGTGACACACAAGTTCTCTCATTTATCCAAATGCCTTATGGCTCCATTAGCCCATAACTGATAGGCACCAATTTCCTTCCTTCTCATTCATTCCTTGCTTTTGTCCATTTTTGTTTCTTCATCCTATTTCATACACTACAACCACCACTCATCTTATTAAATCACCTTGTGCCCCCATTCTATAGCCTAGCAATCCTACCTTTTAGGGATGCCCTCTTGAGTTGAAGAAGAGCCAACCAAAAGAGAAAGGAAAAGCTACTCAAAGTGAGTAGGTAATATTCTTGCATTGTAAAAAACTAACACCATCGTGATTGAGACTTTATACTTTTTGTGGGTGCTAGGTTTTGTTGTAACAACAGGGAATCACAGTGTAGATGAAAGATCAGATCTTAAGCCAATTTTACAATTCAAAATGTAAATAATTACGAAAACAAGATATAATCAAGAAATGTAAAAATCATTACCAATAACAAGGCATATATAAGTAGCAGTAAATGTGTTCAATGCAAGTTTACATACCAATTCAGCTCTAGGCAATAAATACATCCCAAAATATTAAAAATATAAGGTGATAATCACTAGTGTAAGTAGGGTAGCAGCAAATTACATATACAAATTCAAATCTCCCTCAAAACAACTAAGGAATCACACTAAAGAAGGAAATGTGCGATAATGTAAACTTACCAGAACTTTCCAAAAAATGGAACACAAATTTATTAACCAATGACTTTTTCATCAATGACTCCGATATGATGTTGAGTAACAACATTAGTATCTCATAACATTAGGCAGTTGCAGATCCACTCCATCCACTAGCTTCCACAATATCATTTAGAAAATAGAATGTATTGTGGAATAAAGGTATAAAAAAGCTGAATCTCTGGAGTCATGGAAAAATAAACTTAATTTTCTTCAAAATTTGGAAAATTAGACTAACAATAGTGGAATGAATAAATGGTGAAATTGCAATGCCTTGTATGAGGTCATTGACTTAATGTTGCTACATGATCAACTTCATCTAGAAGTTATTCAATTTATGCATGAAGAAGCTCACTCGGCATGTTATCGACTGTCAAGTGATTCAAAACCACCAATAACCAGGAAAAAACTAAAAGGTTCACCCTAAAAGCAATTTCTTCAGTGTCAAGATTCAGTATGCAAGCGCACATAAGCAATGGACGGATGTGTGTCACAGCAAAGAAAACAAGAATGTAATTATTGTGGATTAAGAGGATAGCTTACTAGTCATGTTGAAAGAATTATCAGACCCCAACTAAAAAATAGTTTTAAGCCATAACCAGTAGCACAGATGCTCAAGAAAAATCGTTAATAGTTGAATTTCATGGTTCCATGGTCTATTCATCACATTCTAAATACCATCTATAGATTTTAGCGGGTATCAAACTCTCAATACTTCAAGAAAAACTATCATACTGGCATTTTTCGAAGGAACCTCATATGAATACTCAAAATGGGTTAACTGAAATGTAGGTTAGTGACTACAAGAAGGCCATACTAGGAAACATGGTAATGAAGATACATAAGTGTTTTAAGCATACTTACAAAGATTAAACTTTTAGCTCCTGTATTAACTCGTAACATTATTAAAGTTGAGAAACTTGACCACAACTAGCAGAAGATGATGTTATTTAACATAGGACGACTAGCAATTCTAATACAAGTGTTTTCTTGATCACTAAATCTAAAGCATTGCCGATACTACATAAAGGTTACTTAATAATAGAGAAAGTATACTTACCTCAAAGAATAGATACTGCAAGTGGATTGAATTTCTCAGTCCAAACAAAACCATGCAAAAAAACAGGAAACAAGATATGTACAATGAAAAGCACTTTATGAAAGAGACATATTTCCATAATTTGGCCACATATACAAGGAATGCATGCAAGAAATATAACATGAGCAAGAAAGGCATCAACAAGAGGGAAAAAAAATACTTAGATTGTCTCAATGTGTACTTCCAGGAAGATTATATGGACTGAAAATCCATATGCCTATTTTAGAATCAACTGACTCAACTACATTTTCCAGAGCTGTCTCTATATTTCCAGGTGATTCATCCTACCGAATTCCAGCCTCACCACACAAATCCTCATCTTGTTGATTTGGATCTAAGCACCCGACATTTATAGTATCCAAATCTACATTATCACGCCTCTCATGAAATTCAGAGACTTGACTAACAGTTTCTGAATTGGGCATCATAGAAATAGAATGTGATTCTCCTTCACATTCCCTCACTAACTTCAAGGATAGGGAACTGGAAATTTCCAGAAATGCTGCAGCTTTATTTGTGACAGCAATATCTGTACAGCTGTCTATTGGTACAGGAAAGTCCCTGGAAGAGTTTTCAGTTACTCTGAAATCAATGTTTCTTGTGTGTCTATTTGACATTGTCTTGTGCTCTTCCGTATTCAATATTGAAATATTTCGTTTTATAAGGGAAGGGACATTGTTAACTTGCAATGGACCTACAATGTTAGCCTGCTCTTCTGACAAGACTACTGCATCAACAGGATCCATAGGTGCTTTTGAGACATGCATTGAATTAATGCCATAAGTAAGCTCTTCTGGAGAAACTATGGTATTAAGATTTGATTCTTCTGAGAAGCCTCTCGGATCATGATCATCCACCAGTTCTGGGTCAGTGACACCATCTTCAGGTTATGCTGAAAACACCCTAGTATTAACATCATCCAAAGGATGTTCTGAACAACCTTTGGAATTGGTATTGCATCCCAGTACCAAATAATCTGCATCCTTTACATTCACCATTGGTTCTTTCACATCAAAAATTGGGTTGTTTTGACTTGAACTAATAGAGTTATTCATTTTTTCATCATCTTGAAGAACCATATAAGGGTTTTGAAGAACAATTCCTTTGAAGAACCATATAAGGAAAGCTCATCAAGAAGGAAGGATGGCTTTCTTTTTCAAGATTGGTCTACATTATAGGCTTTCTTTTTCAAGATTGGTCACATTCAGAAACATTTCTCCTAAAAATGATCTAATTTCTTGGTATTAATTGTAGGCTTAATATGACTTTTTCTGTATTTGTAAGGTAAAAATGTAACTGTTGAATATTAAGCATAGGTGATGAATTTTACGACAAGACCAAAATATCAAATGCATAATAGTGATATATTTCCCTATTGCTACATTGGAGTACTTATAATGTAAGGCACTGGATATTGAACTTGAAAGCTAAATTTGTCATACATTCCTTCATGTCAGCGTATTTATCATCTAGGAGGGATATATGCAAAGTTTGGAAGGCAATATGGTAATACAAATATATAGGATATCCTGTAAATTAACAATGGGTGTAGAAATCCAAACTAAATTCTGGTTATCCATGATCTGTTATACACTAGTATGATTATGATCCATGCTTACAATGACTGCTCACCTCAAAACCTAATTGACAAAAATACATTTATCATCCCCATTAAATAACCTCATTGCTTACTCCTCTTACCCATTTATCTCACACCTCCATTCATTTATATGACAAAGCTTTACCCCTTATTATCACTTTGCAGTTCTAGGACAATTTTCCCTGGACAAAGCTTTACCCCTTATTATCACTTTTCAGTTCTATGACAATTTTCCCTGTATCAAAAAGAAGAACCTAACTCTTTCTTGCGTACATAAAAAGATATCAATTGATTGTTAGGCATTGATTGATATCCAAATCAGCCATAAATCCACAATCACAGCAAAACCCATCTTGGAAGCCTTGAAAGTTCACTATAGAAGAAAACAGAACAAAATAACGTTAAAAATGGAGAAACCTTTTGGGGTTGTTGCTTCTTTAAGGAAACCGATGAGTTATAGAGATCGATATCTATGTATAGTAACAATATCATGGCTGGTTGCCTTCGTGACCTATTATTCTCCACATAATGTTCACAAAAGCGATGATTGTAGCTAAACTCATTGTCTTCTCCAACTACCCTGGGATGGCCACATTACTTCCCCAATGGCCATCCTCAACCTGATGGTAGATTCACGTCATCACAAAGCCCAGTCACAAAGTCACTTTGTGGCTGGCCCTCTGAGGACCCATCTCTACAATCGGGTTAAGGATGGGGCATTCCCCAACAAGGTTCAACTCTTACAACTGATTCATAAAAAAATGTATTCCTTGCAAATTTATTATGCAACAATGTAGTGGAGGGCTAACTTCACATACTAAACATCATTGTAATAAAAGATGGGAAAGAATATGTTGCCTAGTACCAAGTTTGTAGAAGAAACTGCAAATATACAAGACTTTTTAACCATGGAAAAGTTATTACAGCTGCTAATCCCGGTTATGCGGGAATGCACTTGAGAATAAACATATAACCATAAATACGAGAGATACGTTAAAATAAAACTTCATTTCATTAATATTAAGGCGAAATTTTCTTGATTGAGGAATGGAAACAAAACTAGCTAGAGGCGCATTGGTAGCTATCTTTGAGAAGAGATGTGGAGGCCCTACAGGCCTCTAAGGCGGAGTTAATTTCCTCTCTCTACATATCTTCCCCCTCACTCGATTGGAGGGTGCCTGAGGACTCCGGACCACCTTTGAACCTGCACTTGACCTTCAAGGACTCCAAAGTACCCAAGCAACTTGTCAAAATCAAAGCTGAGTGACCATTCCATTTAACTCCCATATTCTCCTAACTATACCACCTAATTAATAAACTGTTGTCGACACATGTTGTCGCTCCTAGAGACAGCCTAGAGTTTCCATAGACCAGTGCCTAGGACATCTTATCATAGCAAGGAGCATATAATAAAACTTGGGTGTCAATCCAAAGGCTCTCTTGCTATCTCTTGTAAACAAGGAAATTGATTTAAATGGGACCAGAACTTACAGAAACTTCCATAGGGAAAGTAATGTTGCAGAGACAAGATGCAAAGCTCCAATATAAAAACATCAGACAGATAAGAGCCAATTCACTATAAAGAGGGCCGATTCAAGTAATACCCACGAGAAATCAAATATCGCGAGGAAAGTGAGTGCGGTGAAATAAATATGAAGATATTAGTTATATTTGATGCAGATGCCCGGATACACAGTAAGACATATATGGGCTTATCAGTCAAGAATCCATACATGACAATGGCGTTTTAAAAGCACCCTCCCAAAACAACTAATATAGCGAAAGATGGATGAAATGAACATGAAGCTTGAGTGATCATGCAGGCCATATTTAAAGCGCTTGACTGATCCAGGTATGGGTATCAACTAGGATAAATCCTTACCTAAAATCAGTGAGCCACTCACATTCCAGTACATGATACAAGAAGATGGATAAAATGAAATGTTGTATTAAACACATAAAAGGAAGTTACATACTGTGGAATACCAAAGACCAGAATCCTCTAATACTGCCAGAAATCCTCCTCACTGAAACCCTACGGGCTCTGAGCCTTCATACGAGAGCTTTTACAAGATGTATACAAAAAATGCTTTTCACTTCACAATTTTCTGATAAAAATCTGGAACCCCAACTAATTCGTTCTCCTGGGGCTTTATAGGAGAAGCTTCCCAAAACTTAACAAAAGGTAGTTGGTGAATAATTTAATTTACTGATTAAAACAAAATGGTCAAAAAGATGGCCGCCCATACTGTTTGGTGGCCCTAGGATGCTGCAGGTACTATATGGCGGCTTCATGAAGTAAATGCTGTAGGTGCGAATTTCTCCAGGGACAAGGTATGAAGAATAAAATATGTAACACTCTGTACTTTCCCAAGAGAAGAATCTATTGAAGTAAAACCTGGAGGATATGATTTTTATGCACTTGTACTCTTTTCCTTCTGAATGTTGGATTTCTATTTAAAAGCTTCAGCTTCAGACGTTGAATCCCCTGCTCTCTGATTGATACTCTTTGTCGTATCATTAATAACTCTGTCTGTGGAAAATCTATGTTTTAAAGTGCTCTGGAGGGTTTGGTAGGATTTTACCATGGCTTCTTTAATGAAAGCCATGTCACGGCAACTACCCGAGGCTTTTCTTCATAAAATCTACCTCTGCAAACTGATCCTCTGGTACATCTTCGATTTTTGCAATGTAGGCGGTGATTAATTATGATCTCTCGTCGCTGCAACCTACACATCCCACAACCACATTAAGAAAACCGGACATAGGGATGATGGCGTGGTGGGATCCATGGACATGGTGGTGCAGACTTGTCGAAATGGTGAGATGAGACAGGGTGGTGGAAAACACAGAGAAATGGCGGAGAAGGATTTTGGCACAGGTTGGAGGAACACGTAAAATTTGACCAAAACAGTGAACTTTCGACTTAATAACAAAGATATACATATGGGAGACTGATGGATGTATGACGGGGGTACGTGGAAGGATGATATGAAGATGCGGGGTTTCAAATACGACCGTTCGATTTCGAAGCAAGATCCACAGCTAAAAATGTGTCAAAGGGCGATGAAATGGTGGGCCATGGGCGCAATGAACTTAGATTAAAGCATATGCAACTTCAAAGAGCGACCAACCTTGGATGAAGGCTCCTAGATCTAATGACTGTCGTTGATTTCGCTGCGCGTCCTGCATCGAGCATTAATGCGCGGGAGAGGGCGGTATTGAAACAATGACCTGGGACGCATGGCGCCTACTCAATGGAATTGCTAGGATTTGAAGAATATTGCCGGCTCTACAAGGGTGGTGCGGAGAAAACAGGCCGGTTTTTGCAATAAGTGCAGGTGCGGGGACCACCGAGCAGGGATAGGCTGCTGACCGTCGATTTATGGTTTGATCGGACGGCCCAGAACTAGCCCAATATACATTCAATAAGTGCCTTTCAGCTTGATGCATGGTTATGGTCTTTGGTCATGCGGAATAGAAAATTAGAGGGGCTAGGGCCAAAAGGGCTAAACCTTGAATACTCTTGGGCGCAAGCTTTCAGACCTGCACAGTGTAATTTGGAGGCATAGAACGGTAACGATAGGCGGAAAACGAGTTCCTTAGGCCACGGTAGGGAATTTGAAAGGTTCAAGCAGGACTAATGGCCAAGAACTTTAATGAGATGCTGATATGATCAACATTGGCTCCACCTGGGGATGGCACGTTCATCCCTAGACGTTTCGAGAACTCCGTAGACCACCTGATCATCATCTATGTAGACTCTACTCCTCAGCCCTTATGCATTTAACTTCACAATTCATCAGCAGACCCATATTATCCAGACAAAAGCAAAAGAGGAAACTAATATACAATATAATACATCAGGTTGCCTCCACCTAAGTCAAAACTGAAAGTAGGGCTTGAGAAATTGACCATTCATAGGGGCATCCAGCAAGTCACCCTGTAAATTCTCCAATATGAACATATTATTGCCTCCCTGTTTCACAATTTTAAATGGGTCGAACCATAGTGGATCGAACTTGCCATGTTTTCCTTTTTCAGCTCTTCATACATCCCATCTAAGCACTAGGTCTCCACTCTGCAATTTCCTGTCTTTTGCATGCTGATCAAATATGTGTTTCATTCTCTCCTAATATTCAGCTATCCTTTGATTCACTTGGCCTCGTGTTTCCTCTAACTCCACCAATTTATTGATTCTCCTAGCCATATCATTAGGTTCCTCCTAACTTTCTTGTATAAAACGGGCCACGGGTAAATCCAACTGTACAGGAAATACTACTGCTCGTCCATATACCAACTCATATGGAGATTTCCCAGTTTCTCTCTTACTGGTGATTCTATTAGCCCATAGGGAAAATCTCAATTAGGAATCCCAATTCTTCTTATTTTCATTTATAGTTTTCTTCAAGGCCCTCAGCAGGGTTTTTTTTGAGGAATTTGCCAAGCCATTCCCCTGTGGATAGTATGCTCTAGAGTGACTTAGTGCAATATTATATTACTGGCAGAAATTTACAAATTTTGCAGACTTGAAGGCCTGTGTGTTATCAGTCACTATTCTAGCAGGGCAGCCAAACCTGGATATGATGTTTTCTTCCATGAACTTTATGATGACAGTGTCAATAGCATTCCTTGCAGGTATGGCTTCCACCCATTTTGTAAAATAATCTGTGGCTGTCAATATCCACCTATGTTGGCCACTTGAGCTTGGATGTATCTCACCTAAAAAATCTATTCCCCATTGTTTAAATGGCTCATTCACATGAACCAGAATCAGTGGTAAAGCTGCCAACTTCTGTCTCTAAGCAAATTTCTGACACTTATCGCATGCTCTGACCCAAGTAAAAACATCTCTAAATAATTTTGGCCAGTAGAAACAGGCCTTCAGGATTTTATGAGCTGTGGCCCTCCAACTATAATGTCCTCTGCATATTCCCTCGTGAAATTCCATCATTATACTCTCTGCTTCTTCCTCTGTGAGGCATAAGAGTAGGATTCCAGAAGGATCTCTCCAATACAGCTGCCCATTTGCAACTATGTACTTCTGTGATTTCAGTCTTAAAGCCCTGTATTTTGCTTTATCACAACTGGGAGGAAAGCTGAGTGTCAAAAGATATTCTACTATTTCTTTGTACCATGGACTGGTGAGATATTTTATGTGTGCTTTCTGAGTGGCCACCTCCAGTCCTTGCTATTCTTTTTGATTCTCAGACTCCTCGCTTGCAATCATAGACAAATTTATGCCCATAGCTTGACAATTTGATTCAGATAGAATCTTTGCAAGCCCATGTCCTTTGATCAGCTTGGTAGGGCGGATATCTAGATCATACTCCTGTATTTTAGCAATCCACCTTCCCCTTTTTCCTTCACTGTCTTCCTGAACAAGGATATCCTTTACAGTTGCATTAGGGACAAATGCAGTGATGTGAGACTGCAAAATATATATGCGAAAAGCTTTGAGAGATTTCACCAGGGCATAGGCCTGCTTCTCCAATATATTATATTTCAGTTCTGCATCATGGAGAACCTGACTGAAGAAGTCAATAGGCTTCTCATATCCTTCTTCATTTTTCTGTAATAACACTCCAGCTACTGTATGAGGTGATGCAAAAGAAAATATCATAAATGGTTTAGTATAATCTGGCCCAGCTAGTACAGGGGCTTCAACAAATGCAGCTTTAATTCTAGCAAAGGCCTCCCGTGATTCTTGTGACCATTTCACCTCATTATTCTTCTTTAGCATATCTGTTATATGCCTAACTATCTCAGCATAGTTAGGAATAAATCTTCTCAGGAAATTTATCCGGCCTAAAAATACCCGCACTTCCTTCTTATTTCTGGGGAGAGAGATGCTATTTATAACCTCTACTCTTTTGGGATCTATCCTTACCCCATCTTTAGTTACAATATGCCCCAAAAGTTTTCCTTCCTCTAATGCAAATAAATACTTTTGGGGATTGAGAGAAAGACCATACCTTCTGCATTTTTCAAAAGTTCTTCGTAAATGCTCAATGTGTTCATCATCATTTTTTGAAAATACTGTAATATCATCAAGGTACACCACCAGAAAATTATCCTGATCCCCAAAAAAAGAAATATCCATAGCCCTTTGGAAGGTGGCCCCTGCATTAATCAATCCAAAAGGAATCCTGGCATACATAAATGTGCCCCATGGTGTGGTGAAATCAGTTTTCTTCTGATCCTCTGGAAGTACAGCTACCTGATTATAACCAGAGAAACCATCCATCATCGACATTCTAGAGGCTCCAACCACTTTCTGCAGAATGTGGTCCATCTTGGGCAGTGGATAATTATCTTTTAGAGATGCTCTGTTTAAATTACTAAAATCCACACACAACCTTATTTCTCCATTATTCTTTCAGACAGGGACCAGATTTTCCACCCATTCAGAATATCTCAAAGGCACAATTATTTTGGCCTTCAACAACTTCTTAATTTCTTTCTCAATAGAGGGAAGCAGCAGAGGGTTTATCTGTCTAAGCTTCCGCTTATAAGGTTTTGCATCCTCCCTCAGAGGAATTTTATGCTGCATTATACTAATATCAAAAGTTTTAAGGTCCCGATAGGACCATGCAAACACATCCCTGTATGACTGAAATAATTTCAGGTATTTCTCCTTGTATTCTTCTGGGACCTTCTTAGATAATTTGAAAATTTTGGGCTCAACATTAGTACCCAGATTTAGATCTTTCACTTGATCTTCCTCTATCACCTTACTAGGCTGCAATGGGACATCATTATTGTCAAATAAATTTTCTAGAGGCACCAACCCTCTAGGGATGACATTTCCCTTTAACTGCAGCACTTTTCTTCCTGCCATTTTCTCTTCCCATTTATTTTCTGAAACATTCTCAGCCTCATCTTCTTCACAATCATCAATCTCCATATTAGAGAATTCCCCCATTGTTTCCAAGAATCTCTTCATTTGTTCCTCATCTTCAAACACCTGCCAATGCTTAATATTATCTGGGATTGATGGTCTGTAACGTACCTCAACTTCATACCTCAAGAGAGGTTTATGGGGAGGACGGAATGTACTAGTAGCCACAGCAAGTGAATCTGCCATTCTATTCTGCTCCTGGGGCATAAATTGGATATTAAATGCTGAGAAGAAATTCTCCACAATGTCCCAAACTTCATTCCTGTAAGCCTTCAACCGAGGATGTTTGGTTTGACATTGATTCCTGACTTGCCTGACCACCAGCTCAGAATCTCCCAGAACCTTTAAACTCTGTATACCCATGCTCCTAGCTGTCTGTAATCCCAAAAAAAGTGCTTCATATTCAGCTACATTATTAGTAGCTTCGTATTCCAATTTAAAAGACAGTGGGATCCATTTTCCTGTAGGAGAGATTAATAATACTCCAGCCCCGTTACCTTCTCTTGAATTTGCTCCATCGAAATGTAGAGTCCATACTCTTGCTTCATGGTCTTCTAAAGGCTGCTCAGTCTTGATTTGGCAGAAGGAAGGTTCATGAGCATAATTTTGATCTTCTTCTAACATGAAACACGAGAAATTTCCTTCTTGACTATAGATTGGTGAGTTCTCAGAACTGTTAGCCTTAGTCACCATCTTGACAAATCTGGTCTCTCTGTATAACCTCCTCTCTTGGCCACCAAAAATTGGAATAGTGGCATATGTTAAGTCTAATTTGAGTGACCCACCAATTTTCGTTCCCCAGGACCTTGACAACAGCAATGCCAAAGCGAGCTGGGATACCAGCCACCACGATGTCCATTACTACACTTTTTGCTGGAATTTGGGCCAGATTGACCACTAAATCTTTAATCATCCCTAAGCATTTAACTCTTTTGGAATCAAATGAATAGAGGTCTTTGTATGGGCATGTGATTTGTAGTCCTAGTTGTTCCATGACTAACAGAGGCATAAGATTATGGGAAGCTCCAGAATCTAACATACAATTGTGTAACAGTAGGTCATGAATCACTAGAGACACATAGAAAGGAGGAGTAGAGGGGTCTATCTCCTCGACATGTGGGCCAAAGACTACCATGGGTCTTTCTTCTTGGAGGTTGAGACTATCTGGAATGATTGGTGCTTCAGGAGGGAACAATAAAGAAGTGACTTGAGATTGATATACAGGTTGTTTCAACAGTTCAGTCAGGGGAATTGGGATTTTGACTTTCTCAAGTTCCTTTTGCAGATTGAAAGCAGGAGGGGACTTTTCTATTGCAACTTCTTTTGACTCTTTATTTTCTGCTGGAGGTTTAACTTCTTTTGATACAGACTCAACATTAGGAGGAGTGACTACTTTTGAAAAAGAAGGAATTTGATCATCAGACTTCAAAGGTTTGTTCAGAGGACTCTTACCTTTATCTGTAACTTTCTGCATTGTTGATTCCTTTTGAGCAGGTGCTTCCTTCTGGAGAGGCTCTTCTTCTTGATCCCGAGTTCGAGTCCTCTTCCTGGAAGATCTGAGATCATATTTTCTATTGAAGTGTGCTTGCATAAAATCAGAAAATTGTTTACAATAATAATCAGCCTCTGAGTCTTCTATGTCTTTAGCTTCTTCCTCTTCATGCAATGGGCATTCTACTTCGTCATTTCTTGAGAATGCAAGATTTTCATCTTGCAGTTGATAGGCAGCATCTTCAGTGGAGTCATCTACAGGGCCTTCCAGGTACAATGGGTGTGGTACCTGATCTTGTTGCTCTTTTGCTTCCCTTGGCAATATTTGCAGGGGTGGCTTTCTATACTGAGGATTGTAACCCCTGTTTGGAGTATTCTGGAAGTTCTTGGAAGCTGAGTTCTTGGTCTCCAATTCAAGCTTGACCAGTTTATTAGAAAGATTCTTAATCATTTTGTTCATTTCTTCAATTCTATCTGAATCCTTATCCTGATTAGAAGTAGATACTTCCTCTTTGCCTCTTCTTCTGGTATCTTGTTCAGCTTTCCCTCTTAATTTTCCAGTGGAAGCAAAATTTGCTTCCAACTCAAGAGCATCTGACTGAGCATCATCTAGGGTGGCAGGCTTTCTTTCCCTGAGAGAGAAACCAAAATCCAAGTCAAAGGCTGCTATGAAAACAACTTTGGCAGCATTCTGATGAGGCTTCATATCGGCAGGAAGGTTTAGATATAACTTATTAAATCTTTTGATAAATTCTGACACCCCTTCATTATGTTTCTTCTTGAGTGTATTGAACTCAGTAAGACATTGTCCATGATCCTTCTTTTCTCCCCATTTCCTGAGAAAGGTATTTTCCATATCGTCCCAAGTGGTTATGGAACGGTTTCCTAATGTTTTGAACCATTTTCTGGTTTCACCGTCTAGAGATTGCACAAATAGTCTTAAGACTACATCCAAATGTTCTACATTAAAGTTCTCTGCAAAGGAGAAAAATGTCTCGAGATGTTTCTGAGCATCAATTTCATTTTCCCCAGTGAATCTAGGTAAGATATTCAAATAATCGTGTGGCATATCATTTAACACTTGAGGCAATGCTAGGGGAGCATATTTGTTTAAAAAAAAGCTGGAACATTAGCCATTGGAGGAGGTGGGGGTTGTGCAGCAATCTGGTGTACAAATCGAGGAAGAGGCGGAGGTGGAAGTGGAGTATGAATAACAACAGGAATATACTGCACAGCGGCCTGAGGTGTTGATGGGAATATCTCTCGGTTAACAGTAGCTACCTCGGTGACTTCTTTAACTTCTTTGACCTCAGGAGTAGGGTGAAGATTAGCTTTAATTCTAGCACTTACCCTGGGTGGGCTATCTGAGTAATAGTCTGTGTCTCCCACAGTGGAGTCGAGATTTTCTACTAGAACTTCTTGAGAAGAAGAAGATGGGTAATCTTCTATGAAAAACTCAGGGATTTCAGCACGGACTGATTTCTTTTCTTTCCAACTTCTTCTATGTATAATCTTCTCAGGGTTAGACACTGAAGGTGTCTTTGACTGTGATGTATCTGACCTCAGGTGTGGCTTACGGGGAGCCAGAACTACAAATATATTTATCAAATAAACAACAGTGGAGTTGCGAAGGTGAGAGATATGCAACTCTTCAACTCTCTGTGCTCACTTGATTAGAGAGTGAATATGATTTGTCAAGGCCCAGGGATAATGATTTTCTTAGCTTCGATCCCCGGCAACGGCGCCAAAAAGATGTTGTCGACAGATGTTGTCGCTCCTAGAGACAGCCTAGAGTTGCCATAGACCAGTGCCTAGGACATCTTATCATAGCAAGGAGCATATAATAAAACTTGGGTGTCAATCCAAAGGCTCTCTTGCTATCTCTTGTAAACAAGGAAATTGATTTAAATGGGACCAGAACTTACAGAAACTGCCACAGGGAAAGTAATGTTGCAGAGACAAGATGCAAAGCTCCAACACAAAAGCATCAGACAGTTAAGAGACAATTTACTGTAAAGAGGGCCGATTCAAGTAATATGCCACAGAAATCAAATATCAGAAGGTGTATGCGGTGAAAGAAATATAAGAAGATATTAGTTATCTTTGGTCTGATACCCAGATACACAACAGAACCATATATGGGCTTATCAATCTAAGAATCCATACATGACAATGGCATTTTAAAAGCACCCTCCCAAAACAACTAATATAGCAGAAAGATGGATGAAATGAAAATGAAAGAGTATATCATGCCTGAACCATATTTAAAGTGCTTGACTGATCCAGGTATGGGTATCTACTAGGATAAATCCTTACCTAAAATCAGTGAGCCACTCGCATTCCAGTACACGATACAAGAAGATGGACAAAATGAAATGTTGTATTAAACACATAAAAGGAAGTTACATACTGTGGAATACCAAAGACCAGAATCCTCTAATACAGATAGAACTCCTCCTCACTGAAACCCTACGGGCTTTTAGCCTTCATACGAGAGTTTTTACAAGATGTATACAAAAAATGCCTTTCACTGCACAATTTTCTTATAAAATATGGAACCCCATTTAATTCTTTCTCCTGGGGCTTTATAGGAGAAGCTTCCCAAAACTTAACAAAAGGTAGCTGGTGAATCATTTAATTGACTCATTAAAACAAAATGGTGAAAAAGATGGTTGCCCATACTGTTTGGCGGCCCTAGGATGCTGCAGGTACTTTGTGGCAGCTTCATGAAGTAAATGCTGTAGGTGTGAATTTCTTCAGGGAAACGGTATGAAGAATAAAATATGTAACACTCTGTACTTTCCTGAGAGAAGAATCTATTGAAGTAAAACCTGGAGTATATGATTTTTATGCACTTTTACTCTTTGCCTTTTGAATTCTGGATTGCTATTTAAAATCTTTGCCTCCAGACGTTGAATCCCCTGCTCTCTGACTGATACTCTTTGTCGTATCATTAATAACTCCGTCTGTGGAAAATCTATGTTTTAAATTGCTCTGGAGGGTTTGGTAGGCTTTTACCATGGCTTCTTTAATGAAATCCATGTCACGGAAACTACCCGAGGCTTTTCTTCATAAACTCTACCTCTGCAAATTGATCCTCTGGTACATCTTCGATTTCCGCAACGTAGGCGGTGATTAATTATGATCTCTCGTTGCTGCAACCTACATATCCCACAACCACGTTAAGAAAACCGGACATAGGGATGATGGCGTGGCGGGATCCATGGACATGGTGGTGCAGACTTGTCGAAATGGTGAGATGAGACGGGGTGGTGGAAAACACAGAGAAATGGCAGAGAAAGATTTTGGCACAGGTTGGAGGAACACGTAAAATTTGACCAAAACGGTGAATTTTCGACCTAATAACAAAGATATACATATGGGAGACTGACGGATGTACAACGGGGGTACATGGAAGGATGATATGGAGATGTGGGGTTTCAATACCGACCATTCGATTTCGAAGGAAGATCCACGGCTACAAATGCGTCAAAGGGCGATGAAATGGTGGGCCATGGGCACAATGAACTTAGATTAAAGCATATGCAACTTCAAAGAGCGACCACCCTTGGATGAAGGCTCCTAGATCTAACAGTTGTCGTTGATTTCGTTGCACGTCCTAGGTCGAGCATTAATGCGCGGGAGAGGGCGGTATTGAAACAGTGACCTGGGACGCGTGGCGCCTACTGAATGGAATCGCTGGGATTTGAAGAATACCGCCTTCCCTACAAGGGTGGTGCGGAGAAAATAGGGTGTTTTTTGCAACAAGTGCAGGCGCGGGGACCACCGGGCAAGGATAGGCTGCGAACCGTCGATTTATGGTTTTAATCAGACAGCCCAGAACTAGCCCAATATACATTCAATAAGTGTCTTTCGGCCTGATGCATGATTACGATCTTTGGTCATGTGGAATAGAAAATCAGAGGGGCTAGGGCCAAAAGGGCTAAACCTTGAATACTCTTGGGCGCGAGCTTTCAGACCTGTACATTGTAATTTGGAGGCACAGAACGGTAACGATAGGCGGAAAACGAGTTCCTTAGGCCACGGTAGGGAATTCGAAAGGTTCAAGCGGGACTAATGGCCGAGAAATTCAATGAGATGTTGATATGATCAACACCAACCATGGTCAATTATTTTACAGATCTAGTGCCCACAACACTACCCTCATCTAGGGATCTTCAAAATTTCCACCTAATAGTGATTTGAGTCCTCTCAAAATCACTATTTTTGTGTACCAATTTCTTTGTTGTCCAATCTATGAACAAATCTGAACTACTCCTCTTATCATCCTTCTAACACTTTGTATATGCTTGAACTAGGGTCACAAAACATCCACTAAAAGTCGATTGACTAATTGTTTATAGGTTGCTTCAGATATCTGTCCAAAACTCTCTGGACAATCCACCAAAATCAACTCCTCTTCATGTCCATCCATTCCTCATAATATGCCACAATTATTCTACCTAATCTTCTACTCAGGTTCCACCTTCCTTTGTATTTTCTATCTTCGCACATACTTCTGCAAACCATCTTCCAAATTTGTGGTATATATTGCAGAGATAAACCTCTCTCCAAGGGTCCCGACCCCTCTTCTTCTACACATATTTGTCACGGTCTTAAGGGCATACCTTATGGATTGAACATGTCAAGAAACCTCCTTAACTAAGGCATTATACTTCTATTCGAATTGTCTTAGAACAAACCCTATCCACCCATAGCAAAAATAACAACTCTTACCTCCATAAGAGACACAACCTAGCTCATATGGACCCATAGATTCTTGGAACTTATTTAACTGAATTAGGGTTTAAGGGGTTAGGGTTAAGGGTTTAAAGGTTTAGGGTTTAAGGGGTTATGGGTGAAGGGTTTATAGGTTTAGGGTTTAGGGGGTTAAATGGGTTAGGGGTTTACTAGGGGTTTAGGGGGTTAAATGGGTTAGGGGTTAAGGGTTTAGAGGTTTATGGTTTAGGGGTTAAATGGGTCAGGGGTTTAGAGGTTTAGGGGGTTAAATGGGTTAGGGTTTAATATGATAGTTTCATTGGTCTCTGTTTGTGCACAATAGTTGCTTATTCTTTGCGTCTCAATGTAACAATTTTGTAAGTATTGTTGCTTGTTGCCATGTCTTCTTTATTTATTAATTTATAGTATTTGTTAGCCATTGCTTTACATTTATTGATGAAAATGTCTATTGCAATCAAACCAAATGTATGTTCAATCTCCAGTTTCAAACTCAACCACAGTGTTGTCACACAATTTAAGTCCAAAGAATGGCCATCTGATGAATTCTTAATAACCAGACTGCACCTCATGACTACTCCAAAAAATCTTAAGTTCGAGTGTCCCACATTCATGAGAAATTTGGCTCTTATACTCTTGCTCCACCTGACTGTGTCTTGGAAATACCCTTGTTTATTGCAAAAACATCCTAATGTTGTCGACCTTGTCCCTTAACAAACCAAGGAAACATATGTGACTGAGAGGAATGGAAAGCACTACAAAGTTGAAGAGAGTACAAAATACTAAGATGGTTTAAAGGATAAGCTTGAATTAGAATGTAGCAGTGTTGAAACAACTAAAATTTGTCCCAAACAAATAGTTGATAATGCGAAACCTTCTTCTGTACTAGTCAAGCAAGACTACATTCATGTGAGAGCAAGAAGAGGCCAAGCGACTGATAGGCATAGCCTGGAAGATAGGGTATGGTTCCCTCTTTTTGATGAAATATTTGATCTACATTTTGTCTATTGAAGATTAACCATTTTAACCTTGCCAACAAGGCGTAATTAACCCAATCGTAGGTCCCAATATGTCATGATATATATTAACTCTAGATATATATGAGAAGGAATAATAAAGACATAGATTGATAGAGGTGGCGAGACAAGGGGAGTCACAAGGGAAAGGTGGAGATAAACTGAAGGAGAGGGGAGAGAAGGAATGGAGAGAGAGAGAGAGAGAGGGAGAGGAGTGAGAGAGGTAGAGAAGGGTAAGAGAGGGAGATAGTGACACAAAGATGGAAGGGGGGCAGAAAGAAGGATAGAGGGAGGGATATAGTGAGAGGATTGGAGGGTCGACAGAGAGAGAGAGAGAGGGGAAGAGAGAGCGAGGTAGGAAAGAAAGGGAGAGAGAAGAAGTACAATGTATTAAAACAATAAATATATTAGGCCCACTCTACACAAATCTGCAATCTGAGAATTCAGGATAAAAAGAGCAAGCTCCAACAACAATTGCATAGAAGTCTTTATTACTCAAATAGAAGAATGTCACAACAAGTTGTCATCTCACAAAAGCTCCTACTACAACCTACAAGCTAACAATACTCACTCTTATTATCTATTTCTACAAATGTCTAACTACTGTGCCCATCCTTTTCATTTATAAGTTAAGAGAAGGTGTTGTTAGAAAATAGGCTAATGATAGCGTTAGTGGTGCATCTCCCTTGAGCATGAGCAACTCCCTCATAACTTTGCATTGTATGCAAGGCTTTTCTTTTAGAGTAGTGCATTATCATAGTAGATATAACTCCTCTCCTGAAGGTGCCTCATTCCATAAGTGTGCACTCATGAATGCACCTGAGATGATGGTGTTAATCTCCTCAACTAGTGTGCCATACTTGGTGGGTGTGACCCAACAACTAATTCGTCTATCCTCGAAGGTGTCGTTATAAGCTTCTAGCTATATTTAAGAATCTTTCTGACTGGTGTACCACAATCTAGCTCTGCAATCCTGGTGCTGCTCAACTTCTCAAGGCTGAGGTGAGACCAACTCGGACCAACTAGGTAATCTAACACTCTTGAGAAAAAAAAAATTCCAATAACCCAATTTTCTCCCCCAACTTGTCAAACTTCCCCTTTGTTAGGAGCTTTGTCAAACTATTAACCATATGCAACTTTTTCAGAATGTGTTCCAACACTACTAACTCCCTAATGAACTTGGAATCTTAGGAAATTGTATTGAATATCAATGTGTTTGAAATGGTCATGACACATTGGATTTTCATAGAGCTTGATGTAACTTTGATTCTGACAAGAGACAATATTGGGCTTCAACAACTGATTGGTTGACTCTACAATCAAGTTGCAAATCTAGATAGCTTCATAATAAGTATATGAAATTGCCATATACTTTGCTTCAGTGGAACTGAATGCAATTGTTGCTTTCTTCTTGTTGATTTAATAAAAATGATTTATAAAATGATAATAATGATGTTTAAAATGAGCCTTATGATGGTCTATTTATACACATTGATTGTTCACGAGGTGTAGGGGTATGTTTATAACATCACTGCCCTTGAAAGCTTTGTCTTGAAAGCACATTAATTATAATTTTCTTTAGTTAAGCACATTTTTGTGGTGGAATGAAGTTTATCAGATATCTATTTATACTTTGTAGAGGTTTGACTTTGTTTGTCCTTTGAGTGTTGGTGAGGTTTCTTTGTATTTTTTGCATCATAGTCTAAAGTCTTTTGACTTGATTGTTTAACATGAAAGCTTTATGCTTATTGGAAATATATTTGAAATACCTGCATGATCAAGAAACTGTTATGGTTAATTAAATTACTAATTAGGTACTATAGAAAGAGGATGATGTTGAGAGGGCTTCCCTGGGTGACTCTGGGAGCAACCCGAAGGTGGTCAGACAAAGCTCTTCTAAGTTACAAATCTGAAGAGAAAAAACTGGTGATGTATATGTGGTTGCTCAACCTGGGCTGTATGGAAAATCTTGGCAGAGAGTGTTTACCTTTCCGTGTCTTCACGAAAGTAGGTTGTCTGGTCACATAATAAGATCACTACATGTAGGTGATGGTTATGTAGTAAGTTCTGAGCCTTATCTCCAGAATGGCTAACATAGAGGATCAGGTTTGAATACAAGATATAATTTGATGAATTTGGAGATTTAGAGTTAAAGAAAAATTTGTGGTGATGTTTGGATGGGTGCTAATTTGTAGGGTTTTCCATTTTTATAATTTTCTTTGTTGTGCTTTCTACCATGCTACCTAGTTTCTTTCATGTTTCCCTAGCATTTTAACTTTTTCAATTTCTATCTCTCTATTGTTTCTTGCCCCATTTGAAATGTCATCCTTATTTGGTAGGTGTTTTCTTCAATATAGTGTGAATATTTTTCCATCACACAGCTTCTGTGGGGTTTGTCTACGCAAATAGCTTGTAAGGCCCATTCATCAGGGTATTTGATGAAATGAAATGATTATCAATGATCACCAACTAATGGTACCTGCAGTTATTTACTCTAACAATTCTACAGTTTTCTTGTGCCAACAATTATACAACATTTTAACCTCATGAATTAGTCTCCTCTGTTCTCTTAGTTGATTCTATAAGCACTTATTGTTGTTGTCAAAGCTTTTACTCTCTAGTCCCATTGAGCTATTTCATTTATTTGTGGACATTGATCTATTTTCATTTCATTTCTTCAATTTTTATGACTGTTATGCGTTGCCTTTTGCCAGTGCCTTCTTTCTTACCTATGCTTTTTATGCTTAAGCATTCCAGCCAGCCAGAGCAACAGGGGTAGTAGGAGCCACGCAATCCAGCCAAAGCCCAGCAGGGGCAGCAGGAGCCACGCAGGGCTGACATAGTCCCAGTCAGGGCAGCGCAGGGGCAGTGTCAGCCCTTAAGGTGTGACGCACACCCTTACTGAGCAATGCAGAGGCCGACGCAGACCAGTTAGGCTGACGTAGAGGGATTTAGAGCAGCGTATTACTGTCATTTTTATTTCTCTATTGGGTGAACCAGTTTTGGTGCCCAGGATTGTTGTACTTAGATTTTGCATAATAATGAAAACCCTCCAGAGCTAGCTGCACCAGTTTTCCCACATTGGGTTTTTTCCGAGGATAGTTTTCTAGAAAATCCATGTGTCACTTTGTCTATGAGCATTTTATTCAGTATTTGATCTATATGTGTAGGTTGCTAGTTATATTTACTATTTACTTCGTTAATTTATTGAATATTTTAGAAATTAACTTGTAACTGCACCCGTCTAGTACTGGATTCTCTGCATTGTTGCTGACATCTACATCCGTGCCCTTTGAACTATTGCTAACTCTATTTGTGCTCCAGTATTTGACATCTGTCACTTTGATTTATGCCTTGCTGACATCTGACTACATCAATCTAACTGATCCTTCCTACTACTGTTGTATTGTGGGCTCCTCGTAGCCAGGTTCGATCCATGAGACACGCCATCTCAATGGACCTTGCCCAAATTTCTTATCTTGGGATTATGTCTACACATAACCCCACCTTACACCTCAAGGTATGGTTGCTCCCTCTTCCCATCTGGCTCGAAATTTCCCCCTCATGGAGGTCTCTGCTTGAGTGGACGCTTCCACTCGGTCTCCTCTCTGCTTCTCCAATTGTGGTAGCTACTCCACAACCTTCTGAGACTGCTTCTCATGAGGATGCATGTTGAGAGGTAATTTATGCTCCCTCTAAACCACCAAGTCTCTAACTTCTGCCTTTCTCCTCAAAGATTTGCATGCATCTGGTACCTCAAGTGCATATAGGTTCTTGACTCGCACACAATGTAATTTTCCCGAAGTTACAAAAAGTTTCTAAAAAAGAGTTGATTTTAAATCGATGATATCTCCCTCATCCGAGCTCCGATTTGACCAATTATTTTTCCATTTGGGTAGATTTTCGCAAGGAATCCAAATATTCTATTTGTTTTCGAACATTTTACACCAAAATATTCAAATATTCTCTACAAACTCGCCGCCCAAAAAATTCCTTCTCTGATACCATGTAGAAAATATAACCAACAAGATTCAATCTGATCTTGTAATCTACTAAAACAAGATACTGAATCCTTCCTACAATTTACGGAAACAAAACACGATCGCACAATCATATATAAGTAAGAGAAATAAATTATCAATCGCACAACAACATGATGTATTTGGGGAAAGAAACTAATCAAAACCCCTCTATCTCTATTGTGTATTAAGTCAAGGAATCATGAAACAATACAATGCTTAATCTCTCATGATATTCTCCAACACTCTGTCAATTGTCTCTCGTTGATCTAGGAAAACTTGGTCTAGTACTTAGCCAATTCTCATCCTTACTTCAGCCTGCCTTGCTCATGCAATTCTTAGGGAATTAACTCCTTATTAATTAGGAAAATCAGTCTTCCTAGATTGCGCAATCCATCATGGCATCCCAATAACTTTATAATTGCACATGGGAAACTTTCTCTGAATAAAACTGATAGTTATGTTCCCTTTAACCTCTGTCTCAATTGGGTATTCCTCGAAACTTACATGCATGCAACTATTAATAGTGAATTATTAGTTATTTGATTGATCACTAATTGTGAATTAAATCTAATTTAATTCACTGGACCTCTCACTAGCTCATCACTCAGTTAGAACTAGTTAGACTGATTTTAACTCATTTAATTGAGTTAATTACACTTGCACCCCACTAATGCATCAACTTCAACTAGACCCCAAAAATATTAGAATCCCTCTAGATGCCTCATATTAGACCCTCAACTCAAATTTCTTGAGCTAACTCGGTCATCATGACTTAATTAACTGACACAAGTTGTTATGAGATGAAATTACAATTTATTGTCCAATTTATTTAAGGGAAAAATAAATTAGACGCCCCACATTCCTCACTCCTGGTGCATCAAAATTCCTCACTAGTGTGGGTGCATTTTTTTTTTGTCCTTTCTGGTTTCCAATCTCACTGTTTCTTGTTGCAAATTTCAACATTTCAGAATTTGATGTGGCCTTCACACAAAGACACCATTGAAATCACATGCCTAGATTCTCATGAGAAACCTCTCTTAAGCTTGATCTACCAGAAGAGAACCAACAATATGCCATCCTACTTCCTAGCGTAAACTGACCATTAAGGTATGCAACACTCTTTTGAACCCTCACATGATGATCTTCCTCTTGGAGGATGATCATGACCTCCCTTTAGCAACCCTTACTCGGCCCTCGTACTCGACCTACTTTAGGACTACATCTCTCTTGACCCCCTTGATGTGCCAGATAGTGGGAATACATGTCAAACATGCTAAGATGTGCCAAGTGATAAGGCATGCCAAGATGTGCAAGGGTGTGTCAATGCGTGTTAGGGACTGTCAAGACAACAAAAGGGAGAAAAAATTTAAACTATAAGGAAATGAACACATAAGAGGGTTAATAAGTCATCAATTTACCTTTTCCAAGAGGGGAATGCTAGGCACACTAACACTAGGTGGCAATAGGTGCCAAGTGAAAAGTTTTAGTGCATTCTAAGTGCCAAGTATTCCTTTGTTGCTTCTCATCTACTTTCCAACAATTGATCATCACAAATAAATTTAATATTAAACCATGCTAAATCATACCAAGGCATCTCAATGTATTCCATACATGCTAAGACTTTCCAAGCGCCAATATGTGTCAAGGACTAGTGTTATGCATGTTATGAAGTGGAAGGGAATGTTGAAGAGTGCTAAGGTGTGCTAGAGAGTGATAATGCATGTTGATGAGTGTTAAGGAGTACTAGGAAAAAACATTAAGGGAGCACTAGGTAAAAATTCATGGAAGTTAATGAATATGAGGAACGTGTATTGCCAGAGACTAGTGTTAATGGTCAGTGTTAGTTGTCATGCCAAGGAGGGAGTGACAAGGTATGCTAAGCATTGGTAAGGCGTGCTAGGGAATATCAAGGCATGTTAAGAATTCCCAAAGTGTGCTTGGGAGTTCCAAGGTGTGCTAATTATATCATGTGCCAATTAATAGTGCCAAGATATGCCAATACATGCTAGGTGCTAAGGATGTGGTGCAGGGTGCCAGGGTATGTCAATATGTGTCAAGGCAACAAAAGGAAGAACCAATAAGAGGGTTAATAAGTCATGACTTTATCTTTTTGAAAAGGGGCATGCTAGGCACACTAATAATAGGTCCCAATACATGCCAAGTGGCATTGTGTGCCAAGTGCTAATGTATGTCAATGCATTCAACCAAGGTGTTCTAGGGCATGCTAGGGACTATATGCAACATGCCAACACATGCTAGGAGAGTTCCATGTTGTGTTAGCGCATGCCACCATGTGCTTGGGTGTCAATGTCATCAAAAGATGTTATAGGTACAAAGATGTTCCAAGACATGTGGGGTAATAAGAAATGTTAATATGTGCCAAAGAATTAATTTAAGGTGTGCCCATATGGTTGAGGATTTTTAGGTCTTTCTCATTAATAGAATTTTCAGAGCCTGATTATGTATTAAATAATATATTTCCTACACACAATAGTGGAACTTTATCTAAATGGAATTTTCTAGATAATAAACTTAATAGATATGAATCATGTGTTGACTCATAGGAAATCTCTATTCGACTAGTCATTACTTGAGGGAAATGATACACACTTATTACTTCTTAAAAAATTGACTAACCCTAACCACTATGGCCTTGGACATATTATAAAAAATTCTCCACAATAATGGTATTAAATCGTTATCTTTTGACAAAAAATATATTAACAGGCACATAGCATCATCAAAAACTCATTGGAATGATCAATGATGACGGACATTTTTTGATCGTCACCAAAAGTAACAAAAAGAGCATTGGTGAGGGTCATTAAAAGTTCGTCACTAGAAGTGTCACCAAAGAGAGAATTAGTGATGGGCCTTTAACGACCCTCACCAAAAGTGAAATGTCTTTAGTGATGGACCATAAAGGACCATCACTATATACACTTACAGTGACGGTTTTTAGTGATCAATGATAACGGACATTTTTTGACCGTCACCAAAAGTAACAAAAAGAGCATCGGTGAGGGTCATTAAAAGTTCGTCACTAGAAGTGTCACCAAAGAGAGAATTAGTGATGGGCCTTTAACGACCGTCACCAAAAGTGTCATTGAAAATGTCTTTGGTGACGGACCATAAAGGACCATCACTATATACACTTACAGTGACGGTTTTTTAATGACCGTCACCATATGTGACATTGGTGACGGACCTTAAAGGTCCGTCACAAGCATGACCCTCACCAATGTGCTTTTTTCTTATAGTGTCACCCTCGCATTTTCATCTTTCTTCCATAGCGATGGTCCTAAACTTCCTTGATGAATGTGCCCACCCTGGCAAACCATCATGACATTCTGGCAGTCTACACATACCTGAATCTCAAACTCAAGGATTTTCCCTTTCGAAATAACTATGGCCCTTGAGCAAGCTACTTCGTATATATTGCAGACATGGATACATCATCGTTTTCAATCACCCTGTAACATACCTGTTAAACTACAACATCTAGATCACAAGTCCATATATCGGCGACCCCTCATTTGGTTGAGGCTTTATTTTTGTCGACTTCAACACCTATATTCCAAAAAGGAAGTGGTAACTTGGATCACCCCTCTCCATGCAAAGGGGCATCCTCAGGTGACACTGTGGGAGACATCATTGTCCATAGATGTCATCGATCCTCCTGACATTCGACTATGACAAAAGCTTTCATGTCAAGATGGTATCTTACCTTACAACCATTTCGCTTTGATCAGATCTGTTGAAGACCCGTGCCTCCATAAGCGTTTTTGTCAACAATGCTTACACAGGAAGGTCCCAGCCAGCACCTATGCGTACATTGCGCAGCTATATCCCATACCAAGTTTACGCATATGGGTAGAAAATTCCACCTATCGTCAAAGAAAAAATTCCCCTGAGGGCGTCAACAGTCGTCGTCAACAACTGCTAGCATCACTACCATAGTAGTGACACAAACAGAACATATATATGTCAATTTTGATTAACTAGCCATAGCATCTTGAGCATGGGACATGCCCCCCTCATTGAAATTTTGTATATGTATTGTAAATTTTATTTTCTTGCAGCGATCCCTTAGACATGGTAATTCTTGGAAATGGTGCGGGGTGTGTTCAATCCCAAGGCTTCATGCAGGTCTCTCTCCCTCTCTCTACACACAATACAGAAAAGAAACTATAATGTATTTCGGCTATACAATCCTTCCTAGACCTCACACATTAGGGAGAAACTGTTAACATTGGAAAATAGTATAGCAGAAGATGACATTAATCAATGTCAAGCCAAAGGATTTACAGGGCTGGAAGACATTACAGGATCCGGAAAGTATTTAAAAATCTCAACGGTTTAAGGAAAACCAAATTTGAACTAGTCTTAAATGTTGATTGTGCGCATTATCCTTCAAGAAGAGTGCCTTATGTGTGCCTTTTGGCCCTATAAGTGCGCATTCCTGAGAGTGGCGAAATGTCACTATCTGGGACCACATAAAGTAAAGGACAAGTTACTCCTTACTTGAAGTTGCCTAAGGACAGCCACCAACACTTCCTAAAACACTATGTGAGCACACAATGGAATATCTGGAGCACACAAAGGAATCATACCTCTACCTTAGGTCACCATCCACAATGTACCAAGGGAGGGAAGGAGGATTTGAAATCCTCTATATAAAGCCACCATTAGATGAAGAAACGGTGATCACATTGTTATGTTGGCCAACATTTCCCAAACAATACCAGCAGTGTGTGACTCAAAGCTGAAGACAGAGGGGACTCACTTGTTGGCCATCCAACAAGCTCAGTCCACACAGTAAAGAGAGAGGGAGACTGCACCGAAGAAAGCTTGGGATAATCACATCCTTGCATCGGGACCTAGAACCATTCTCTAGGAGCCCTTTGGCAAGAGGGTAAAGTATTCTTCTCCTTACTACCAGCGTTCAATAAGAGGGGCCTAGAACCACCATTTGCATTATTGTGTCGTTTGATTCGTTTAGAGCTTATGTTCATTTATGTTTAGTTTTAGTTTAGTTTCTAGATTACATTTGCATGTTTATTTTTATATATAGTATGCTTAGTTTCTCCACTTCTTTCTGCCTGTTACCAATAGTTTAAAGGAGTAAACCACACCCCTTAAACTGGTGTGATTTCGTACATGCATGCACCAAACACACCACAACAACACTCACAAAGTGTTCAAGGAGGAATTGAATCTAAACCACACACTTCACAAAAACTTCATAAATCCCCAAATATAACTTAATTAAAAGAGAATTATTAAATTATAAATTCTTTAACTTTAAATGTTTTTTTTTATAGCTAATTTAGGTAACAATTTGAATCACTAAGAGTGTGCCTTAACATTGAACATTACACCCATTCATCCTTATAACATCAATTCAAATCCATGTAAGCAATTTTTATTTATGAATTAAAAAAAGATTTGAAAAGTTTTTTTTTTCAAATTTATATATATATTTTATAAAAATATAGTAAAGGTTAACAAAATAAAACTTAAGCTTCATTGGTTTTTTTACCCATCTTTTTCATCATCTCAATTTTCTGATTGTTAAGATACACATTTACAAATTCATCATGATCCTCTTAAACAACATTTGCTATTATTTTGATGGTTGAAATGTGTTGAGTACTATCAAAAAACTTATAGGTCACACAAAATCTTGAATTTGACAACAGGTAATCCATATTTTCAAAAAATTCTCTTAAATTTTTTCATAATCTTACCAAAATTTCTAGATTACACAATTGAATTAAACATGAATTCCAGCGATTTAACCATAAGTGGAACGGGGAAGAACGAAAATGAAAGATAAAATGAAAAAAACTTGAAATGGGCCCACTGGAGATTGAGCTGTGAAGATACCTACAGCAATAAAGGCTGCACATACCAACGAAAAGGAGACAGGCAGGAGGAAGGAAAGGGGCGAGCCTTATTTCAGCTGCCATAGGCCCATTAATGCGCCCAGGCAGGAAATGCTCGCCGTCGGATTAAAACCGTAGATCATCATGGGCCGGCATTTCCTGCCTGGGCGCATTAATGGGCCTATGGCAGCTGAAATAAGGCTCGCCAAGGAAAGGTCGGCAAAAGGTTGGAGAGAGGCATGACGGGGGATGCCGGAGACGGGATGGGTTCATCGCCGAGATAAGGATTGGGGAGGTCACTGGAAACTAGACTATTACGAAAGTTGTTGAGGGGAAAATAGGTAAAATAGATAGAATAGACAATTTTGTTTTAATAAAAAATAAATAAATAATTATATAAAATATTTAAATAATATGAATTCATAAAAAAAAATTAATATAAATAAAAAACTAAGAATATCTATAAATGAAAAATTTAATTTTTTGCAATATAAAATTTGATAAAAAGTTTGCACACTAATAAAACATGATAAATAAAAAATTTAATAAATCTAAACTAGTTATATTCCGCCATGACTGAATATAATGGCTGTGACTATCAATCAAAACCATTAAAGCGCAAATATATTTGGCCTTCAATTAGATATTTACGAAGACCTCTCTAAAAGGCCCTGAGCTTGATTAAGTCTTCTGTTCAATAGATAGTAATTGTTTCCGTGTTGAACTGAACTGTACATTTGACGTGCTGATGACATTGTTTACAAAAATAACAGACAAAACAAAACACACGCCCAAGTGTACACCAGTGGCCACGTATTCAACAGAAGCAATAGTTACCATCGCTATTTCATATCTGCAGATTGAGAAGAATGTAGTTACGGTTTGATAGGCATACTAATAAATATTGCTAGAGGATTGTGTATATAAGCATGAAAGCAAAATTAGAATAGAGCAGAAGTATGGGTCACCCACCAATTTGTGTCTTCTTGGAGCGACCACCCAGAGCGATGCGAGGATTGTGCAAGTAGCCTTTCATTCATTAATTTTACTTTGCTGTCGTATTTCTCACTGCTCTAGTCAAGCCCTACCCTTACCCACCTCCAATATAAATGTAAAGAGAACAAGTACATAAAAAATAAAAAGACCCCATATGAATGGACACCGAGTACATTCATAATTTTTGAATCAACATTGCATTTGATAGCATATTTTGTTATAAAAGCTTTACATCCACTCAAAATAAATATATTTTAAATGAATTAAATTTATATGTTTTTAAATATATATATAATTAAGAAAAATAGAAATATTTAATAAATAAATATTTTTTTAAATAAAAAATAAATAAATTATTTAATTTAAATTTGATTGTGTGAAAAGTAGTTGTTTTGTTTTTATGGATGTTATTTTAACCATACAAATAAAAATAAAATGTTATAAGATTTAACTCTAAGTTAATATTAGTTAAAATGAAAAGGCATCAATTTTTTTCACGATCTTTCAATTCCTAATTTTTTTTATTTCTTTTAATAAAAATAATATGAAAATATTTATTCTTTCCCCGTGATGTATCCGCGGAAAAAACTCTAGGGTAGTTGGGCAGTGTCATTCACCTTCTCATTCATTGTAATATCACCCCATTGTTGAATCCTTCTGCGAGAAGATAAACACAAATTTCCACAACAATCGTGGCTTCATTTAGGTTGCTACTTGTTATCTCGGCTAATAATTAAAAAAATGAAGTATAATACATAAATTCAACAGGTATGAGTTTGCAATCATACTTATATAACTTAATGAAAATTTGAGGGGGTTTAGATCTCTCAAATTCTCACTTAGTCTTAAGGAAAAATTGGCTTCCAAAGGAGCATTACTTTTATGAGCTTCTTATTTTATTTTAAATTATAAAATGACTTGAGAATTACTTGATAAATTTTCTTTAAACAATGAAAAACGATACCTTAATTTCAATAGAATTTCACATAGAGTAACTAAATTTGGCAAGAGATGCTTTGAAGCCTAGTGTTATATTCAAATGAGCATCTCTTTCTCAAGTTTTTTCTTTTTTCCCAAATTTATTTTCTTTCTCATTACTGACAAGCAGCTCCATGACTTTTTTTTTGATCCAAGGTATGAGGGAGTTCCTGAATCCATTTTGTATGCTTCTTGAGTGAAAAGGGTTTCCTTTCCTTCGTTTTCTCTCTTCATATTTTTCATTTGTTGATTCTTATCCCACCTTGGTGTTTTCTCCACTTCTCAAATGTCATATAGTAAAGCATAGGATGAGAAGGGAGAGTAAGGATACCAACATTACTATGACATTATTCTGGGACAATTATATTAGTGTTACTTTATGTTAGTCAAAATTTCTTTTTAAATTTAACCTCCTATTATTTTCTTTAAAAGATATATAGAAACTAAAACTAAAATTTCCATATATTTCACTTTATTATTGTTTTCCACATTTCCCACTCTCCAACATTAATTTGCACCTCTCAGTGCAAATGCTAGTATGTATTCTTTGTGGTGGTATCGGTTGCACATTTCATATGTACTCTTTTGCACGAGGTGGAAGACCGATGGGGCTGTCTGGACCAAGTGATGGGGCTGTCATAGGAATATGTGTGGTAAGACTGTTGTCTTTGAGGTAGATTGAGTTGGTTGTCCAGGGAAGGGTTGGAATTTGACGATCCACGCAACGCTTTTTAAATTTTTAAACTTATTTGAACGATTCAAAATTCTGAAATGCCATGGTTAGGTAAAAACATTTGAAACTAGGGATTTGATGTAGATGTGATGTGGAAACATTTAAACTACCCATCAGAATCAGAAAATACAAGAAAATTGGTCAAAAGTTTGCAGTCTCAAACACCACTTTTCAAGAGAGAGATTCTTCCACATTACATCAACATGATCTGCTTGGTTCAATTAGGATTTATCCGTAGGATGAAGGGATCGTGACTCATCCTAGGAGCTCCTCCATGTTGAAATAATATTAGTGTTTATGAAAACATCTCGGTGTTACTAACCTTAATCAATGGAAACCACGTGCTTTCTAAATGGCCAAAGCTTCCCCAAATAATTTAAGAATTATTTTTAACACTTAGAAAAACCAAGTTACATGAATTTATTATTAGAGCTTAAGAAGGCTAATCCCTATTTTGTTTGAAAAAACCAATATTCAATCTTGTTCAAAAATATCCCTATTTAATCCCATCAGAAAATACATGAAACTTGTTCAAATGTTTGTAGTCTCAAACACCCCTTTTCAATTGTGAGATTCTTCCACGTTACATCAACATGATCTCCTTGGTTCAATTTGGATTTATCCATAGGTTGAAGGGCTCATGACTCAATCCTAAGAGCTCTTGCATGATGAAAGCATCTATGTGATCTTCCATGATGAAAATATTTAGGTGTTACTAACTTTAATCTATGGAAACAATGTGTTTTCCAAGCTTCTCCAAATAATTTAAATAGTATTTTGAACACTTAGCAAAACCAAGTTACTTGAATTCATTATTACAGCTTAAGAAGGCTTCTCCCCGTTTTCCCTTGGAGGACCCTATAACCAATCTTATATAAGAGAGAGGGAGACTTCAATCCCTTGTAAGACTTGTAAGATTAAGAACATAAGACACATTTTGTAGTGGCTATTTCACTTTGGCAACCCAAGCAATTTTTTTTGTGAAGTTGACATACCAAATAACCATGCACCATTTTTTATTTTATTTTTTTCGATCGAAAAATCCTAATTTGAGGTTACTATTCTTGGGCATCCTCATTCGATTACCAATAAAAGAGGTGTCCAACATTATGCTATCAAAATTTTTGTTTTCAGCTTAGTTAAGCTTTATCTTATTCAAGAACACAAATAGAAGAAAAAAATATTGTGGAAATTGCTCTATATTAATGAAAAAAATATTGTGGAAATTTCTCTATGTTGATGTGTACAATGTGACATGTAAATTTTGTATGTTCAATTTAAAAGAGATATGAAAAATTACAAATGAGAATTTGTGTAAAACATAAAAAAGATAGATATGAGAAACAAACAATTGACATCCAATTTTCAATTGAGAGGTAAGATAAACAAATCGTAAGCTTTCTTTAGGAAAATTTGTATTGAACTAAACTGATGAGTCATCAAGGTCAATTGAGTTGCCCATTAGGGGATATTGTGGGGTGGATTGATGGACCAATTAGTGCAGAGTTGTGGGTAACATTCATGACATATATATCACACATTTATGGTCCCATTTATGATTGTTGGTATGTGCAAGATATGTACCACCAAATCTACAATCCCATGATCCATCCATGCAACACCACATTTATTCTCCTAGTTGTTTCAAAATCTAGAAAGCTCGATGCAAAGCCTCATTGTGTGGCACTAGACCTTATGGAAACAAGAGAAAGGGTTTCCACTGTCACCACAACAAACTGTCTTGCTCTTTAGTATAATTAGACCACAGGGGATGCTTCCCTAAATCACCTAAAAATATATTCTAATGATATGGTTCAAGGTGATGAACAAAAGGTATATTGTTGGATAGAGGACCAACAAGGCCTAAGATGGCCTAGGTATTCTACAATAGGGTTCAAATACTCTATGCTTAAACAAAGAAATAGGTTGTTATAAGTTAGAACTTGGAAAATACGTAATGTTGAACCATTCAATGTCATATAGTAGCCTAGGAAAAGATCTTAGAATGATATTCAACAACAAACCACATGCTTTCTAAATGGTCAAAGCTTCCTCAAATGATTTAAGCAATATTTTGAACACTTAGCAAAACCAAATTACCTAAATTCATTATTAGAGATTAAGAAGGCTAATCCCTATTTTCTTTGAAAAGCCCAATATTCAATCTTGCTCACAAATATCCCTTTTTAAAACCATCAAAAAATACAGGAAACTTGTTCAAATGTTTTCAGTCTCAAACACCCCTTTTCAATTGTGAGATTATTCCACATTATATCCACATGATTTCCTTAGTTCAATTTGGATTTATCCATAGGTTGAAGGGCTCATGACTCAATCCTAAGAGCTCCTGCATGATGAAAGCATCCAAGTGCTCTTCCATGATGAAATTATTTAGGTGTTACTAACTTTAATTGATGGAAACAATGTGTTTTCCAACCTTCTCCAAATAATTTAAATAGTATTTTCAACACTTAGAAAAACCAAGTTACTTGAATTCATTATTAGAGATTAAGAAGGTTTCTCCCCGCTTTCCCTTGGAGGACCTAATAAACAATCTTATATAAGAGAGAGGGAGACTTCAATCCCTTGTAAGAATTGTAATATTAAGAACATAAGACACATTTTGTAGTGGCTATTTCACTTTGGCCGCCCAAGCAATTTTTGTTGTGAAGTTGACATACCAAATAACCATGCACCATTGTTTATTTTTGTTGTTGAGATCGAAAAATCCTAATTTGAGGTTACTATTCTTGGACATCCTCATTCCATTACCAATAAAAGAGGTGTCCAACATTATGCTATCAAAATTTTTGTTTTCAACTTAGTTGAGCTTTATCTTATTCAAGAGCACAAATAGAAGAAAACAATATTGTGGAAATTGCTCTATTTTGATGAAAAAAATATTGTGGAAGTTGATGTATGTTGATGTGTACAGCGTAACATGTAAATTTTGTATGTTCAATTTAAAAGAGATATGAAAAATTACAAATGAGAAATTGTGTAAAACATAAAAAAGATAGATATGAGAAACAAATAATTGACATCCAATTTTCAATTGAGAGGTAAGATAAAAAAATCTTAAGCCTTCTTTAGGAAAACTATGTAGTGAACTAAATTGATGAGTCGTCAAGGTCAATTGAGTTGCCCATTAGGGGATATTGTGGGGTGGATTGATGGACCAATTAGTGCAGAGTTGTGGGTAACATTCATGTCATATATATATCACACATTTATGGTCCCATTTATGATTGTTGGTATGTGAAATATATGTACCACCAAATCTACAATCCCATGATCAATCCATGCAACACCACATCTATTCTCCTAGTTGTTTCAAAATCTAGAAAGCTTGGTGCAAAGCCTCATTGGGTGGCGCTAGACCTTATGGCAACAAGAGAAATGGTTTCAACTGTCACCACAACAACCGCTCTTGCTCTTTAGTAGAATTATACCACAAGGGATGCTTCCCTAAATAACCTAGAAATATATTCTAATGATATGGTTCAAGGTGATGAACAAAAGGTATATTGTTGGATAGAGGACCAACAATGCCTAAGATGGCCTAGGTGTTCTACACTGGTGTTCTACACTAGGGTTCAAATACTCTATGCTTAAACCAAGAAATAGGTTGTTATAAGTTAGAACTTGGAAGATCCATAATGTTGAGGCATTCAATTTCATTTAGTAGCCCAGGAAAATATCTTAGAATGATATTGAACAACAAAGGATCGATACTTTCCAATAGAGACTAGGTAAGGCCAGAGAAATTATTCTATGGATGTTCGATATGCATAAATAGAAAATTAGAGTGACGTTAGCCCTATTTAAGAGGTATTGACCATGCAATATGATATATTTTTCTTTTAAACAATTTCTAGATGCAGTTAACAAATTATGAGCCACAAACATCCACTTAAACTTCACTTTTATACACAAAATCTCCCTACAGACCCTATTGGTTTACCTAACCATTTAGGAAAGAGAAAAAAAGAGATAAATTTTAATTGAATTTATGCATACCAACACACTAACAATTAGTGTCTTATCCTATCAAGGGAGAGACTTAATGGAGTAAGGGGGGATGACTAGGGCATCCACTTTTAAATCCTTAACTATTATTCTTATAAGGGAGAATTTAAATATAATTTGTGTGCATTAAGAGTTTCCATATAGGCATTAGAGAGAACAATTTTACATGAAATAATGAAGCAAGATCACAACAATAATCAAGATTTGGCCATGGCATAATGGAAACCCTACTTTTAACACTCAACATGCCAAAAATCAATGATAAGACAATAAAATTACAAAATTATGTACAAAAGGCAGTTATTTCAATCCCATAATAATGTCTTCATGAAAATATCACATTCACAAGAAAGTCACATCAATAAAGGTTACATCTTTCCAATAGTAGTGAAAATAATTAAATGCGTGATGATGATAAAATGAAATTAAGGGAGTATTTATTTATATAAGAAACATTTCACTAATTTCTACAATAATACAACTAAAGAAACCGTAATTGTGAGTTTACTTTAAATGTTCCATAAGATAAAGACTACACGCCAACTTCAAAGCTTAAAAATATAAAAAGTTTCCATTTGGAGACCATGGGATCATCTGGAAGCTTATGGCGGTCAAAACACAACCTCTTACTGCCATATAGAAGTAAAATATCCAAATAAAAATATGTAAGGATATAAAAAACAGGACCCCAATGGGCCATTTTTCTTCCTTTCCACTGCCTTAAATGAAAATGTAAATAAAATATTTGTTGGTTATTGTAGAAAAAACCTCTCTCCCTAAATGAAGATGAATGACTTCTGGGCATGGAACATGGAAATTTCTCATGCCTTCCAATGGCGATGAAGGCAGCTGTCAAAATCGATGTCCTCCAAATCATAGAAAATGTCGGAAATGGCGTCCAAATCTCATCCACGAAAATCGTTTCCCACATTCATGCCATGAATCCCGACGTTGTCATTACTCTTGATCGGATCCTCAGAGTGTTAGCCAGTCATTCAGTTATGAGCTACTTTGTGACCACAGACGAGAATGGCAAGGCCGAGAGGCTCTATGGCCTCACTGCTCTCTGCAAATATCTTGTGAAGAGCTAGGACGGAGTCTCTCTGGCTCTAGTGGTGTTGATGAATCAAGATAAGGTGTTGATGGATTCTTGTTTTTATCTCAAGGATGTTGTGCTTGAAGGTTCCCAACCATTCACCAAAGCCCATGGAATGGATGCGTTCAGTACCTGGCCATCGATCAGATATTCAACAAGCTTTTCAATAGGGCTATTTCTGAGCATTCTACCATGTTGATGAACAAGATTCTGGATACCTACGAGGGGGTTTAGGAATTGGTGGATGTGGGAGGAGGAATTGGGTTGAATCTGAATCTCATAGTCTCTAGGTATCCCCACATCACGGGAATCAACTTAGACATGTCCCATGTGGTGGCGGAAGCTCCTCACTATCCAGGTAAATCCGAATCCCCAAATTCAACCATTGAAATTATATTGTTATCTCTGTGTAGGTGACCAAATCTGGTTAATGTGTGTTTGTTCAATTGTGAAATATGTGAGTGGAGACATGTAGGCGCAACAGTCTCATTTATCTGATCAGAAAGCTCTAGCCACCATGACGAACAAGTTAAAGCCTCCAAATTTTGGACAGGAAACCTCCATCTACCCTCACAATGCGGAGAATAATACCAAGTGGGGAGTCTCTATATCATTTTCTTGTGCTAATAATGGGCGAGTGGGGATTGTAGCTCGAGCTACTCTAGGTGATATTACGAATGGAGTGGAATCGTTAAAGTCACTGGAAATTGCAGCAAAACAGAGGAAGGGTCAGGGAATGATTATGAGAATGGGTCCTAATCCGAGAAATGAACTTACTGGGGAGGAAAAGAATAATTCCTATGCTTAGGTTGGTGATGGAATCGAGAGTGTTAAATTTAGCAGTAAAGACATGGGGCGATGAAGAAAATAATTGCAGAAGAAGGTATGTGGGTTTTTTAAGGCCAACTCTGTTTTTTTATTGGTATATGTTTGTTTTCAGGTTTTATGCTTTGCATCTATTTTATCTTGGGTATATTTTTCCTCTCCACTTATGGAAGACTCATATCTCATATCTTTAATATGTTGAAGTTTTTCGAGAGACGTTTTTTTGACCCAGTTCAAATATCTCCATAACCAGTAGGCGCTCACATTGTCACCTTCCCTTGGGAGGTCCCGATGAATTTGAAATCATCACATTATTTTTTCTTACAATTAAATTCACTAACTGTGCACTGACTACCAGAATACCCATTTCTTGTCCCATCCATTTTCTCACCCCCATTCCCATCTTGACACTATAATAGAACATGAATACTCAAGTGGAGCGGGCCAACAGTTATTATCCCCAAAATACTTTGTCCTTATTTCTTATTTCATTCTCATTTTCCTTTCCAGTTCCAATTTCTGATAGCATAGCTGGTTGCAAATGTCCTGATGGACAGTTCTTAGTATCCTGTGCGACTTTGGATGTGCACTCAAATTTGCTCTACTTCTGGGCTGCACGCAGGTTGATAAATCCCCATAAGTGAAATTCTGCCAATCTCACTCACCCGTGTGATTTACCAGATAGCCACCTGAACCTTCTATCGTGTTTGGTGGATAAAGGGGTGCCCTGCTAATGCTAAATTTCTGTAAGTGAAACTTCCGCAAGCCTTTCTAGAAGAAGGTTTCATTTGATGAAGAAGGCTACATTTTATTATTGGCATTTTATTTCATTTTTCCAAATAAATCGCCTTAGTTCCAGATACCCCCATGACATATAATTAATTAGTAAAGATGATCTCTCTTCCAGCTCTGCATTTCATGATCTCTATTTCACCTCCGCATTGCATGATCTCTGCTATTATTTACAGAAACAAGGATTTACCTTACTTGGAAACTGGGGCACAGGCTGCCCATTCCTGTTGTCTGCCATACATAATATTTGTGACCATGTAATGCTTGACATTATAAATTTATTTAGGAATCAAATTCATTGAGAAGTAGCATTTTAACTCCTTGACCCTATTGTAAAATTTCTATAAAATAATATTATAAGAATTATCTAAATAAATTGGAAAAAACATGATTTATGAATTGGATTATCCCATTTCCTTGAATTTCCACTTTAATAACTTGTCCAAAATCTCCTGGATTCGAAAGCATAAAGATTTTAAAGCGATAATAAGGCTCTATAAATATATACAGGCTTCAAAATGGAAGCCTCATGAGGGCACGATGTTAAAAATTTGGATTTCAGATGACAGTTGGTATGGTGCAAGTTCCTGTGTCATCCATGATGTTGATGGAATTTTCAAATCAAGGCTAAAGATATTGGAAGGTTGGTATGAAGAACCATTGCTACTTGAATTCTTCTCCAAGTCTATAGTTGTACCCAACTATCCACGAATATAATACTATTGTTCTTTGTGGCAGGAATGGACAAGGAATTCCTCTCATAATATATCGGAATCAGAATGTTGTTTGGTCTAGAAACATATTGTGCAAAACTATTCATGTTCCTCCATGCATATAAAGCAATATCTTGCAGTCAGTGATGTCTGTAAAGTGCCATTATGCAGAGATAATAGAGATGTTCTTATTTGTACTCTAGACAAAGCATTTGTGCCTGATGACTTGCAGCTAAAAGAATTGTTCAAAGGACATTCATCAAGATTAATATTTCAATTTATAATGATCTTGGAGTTAAAAATATATCTCAAGTGGTGAGCAGAATCGAGATCTCTGCTCCTGAGAATATGCTTTTCAAAAATCCAACACCAAGAGAGGGGTTATTGGGGACGGGATTGTGAAAAATACTTATTGCATATCTTGCAAAACCTTCGTTCAAAATTCCAGATGATAAGAGACATCAGATTGTTAAAGTGCTTATGGATTGTCCAGTCTATGAAGTTAATGAACCACTTATTATGGAATACTATTTGTTATTGGCAAGAGAAACTGGTGAAGCAGAGAATATCCAAGTGAAATCAAGGAGAATGGTGCGATCGGAGAAGGAAAAAAAAGGTGGTTCCTCAAACAAACAATTAATCCTTACAATATCTTCCATGTGCACCTTGTTGATTCTCTGTTCTATCTGCAATTCTTTCTAATTTGGAAGAGTATTTCGGTTATTATTTATTTCTTTGTTTGTTCAGCAAAATTTTTGTATGTAGTATTTGGGAATTCTTTTTTTGTATGTGTGCTTGCTAATCTAACTACTTTTCTGTTTCTGTGCTTAGAATTTTGGTTAAAACTTTGCAATTGTAATTCTTATAAATCTATGAAGAGTGGAGACATGCTAAACATAAACCATTCAATAGTTGTGAAAAGATATTAAAGGCTTGTGATAATTCTAGTTACTTTTTTTTTGTATGACTAGATTAAATAGTTCTTAAATTATTGTATATTAGCTTATTGTGTGAGTCAGGTTACATGGGTGTAATATTGAGCTAACTGCATTGAGTTATTTTTATCAAGTTAAATATAGGGACCGCATGATTTTAGATTTTACAAATATTATACTATTGTGTCAAGAATTTTTTTTAAATCAATGCATATATATCCAATTTCAAGGACTACCATAACTCTCACATAATTCTTTAAAGGGCACTAGATCAATGGAAGAGCACCTTCTTTATAAGCAGGAGGTTGGTGGTTTGATTCCTTTGTGTCCTAATATGAATTAATCAATGAGATTGTAGATTATTTTTAATTAAATACTTTTAATATTGGTTTATTTCAATGGTGAGATATATTTCTAGATTCATTATTTTTTATTCTATCTAGAGAGACAATATGTTTTTAATCCCAACTATTGTCTCTATAGAGACAAAAATGAAACTTTCTCTAGAGAGACAAAAATGAAAGTCTCTTTGGAGAGACAAAAGTGATTGTGTTATATATTGTCTTTATAGAGACAATATTTTAAGAAAAATTGATTTGAGACACCTGCTTAAAGACAATACTTAAGACAACACACAAGTTTTTTTTTGTCTCAAGTTAAGAAAATTTACCCAAAAATTGTCTTAAATATTATCTTAAACCCCCCCTTTGTGTTGTAGTGAATGAATTGGTAATTTGTTGGAATAATTTTTGAGATATAAAGGTTTTTTTTGCTTGCATGCTTGAAGAGTTAGTATTTCTGCACATTTTCTTTCTTTTCTATGTGAATATGGGTCATCTTGAAGATACCTTGGAAAACACACAAAAAATTCTTGATGAACTAGTGAGAATATATGGCCCTTTACGCAACAAATGATGGTCAAAGAAGCAGACCATTTTCGAAAAGAGTCCATGGAATTCTGCAACAAAAGCGCCGATGGGAAGTGAAGGAAGGACAGGGAAGAGGGGCTAAGCTCTTCACACTTGGATCCAAGCTACAACTAATGAAGCCAATCAAATATCTATGTAAGTGTTCAGCAGGTAAATCCCCTATGCAGACAAAGGTGATCCCTCTAGCCCTAGAGTGGGTCTAGCAACAAGGGAACAAGCTGGAATTTCGGACTCCTAGCTAATAAATGAGAACAAGTTAGGATAGATGACCTACCTCAATCCAACGCTTCTGTTGTCGTTTGCAGCAGCGATCTGTTGATCTTTGTCTTCACAAGGATCAAGTGAACGATGACAGCATACGAAAACATATTTTCATTCATAATTATTCAATTGGTCAAGGAAAATTATAACACTTTGCATATTATCGAACATAAAATTGGAACCAAAAAACTAGTCGTGTATTAAAGATAGAGAGAAGAAGTTTACAACAAAAAATCCTTGATGTTGCATCCTCCTTCGATGGGTCCAATCAAACGCGTCTCAAGCATTCGTCGAGGATCAGACTTGGTGAGACAATGGGCCTAAAATTTGTCTCGACAATGGATTCCTCTCTGCTTTATTCTCACACAAGCTATAGCAAGGACTATTCAGCTAGCTGAAACTATGTGAGAAGGATGTATTTATAGGAGAGGAGGATGTGGTTTGGGATCTCGCATAAGGTGGAAGGGAGGCCTTATCCTTTGGGGAGTTTCTCAAATGTAGGAAACAAGAAGCCAAAGGAAGGACTTTGAAGTTATTCAGTCGAAAAAACCATGATGACTCCACTCACGAAGTGGTTGGGAATGGAATCTTCGCTTCTATTTTAAAAAAAATTCCAAAAATTGCTTGGCGCGAGCAGTCCACTGAGACATAGTGCTAATGGGCACAAGGCCTAGTGCTAATTTCTCTATGGGCGCGAGGCCATAAATTCCTAGCAGCATCGACCCAAAATCATATGTTTTTGAGAGCCTGCTTCAAGAATAGTCAACAGAGGAAATGTTCTTCACATGCCAAGGGATGCAATGACACTTTTTGCAAGGTATGAAAATACACAGAAGTCACTAAAATGGTCCTCTAATGCGTGGGATGGAGATTACAGGGATGGTGACAAAATGCTGTGTAACGGATTCCCACTAAAGCATGAGGTCCGAGAGAGAGGGAGGAGTGAAATGATTTACGAGAACATGTTCAAACCAAACACCACCATCGGAAGACCTACAAGTACAAGTACAATTGATATCTCTGATACATGAATATGTGGCATGGGCGTAGCCATCCATAAAAGAGTACATATAAAAATGAGATCTGAGGTATGGACACAGCCATCCAGCAAGAAGGATCGATAAATAGACTTAGGTATGGTTGCACCCATCCAATCAAAAGATTCATGCATATAGTCATGATAAAACAAAACGTCTCGCAGCCTAGATTTTAACAGACAAAACCCAAGTTCTTGCACTCCATCTTGAACTGAACAAGTAAAAATTCAAGCATGCGAATGAGTGAGTTGAAGTTGAACATGCAAGAAAGTCACTCGATTACCAGCCAATGATGAAAGTTGTTAACAAGCATGAGAGAAACCACCAATAATGACAATGGTTCTCAAGGTACAACTAGTACAATCCACGAAATGTGAATAGTGAGCTGGCATCGAATACCTACGGAATCACTCCATCGAAGGCCAATGATGAGGACCTGTCATTGAAAGCAAAGAAATTTCCATTGAGGCACAAGCTCAAAGGTACCAAAAGAGAGTCTCTAAATCAGCTTCTTGGATAATGAGCTGAAGTCGACAGGAAGTGACTTGGTTGAAGGAGGGCCACAATGTTTCCCACATCATCGACACGAGATAGAGGAATAATATGATAGTGAATCAAGACCAAAAAGAGGATTAGAGGTTGAAAAGTACAGAAGGAAACTTCTCTTGAACATATTGGCGACATGACTCCAAAATTTGGAAATATTTGACATCAGGGGATTTAAGGTCATGATGAAGTGGCAAAGAGCAGATGAGAGGTCAAAATAGATTACCCAAACCCTTGGAGGCAAAAAATGACGAAATTGGATGTCCCCAACATGACACGAATGCAGATGAGTGTCATGTTCAAGAGCAACATACTACCGACAAGACTGAGAACTGGGTCCATTTTCCCCCACCATTTCTGGGGAGTACATCTTGAAGGGGATAACATGTGCTTGTCATATAAGTTTGTCCTTCAGACAAATCAATCCTAGTACATTTTATGAGCCCTAGGAAGGAGGAACTCAGTGACGTCATGGTGACGATTTTTGATGTCATTTAGGTTTAACGAGTCTGACAAAGGAATAACTCAGCATATTTTCATGTTTAGAGAGTTTCAAAAGAAGTGGAAAAGAAAACTCCAGCCAGTCCCTTTTCGTAGGTAGTCTCATAGATCTAAAAAGATAGAAAACTATGTTTGAGAGACCCTCTTAGTCGCGATAGGCTAATTTATTCCTTTTTCATAAATAATATATCCCAGCCCGAAAAAGGGGTAAACGCATACTGGGTAGATATCGTTTTGCACCCTTTAACTAGTTCAAAACGACAACAGTCTCGGCAATCTTTTCAATTTTTGAGAGTTAGAAAAGCGCTGAAAGATGACTCCAGGGGTGACTTTTTCGTGTTTTTACCGAGTCTAAAAAATTATAAAATACAAATTGTCACTTCACCGTGGTTCTATTGAGGACCTAGTGTTGCACAAGAAATGCATGTGAAACCCATTTTTCAAGATAAAATACTAAAATAATCGAAAAATATGCTCAAAACCCTAATCAGGGTTCTGAAAATTTTATAAAATGCCAAAAATAGTAAAAATAAATTACTTTTCACTTTTACCTCTTGTGAGAATTGTTTACCCCTTTTTCACTGCGATTTTGTGGATTTGACAGTGGACAATCCAGGAGGCCAATCACAAATTCGTCTTTTCCCGGTAAGAGCTCATATACTTCCCAGAATTTTGATGTAATTTTCATTGGCTGCAATCCATTTTTTAGATCTGTGGGGGGGTTTTTGTTCAAAATAGGGCGCGGTGGTCGACGCAGGTTTTGGGCACGAACTCGCGCCAACCTTCCTTAAATCCAAACTGGGGCGCGCCAACCACGACCACTATTTTTTACATCCAAATTCAACCAATTAGCCCATTTTAAACACTTCAATAGAAAATAATTTGACTAATTACAACCGCATTGATGTATTTGCAGGTGTGTGAAAGAAAAATGGTGATCGAATGAAAGGAAAGAGAAAATAATGAATAAGATGACCAAGCTTTGGGCAATGTAAGATGCATGGATGTACTCAGGGACTGCGGGCTTAAAAAATTCTTCATGGCACCATGTCTCTGAGCTCAACTGGAGCTATTATAGTACCTGATAAATGTATGGGACATTGATCAAGAAAGATTCATAATTGACGATCAAGAGCTAGAGATTGAGGTCTTGGATGTTTACTTCATAACTAGATTGTCACGGAGGGGGGCAGTACCAATCCTGATAGGTACCCGACCCACAATGGAAAACATGAGCATGGTCATCAAAAGAGTGTGCTGAGGGGCAAGGAAAGGATCCAAAAGTGGGAAGGTGGATATCCAAACCATTCCCGATTTGGCATTGATGGTAGTGCTACACACCATCACGCGAGATGTTGGATCTCAGGCTCTGCATGAGGCCAAAAAAACATAGCTACTTCTTGCATTAGATTTTATGGCACCCACTCTCTACAACTAGGCAGAGGCGGAAACGATCAATATGAAACGCCAATTGACAAAATGCAAGAATGGTAAGCTGAAATAGTTTGGCTATGGGTCCATTCTGGGACCATTCATCTTGGAACGATTACCAATTTTCCAACATCAGGAAGTGATAGTTCCTACACCACTAGTCCAAGAGCCATGGATGTTCCGCTGGGCGACTTTGATGCCAAGAGCAGGAGGCGATTATTGGGCCCGAATTCAGGTACGTTTCCACCCTATAATCACTTCAAATTATGTCACAATTTGGGAAATTCTTCCTAATCTGAACAATAAAAAATTAAAATATTTATGAAAACTAGAATAATAGGGCTAATGACAAAAATAATGTATTTAATAGGAAATTGACATATGGTCTCTCCGTATGCAGGAAGGCAGAATAGTTGAACCAATGGTAGGCGGAAAGACAACTGACAGGTGCAAATGTATGGGATCTCAGTAACTCTTAGAACCCAGTAGAAGGCATACAAATGGATTTGAGCCCAAGAACTCAAACGTCAGCCACGCGCAAAGGGTTGTCGTTTGAAAAATACTTCCTCATTGCGTGAAATTGCCTTTAAAAGGATCAGGGAGGAACTAGATGGGGAGTCGGAGTTAATTGGGAATTTTCCCTCTATAATCAGTGCATCAAGACACAGCTGTCATATTGTATTCCCGCATTATCCTTTGATTTTTGATGTTTTGAATAATTACCTTTTGAGGTTCTCATCGCGTTAGAACTTCTAGTGGTCTGGGCCCAACTTCTGAGAGTCTTTGTGCTAATGTTGTGGTGCACGTTAATTACAAAATCCATGTTTAGTCATCTGATGCGATTGTAACATACTCCTCTACTTAATAAAGTTACAGTTGTTCGTTCTTCAGAATAGTTTAGTAATTGCATTTCCTGATTTAGAATAATCACATTTCGTATTTTCTGGCTTATAATAATACTTCATCACCAATAGATGCTTTCAGTTCCTTTCAGTGCTTCTACAATTGATTTACAAGTCACAAGATAGTTATTACTCGATGCTACTTATCTTTGTAGATTACATTACTCTGACGGCATGGTAAAGCGATCATTTGTTGATTACTGTAATTAAGTTGGTTTGCCAAGAGAATTCCATTGAAAAATTATATAAGTGAGTACTTTACAATTCATTTAGGTTACTTCGTTTAGACTGTTGTTCAATTCATTTAAGATTTCCATTCAGTTCATTTGGATTGCTTCACTTAAGATTGTTTCTCAATTCATTTATGATTGCTGTTCAATTCGTTTATGATTACTGTTCAATTCATTTATGATTGTTGTTCAATTATTTTATGATTGTTGTTCAATTCGTTTCAGCTTGCTGTTCAATTCACTTAGATTGTTGTTTGATTCATTCATATTTCTCTAGGTCAATTCGCTTAGGTTGATGTTCAATCATAGGCTTGACAGAATAACCAGCCATAACCCACCAAATCATTCCTTATTAAGTTGATCGAATTTAGGAGGATATATAATCCTTTCTCAACAGAGAGTATCTATTAGTCGATCTCACTTGCATATATTGTGCCAATACTCTTGAAATAAGAAGACTTACCCCGGGTTGATAATTAAATGAAGGTTGCTGCCCAAACCACCATCCTGCTATTTAATCGTAGACTTACCAACCATAACCTAGCAAATCATTCCTTGTTAAGCTGATTGAATTTAGGAGGCTAGATAATCCTTTCTCATAAACAACGTAGAGTATCTATCAGTCGATCTCACTTGCATATATTCTGCCTACACTCTTGAAATAAGAAGACTTACCTTGGGTTGATAATTAAATGAAGAAGCACTAGGGTTGCCTATAATAAGCCACCTCTGTGACCCCAACATTTTTGGCACCGTTGCCGGGGAGAGTGTTAAGAGTGATATCCTTTATTCAGTTTTCTCTATTACTGTGAGGAATTGGGTATTAAAAATGGGACGTAAGAACCTGTGTACCGGTAAGAAAAATGCTTTCTCTATAGCCTGCTTCTCAGTAAAGTTGTTTAAAGACAAGTAGATTAGGTGCTCTTGTTTTATGACTAGGAAGAAAAAGATAGAAACAATTCAAACTAACTCTCAAAAATCCTCACAATCCCAAGGAATAATGATCCTAGAAAGGGCAACATATATAGATTAAATCATTAAAAGACTTGAATCTCAAGCATCCATAGGACCTGGAACTATTTCCATTCAAAACCCTATCACACTCCCTCAAGCTGCATCCTCACCATCTGTGGCCCACGCCGAGATTCACGGTGAAATAGAAGGAGTTGATCAAAGCCTTAAAACTACTAATCATATAGGCACTGACCCTTCGAGAGAGGGAGGTTATTGCAATATACAAGAAGGGGAAGGAGATACTAGTGGCATAATTCAAAGAAAAGCTCCAGAGCCTAAATCACCTAAAAGAGTAGTCGAGACAGAGGTACTTAGGATCCCAGACCAAGGAAGCACTGTAAAACCTCCTCCACATTCACCTCCTAAGACCCCCTGGATCACTCCTCCAAAACAGGAAAACCCTGAAGATTTTTGGCACCTCTTCAACCAGATGGAAAATAATTAAAATCTGAATCAAAGGCAGACATCAACATTGGAATACCCCATTGTTGATCATGCTGCAAACATCCCTATGAAATCCATTCGCTTACACAGCATTCCCACCTTCCATGGTTTGACTACGAAAGATCTTGATGCATTCCTATTTGAATTTGATGTCTTATGTATGGGGTATGACTACACCACTGATCCTCAGAAGCTGAAACTATTTCCCTCTACCTTAAAAGGAACAACACTATGCTTGTTCATGGGACTAGGTGGGGGAACCATCAATAATTGGGATGAAATGAAGAACATTTTTCTTAACAAATATCAAGACTATTGCCGAACCTAAGACCGAAAAGATGTATGAAAAAGACAATGAAACATTAGAAGAGTACGTAGAAAGATTTCAATACAATTTACAAAGGTCCCCATATACCACGCTATCCAAGGACATTTCAAAAGCCACGATGCTTAAAGGAATGAAGGAAGAATGGGTTGAGATGCTTAACATAATGGGGAAGGGAGATATTTACCTGGAAGAATATGCCTATATTATTTCCCTATGTATTAGATGCTCTCAGGGTAGCACATGCAATAGGCCAGTTGGGCATGATTCTATGAAAAATTATCTTAAGCAGACCAATGGCAATGTAACTAGAGAAGAATTTGGAAATTTTTTAGAAAATTTCAAAAATGACATCATGGGTACCTTGACAACACAACTTGATGTTTTACAAGCCAAACAGAAACAAGCTATAGCAGAACAAAACCTGGCCATCCTTTTCCCACGATTTCGGAAGAAGCACAACCAGAGAGAATGTCCTTTAAACATGGTTCAAGCTTGTGCCATCTGTAATAAGGATCATACCACGGACCAATGTCCTTCACTTCCTGGGCTGAAAGCAGTTTAAAAGGAAGCATAGGAAGAGACTAAACTAGTCTATTTAATGAATCAGCATCGTCAATGGCAAGCACGACCAGGTATGCCACAAGACCTGCCTCAATTCTGTTCTTCGCCACAGTTTAACCAGCAAAAACCTGAAACAACTTGGCAGACTCAAAACTCCTTCTCTACTTGGCCAAACCAGTCATTTCCTATGCCATCCTAGCCTACACAACCTTCATCAGGGAATAATTGGCTAAACATTCCTTGTTCTCCCCCTTATTGGAAAAATGTTCCATATCAAGCCCAGTGGCCAAACACTCCTCTTCAAAACACTAATTGTAATTGGCAGCGACCCTTGGGGATGACCAACCTACCAATGGGGGCGAGAACTCAAATTCAACCTTCGTTGCCAGCTCCCTACCCAGTTCAGCATAACCAGCAACCTGTCATACACCCTCAACTACCAGCTCAACCCAATCCTAATCCCAACAACAGACCAGTTCAATTAATCCAGATAATAGAAAACCCAAATTCTGGCATTGAACAGAATCAGTGCAATGAACTAAAGGTAGATCAAGACATCTTATTTTACCTATGGAAGCCACAACTCCAGCTCCATCCCGAACTGAGACTTCAAATATAACAAAGAAGGAGGTTGACCAATAGGGACCTAAAGAACTTAGGATGTCTCTGCCCCCATTCCCGGAGAGACTAACTCTGCCCAGACTGACAGCTTCTCCAGACTTTGACATCTTGGGGGAATTGAGAAACCTTTGTATTAAAATTCCTCTTTTCTATGTCATCCAAGAAATTCCTATCTATGCAAGGATGATTAAAGAATTATGTGGTAAAAATAAAATAAACAAAACAAAGGCTGCACCCACCGTTCATGTGGTAGCAGCACTATTTGATTTGTTATTGGGTAAGGAGCCACCCATGAAGTATGAAGACCCAATAAATCCCATTGTGACTGTGAAAATCTATGGCCACTCATTTCCAAACACATTGGTCTACCTAGGAGCAGCCATTAACATCCTAACTATAGGGGCCTGTGAAGAACTCAACAAATCATCTTTAGAACCTACAGCTACACTACTGGAATTGGCTGACAGGTCTATTATCACACCAGAGGGAAGAGTGAAGACATCCTAGTCTCTGTGGACTCATGGGAATATCTAGCCAATTTTTTAGTTATTAATCCAAAGAACAGGATGGACGGGCATCTATTGATCCTTCGGCGACCTTGGTTGGCCACAATAGATGCTTAGATAGGCTACTGAATAGGAAGCGTGACCATCACTAGAAGGGATTCTAAAAAAAAATATTATCATTTATCCGCCTGCCAAACCAAGCATACCCATGGTAAAAATTCATAAACATCCATGTACATACTGGGAGAAAAACATTCGTCCACCCTGGACACTGGTAGAAGCTCTTGAACTTAAGGATCAAACTGAAGATGACATAATCAACAATTTCATAAGTTAGCCACCATCTGGAAATTTAAAATGTCAAATGGTGAAAACAGTCCTTGAAAGCAAATACCAAGAGAATCCTATAGCAAACCGCGAGGATCAACATATTCCCACAACCACAATATGTAACCGCATACTTATTTAGGTTGAGCCATGAAAGGTTATGAATATTAATGACAATTTGGATGATGACGAAAATCACAAGTTCATAAACGTCACTCGGAAGTATCAAGGGGCATTTTCTTGGGATTACCCAAACATGAAGGGTTTAGACCCGCAGCTATGCACACACCACATCTATACCGATAAGGAGGCACGTCCCATTAGACAACCTTAGTGAAGGCTAAACCCACACTTAAAAGATGTTGTAAAAGAGGAGTTGTAAAAGCTATTAGATGTAAAAAAAAATTATCCTATTTCAGACAAAAAATGGGTCTCCCCTATGGTATTTGTCCCTAAAAAGAATGGAAAGTGGATAATCTGCGTAGATTACAAAGAATTGAACAAAGAAATGCAGAAAGACCATTTCCCCCTTCCATTCATTGACCAAGTCCTGGATACCTTGGCAGGGAAACAGTTTTTTTCCTTCCTTGATGGGTTTAGTGGTTACAATCAAATTCAAATAGCTCCCGAAGATCAGGATAAGACAACCTTTACCTGCCCATGGGGTAATTTTTCTTACAGAGTTCTACCATTTGGGTTATGCAATGCCCCAGCCACATTTCAGAGGGCCATAATCAGAATTTTCTCTGACCTAATAAATGAGGGACTGGAAATCTATATGGATGATTTCACACCATATGGAGAAGACTTTGATCAAGCTCTAGAAATGCTAGAAAAGGTGTTAGAATGATGTATTTCTACTAGATTATGTCGAAGCAATGAAAAATGCCACATGATGATGACTGAGGGGGTGATCCTAGGTCACTACATTTCTGTAGCTGGAATACAAGTAGATTTGGCTAAGATATAGGTAATGCATCTATTAGCCACACCTTGTACACAGATAGAGGTACGGAGCTTACTGGGATATGCGAGATATTATCATAGATTTATAAAGAATTTCTCACAAATAGCCACGCCTCTGTATGCATTAACTGGAAATGTTGAATTTCATTGGACTGACAAATGTGACACTGCTTTTGCAGATTTGAAGAGTCTGGTCTCAACAGCACCAATCCTACAAGGTCCTAACTGGAAACTGCTCTTTCACATCTCTTCAGATGGATATGATACAACAATAGGAGTATTCCTTGGTCAAGAATAAGACATAAAACCTTATGCCATTTATTATATCAAAAAAAACCTCACTCCTGCCGAATTAAATTATATCGTGACCAAAAAGGAGTTCCTAGCTATTATTTATGCTACTAATAAATTCAGGCACTATATAATTGGTTATCAAGTGTTCCTGTATACTGATCACTCTGCCATTAGATATCTAGACAATAAACCAATCATGAATGGGAGAATAACTCGTTGGTTTCTATTGTTGCAGGAATTCGACATAACCATCAAAGATTGTCCAGGAAGAAAACATAGTCGCAGACTTCCTGTCTAGACTTCCAAAGTTGGAGGACACCGTAGAAGTTGATGATCAGTTCTCTAACGAACATTTTTTTGTTGTAGTGGTAAAAACACCATGGTATGTAGATGTGGCAAATTATCTGGCATTAGGGAAGCTACCTAGACACTTAAAATGAAGAGAAATAAAACTGATTGTACAGCGCAGTGCAAGATTCTCTTGGATTGGGGGATACCTCTTCCATACAGGGGCCGACATGCACATGTGCAGATGCATAAGAGAAGAAGAAATCTATGACATCTTATGAGCCTTGTGGCAGCCATTTCGCAGAATGCAGAATCCAGTATAAAGTGCTACAATTAGGCTATTATTTTCCTACGATTTTCAAAGACGCAAAAAAATATGTCTAGGCCTGTGATAGCTGCTAGAGGACGGGTCGCCCGGGCTAAGCTGATGAAATGCCGCTGCAACCACAATTGGTGGTAGAACCATTTGAACGGTGGAAGATAGATTTTGTTGGACCATTTAACCTGCCATTGAACTAGAAAGTCTACATGTTGGTTGCCATAGATTATGTAACCAAATGGGTAGAGGTAGTGGCCTTGTCAAGAGCCATGGAAGAATTGGTGATTAATTTTCTTTTCGAGCTATTCGTGTGATACAGGATGCCGCAAGAAATGATAACTGATGGAGGGGCATAATTCATAGGCGATAAAATCACAGCCACCTTAATAAATCACCATATCATCCAGAGAGTTACGTCTCCTTATCACCTGTAGGCAAACGGGCAAGTCGAAAGCACCAACAAAGTCCTGGAGGAAATCCTTACCAAAACGGTAGCAGCACATCGCCGGGACTGGGCCACTAGACTACCAGAAGCCTTATGGGCTTATTGTACAACCTGGTGAAACACCACTGGATATTCACCATATGAGCTAGTATTTGGGAGAGAACCTATCTTCCCAATTGAATTCGAAATCAAAACTCTGAGAACAGGCTAGAAAGTGGGGTTGGACTTAACAAAAGCCCAAGCTAGAATACTCCAACAAATAAACGAACTAGAAAAAATATGACTGCTAGCTCTACAATGCACAGCAATCATCTAAAAACAACAAGCTAAGTGGCATGACAGCCTTATAAAGAAGAAGGTATTTCAAAAAGGAGATTGGGCACTCCTTTATGACTCCAAATCGCAAGATTTTCCAGGAAAACTACAAACAAGGTGGCTTGGTCCATATGAGATTGAGGAAGTACATAGCAATGGCACACTCATCTTGACCACCATATATGGGTCTGGTTCAACATTTTGAGTTAACGGACACAGAGTACGCCTCTATCACAAACCTCTCACGAAAGAATATTTTTGTCAACAGGTACAAAACGATCCCACAATCCAAGTTGTGGCACAAGGAGGTGACAACCCCACAAACTCAAGTACATGAGAGGCTTGCTAGCGTCATTTGTAAATAATGTATATAAATGTCTTATTTTGATGTACATTCTTCATACTTCACATTCTTCTTACTTACCCAATTTTTTCCTCATCCTCTTGTAAATTGCATTCTTATTTTTCTTGTTGTTTAATCCTTGAACAACTACTGTTCAATTCTCGAATGGTTACTGTTCTATCAAATTGAACAACCATGTTTTGATGTTTTATTTTTGTTGTTTAATCCTTGAACGACTGTTGTTCAATTATTGAATGGCTATTGTTCCATCAGATTGAATAGCCATATTTTGGTGTTTTATTTTTGTTGTTCAATCCTTGAATAGTTGTTGTTAAATTCTTGAACGGCTCTTGTTCCGTCCGATTGAACAACTAGATTTTGGTGTTTTATTTTTGTTGTTCAATCCTTGAACGTTTATTGTTCAATTCTTGAACGGTTGTTGTTCCATCGGATTGAAAAACCATATTTTGGTGTTTTATTTTTTCTATTCAATCCTTGAACAGCTATTGTTCCATCAGATTGAACAACCATGTTTTGGTGTTTTATTTTTGCTGTTCAATCCTTGAATGGTTGTTGTGCAATTTTTGAACGGCTGTTATTCTATCATATTGAATAGCCATATTTCGTTGTTTTATTTTTGTTTTTCAATACTTGAACATCTATTGTGCAATTCTCGAATGGATGTTGTTCTATCGGTTTGAATGACCATATTTTGGTGTTTATTTTTGTTGTTCAATCCTTGAACAGCTGTTGTTCCATCGGATTTAACAACCATATTTTGGTGTTTTATTTTTTTTGTTCAATCCTTGAACGACTACTGTTCAATTCTTGAACAGTTGTTGTTCCATCGGATTGAAAAACCATGTTTTGGTGTTTTATTTTTGTTGTTCAATCCTTCAATGACTGTTGTTCAATTCTTCAATGGTTGTTGTTCTATCAAATTGAACAGCCATGTTTTGGTGTTTTATTTTTGTTGTTCAATCATTGAACATTTTTTGTTCAATTCTTGAACAAATGTTGTTCTATCATATTGAACAACCATATTTTGGTATTTTATTTTTCTTGTTGTTCAATCTTCGAACACCTGTTGTTCCATCGGATTGAACAACCATGTTTAGTGTTCTTATTTTTCTTGTTGTTCAATCCTTGAACAGATGTTGTTTAATCTTTGAACAATTGATGTTCAATCAGATTGAACAGCTACATTTTTGCATTCCTATCCTTCTTGTTGTTCAATATTTGAACAGTTAGTGTTCAATTGGATTGAATAGCCATGGTTTTGACTTTTTATTCTTCTCGTTGTTTAATATCTGAACGACTATTGTTCCATCGGATTAAACAACAAAGTTTCGTGTTTCTCCTTGCTGTTCAAATTAAATAACCTTGTTTTTTTTTCATCTCATTATTCCCTTTATCCAGCTAAAATCATCTCTGAGAAGGAAATGATAGTTGGAGAAGAAAGGGAAATGGTAAAACTACAAATATGATGACTCCTTGGAAATATAATCCTTAAAACAGGGAGCTAACAATGTGCATACATGAAATGAAAGGCTAAGTCATCCCCAGTTCAAATATGTTATCATACAATATATGTCCTTATCATGGTATATTTCTCTGCACTATTCGAGTAATATTTCCCTCCAATATGGACGAATGGGAATAAAGGGTATTAATTGTATTGGCATTCTTTCACTTCTTTCGCCATCCCTAACTCTTAAGGAGTTAATGAGCCTCCCTTTATGTGTAAAGTGCAACTATTATGTGTTCATGCAAATATTTAAAAGGATAGGAGGTCTCATCACGAGCCCGCCTACCATGATCATAGGGATTTAACAAGTGACATGCCCACAATGGCTACCACACCAGGGTAATGACCTTATCATCTATTGAAGGACAAGAGGTCTCATCACAAGTCGACCTAATCTCTCTGTTACAATCCTAGTGAATGGCACTGTGACTATCTGGCTATCACACCAACACAGTGACCTCCTTAAAAATCAAGATGCTATGATTCAAAGAGAAGTATTATGCTCACATGAAAATTTTCAAGAGAGGATAGGGAGTCTCATCACGAACTAGCCTACCATGTTCATAAGAGCTTAGCAAATGACATGCCCACAATGGACACCATACTAGGGTAATGACCTTCTTAGCTACTTGAAGGAAATGAGGTCTCATCACGAGCCAGCCTGATCACTTTGCTACAACTCTGGTAAGTGGCACTATGGTTATCTGGCTACCATACCAGCATGGTGATCTCTCCACAAAATGGGCAGAATAACTATTTTTACATAATAATTCTGGTTCATTCTTTCGGGTTAAAATAGCAACCCTGTCGAGGCTATGAACGCCTGCTGGAAGCAGTGACTCTTCTTGTGGTATGAAAGTATGCTTCATGAATAAACAATTACTTTTATATACACTTTATCTTCCATTCTTCTTCCATAAGCTATTACTCGAATTAGTGAGACCTATAATCTACCACAAGAATAACTAATAGAGATATGCTTACACATTTGAATTCAGGGATGACAACACCAATCATTACTTGACTCAATCTTGCTTCCATCATAAATTTTCAAAAAAAGAGGACATCATCTCACAATAATGTCTATACTATTCCCTTTCCCATTCCATTCACTTCCACACAAGATGAAATTATGAAAAAAATTTCCAAAACCAACCTTTACACTGTATATGCTAGTAATTACTCAACCACCTGAAGAATGACTGCTCCTTCACCTACAGGTCATTACTACCAAATGCTAACATTCCCCTATCTTCATTCATGATTGGCTGAATCTCTCCTATACTTGAGGGCGTGGGTGCCCTTTCTTCGATGGATGGGATCTAATTGATCTTAAATTGGAAAGCACGCGAAATATTGGCACAAATATCGTTAGACACACCGATAAGACCAGAGGAACACTGAAATTAAGGCATGAAGTTACCAGTGCAGAACCAAGATCCCTCTTTCTCTTACATACAGCATTCAGTTGAAACAAAAGAGCCAAGGAAGAATACAATCAGAAGAAGAAAGCAAATCAGCTATGGGAGGAAATTCGCTCCGAAACGAGCCTGTTAACTTCCCAATTTCAGATATAGCTAGTGTCATCCTCCAGAAAGCCAGCTAGTTGACATATGTACACCAATTACAGGGATCCGATATGGAAATTGCAATTGATTTTCTACAAAATCTGAAAGAAGGTCAAACTAGAATCAAGGGTCGAATTATACGACTAACAGAAGAGATCTTTGCTAAAGTTTCCAGAATTCTAGTAGAAGGAGAAAGATTGCAGAGAAACATCTCCTCCTACAAGAGGCAGTAGCAGTATATAAGGACCCAGAGGAACCATTGGAGTGAAAAGGAAGAGGTATTAACCCTACCTCTTTACACCATCCATGGCAGGAACTAGCAACATTCGTCCAATAGATCATTACATGTGACGGATGTCGGGCCATGGTAAAACCTCGTCAGCTCAAACTCTTAGTTGTACTTAAGAAAAATATTTCAGTTAATCTGATTTCCTTATTAAATTCCATTTTTCATGATATTGTTGTTCGATTAGGAAAAGCCAAAAATCCATAAGCAGTAGTCAGTCACCACTGGTTAATTAAACTAGTCATCATCCATGAGCTGGACAAGCAGCAGATCGCTTGAGACAATTTTGTCAACCCTGATGCACAAGAACTATAAACAAATCCCGATGAAACCGAAATCGAGCCCCCTAGGGTAAATACACTAAGACGAAAAAGGACTCAAACTGCAACGTCAGAGCCAAGCAGGAAAAAATGGCCCAAAACACTGCAAGGAACATTGGACCTCATAGAAGAGGTAGGGCCATCCCACCCTCAAAGTGCACCCTTACAAGACTTCGAGGAATAAATGGCTTGAGTCCTAGAACAATTGAGGAAATACTATGAATCTAGAAACCCATCGGAAGTAGAAGAATAAGAAGAACCCATAGATGAGTCCGCCACCACTAGTAGTTCTGATCACACTCAAGTCATACCCGACCAAGAGGAACTACAAGACGACGGGACTCTGTCCCCTATTAGGAATTATGAGGTATACAGCGAAGGGCAAGAAGAGGAAAGAGTGGAATTAGAAAATCAGTTAGGTGACACGGTCCCTGTAGAACAAAGCACAAAAATAGTTCCTTTGACACCAAGAGGTAGCCCCGCTCCACCCAGTCAGGACCCTCATACAGAGGTAAACTGTGAAGATCAAATAAGAAACACCATCACAGGTAACCTTGAGGTTGGAAATACCATTCTCGAAAATGGGAATACCACTCCTCCACCACCTGTTGAAATCATGACAGGTGAAAATATAGATGTAAAGAAAATTACAAAATTGAGCAGGACCTACAAAATATTAAAGAAAATGGTGAAATATCTAAGGAAACAACTTAAAGAGGAGAGAAGGGCTTGAAAACCCAAGAAATAAACCACCACTGCAGGAACTCAAACAGAACTAGTCACCAGCTTGATAAACATCGTTGAAGCCGAGATGTAGACAGGCTTGGCTGACATTACTGAGGCTGAGGTGCAAACCGATTTGGTAGCCACTACAAAGACTGAGGTGTAGACCAATTCAATCAATACAGTTGAGACTGGGGTACAGACTGACCAAGCAGGTACTTCCGAGGTCCTAATTCAGACAGAACTAACAAATACCATTGAGGCTTCTACACAAACTGAGCAGAAAACTACACAAGAGAAGGAGACCCAAAGAAAGAAAGCCCTTGCCTATACCCCCTGGTAGAGAAATTTGTTTATCATAAATTTCACAATGAACTAGTGCAAGCACAACATGATATAGCACAATGTAGGAAAGAGGTGGTGCCAGCACAAGAATACCAAGCATTACTAAATAAATTCACAGACCTCTCCTCTACAGAAGACGAAACATTCGCCCGGCTGAGGAAAACAGGCAAAATAAAAAGGGTACAGAACGAGATGGAGCAAGCAGAAAAAAAAATCACCATGATTTGTTCTTTGTACAAGCCATGCACTATCTTGCGAGAGATTGCAGAGAACCGGCCACTAACTGTACGTGTAACGATGCCGCTATTTGAAATTCAAGGCCATCGGGCGGGAGAATCTACAACTTTCGGGACTATAGAAGAATTTTCCACTATCGTAATGAGAAAGGAGTGAACAATTCCCGATACCTCCTATGTGAAATTTTCATGCACAATTTCTTTTGGAAGAGAGGACACGGAGACAACAATCCTAGCCCTTTTATAGGAGATGTACCCTCCGAAGCCCTCCTCTCATTCACAGGCCTTGAGATCAAGTGGGCCCAAGGCCTATATAATATTCAAAGATAGAGCATGGATTAGACTTATGGGTTGAGGAGAGCCACCAAACACAGCGATTATCGAAACGCAAAGAACTGTGGGGACGGCAAGGTGTAAGCACTCGGCTGGGGCCCATCCATAATCACATCATAGAAAATGGATAGGATTATTTTGAAGACATTCGTGAAGCAACCTTGGCTGCAGCTAAACAAAGGTGGATGGCCTCCACAAATAACGTAAATAATAGGGAACCATTTGGCTACAGGAATTTCAAGGTTGCTGCCTCGAGATTCCTTTCATACAGTAATATGGTCTTTAGCATGGTACTTACATGGCTGGGATGTAGGTATAGAATCCCTCTCCTCTGGTATCCTCCTGAGGACTATAATCATAATTATGAGTTACCATAGGAGCACACAGTGCTACCTTCGCAATAATAAGACAAAATATGAAAACTAGAGCAATAGGGCTAACGACAAAAAATAATGCTTTATAACTGGAAATTGACTTATTGTATCTCCATATGCAGGAAGTTAGAGTAGCTGAACCAACGGTAAATGGAATGGCAACTGACAGACACAAATGTGTGGGATCTCAGTAACTCACAGAAGCTGGCAGAAGGCAGACAAATGGACCTGAGCCCAAGAACTCAAATGACAGCCACGCGCAGTAGACTGTCATTTGAAGAATGCTTCCTCATTGCATGAGATTTCCTTTAAAGGGATCAAGGATGAACTAGATGAGGAGTATGAGTTAATTGGTAATTTTCCCTTTGTAATCAGCGCGTCAAGACAGAGCTTTCATATTGTATTTCTACATTATCTTTTGAGTTTTGATGTTTTGAACAATTACCTTTTGCGGTTCTCATCGCGTTGGGACTTTTACTGGTCTAGGACCAACCTCTGGGAGTCTCTGCAATAATGTTGTGCTGTGCATTAGTTACAGAATCCATGTTTAGTCATCTAATGCGGTTGTAACATACTTCTCTACTTAATAAATTTACTATTGTTCGTTCTTTAGAATAGTTCAGTATCTATATTTCTTGATTTAGAATAATCACGTTTTGTATTTTCTGGCTTATAATAATACTTCATCACCAACATATGCTTTTAGTTCCTTTCAATGCTTCTGAAATCGATTTGCAAATCACACGATAGCTATTACTTGATGCTACTTGTCTTTGTGGGTTACATTGTTTTTACAACATGGTAAAGCGTTCAAATGTTGATTAATGCCACTAAGTTAGTTTACCAAAGAGAATTCCATTGCAAAATTATATAGGTGAGTGTTGTAAAATGCATTTAGGTTACTTCTCTTAGACTGTTGTTCAATTCATTTAATATTTATGTTCAATTCATTTAGATTTCTTCATTCAAGATTGTCGTTCAACTCGTTAACATTGTTGTTCAATTCATTTAAAATAGTTGTTCAATTCATTTAGATTGCTTCATTTAACATTGTCATTCAATTCGTTAATAGTGTTGTTCCATTCATTTACAATTGCTATTCGATTCATTTAAGGTTGCGGTTTAATTCAATTAAGTTGCTATTCCATTCCTGTTCAGTTCACTTGGACTGTTGTTCGATTCACTCTGATTGCTTTAGATCAATTCATTTAAATTGTTGTTTAAGTTTCTGCTCAAACCAGCATCCTACTATTTAATCGTAGACTTACCAACCATAACCTAGCAAATAATTCCTCATTAAGCTGATTGAATTTAGGAGGCTAGATAATCCTTTCTCATAAAAAACATAGAGTATCTATTAGTCGATCTCATTTGCATGTATTGTGCCAACACTCTTGAAATAAGAAGACTTACATTGGGTTGATAATTAAATGAAGAAGCACTAGGGTTGCTTATAATAAGCCACCTCTATGACCCCAACACTGGTTACTATTGGCCCACCCTCTTTCAAGACATCCATAAAATCGTAATTGCCTGTCATAAGTGCCAAATTTTTGAAGGCAAAAGAAAACTGTGGCCATTACCTTTGCATCCTATCTCTCTCGATGCTTCTTTTCAACAATGGGGCCTAGATTTTATTGAAGAAATCCATCCTGCCTCCTCTGCCCAACACAAATGGATCCTCACTGCAACTGAATACTTTACAAAAAGGATAGAGGCCATCCCTTCTAGAACTACCACAGACTCAATAATCATCAAATTCCTTGAAAACCACATTTTGTCTAGATTTGGCTGTCCTAGAAAGATTATCACTGACAATGTTGTTGCTTTTAGATCCAAGAAAATGGTGGAATTTTTCCACAAATATCATATTACATTGGGCCATTCTACAGCTTATTACCTCAAGGTAATGGGTTGGAATAATCCTCAAATAAAATTTTGGTGAACATCATCAAAAATTTGCTACAAGAGAACAAACAATCATGGCACAACAAACTAGTACATCCACTATGGGCAGATAGATAAACAAATAAAAAATCAATTGGAATGTCTCCCTATCAACTATTGTATGGAGCAGATGCAATTTTTCCAACAATTTTAGGGGTGCCAATGATGCATCTCATCTAAGAAGCACAGTCTGAATAGAATGACATGCTAAGAAGGATAAACTTTCCTGTTTAGCTATAGCAAACTAGAGAAGAAGTATATAACAAAACACAACAAGTGTAGGAAAACATAAAGAATTTTTTTGATAAAAGAACCAAGGCAAATTATTTCAACATTGGTGACAAAGTGTTGAAGTGGGACTCAAGAAGAGAAGACAAGGGCACGCATGGAAAATTTAAAAATCTATGGAAAGGTCCATACATCATCCATTCTGCAAGAGGTAACAATGCATTTTTCCTTCAAGAAATGGATGGAGCAGAATTATTTGGAGCTCCTGTCAATGGCAGAATGCTGAAGCATTATTTCAGTTGAGAAATACTCAGTCTAAAGCTTTATTCATTGTATATAAAATTGTTTGCATAAAAGATCAAAAAAATAAACATAAAAACAAAGAAAGGAATAAAAGAGGGCGGATAAAAAGAAAAAGGTAAAGCCCCATACCAAAAAGAATATTTCTGAAAGTGTGCAAATCCAAATGCCACTACTTTTGAAGAGAAAGTCCTGTTCAGTCATACAACCTAATCTTGATTCAAAAATTTTTGAATTTCTACTGATAGGTTAGTGAATGAAGATTTGCCAAAATGTTTAAAATTGGCTTATCAATAGGTTAGATTACGAAAAGATATTGGTTCCAAAGAACAAATATGAACCAAACAGAGAAAGAGAGGGATGAATGGAAAATTTCAGATTATTATGAAGCGTGGGAGTGATAAAAAGGGTCTTTTTAACTCCTAATTACCTTCACATTAATTATCAACCCAGGGACGACTTTTTATTTCAAGAGTGTACTCAGTCTGAGGCGGCTATTTACTCAAGAGTAATGTTTGTGAAGATGTAGTATAGAAATACAAATGCAGAAATAATAAATGCTTGAAAAGAAATCTGCTTGAAAAGAAATCTAATTACAAATGATAGAAATGTAAAGACTACACTACAGCAACCTTGCTAGACATCGATTAGGGATGCAATAGTAATAACTCTTTCCCCTAGAAATCGATGTGAGATGACCAAATCTGGGGACCTGGAATGATTAGCTCTGCCCTCTACAGTTTAGAGATCTCAAAGCAAGTGAAACCAACTCAAAGGAAATGAAATCTAAAACGCAAACTGGAAGGGAACACCAATCTAAAAGCAATGAACAGGAATTGAATAGCAGCGTAAAATAAATAGTGAATTCAATTCATAACCAAGCAAACTCGATTTCTACTCTTTAATCCTGTCGACAGCCACGCAACAATCAACTATCGTAATTCATAAACAAAAGGAACAACAACTGGAATTAGATACAGAAAAACAACATTTTATAACAATTGAATCATGAATCATGCTTCTTGTAAATAATGGAATAAAAATGACTCTGTATTTGATCCAATTAGCAATAACTCAATTCTTTAATTGTAATAAACGAACTTCACACAACAGAAATAAACTAATAGAAATACAAACAGCAGATCGCTCCACCAGGGCCGGGCCCTCAACCACCGGTGAAGCGTTGCTGTGCTTTACTCCAGCGCTTGATAAATGGAACAACGGTGAACTCTTTTATTAATCAGGCATTAATAATGTTTACAAATAGCTCACACTCTCTTAACAAGAGCCGATGCACAATTCTGCAAATTACAATAAGAAAAGTCTCTCCATCCCCCCCAATACACAATACATGTTCTCCTTTTATAATCAGAAGGAGGAGAAATTGAATAGTAAATACAATCTTCCATAACAATATTGGATTTCTTCCAACCAATTGATCAACAAGAAAATAGATTTACATCCATCTTTCAACAACAGCAAGTCGAATTTGGCTTTGTAGCTGAGATTTGGAGGACGGCCGCAACTACAGATCTGAGAAAATCGTGCTCAAAGAACCCTGCGTTTCTCTCAGTACAAGCCGAATTTGGGCAAACCGTTCTTTGCTAAAGTTAATTGGGTCCGTTCTGAACAAAACCCATGTTCCGGATTTTCCAGATTCGTCTTCATTTGCTCATAATCTCAACCGCAAAATTGTCACTCCTTATTCCAGCGCATTTCTGAGTTGGCACTTTTAATGATCAAATCTTCAATCTGGAAATTACCTTGGAGGCTAAAAATGGTGAATAATGTTATAACCAATTTATTAAAACTATCATTGATAAAATAATTCATAATCATCAATCTATTAGAAATAAAGGAGAATAAATAACATTCATTCATAGAAGCATAAATCATCATAAAATGGATTTAAATAATAAATTATAATAAATGACGTGATGAAGAATGTTAGAAATGGGTGGAATAAGTGTTCAAAAGTGATAATAATAATGGCATATTAACGACCCAACATACCCCCACACTCAATATGTTGCATGTCCTCATGCAACGAAAACCTGAATATATTGCATGTCTTCATGCAACCCCAAGACAAAACCCATGTGTTAACCAAGCAATAAAAATTTGAGAACAAATGAATGCTTCCTTAATTAATGAATATTCAATTTTAGCAATCTTAATGAAGGCATAACAATTTTTACATTGACATTCAACTATATGTATGAAGTTGCAGCAAAATATGATATAAGTAACAGCAAACTTCATTAACCATTTTCTCAAAAACTACAAACCAATTTTTGTTGAAATTTGGCAAGTAAATTTATAATATATGAATGCCTTTATGATCCAAAAATCAGATCGTTTTGATGCACGGATCATGAGATATAAACAAAATGGTTGTAGGTGAGAGTGCATGATTTCCGAAATTTTATGAACCAATTTATCTTGAAATTATCTGGGTTTGTATTAATGATACGTCTGTGTTTTCCAGAAATCACAAGAATTGAGTTCATGGTTTTTAAAAAATATTATGGAAATCAATTTCTGCATTGTGTAAAAATGAAATTGTATGCCTTAAATGAGAAAGAAAATTGAAAACATCCATCATGCGTAGCAATTCCTCCCCCTCTCTGAAAAATTAGCATGCCCTCATGCGATGCTAGAAAAAAATTGAGGTGGTTGCTACTAGCTGTTGAATTCTATGCTTGGTGTAAAACAACATGGAATAAGGGAGGTGTTGAGAAGGAATAAGAATAGCAATGGATGATAAAGAATATGAATGACATGGTTATAAGAAAGAAATAAATGAAAGGAACACTCCCCCATACTCGAAAATGATATGCTGCTGAAAAAAAGGAAAGTGGTAAAGATGTGGAATGAAGGATGATAAATAATGCTCAAAATGGATTTTCATGAAATTCTCCTAAATTCGTAATAAATCAGAAAATTATGCTATTTTACCTCAAGTTTTACCTCCAAAAATGTGGAATGACATATATGTACTGGCAGGTGTTGAAGCTGATGTAGGCAGAGTTGGTGCTGAAAATGATGCAAAAGGTAGAATCCAGGCAAGCACATCATGTCGGAAGAATTGTTCACGTGCGCGAGCCTCTTCTGTTAAGTGCAATAGTGTGGTCATGCTATGAATAGAATTCTGCCCATACTTGTTGTTTTCCCGCAAACAAAGCACTATTTGGCATACAATGTTCTTGAATCCATAGTGTAAGCAATAGATAAGATGCATGCAAAAATTTCAATCAGAAAAACTTATGTATACATGCAATACTAATATTTTGGAAAATCAACAAGTGATGGCAGAGTGCAGTAATCATATCGCATGCAATCCCATAATGCATACATTCCCCCCTCCAATTGGAAAAGGAATTCCATGACCATAAAGCATATGAGAGGTGTTGTGCTGATGGCAAGGCAAGGGAATGAACAATATAACAGTGAATAAAGCAGAGTACACATATCAATGATAGGATAGCGGGAGTTATGGTTATAATGAGAGCAGAGTGTGTAAAGATAGTTATGAATAAAAGATAGGACGCTTTGGATTGATGATAAGTTATGAAAAAGAGAAAAAGGACAACAATATGCCAAAAAGATGCTTTACTGATAGTATGCTAGCTGAAAATGATGCGATTGATCATAAAACAATTTCTCATGCATAAAGGTTCAAAACAGGGAAAAAGTTAAGGAAATAAATTCTCTGATAAAAAGAAAAAATAAGAAAATGGTATTATAATAATAATTGACGATAAGATATAACTTCAATACCATAAGCAGAGCCGCTGCTGCCAGCAGGCGTCCATAGCCTCGGCAGGGTTGTTTTTTAACCCATATGAGCCAGGATCCTCAATTTATAAATGGAGAGTTACAGTACTGTTCTACAAAAGAGATCAGTGTGCTGGCGTGGTAACCAGATAACCACACTGCCATTCACTGGGATGTAGCAAAAGTGATCAGGCCGGCTCGTGATGAGACCTCATGTTCCAAGGATAATTTGACTATCCAATGGATCATAACCCTGGTGTGGTGGCCATAATGGGAATGTCACTTTCTTACAACCTTATGAACATGGTAGGCTGGCTCGTAATGAGACCCCCTATCCTCCATCCGTGAACAAAATTTTGTTATTATTACACATTTTTATGATAAAAAGAGGGAGGCTCAGTACTCCTTAAGAGCAGGGATGGTGGAAGAAGTTGAACATGTCAATAGAAAAATATACCCATAATCTCATTTATTACAGACAGAGAAGATTATAATCCAGAAGGGTGGAACCAGCATGGTATTAAGATAATCAATCAACATCATGTTCAATAGAAAACAATGCAGTAAAGTAGTATATAAATAATTGTGTCCCTTTTGAAAATAATCTATCATCAAGGAGCTGTCCTGTTAAATATCATAACGTGAATGATATTAACTCGCTTCAATAGAATCCATAATTCTTGTCCTCGTAAAAATAATGTACTTCATGCCATGAAGGGGAATCAGTAAAATGTGGTTGAGATGAACTAGGAATAGTCCCACAAGAGGAAGGAAGGGTTGCTCTCGAAAATAATCCCAAAGTGTTGCTCTTTTGAATGAACAGCAAAAACACTCAAAAAGTGGTGTTCCTCAAAGGAAATGCACACAAAAAAAACAAAAATACACACAAAAAAGTGTGAAAATGCAAATGTCCTTCCTTTGGCAAAATGAACAGCGAAAAAAGTGTCATTCCTTTGGAAAAGGAACAGCAAAAACGCAAGTGCCGTTCCTTTGGAAAAGGAACATCAAAAATGCAAGTGTCGTTCCTTTGGAAAAGGAACAGCAAAAACACACGTGTCATTTCTTTGGAAAAGGAACAACAAAAAATGAAAAGTGCAAAAGTGCTATTCCATTCGGAAAGGAACAACAAATCGTGAAAGTGCAGAAGTGTTGTTCCATTTGGAAAGGAACAGCAAAACGTGAAAGTGTAGAAGTGTTGTTCCATTCGGAAAGGAACAGCAAAAAGTGAAAGTGCAGAAGTGTTGTTCCATTCGGAAAGGAACAACAAAAAGTGAAAAAGGAACAGCAAAAAGAGTCGTGGAAAAGGAATGGCAAAATGAACCGTGAAAAAGGAACAGCAAAATGAATTGCTGACCAAAAAGGTGTTGTTCCTTTGGAAAAGGAATAGTAAAACGAAATTGCTGTCCCTTTGAAAAATGAACAGCAGAAATGACAAAAGTGCACACAAACGCTGTCTCTTCAGAAAAAGAACAGCAAAAATGCACAAGCATGAAATGCAAGTACGCAAAGAATGAATTAGTTGTTCACTGTATTGATGCTGAGGATGGGTCATAGTTTGAATGAAGCAACACCTGAAACACAAAATATAAAAAATATCAGAAAAGAAACAACGTTTTATTTAAAAACAATATGTAAATAACTAAATTAAGTTACAACAGCTATGATGTTATGTCAAAAAAAATGATCTCTTTGAAAAATGTTTTGGCAGCAGTGATAAGACATGAATCTTTCAAATTGAAATCAATTCTTCATTTGTTCTATTATGAATCCGTTAGGTAATGAGTTGGATGAAATTCCTTTGTTTTATTAAAAATTTCTTTCAAAATCACTCGTCCATAAATTGACCTTCTTTTTCTCTTAGGACCTGCAAAAAACGAGTATCTACCTGCAATAAAACATTAAATCATGGAGAAAGAGAGGTGTACGGGCTCCCTTAATCCAAGAATTATGAAAAAAAAAAATTAACAAGTAGTTACTCTGTATAACAAATCCACAGAGAAAATAACAAAGTAAAATTTATTTGTCACCTGCGGGAGAGCAGTGGTCGACCATACTAACCAGCAGTGTTTTAATCACAACTTCTTTGTTTTTGGTCCAAATTGAGTGATTCCAAAGCCAGATGAGAGCTAATTCAAAGTTTTATTTGCAATAGAAACAGGTTTTAAAATTTCAATGATGTGATATGTCAATTTTAGTTGGAACAGCCTGCATAACAGAGTCATTTCCGATTACCCAGCTTAGACCAACCGTTGATATTTCAAGCATAAATTTTTCGTTTGATGTCGGATTCGAATGATTCAAATTGGAAATGAAATTATATTTATTTATTTATCTCCAATAGAAACAGGTTTTGAAGACAAGAAGAATTGATAGGTCAAATACTGTAAGGAACAGCCGGAAAGACATAGTTTTAAGGGTGCTGATTTACGATAGACAGTCAGTATTTTGATCATAAATTCCCCATACGATATCGAAAATGAGTGATTCCAATTGCATTGTAAACTAGATTCATAGCGGAATCTACCATAGAAACAGGTTTTAAAAATTCATTCATTTAGGCCTCCAAAAACTGACTGTCCCAACTCTGTTCCTGAGCTGCCCACTAGACATCCGGTCAATGTTTTGGTTCTAACTTTTTCGTTTCAAATCCAAATTGAGTGATTCAAATTGGGTTAGAAATTAGACATCAAGGGCTACCTAGGGTAGAAAAAAGTTTTAAAAATATTCCCTTTTGGTCTCTCAAAACATGACTGTCCCGACTGTTTTTGCAGAAATTCCATCAAGCCCAGAAGCCAAAAAAAAATGATATTGAAGCATTTTTTCAAATTGGTGATAAAAGTGAATATGAGTGTTTGTAGAACTATTATTTCCATTATAAGTCATCTACAAACACAAATGAATTAAAAAATTATCACTAATGTTGATTTGCATAGCATGTTGCAACAAAAAAACAACTAGTTTTACATAAAAAAACAAAATGCATTTATTTATTCCCTTATTTATTTTATTTTCTACACTAACCTATTTTAATTTGAAAAAATGAATATGACTACGTATATGAGTACTTCCAGTTGAGCCATTTTCGAAATAAGGCTTCACGTATACACATACCCAAATTTGAAAAATGCATATTAATGAAAATCAGGGTATGAGAAGCCAACTTCCCTTGAAAAAATGGTATCAAAAATTGTTGAAGCATAGAGTGATGTTGCAAACAAATGATGGAGTGAAACCAATATTCAATATTTCCTTTACATTCTTGATTTCCCATAGCCATCATATCATGAAGTTCTTGAGCTTTTAAAATAGCGTGTTGATGCATAGTAAAAGAAACCTCATTTTCTTCCATAGCTTCTACAATTTTTGCATTTGAAACAGTCTGAATCTCATTGTAAGTTTTCTCTAATAACACATGTGAGATAGAATGGGTGGGAAGGGTGGGTAAATTTGGCAGTTCAACATTGTAAGTATGTTGTACTGGTTTATTATGGTGAGGGTGTGGAATTAGTTGAGCAGAAAAATGTGTAAGGAATGGAGCATTTTGATGATGTGGTTGATTGGGTTGTGTGAATGGTTTTGATGGGCAAGGAAGATATTGTGGAAGAGCTAGTGGAGAATATGGAGAATGTGTTTGTGCTACAAGATGAGGGAGAGTAGTCATGCAATCATAAGGTGAATCATGCCAAGCTTGTAGACAAAATTGTTGGTGGTTATATTGAGATTGACATGGCTGCCCTAACACATTAGTATTCCATAATGGATTATGCAAGTAAGAAAGTGGAGAGGAAGTGTTTTGAACCATACCTGTAGGCCATGATTTCCATGGTTTTGACCTTGTTATAGCTTCCTTACCTCTTTGATATGCTACTTCCATCCTAGATAAGGAAGAGTGAGTATCTATGGGATGCTCCTTTTGGTCATGAGTGAAAAACACTTCATCAAATTCTTGATTTTTATGAACTTGCAAAACAGCCAATTTTGCATTTAGAGAGCTAACAAAATCAACTTTAAAATTTTCAAATAAAACCTTGATTTCAGCTCTTATGTCTCCTATTCTTGTAGCAGATTGGGAAAAGAAAGAACAAACATCTCTAGAGTTCTTACCAGCCTTGAAGATTCCTCTTGAATACCTTATGCACAACTCACAAACATCATCATATGATAACTGAAAAACATCACCTTTTCCTATCATATTTAAGAGTTCTAAAAATTCATCTTTGATTCCTTTAAGAATGAGTGTTTTTAAGATCTCTTTCTCCAAATGCTTATATTTTGATTTTTGAAGGTTGTATTGAAATCGATCTACATAGTCCTCCAAACTTTCATCTTCCCCTTGTACCATACTGAAAATATCTTCATTGGATTTGCAATAGTCTTGGTACTTCTTCAAGAATATGTTCTTCATGTCCTCCCATGATTGGATGCAATTCCCACCTAGGCTCATGAACCATCTGAGAGCTGCTCCTTTTAGAGTAAGAGGAAACACTTTCAATCTTTGATCATTAGTACAATAATCATATCCTCTACAAAGTATTTCGAACTCAAATAAGAATGTATCCGGATCTTCATTTGCTAAACCATGAAAATTTGGTAAAGATGGGGGAATTATGTGCATTTGTGTCACTCCTCCTAGATCTTTGATAGGAAATTCAAAAGTAGAAACGTGAGCCATTTCTTACCATAATATAAGATGTTTTTCATGTGTTTCTTCGAGGCTCCTTCTTCAAATGTTCCTGTCAATCGGTTAGTGAAATGGGTGGTGCTTACATCACCACTTGAATGAAATCATGTGATTTATTTTTCAAAATTTCTATTTTTTTCCTAGTCATTCACACAAAAATTCAAACATCTATTTCTACCTAAAAAAGCAACAACAAATCTGTTAGGAAAGCGGACAGTGGAGCAGGGCTTTTACATGCTCCACACGCAGGTTCTTACCTTCCGTTTTTAAGATCCAACTCTTCCCTAGCAGGCACTCATCAGATTCACATTACTCTTTAGAAATGGCTACACTCTCCCCGGCAACGGCGCCAAAATGTGGAGCGATAAAAAGGTGTCTTTGTAACTCCTAATTACCTCACATTAATTGTCAACCCAGGGACGACTTTTTGTTTCAAGAGTGTACTCAGTCTGAGGTGGCTATTTACTCAAGAGTAATGTTTGTGAAGATGTAGTATAGAAATACAAATGCAGAAATAATAAATGCTTGAAAAGAAATCTGCTTGAAAAGAAATCTAATTACAAATGACAGAAATGTAAAGACTACACTACAGCAACCTTGCTAGACATCGATTAGGGATGCAGTAGTAATGACTCTTTCCCCTATAAATCGATGTGAGATGACCAAATCTGGGGACCTGGAATGATTAGCTCTGCCCTCTACAGTTTAGAGATCTCAAAGAAAGTGAAAACAACTCAAAGGAAATGAAATCTAAAACGCAAACTGGAAAGGAACAACAATCTAAAAGCAATGAACAGGAATTGAATAGCAGCGTAAAATAAATAGTGAATTCAATTCATAACCAAGCAAACTAGATTTCTACTCTTTAATCCTGTCGACAGCCACGCAACAATCAACTATCGTAATTCATAAACAAAAGGAACAACAACTAGAATTAGATACAGAAAAACAACATTTTATAACAATTGAATCATGAATTATGCTTCTTGTAAAGAATGGAATAACAATGACTCGTATTTGATCCAATTAGAAATAACTCAATTCTTTAATTGTAATAAACGAACTTCACACAACAGAAATAAACTAATAGAAATACAAACAGCAGATCGCTCCACCAGGGCCGGGCCCTCAACCACCGGTGAAGCATTGCTGTGCTTTACTCCAGCGCTTGAGAAATGGAACAACAGTGAACTCTTTTATTAATCAGGCATTAATAATGTTTACAAACATCTCACACTCTCTTAACAAGAGCCGATGCACAATTCTGCAAATTACAATAAGAAAAGTCTCTCCATCCCCCAATACACAATACATGTTCTCCTTTTATAATCAGAAGGAGGAGAAATTGAATAGTAAATACAATCTCCCATAACAATATTGGATTTCTTCCAACCAATTGATCAACAAGAAAATAGATTTACATCCATCTTTCAACAACAACAAGTCGAATTTGGCTTTGTAGCTGAGATTTGGAGGCGTGCTGCTCAACAGTAGAAAATGGGTAGCAGAACTCTACGAATCTCAACACGGTAGGAATTTGGGCAAACCGCTCTTTCCCCAAAGTTAATTGGGTCCGTTGGACAAAACCCATGTTCCAGTTTTCAGTTCGTCTTCGATTGCTCATAATCTCAGTAAAACTGTCCTCCTTATTAGGTAACATTTCGAGTTGGCACTTTTAATGATCAAATCTTTGTCAGAGTACCTTGGAGGCTAAAAATGGTGAATAATGTTATAACCAACTTATTAAAACTATCATTGATAAAATAATTCATAATCATCAATTTATTAGAAATAAAAGGAGAATAAATAGCATTCATTCATAGAAGCATAAATCATCATAAAATGGATTTAAATAATAAATTATAATAAATGGCGTGATGAAGAATGGTAGAAATGGGTGGAATAAGTGTTCAAAAGTGATAGTAATAATGGCATATTAACGGCCCAACATAGACCTCAATTTTGTAGTTTTATTTTGTGCAAAATAAATTATGTGTGCAGCTTGTACAAAATGCCACGGCTCATGAAAAATGAAACTTTTTAATCTTGTTTTGATCATGTTTTTAGTTTCTTGTTTTTAGATTAGAGAATCAAAATATGTCAAACTGTTTAATATTGACAGATAAGTAGATTAGGTAGAGAATAAAAGAGCTCATCAGTCTAATCCGAGTCTCTCGATGATATAAGTGTAGAGGTAGATATGTTTTTTGTTTTTAAAAGAAAAATGATTTCAAGGGTTTTCCAATCTAAATGCACCCAAATGAAGAAAAAATGTTAGGAAAGTGTGATGGCTAGGTACATTTGAGTTGAAGAAATCATTTTTTTCAGATTTCAAAGATCACAACTTCAAAGAACAACAACAAATCAACAAATTGAAGAAGATAAGTATGCCAAGTGCAAATTAAGGCACTAGTCTAACAAATTCCATAGATTTGATCTCTGAGGTTATTGAAACCTTCTACAGGAGCTACCCTCCCCAATTGGAGCCATTGTTATCCTCCTTTATTCTACATAGTTCACTAGGTGACTATTGATTTTCCACAAGCAGCTAGTGATAGCATTCTTTGCCTACTTTCTATCTTTAGAAATCTCACAGACTTCATTAATCCTTTCAAACCCTTTTTTCACTATCTTTCAGTTTACCTGTACAAAATCACCTTGCTGCTCTTAAAGAAATCATGTTGGGCTTATTTCTCTCATTTTAATCCTTCTTTCCTATCACTAGTTTCATTCCCTCATTTTCCCCCACATAACATCCACTTTCATTCTTGAAAAACCCTTCCAAAACCCTCACCTCCATAACTTTCTTCCTTTTGCACTAAAACAATGTAACAATGTCTTTTTACATTGTTTTTCAATATAAATTAACTTATCGAGACCTTTTTGTTTAATATTTAAAACTTTTTTTTTAGTATAAAAATCCGACCCTTTAAGGTTTTAGCCCCCCCCATACCCTTCGCCATGTGGCAGAACCTGTATGGAATCGCACGTTTCCACCCCAAACCATTACCACCCCTTCGATCATGTGAAAACTGCCTTACCGCTCCCAAAAACCTCTTTTCCCTTCGCACAAAAATCTAAATACTACCGCCCCCATTTAAACTTCCCAAAGGTTTCTGCCTATGGAACCAAACCGTGATCTGCCATTCCTCACCTCTGCAAATGCTCCAAAATCCAAGAAACCCCAAATACATAAAGAAAAACCCTCCCGACATAGGTTTTAAAAGCTCACAGTTTGTTTCATGTGCAGGTTTCATGGCGGAAAGGCATAAAACACATTCCAATGGTCCAAGAACGTTTAAATGAATGTCTTGGTGATGATCTGGGGCTTTATTTTATTTTAAACGGACTAGAGACAAAATATCAAGTATAATCCCAATGAATCTATATCATTGGTGATTAGTCAAACCCTCCAGCAGCAGAAGAATGCCCTCTGCACGGTAAACACATACAGAGACAGGCACAGGAAAAAAAAATGGTTAAAGACTGCAACGGTAAATATTAAAGGGCTAATCACAGGTCAAAAGACAAATAAAAAATATTAGCCTTCAATCAAAACTTAAAGAAATAAAAACAGAATCAGAGATAAAACAGTAGAAAAGATAGATTAAGGATAAATCCAAATTTTAAAGGCCTAAACATAGTTTAAGTGATAAACAGAGGCAGATTAAACATAGAAACATATTTGAATGATCAAATACAAGCATTTACTTCTTCAAAGGATATTTTTCCACCTACAGCATGTTTTCTTTCAATAAAACATCAAGAGTTATTTCAAAATAGTTATAGATATTTTTCATCTACCCAGCAGTTATTGTAAAAGTTATTGAAAAAGACTCAAAGTCAAACATTTCCAGAAATTCACTCAAATAGTTAAGTTAGGAGTTATTATTTCAGAGAAACACTCTCAGATATTTTGCCTTGGGCCTTCATGGTCTCAAATGTCAAACGCTCATTAACTTTGTAATAAGTGACATCTAAAACCCTAGCTTAGCATCACCTCCTCATTTTGAAAATAAATATTGCATGTAAGCTTCATTTTTAGTGTTGGTTAGTTGGTGGTTAGTTGAATGATTTCTGTTGCTAAGCTAGTTGAGGACTGCTAGGCTGGATTTGAGAAAGGTCTAAGTTTCATAGATATATTGTATTGGAGTAATGTAACTATTTTTATCATTAGTAATACAAGCACGTTCACATGATTCTTGAGCTATGTTAATGGTGATGTTTTCCTTCTTCGTTATTGGTTTCCTTCTCTTTTCCATTATGTCCACTATTTCTCTAATAAAAGAAAAAAAAATTTAGAGTAGGATATACTGTCTTGGCACCCTATTTCTGTCTACATTCTTTATGTTAATGTTTTCCTCTACAAGTTCTAATTGGAGATTTCTTAATTTCTCTCTAGTTCCACCTAGCTTGTTTTCTTGGGAATGATTTAATAGAGTCAAGCCAAAGAAGTCTATGGTTAGCCCTATCCTTTGGTGTAGCTTTAAATATTCTTTTTGAGGCCTTTATTTGAAGTATACTTAGTAGAGTCTAAAATAGGGAAGTCTATGGTATGCCCTGTCCTCTGATCTGCCTCAAAATGTTTCTTTGAAGGTCTTTAGAGTGTTTAGTTAAATAAGATAGGTTTAGCTTTCTCTTTAGTAACACTTACTGTTATCTTAAATTTTTTCTTTGTCTGAAAGTAATTTTAGGATTGTTGGATTTTTGTCTTAAAGCTTTTCTTATTGAACTCTGGCCAAAGAAGTCTATGGTGCACCCTGTCCTTTGGTTTTCCTCAAATAGTTACCTAAAAGGCTTTTCTTGTTGAAGCAGAATTAAAATATTCTTAATTGAATTTTAGTTTTTCCGTCTTCACAATCTAATCTAAGAGATCCACTTGATATAGTTATCTTTCCCTATGAAAACTCTTGCAGATTTGATGAACAATTAAATCCTTTTATGACTCCATAGCCCAATGGATTGATATTTCGCATAGTCTATCTATTCAGCTGAAACATCCCCTTCAACTAATCACAGCATTTGATCTATCAACCTATCAATAAATAAATCAAAACAAAAAAGTCCTTATAACTTCATAACTAGCCTAATATTATAAACAAAAGCACAAAGACATATCATCTATAAACAACTACATAGAGGGAGCCCTCTCTGAGTCCAGGAAGGCTAGGTCCCAGGATTCTAAATTGGTTATGATGTGGTTCCCTGCAGTGTTTGTTCTTGCCAATATCGCAAATCACAGGGATAAAACACAATGTGAAAAAGTTGTTTTAAAATGTTTCCAAGGGCAGATCCATGGAAACCAGGCACCAAAAATTGGGATTAAACATCTCCATTTTCAACGTTTCTATAGGCTAAAGATAGGGATTTTTTTTTTTAAATCGTAGACACTGAGATTAAAAAAACATCCTACTTCATTCTTTTATATTCTCAAAATATATTAAATTTAATTGAATTCAATTAATATGAATTGCTATTTACTTAATTTCCATTGCTATACGTGGAGGCCAAATACATTGGCTCTACACAAAGGGCATGAAGAGTTATTTATAGTACATGGAAGAAGCCACCGATCAATGCAAGAAATATTAAAATAATTTCCACACTTAGGAATAATTTGGACTTCATCCTCCTCCCTAATACAACCCAAACATATTGAACATGAAGATAGCTCATCTAATTTTCTTAAACACCCATACTTGACTTTGGCCAGAGATCTTATCATCTTGGCGCGGTGAGACAGAGTACTACTCACGGTTTTTGGAGTAGATGTGGAGTGGATGCTATAAAAATTGATATTAATATGAATCTGACCAAAGGGTATGGATAATCCCACAAAAAGGGCAAGAAATCCATTGAGAAGATGCAATGCAGGGACAAGATACTCATTTAGTCCATCCATCACAAATTGGGAGAGCGTTTTTCGCTTGAAGATTTTTTGATTATGATAGAGAGAGTCGATTCCAAGGGTGATGGGTATGTGAGATTTGACGAATTTCTGATCATGATGACAACTACGGCTTCGACTTCAACGACTTAGTAAAGGAGTCTGAAAATTTATGTGAGAAATCACTCTCAACAAATAAAATCAGAAGCTTTTTCAGAAGCTATATGTATTTTTCACTTTTAATTTCTTCTTGAATTCAGAAATTAAGGAGCATTAATATCGTGATGGCTAACACTCTTCACCTGATTATCAATTATAAAATCTGATGCAATGTGTTTGGAACAAATAATCCATGGATGTCATCTATTCTACCTTGGCAGGTTGTTTATCAAGTTTGCTAGGGTTTTTTCTTGTATTTTTTGTTCTATTTTTTTCTCTAGTAGTTAGAGTTTTCTGTGGCTGAAAGAAAGCGAGGTCTCATATTACATTGGTTCCGTTGTGTTTCAGAAGAGCTTTTATTTTTCATCTCATCAAAAATTTCTCTATGCTCTCAACCTTAAATGTTTATTGATGTCGAAATATTTACGGATGTAGTTGATCATTGCGTGACAATAGAATTTGACCATTGTGTGACAATAGAATTTGATTGAATTAGAAGTTTAACCAAATTCCCAATGGGATAATTTTACAGGGACTGGGAGCATGCAAGGCATCTAACTTTAAATAATCAAATGGGTTTTCTGTCATTATTATTTCAAGATTTTAAAAATGTTTTCTTTTTATTTTTTTAATTATAGATTCAAAATATTATTGTTATAAAACTTCTTCACAAAAATTTATCCTTAAATATGATAAATGGAAATTCATATTATTATATATACATTTCTTTTATTCATTTCATTGTCTTTGACTTTAATTATTAAGTTCCCAATGAATTTTTATTTTCTATTAAAGTAGACACACAGGGTATAATTTAAAATAGATGACATATTACAAAACATATATTTTTCTTATTACTAAAATTTCAAATATTATATCTAAGCTTGAAAATTGTATGTTCCGCAGAGTTCAGCTAGATTGGAGTTTCTGGACTCTCTTCAAACGATGGCTCCAAATATGAAATATGAATTGGAAGAACCTTCGCAAGGAGTCCTCATTTTCAAAGATAAGGTGGTGAAATGCACAAATAAGATTTTTTTTTAGTTATTTCCTTCAATAATGTAGATTACACAGCAATTCAGACCTTTCTAGGTATAGAACATACTCCTTCTGTCATGTAGATATATTTTTTTTCTATGTTGCTCTGATGCCTTGATGAATGGGAAATTTAGTTGCTTCGATGCCTTGATGAATGGGAAATTTAGAATTGAAATCACATGGGAATCCAAATATTACCTTGGGTGAATGATCTAGTCCTGTAGAAGCTGATTGGAATTTGTGGTTCTGTTATGTTTATTATCTGCATTGTGAAGCTAATTTGAAGTTGAAAAATAGGTCCTAATTGAACTGTTGATATTTTTCATTTTTACGAACAAAATTTGTCATTTACAATATTATGTGGGTTTTTTTAATTAAAACCATTAATTTTATGAAGCTTGATATTTTGAATCTCTCTTAATGTTCATTTACTTCTTATATATCAAGAGAGCCAGATCTATAACATTTACTATAGGCTTATATTTTGACTAATATTCATGTGGAAACAACCGAATGCATGCCACAGATTGGCCCCCCCAAAGAACCTACCTAACATCGTTTCTATTTACCTACAACCCATAATACTTCTTTCAAACTGGTTCATTTTGGCATGTGAATAGTATGAACAAGGTATGAGTAAATGAAGTGATTCCCAGTCGCATAATTTCATTGCATCTGATCCGAAAAATGGGTCTGTTAGAATTCCTCCTTATCAACATGTGCTTCACAAAGAAACCGATGTGGGGTAACATCCTTGACCAAGCCTTTCTCTATGCCCTAGCCATCGAACACAAACTTGAGAGACGCCCTCACTTCCATCCCTCTTTAACCCAAAAATATTTTTTTAGTAGAAAAAAACTAATAATATTTAATAAAAATAGTACATACATATTGGATTTTTATAGTTCATCTTAAAAGTCAGAGAATATTCTAAAATAACCATCAAATCGAAATTCTATAGGCTAGAACTTAAAGCAACCTCATTCTTGCAAAAAATATGTCTTCACACTAAAAAAAAAAAAATCCAGTGATTCAAAAATTAAAAAATAAGTTCATGTGCATATGTCTCTATTAGTTCCTGTAGCTTATCAAAATATATGCCATATAAATATTGGAAAATAAAAAGCAACTTCCATCAGTTGTATGAAAACAGAATATGTTTTCAACCATCATCAAAATCTTCCATATTATGTGATCCTCTGAACAGTGTTTGTGTTGTTGTTCCAAATCATCAAGAATAGTTGATAGAACCTGCATTGATCAAGACCCTGTTGTCAAAATATCAGAATAAAAACTTACATGTTTGTTGATACCTCTCTTAGAAAGAAAATCAACACTCCAATTCTGGTCTCTGAATAAATGGTCAAAGTTAACACTCTGAAATTTCCTTACCAATATTTTATTTCTAGAAATCGAGGTTTTTAAAATGGGGGGATTGAAAACACAATTTTCCTTTACCCATTCTATGATTTCTTTAGCATCTCCAAAAAATAGTATACATTCAATTCCCAACTATTTTTCCACAATCAATATTCCCCACAAAGCGATGATTTCGGCTCTACTATTAGTCCCCCTACCTGCTTCCCACCAAAAATGATGAAATTTTGATGGATATGTGTAAATCGCTCCTCCATATATGCATGTCATCCTAGCGCTAGCCCCATAAAAAACCCATAAAAAAAACCAACCAGGAAAAACTTACATACCTCTACCTATCTGAAGGTTTTGTAGCCTTTTTGTGGTGGAAGAGGTCCAGTTTCATTGAAAAGTCCCACACATTTGATTATGTCCTCCTTAACATCTATATCATGATTACCAAAGAGAATGGAATTGCAACTCCTCCACATGATCCATAATATATATAAAGGAAGAGTCATAAATGTTTTATCTTTTATCCATACTTTAATACAATTGTAGAGAGAAGTCACACAAACACCTTTTGATGAATTCTAAAGTGTTCCATCACCCCTTTCCAAATGGCCTTAGAATAAAAACAACTATTGAAAATGTGGTTTACCTCCTCCTCCCCCCTTCTGAATAAGATACATACACTAGGACCAACAAATCCCTTCTTAAGAAGATTCTACCAAGGGTGCGGTTGTGCATAGCCAACCACCTAAACCATTTAATTTTCCGCTGAATATTCCACTTCCAGATTACCTTAAATAGGGAATTGTAATATACTTTAGTACCCACTTCGAGATCCCCTGAGTGCATACTTACTGGAAAACCTAGTTTTCCATCTGTAATTATGAAGTGCAAAGAACGACATATACCTGCAAATGGAGGTAACTAGGGAAGATATAGAGAAAATTCTAATGAATCAACTGTGGATATGTTGCCTTTATCAGAAGGAAATAAGAACAATGAACACATGTCTAATGATAATTATTTAAGGTCATCGTCACTTGAGGAAAGTCATATGGCAAGCAATTTCTGTTTTAAAGGCCAAACAGATATACCTGTAACTATTGCTGAAAGTTTAACGCAAGATAATTGTACACATGTAAGGGGACAACATGTTTCTATTGCAATGGCATATCCTTGCGCCAAGTTTTAAAATAAAAATGTAAATGTTGATTTTGAAGGCATGAATTTTGTGCAAAAATAAAATGTTGGGTGTTTTCTTTCTCAAAGCACAATATTTGTAACCTCTACATGGAAACGTTGTACACTTGATGGAGGTTCATTCCATTTGGATGGAAAATCATCTTCAACTTCATAGTCTGATGCGTTATAGGTTAATTTGGGCACCATTCCTAATGACCTGGTTAAACTAGACATCATCCCTAGAACCAATGAATAGGGTCTATCATCCCCTATCATTTTAGTTTCTACATGCCCTAAGACAAAGAACAAGAACAAATCATCCATGACTTCCATTGCAAGGTTTCCAAGATTTGAAGTACATGTTATATCACCTATGAGCTCACCAACGCAGTCTCTCAAGGGACTAACTTCTTTTCATATGTAGGCACCTCCATTCAAGGCTGCTCTACAAAGCACTTCCCGACACTCAAGGGTGTGTTGATCAATTGGGAGTGAAATTCTCATTGTTCCAGAATCTCCACATGGCCAGTGCCTTCTAGAAGATTCGATATGTGTCAAACTTTGAATACATGTGTCCATTCAACATCTCTGAGCTTGGGAACATGTCTTGCCTATTATTATAAAGTCACTTATTGTGAAACTACCTTCAGCTCATCGATAAATTGAGCACAGATCCTAGTGCTTGAGAAGGAAGAAATTTGGTAGAGAAATGCTATTGGATTATCAATTGAGTGTTTGATTTGAGTGATATGCTGCTAGAGAGATGCTCATTCTGATGAGGCTAGGATGATGCTGGAGTTGGTGACATCAAATCAATCGCTAGTTATAACCTCCCCCTTCTATCCATTAATAAATATTACTACTCATTTTCCCACATATGTATCTGTATAAGATTCTATCTTTCATATTATGGATTCTTAGCTAATTTATATGTTTCATGTTTCATTGATTTAACTGATTAAGATAAATAGCCATCTATATATTGCAATCTCTTTGTTGTTTAGTGTTTATACTTGCAGGAACTAGTCTGGCGATCAAATCTGGATTAGAATCTACAACAAAAGCGACAGAAGGAGAATAGGAAGTGATTGAACCCCAAGTAGGTTTCTCCATATTTCTGTGTGTCTATTTACTCTTAGGAAAAGTGTCTGCAAAGTCTTTAATCTGTTGTTATAAATTAGCAACACATTTAGGGAATGTGTTTTATCTGTAATTCATAATTTTGCATAACAAATTGGCGACTCCATTGGGGAGTTTACCCTTCATCCTTGGTGTGTTTGCCTCTATTTATCCACCTAGTCGCATATAATCTTAAATATAAGGCTTTTTAAACTAAGAATTTCATTAGAAGTGTGTCAGTAATTTTATTTTTTTGTTCTCTACTGTGCCCAAAACACCGTTGGTCAAGACATAGTGTTTTTCATGGCACTGTCTCCCATGTAGGGGTGCTTTGAAACACACTGTCTCCCTTTAGAGACTGTGTTTCCCCCTAATCCAACCAAATTCCCTTTTAATTTGTCATTTCCATTACTTTCATTATTTTCTTTGCTAAGTTTTCAACTGTCTGATGCCTCATAGAGACTAGTGACTTTACCTAAATCTTCCTCCTTTGAAAAGAAAGCATTAGGGGAATTTTGAGGTCTAAAATGGTCCTCCTAAGAAGACTGTACAACCAAAATAAACTTTATAAGAACCAATAGGATTCAAGATGATGATGTCAACCATGGGGGATGATTAACCATTTTTTAATTAAAAAGGTAAAAAGATTAAAAAATAATAAAATAATAAAACTAATTTTTCAACTCATATTTTCAACTTATCTCCCAAATTGTGTAGAAATTTTACCCGAATAAATCACTTCAATGGAGATTAACCTGATCACACATCAATTTCGAATTTCATGCATAACACATAATCTCTTCTACAATTAATTGTCACATGCGGAAAGAATAGAAGCGATAGCACATAAAATCATCACACACATTAACACAGTATGTATGAGGAAAGCTTATAGCTAAAAACCCCTCAGCTATTCTGTATATTATAATGGAGAGAACATGCAGCAATACATAGTACAAACTGCTCACAAGTACTCAGTACTATCTCCCAAAGCTACACAAAAACTAGCTTGGTTTTGAACAAGTCACAGGTTCAAAACACACCCACTAATTTCCCTGCCTCTATTGCGCAATCAAGGCTGGTCTAAATAGAGATCCAAGTTCGAATCTCACTGGCTCCAACTGCACAATTTTCATTGGTAATTTCCTCCAAGTGTGGTGCAAATCTCATGCACAACTGATGTCGCAACTGATAGCTAACTCAACCCTTTCATCTACCTCTTTCACTTGTCGCCACTGAACAGTCCATGCACTGAGTTAAACTGATGTGTTATTTAGTTGAATAATGAGTTAATAATTTATGAATTAAATAATATTTAATTCACACAACTCATCTCTAGTGTATTAGCCAGTTAAACTAAATACAACTAGTTCAACTAGTTAACCAGAACACCACCTCCATTAACTGTCGCATCAACTCCACCGAACTCCGCCACTTGAGCTCTAACTGAAGTCAACCATGAATTAGCTCACCTAACTCATAGGAAAAGCATAAATCCTTCTGGCAGCTGCATGCCCCACCTCTGGGGGTCAAACTGAAGTGCTCCAAGAGAGTAAACTGAAGTTTAGAGTCCAAATATTATTAAGGGTAAATAATATTTGACTTCCCTATTTTTAGGATAGGCAGTCTAAAAATAGACTTCGACCTATAGGTCCAAAAAATAGATTTCCATCTATTTTTACCAACATGACCAATACTCCAAGAATAACATACTGCAATCCCTGGACCATTCTCCATATGTCTAAAAATAGACATAGTCTAAAAATAGATTTTTCGACAAAAATCACATGTGTGGTCCCCACCTAGTTTAGGTGATCACTTTCCAACTAGGATCGGGAAAGATGTTTCAGGAGGCCTCCTTCACTGTTTCTTGTTGCCATTTTCAACACTCCCTCTCAACAAGAAAGGACTGTCTTTGCATGCGACATGCAACTCCATGCAATCGCCCTGCAACCTTCACAAGCGCCATGCAACTCCATGCATCTGCTCTGCAACTCCTCTGAAACTGAATAGGCTCCAAACAACTCAATCAGTCTTGATGCATCTAGCATCTATCATCAAATTCTTTGACTTCTGCTGGTACCAACTGCACATGTCATCAGGAACTACTGCGCTGTTGAACTCTTGCACCCATGCACTCTTGCACTTGCTGTCAACTCTGATCCGCGCTCCAGTATCCGACACTGTCACTTTGATCTGCCTGCATCACTCCAACTGATCTTGCTACTGCCATGTTGTGGGCACCTCGTAGCCAGGTTCAATCCATGAGATCCACACCATCTCATGAATCTGCCCAGAAATCTCCTCATGGGATTAATCATGCATGTCGCCCCACCTCTCACCTGGTGGTATAGCTGCATGCACTCCCTCTGCCCGTCTGGCACGAAATTTCTCTGCATGAGTGGTCTCTTCCACTCCATGATCCTCTTGTGACTGCTCCACATCTCGAGGTTCACTTTCTCCTGCATGCAAAACTTGCTCCCTCTCAAGCTTCAATTGCATGTCTTTCTCGCCTGCATGCAACACTTGCTCCCTCTCAAGATTCAGTTGCATGTCTTCCTTCCACTTCCCATCAGTAGGAAGCTCCGTAGACATCCCATCTACTTCAAGTCTGTAGAGATTCTTTGCTCGAATCCCAAACTTCTTGACTTGTCCTGTTGCCTTGTGTCGAAGGAAAACTTTTCCTTCTCTAAAGACAACTTCATACCCTTTATCCTCTAACATTGCGACTAAGATCAGATTCTTTGTTAGACCTGGTACATGCAATACATCTTGTAAGAGAATGAGTTTACCTGAATCCCTCTGAAAGGTTATGGTACCAATGTCGGTCGCATTGTATCATCCACCGTCGCCCAACTCAACATGCATTTGGAGACCTTTCTCCACCAAGTCACTGAAAATGTTTGCATCTCCTGTCATGTGAAAGGAAGCGCCACTATCAATATACCACCCCGATCCCAATGCACTAGACAACATGCATGCGATCAATGAGAAGTCCAGCTCAAATTGTGAGGCAAGAGCCTCACTAGCTGCAGCTCCAGCAGCCTGCTTGTTCTTCTTCTTCTTTGGGCAATTCGTGGCGTAATGTCCATGATCATGACAGTGAAAACACTTCACTTTGGACATGTCACGCTCTTTACCATCTGCACCGGATTGAGAAGCCTTCTCCTTGCCCTTCCCCTTCCTTGCTTTGGCAGCCAAAGTGCAGTCTTCTTCATCAAATACCTTTGATGAAGATCCGTCCCTGGTAGTCCTCCTGATCTCCTCTTGCATGAGATCCGACCACAGTCGCTCCCATCCCGGCAACTTCTCCCGACCATTGACACTATCCTGATAGGAATTCCAAGCCTTCGGAAGACCAAGGAGAGCCAGGTCCACCATGTCCTCATCTTCGACAGTCACCCCCACACTTCCCAGCTCATCTCTGCACTGAGTGAACTTCGTGAGGTATTTTGCGATGCTGTCGCCTTTCTCCATCTTGATGTTCCTGAGTCTATCTTTGAGCGCCAGCTTCCTTTGGTCGCTCTTGCTTTGGTATAGATCCGTCAAAGCTTTCCACATCAAATATGGAGAAGCCTTTCCATGCAGGCTGGATACAATGTGATCCTTTACGCCCTCCAACAGGATCCTTCGACATTTTGCTTGTTTCTTTCGCCAGGCTTCCACAACAGCAGCATCATTAGAAGTAGGCTTTGGAATCTCTTTCTCCACGAATTCCAACAGCCCATTATCATCTAATACATCCTCCATGCGGTCCTTCCATGCAACATAATTCGAACTGCCTTCCAAGGCATATTCTAGTCGCAACCCGATGAAAGACATTTTCACCGCAGCACCAAGAACACAAATCTGCAAATTCGAATTTCACCACCAGCTGATAACTCAATCGCTTCCGATCTACACTTGAGAACAAATTATTTCCAAATCAGAGATTGAATGCATGGGCTTTTACCAGACCTTTCACTTTCCGAAGAAAGATGAATCCGGAGGCTATCTGGCCCGTATGCAGGCTTTGTCCAAGGAAATAAGTTTGCAATCACCGTAATAGATCTCGACAATTAATATAGCTTCGATACCATGTAGAAATTTGCTGAATAAATCACTTATTAAATGGAGATTAACCCGATCACACATCAATTTCGAATTTCATGCATAACACATAATCTCTTCTACAATTAATTGTCACATGCGGAAAGAATAGAAGCGATAGCACATCAAATCATCACACACATTAACACAGTATGTATGGGGAAAGCTTATAGCTGAAAACCCCGCAGCTATAGTATATTATAAATGGAGAGAACATGCAGCAAATACATAGTAAAAACTCCTCACAAGTACTCAGTACTATCTCCCAAAGCTACACAAAAACTAGCTTGGTTTTGAACAAGTCACGGGTTCAAAACACACCCACTACTTCTCTGCCTCTATTGCGCAATCAAGGCTGGTCTAAATAGAGATCCAGGTTCGAATCTCACTGGCTTCAACTGCGCAATTTTCATTGGTAATTTCCTCCAAGTGTTATGCAAATCCCATGCAAAACTGATCCTCCAACTGATAGCTATACTCACCCTTTCATCTACCTCTTTCACTTGTCGCCACTGAACTGTCCATGCACTGAGTTAAACTGATGTGTTCTTTAGTTGAATAATGAGTTAATAATTTATGAATTAAATAATATTTAATTCACATAACTCATCTCTAGTGTATTAGCCAGTCAAACTAAATACAACTAGTTCAACTAGTTAACCAGAACACCACCTCCATTAACTGTCGCATCAACTCCACCGAACTCTGCCACTTGAGCTCTAACTGAAGTCAACCATGCATTAGCTCACCTAACTCATAGGAAAAGCGTAAATACTTCTGGAAGCTGCATGCCCCACCTCTGGGGGTCAAACTGAAGTGCTCCAAGAGAGTAAACTGAAGTTTAGAGTCCAAATATTATTAAGGGTAAATAATATTTGACTTCCCTATTTTAAGGAGAGGCAGTCTAAAAATAGACTTCGACCTATAGGTCCAAAAAATAGATGTCCATCTATTTTTTCCCAACATGACCAATACTCCAAGAATAACATACTGCAATCCCTGGACCATGCTCCGTATGTCTAAAAATAGACATAGTCTAAAAATAGATTTTTAAAATAAAAAAATCTGTGTGGTCCCCACCTAGTTCCCAGAGTGATCACTTTCCAATAGGATCGGAAAGATGTTTCGGGAGGCCTCCCCTTCAACTGTTTCTTGTTGCCATTTTCAACAAATTTTTTACTAAGAATTTCAAGCGGGATTATCATTGGAAGCATAATTTAATTCCTCATCTAGGGAGTACCCATGTTACATACTTTCGACAGATCCGGCTACACAAAAAATGAGAAATACTTGAAAAACGTGATTTCAATCACGTTTTTCATATATTTCTCATTTTTCGTGTAGCAGGGTCAATCAAAAGTATGCAACATGGGTACTCCTTGGATGAGGAATTAAATTATGCATCTAATGAGTACTCTCGCTCGAAATTTGAGTAATAAATTTTGGAGATAAGTTGAAAATACGAGTTGAAAAAGTAGTTTTTTCCTTTTTCCCTCTAAAATTTGATTATGTCATCAAATCTTATTTTGTTATATTCACTATTATTTTATAGTTTCCTTAGGAGGCCCATTTTAGACCTCAAAATTCCCCTAATGTTTGTTCAATGTCTCTTTAAAGTGTTTTTCTTCATCATTGACAAATCAAATTCAAAGTATTTTTATTTCTGCATTAAATCCATTTGCTTCTCTAAAGGAAATTATCGTTAAATTCTTCATTTCATGTAGGAAAAATTGTAGTTTCATTCTTCATTTTTCCTAAAAGAGAATTTTTTTTTCAATTCGTCATTTCTGAAAGAAGAAAGCATTTGTTTTTGTTGATTTTATGCATTTAGTTTCCTTTTTCGCATTCACATTAAAGGGACTGAAAAGAAAAACCTGAATTTTCTTATAATGGATTGTGTGTTTTGCATAGGAACGATTAGGAAAATTTCATATTAATTTTTTCTCTTTTTTGTTTGCTCTCAAAACTGATTTCTCTTTCCCTTTAGTATCTAATACTTTCATTGAAAAAATATAAAAGTGAAAAGTTTGCTTATCATTTTAGTTTTCATTTTAGGAATTTCCATTACATCATCGCAGTCAACCTTGAAAGGAAAATTTATAAACAAGATCAACTTAAAATTTACCTCAATTTACCTAATAAAGCATTGGAACCATAACGATAACATTTAGAACGTCTAGGCTAGAGACATGTTCCGACGTCGTAAAACATAGTAGTTGTCGTCAATTGTCTGCGATACATTCTGAGTGTGATACCTCACTCCATGTATGTAAGTATTTCGTAGCTCATCCACGTAGCTTTGGGTATATTGGGCGCTGTTATAGTACGAAAAGTATAAAGGGGTGCTCTCACTGTGCAGTTTCGCATTAGAAAACCCTAGTACAGACTTGGGCCTCCATGTACCCTTAGGTATATTAGGGAGGACAACTTTAGGCTTCTATCCATCCATAGTGAACTGAGTCGACCGCCTTGTAAATTGTGATACACCCAACACAGGATTCGGGGAGATTGCCTGCCTATGCTTCTTGGTTCGCTAGGAGGTATTTTGCATTTCACAGTTTCTTGGTAAAAAATTTTCCTATCATTACCCTTTTATTTTTTTTATTTTTTTTTGGTCATAAAATAAATCAGTCATCGTGGTAAAATAAAATCCCTTTCCCCGTCGTTCACTTAGAGTTGCATTGAGACCACCTTTACCACCAGAAGCCATTTTTGGTTTGCGAAGGTGACATCATTCTACCAAAACTAGTACTATCAGTACCTCTGGTGAAGCATCATCATCCCATATATCGGAGTCATCACAAGTTGTTTCTACACATCCTGGTTCATCTATTGTTGTCGAGACAGAGTCCTCACAGCTACCCGTGGTCACGATCGATCCAAGAAGTGAGACCATACCTCCTGAACCCGACGTTGTTCAACTGGAAGTAGATCTGGATCCCATCATGCTTTACGGGGCAACTGTTATTGGTCAAATTGGAAATCATTTCCAGGACCAATGAAATAGGGTCTATCATCCCCTTATATTTCAATTTCTATATGCCCTAAGTGGAGAAAATCTTGATCCCGAAGTCGAACAACCAGAATTTGTTTATGTATTGGTCATTCCACAATCTATTGTAGCCATTGAGTCTCACATATCATGCATTAAACCACCTAAAATATACTTCAGGCCTAACGACTAAGTTCTTCCACCTGGTTTGATTTAGATTGAAGAAATATAACAAGATGAGACACCTTTAACTCCAACTCATTTTCTGTAGTAGCTTTACTCGTATGAGTCTTTTCCTCAATCACCTTCCTCTACTTTTGTTGATCCTATTTCACTTCGAGTTCCCATAGATTCTATAGGGTATACATTGGGTCATTTGACCATGGCTGAGATAACATCCTAGACTGAACCATCTATTTCAGTTGTGACAACATCTACTGTTGCTTCATCTTTGATGTTTTGTCCATTGACTTCACCCATGCCATCATCTGGAATCCTATCTGGTTCCTCCCTTATGAGTATTGAACGACTTGATCCTTTATTCACATCTTCAGTGAAATATCAAGCTGGTCCCATCAGATATTCCCCTTAGTGGCTAGTGATTTCATATAAATTACCCTTTGAAATTCCAAAATTCAATTAAAACCTTGGAGAAGACCCATCAACGCATGTTATAACTTATCATTTGTGTTGCTCATCAAGCTCCTTAAATGATGACTTTGTTAGACTACGTATTTTCCAGTGCACACTCACTAGTCCAAATGCACAATGAGGATGGTTTTTTTATTGTGTCAACCTCGCTAAAAAATGAAACAGGGATTGAGAATTTTTATTTTTCTTATGTCAACCTCATTAGTTCCTTTTCTCATTCCAATCTCGTTAAAATATGAAACAAGGTTCCATGAGCATAGTTCTCTTCTTGTGTCAAGCTCTTTAAAAAATGAAACAAATCCTCTCCTAATTAAACTGAGTCTTCCATCTGCTCTCATAAATGAACCTTCATTCCATCCAACTATTAGTAACCAGTAATATACTTACGTGAATGAAATGAAGCTTGGGGGGAATCTTCTCTTGCAGGGGGCATTCGACATGTGATCTTGCATGGGGCATTCAAAACATTCTTACCAGTTGCACCCAATCAACTGTTGAATTTCAGGGGCAAAAACAAGTTCAGAGCTCCAAAATTAAAATGGTAACTTTCAAATGGTAAAATGAATGGTAAATCACTTTTAATTAGTCATTTTATTATTTTCAATGAATATTTATTGCTGTGAATATGGTTTTATTAATTTTTTTATCATGAAACAAATATTTTTAATCGATTTGATGTTGTTCTGAACAGGTTTGCAACTGATGAGCAGATTACTTGTGCAGATTTATTTCAAGAATGATTAGACCACAAAGCATACTTTTATCCTTATTTTTCGAGCTTTGTTAAAAATAAAAAAGGACTCGAAGTGAATTTTTATCTCTTTTTCGAGCTTCGAAAACAATGAAAAAGGAACCCTTGGAGTCTTCTTTTAGCTCTTTTCAGACTCCGATAATGTGAAAATATTACCAAGAACTTGTCTTTTCAAGATCGTAAAAGTAAATGAACTGATATCTACTCAGTATAGGTTTAACCCTTTTATAGATTGACATAGATTATTTATGAAAAAGGAATACCTTAGTCAAACATGGCTAGGAGGTTCTCTCGAATATTATTTTACACTTTTTTGGATCTGAGTGACAATTTTATGAAAAAGTACTTATCGATTTTTCTTTCATCCTCTTTTTCAAACTCTCTAAATATTAAAAAGGATCGGGCTCTCACTTTTTTTAGGCTAGTTAAAACATAAAATAGCGACGGACTTGTCGATCATGGCAAGAATTGACTTATAGATCAAGCATATGTTATCCTCCTAAAGCTTTTTAAAAAATAAAGAGGTACTGGTCGGAAAATGATCAGGGAAAATTTGGGAAAGCGAACAAAATTTTTTATGGTAGCAGGTCACTCTTGAACTTGACACTTCACTCCATCACCGCGACTATTTGGGTTGGGAAATATTCTTAATGGCTCATTCATACCTATGGTTCATTCATACTTATGGTCCATCATACCTTCACTTCGGTTTTGGTTCAATGTTGCCAACTCATCTCAGTGTTTCCGATATGTTCAAGAGAAGTCATCTAGTGGATACTCATCCTTCTGCAATACTCATAAACCTTCATTCTCATGACAGTCATCACTGAAAATTTCTATATCAAGTCATACTTTGTCTCCAAAATCAGTAACTCTTGTTTCACAATAAAGTGACTTCCTGTCGATGGAAAATCATCATCCAGGAAGTTCACTTAGAAACATCATATTTCAGTACCATGAGGCTTGTTACAGTATCGACAAGATCCTCTCTTCAGGACTTTTGAGCCAAAGATTTTGTTTGGCATTCGACATCAAATCATCTATTCACGGCTTACAAAATGTATTACAGTGGCTTGAGAGCCATTAACATCAATGTTGGTTCTCTCGCGTTTGTTAACAACTCAAATCATTGGTTGGTAATCAAATGATGTATTACCATGTTTGACTACAAATCATATATTCGCATTGGTAGACTTGTACCCGAATCATCAAGTGAACGAGATAAGAAGACCCCAGATCTAGTTTCATCAATCCGGGATATGATTTCAGGATTGTTGTACACATCACATGTATGGTGACCTTACATACAGATCGTCATACAAAGATGGGCCTATATCTGTAGGCATGTCTATATTGGGCAACATTCCAATGTAGATGACTTTCTGCACTATATTTTGTGTTATTAGATAGTTTATGTATTGAGCATTAAGATACCTTCCTACAAGCAATTTGTGATCAAGGATATATCATGATGTAATGTGTTATACAGTTGATACGAGTCACCACTGTGACTCATTACATCACAATGTAAAGAATCTCATTCAAAAAATATTTTTATTATTCGCTTCATGCTTTAGGGGGAATTTGGTATAGATTAATTTTGGGCACCATTCCCGACCTAGTTAAATTGGATATCATCCCAGGTGTTGGGAAAAATATTGAGAGGGGTAGATACGATGTTAGTACAGACAATCAAACTTTTACTTTTTCCTTTCAAAAAACCCATACGCTACTTTACTGAAGGAAACTAGCGTGTATACGCGGATATCCTTTACAGAACTCGCGTATGTCCAGAGATCTAACTATGTGTTTGAATCTTAACTCAGATCATTGCATTATTCATTCATCGGATATTTCAGAAACAGTAAATAGGTGCAAATAGAACAGAATAATCATCACACATATGCAACACACATGAACACCAGGATTTTTAGGTGGAAACCCAATTCGGGAGAAAACCACCGCTGCCGTTGTTTCAGCCTTCAAAATTTATTATTAAGAAAACTGCCCCAATCATGTCTTGGTTGAACTCAAACTGGTACATAGGCACCCACTATGGAAAATTTTGCAACCTTCTCTCATTTACCAGCCTCTCCTGGAAGGGAGCTACAACCCCCTGATATGAGTACTAGCTTCTACTCGCAGAAAGCTTCCACTTTCATACTGAAGGCTTCAACCCTCAGATCCACTACAGACCACATTTCATCAATTTTCAAACTGGATCAAACAGCTTCAACACAACCCTTTACTTGTCCATAAACAGCCTTTTCCCAAAGTATCAAACAGAACAGTGAAACCACTGTAACCAGAATATCAGATATAACCCAGACTTCAGAATAGATATGCAGAAACACATTCAACCTTTAGCAACCATTAGATCAGAAATCATACGCGCTTTTATTTAATCAGACCTGTGTATATACGCGCTTTCCAGAAGACGAACCCGCGTATACTTCAGTATATTTTCCAAAGAAAAACCTGACTGCGCATACGCGCTTTTCTTTCCACAGACCCGCGTATACACGTGCTTTTCATGAGACGAACCTGCATATAGATCTATAAAAGATAAACTTTGAAGTACAGACCAGATCTATAAACTTACCCATATTTCTTCAATCTCTTCAACAGGATTGCGCCAGGTCTTCTTCACTTCTTTTCAGATCATCCTTGACATTCACCATTTCTAGATCTAGAGATCTTGAGCCTTCATCATGTTCATAGGAGCATCATAGATTCAGATCTATCAATTAGGAACAGAGTTTACCCATACAGATATACTTCAGAGTGAAGTATTCATCAAAGCTCAGACTCATCCACACCACTTGCACAATGATTTTCTTCTCCTCATATAGGGTTACCCCTCATCAATACCATGAGTCAAAACCACATAACTCCCAATGGTATTCCTGGACGGGATCACATAGGCGAACCATCATTCAATACAATGGGTCAATACCATGGTAGTAACCCTTGGTTTTACAAATTTAGAGCGCAATTGAGCATACGCGACTTGGCACGTACTTTTCCGCGTGCATACGCTACTTCTCCTAGACAAACCCGCGTATGCCTTAAGACACACTTTTCATCATTATTCTTGCACATGCTGATATTTATTTTTCTGGTACTTCTGCCCTTCTTGTAGAACATCAGATTTACATCATTAATGCATCAAGAACAACTTCATTAAGTAGGTTTCCATCATCTTCATCAAGTGGGTTGCCATCAAGGACAACACTCTGCATCATATTGCCAACAATCTCCCCCTTTGGACTTGATGGCAACCACGAAGGTGTTTGATCACCACAACAGATAGATACATTGATTATAATCATTACACAATAACCATGTTACTTTCCCCTTATTCAAACACCATGTCACTCTCCCCCTTTGATATCAAGGGCAAAGGGCGGATCAAAACCAACACAAGGTTTTTCTCCTCATGTACAAGGAAGCGATCTGCAGATCTGATGTGCACTGAAGTTACCATGCTCCCCCTAAGTTCATGCTGAAAGTTCAAACATATTTTTCAATGAAGTAAATGACTCTATGACCTTCCTATCACCAAGGACTCATACATACATCAAAGATCCAACCAAGTGGATTTACATAAGAGACTCAAATACCCAACCAAAAAGGGTTTACACATTTTGACTCAACTACCCAACCAAGTGGGTTTACAAATTTGAACAAGTCCTTACATGACTGAATATTACAAATTTACATCATAGGTCTCAACATGACCACGTTTCATCAAATTACAAATATGATTTTTCATGACCAATATCGGAAGGACCTCAAGAGAGATCATATTTCAGAATCATAAGCCAACAATGCATAATACCCAGCAAGGCTATTTCTCCCCCTGAACCTGTACATCAGTTTACTCCTTCATCTCCCCCTTAGCTTGTGCATCCTGAACACTTTTCAACAGAAGATCATCAAGGCATCTTTACCCAATATCAAAGAATGAGACAGAAATATAAGAGATAAAACTTCACCAGAGATACCATACAGCATCAAAGATATCAAACAGTGCTGCAGATGTGCTGTAAAATGCTGACCCTAACCAAAAATTGTCAACAACTGACCATACGCAGCTTTCTGTGGATAAACTCGCGTATATACGCGACTGTCTTTCAGGAAACCTGCGTATCCAATTTGATCTTCTAAATTTAAGCAGTTCTGATTTTCTTCACAGCAGAGACTACTCCCAGCTTCTGTCTGAGATATTCGAACGCTTCCCTGGGCAGAGGTTTGGTAAATATATTAGCAACTTGTTCTTTGGAGGGAACATACTCCAACTTCACCTTTTGTTCAATCACTTTTTCACGTAAGAAGTGATACTTGATGGGAATGTGCTTGGTATTTGAATGCATAACAGGATTCTTTGAGATACTGATGGCACTTGTATTATCACATATAATGGAGATAGGAGGTGTATTTTTTATTTGAAAATCTTGCAAGGTTTGCATCATCCAAAGGAGTTGAGTGCAACAAGACGCGGCAACCACATATTTTGCTTCTGCTGTAGATAAGGCAATAGAATTTTTCTTCTTGCTGAACCAAGATACCAACCGCGACCCCATATAGAATGCACCACCACTAGTGCTTTTTCGATCATCAACAGTTCCAGCCCAATCTGCATCCGTGTAAGTATGAAGATTAAGATCAGCATTCTTTGGATACCATAGTCCAAAGTCTTGAGTTCCTTGTAGATATTTGAATATTCTTTTGACAGCTTGAAGGTGAGACTCTTTTGGATTAGCTTGGAATCGTCCAACAATCCCAACTGCATGCATAATGTCTGGTCTAGTCCCAGTGAGATAAAGTAGGCTTCCTATCATTGATCTGTATTCTGGTTGATTCACCGCGGGAGAATCATCATGAGAATTGAGGTTACATCCGGTTATCATTGGTGTACTCACAGGTTTGCATTCTTCCATGCCATACTTCTTCAAAATTTGCTTAAGATATTTTGCTTGTGATAAGAATATTCCATCTGCAGTTTGATGCACTTGCAACCCAAGAAAGAATGTTAGTTCTCCAAGCAAGGACATTTCAAATTCTTGCTGCATGACGGAAGCAAATTTCTTACTCATAGATTCTTCATTACTCCCAAAAATGATGTCATCAACATATACAACCACAATCAATAGTTTATCATTTTCAACCTTTGTGTATAAGTTGCTATCAGCAGACCCCTTTGAAAATCCTTGTTGATGAAAATATTTGTCAAGACGATAATACCATGCCCTTGGAGCTTGTTTGAGACCATATAGAGCCTTTTTAAGTCTACAAACAAGATTTTCATCATTTCCCAAAATAAATCCTTTTGGTTGTTCTATATAAACTTCTTCTTCTAGATCACCATTGAGAAATGCAGATTTAACATCCATTTGATAAACTTTGATTTGTTTAAAACTTGAAAAAGCAAGAAACATTCTTATGGCTTCAAGTCTAGCTACAGGAGCAAAAGTTTCTTCAAAGTCTATACCTTCTTGTTGAGTATACCCCTTACAAACTAGTCTAGCTTTGTTTCTTATAACATCCCCATTCTCATTTAACTTGTTCTTGAATATCCATTTAGTTCCAATGACATTTTTATCATGTGGTCTTGGTACCAAATCCCATGTTTGATTCTTTTCAATTTGATCAAGCTCTTCATTCATGGCTTGAATCCAACATTCATCTTTTCTAGCTTGATTGACATTGTGTGGTTCAATTGTGGATAAAAATTCCAGATAGCTAGAAGATCCCACAAGAGTCCTCCTTGTTTGTACACCTGATTCCTTGTCTCCCAAAATTTGAGATTTAGGATGATTCTTTTGAACATATCTGGATGGAGCCTTTTCAGATAAATCATCTTCAGGTTCTTCATTGGATCCACTGTCTATATCATTTCCATTTGATGTAGAAGGACAAAAGTCACCATCATCTTCTTCTGTTGCTTGTTTTTCTTCTTTAGGAGCTGCAGGAGACTCATCAATGACAACATCAATACATTCAACAATCTTTCGAAGCCTTTTATTGTAACATTTGTATGCTCTGCTTGTAGATGAGTAACCAAGAAGTATCCCTTCATCTGATCTAGGTTCAAACTTGCCAATATTTTCATCATTATTTTTGATAAAGCATTTACTTCCAAAAATTCTAAAATGCTTTACAGAGGGAGAATTACCATACCAGAGTTCATATGGAGTTTTGTCACTATTTACCCGAACATGTGCCTTGTTGAGAATATTTTCTGCTGTATGTGCTGCTTCTCCCCAGAACATGTCAGGAGTTCCAGAATCATCAAGCATAGCTCTAGCCATTTGTTGAATTGTTCTATTCATTCTTTTTGCTACGCCATTTTGTTGTGGAGTGCCTGCTACAGAGAACTGTCTTTTTATGCCATGTTGTTCACAAAATTCAAAGAATTCATTTGATGTATATTCTCCTCCTCGATCGGATCTAAGACACTTGATTTTTAGATCTAATTCATTTTCTACCAATGCTTTGAAGATCTGAAATTTTTCAAATGCTTCATCTTTGTGTTTAATGAACCCGATCCAACACATTCTAGAGTAATCATCAATAAATAAGATATAGTATTCTTCCCCACGTGGTGACCTTTTCCTCATAGGTCCACATATGTCAGTATGAATGAGTTCAAGAGGCTCACTTGATGATCCTTCTTTGGCATTAAATCGTACTCTGGTCTGCTTACCGAATTGACAAGATTTGCATATGATACTTTCTGGTAGATTAATATTGGGAAGACCACGAACAGCTTGAAGTCTTCTTGCTTTGTTGATTTGAGAGAAGCTCAGATGCCCCAGCCTTCTATGCCATAACCAATTTTCTGAAGACTTGCTCAAGTAACATTGATCTATGCCGTTCAGTACATACAGGTTGCTAGGATTTCTTTTTCCTTTTATAATGATTTTACCTGTATCAAGATCACGAACCACACATTCCTTTGAACTAAAGACCACTTCCGTTCCTTGATCACACATTTGACTTACACTTAACAAGTTATGCCTTAATCCATCCACATACATGACATCATTAGCCTTCACCTTTTCTTTTAGAAATACTGACCCTTTTCCTTTAATTACAGCAGGAGTATCATTTCCAAATGTAACTTTCTTTTCCTTTTCTAGAGCATTATATGCAAGAAGTTTGCTTTTGTCACCTATCATGTGTCTTGAGCACCCACTATCAATGTACCATTGATTTTCTTCACCTTCTGCAAATAACGCTATCCCACAATTTTCAACCTGTAATTCCTTCTTTTTCCATACTTTGGAACTTGAAGGAGAATGTTGTTTTGGCTGGACTTTGCTCCTGCATTCAGATTCTTCATGGCCAAAGTTATTGCAATAAACACATTCAACTTCATTTTGAAGAGGAGGAAAGTTGTTAAAGCTTTTAGATAACTTGGTGCGTAAGTCCGTTGAGTCTCAAATCTGCATCTTTTCCATACACTTTTCTATACCTTTTTCACTCACCTGAACCTCCCAAGTTGTCAATATCATTGTATATTTATTGCAAAAGAGCATCTAACATGGTTTTTAATTATATTTTTGTGTCTGCTGTTTGATTTAGATTTTGTTCATTTAGCTGCGGAATCTTGCCACTTTCCGCAGCTGCTGCAACTTTCCGTAGCCATTTTGTGAAACTCTATGTTACAGGTGTCTTCAGGAAAAACGAGCCACATGGGCAAGTCAGAAATGATGTGGACATGGATCGTGTCCTATTGGCTCGAGCAAATTCATCTAGGGAGGCTACAGTCAAAGGTGGCCAAATGGAAGTCAACCGTAGAGTTCCACGGTGACAGGACTCTGTTTCGTGTCACGTGGAGATCTATATGGCCGTTTCTGGATTGCGGAAGACAAATCAACATCTGTACATGGCCCCATAGCCGAATTCAAACATCCACTCCTCATAGATTTACTCTTCAATACGGCCATGATCCTAGATCTGTGGACGTAATGGTCTACGTGTTCTCCATCAGCATAAACTTTAGGAATCAGTTATGTTTCTTTTGTTATAAATAACGCGTTTGTATACGCATATTAGATGAGTCTCTGTTAGTTTTTATTAGTCTGCTCTGTAATGTGATTACGTTGCCACTGTGCCGTAATATCACCTTTCTGTTATGACTGCATTTTAATATAAGAAGACTCTATTTCCAAACGTAATTCGTACTTGAAGATTGTTGCCAAGGCTGGTGTAGAGGGCCCCTGCACTCGCCAAGGTTCTGTGCATTATTGTATAGTTCTTGTTTTATTTCTTTAAAGCTCATTGTGCCATAATCCATTCACATGTTTATACATTGCATATTTCATGGTATATATGCTTCATTTCTATTTATAATCTTTCATGCTTTTCGTTTTACTTCTGTCTTTCATGTTTTATGTTATTGTTAACTGATCAGTGTTCTTGTTTCAGGTTATAAATAGGCAGCCAGGGCATTTGCATAACTTTTTGACTAATGACATGGAATTAATACTGCTTTGTTTATTTCAGTTTTGCTCATTTTCTTCAGTAGTTAGATTTAGATATATTAAATTTCTCATAACATCTTCAGTTGCCTCCGAAAGCCACAGCTGGACTGATGGTGAGGGATTGAATTATGGATGTGTAGTTTGATATTAGTTTCCTTTCTACAAGTTAGATATATTAAATTTCTCATAACATCTTCAGTTGCCTCCGAAAGCCACAGCTGGACTGATGGTGAGGGATTGAATTATGGATGTGTAGTTTGATATTAGTTTCCTTTTTGCAAGTTAGAAATATTAAATTGTGCATGACATCTTCAGTTACCTCCGAAAGCCACAGCTGGACTGATGGTGAGGGATTGAATTATGAATGTGTGGTTTGATATTAGTTTACTTTCTGCAAGTTAGATATTAGTTACTCAAGTTGTTTATGGTTACTTCCGAAAATCATAGCTGGACTAATGATGAGGGATCAGAAGACAAGTTGATGTAATCTGATTTAGATTTACTTTGTTGCAATTTTGGATTTCTTTAAGCATAGTTTATTTTGTGTTTAGACAGCAGCAAGAATAGTTTGGTTTTCATGCTCAATAGTTCACTGTTTTGATTTATTAGACTAGCAGCACCTTTTCATTTCAGCAGCACATTTTCATTTCCTTTCAAGTTTTGTCATTATATGTTTCAAATTCCTTTTTAAGTTTCAAGTTGGTAAATCATTATAGAGGATATCATTTCCTTGAACAAACATAACCATACTTGTTTTTATTAGAATCTCCATCTCACCTTAGAAAACCAAAAACGACAAAAAGTTAAGAAATATGTTATCTTGCACATATAGTGCGCCGCACTTCATCAGCTTACGAATCCCGGATTGATAAATTAATGTAGCAATTTAGGACACACTAAATTGACCAAAAATTTTGGCGCCGTTGCCGGGGAAGTGTAAATAGGTAGCCAATTTCTTAAAAAAAAAACAAAATAATAAAAGAAGGGAAAACTTGATAACTTCTTGAAGTATGCTCTCCTCTTGCACCTAGTGTGATCTGGAGGATCAGAAAAGAGAGTTATTGGTTCAGTAATTTCTTAAGTATGCTCTCTTCTTGCACCTAGTGTGACCTGGAAGATCAGAAAGAGAATTATTAGCCCAACTTTTTAAAAAATAAAAAAAAATGGCATGCATAGAGTAAGAGATTCTAGGGGAAGGTTTATAGCTAAAGCCAAGAGTTCGATTTTCACAACTCCATCTTCTTCAAGGCATAGACCAGATTCACCACCATCTACCCCTAGCCTTAATATTTTTGGAATTCAAGGAGTAGCTGAATTAGAGGATTCTCCTATACCACCTACTAAATCCCATTTAGAAAACAAAGAGACTCTCTCTCATCCTCCCTTGATAGAAGAACTAGAGGACTTTAAGGACTCTAAAGAAACTATCATGGCAGAGGAAGTAATAGATGGAGGTAGAGGTAGAGGTAGAAGAGGAGGAAACAATGAAGACAACAATGGTGAAGGAAATAATGGAAGAAATAGGGAAGGAGATAACTTGTTTGGATTCCCTATAGTTGATGAGGAAACTCATACAACGATGAAAAATATCTCACCATCTGTTCTCCCTAACTTTTATGGATTGCGAAGTGAGGATCCTGAAACATTTTTGTTTGAGTTTGAAGTCATGTGCCGAACCTATGACTATATGGAAGACTCTCAAAAACTCAAACTGTTTCCTTCAACATTGAAGGGAGCTGCTTTGAAATGGTTCATGGGATTAACCACTCAATCTATTAGGACTTGGAATGATATGAAACAAACATTTTTGGATAGATATTTGGACTATTGTATGCCCACCAATCACAAGGATGAGGTATTCAAAATGATGCAAAAAGAAGACGAAAACTTGGAAGATTTACTTGAAAGATTTCAATACAACTTGAAAAGAGCAAAGATGAGAAACTTAGATGATGAAACCTTGAAAGCCCTCATATTAAAAGCCATTAGAGATTAATGGATAGATATTTTAAACATGATGGGGAAAGGAGACATTTCTCAACTCCCACTTCGTGATATAACAGAACTATGTGTCCATCTCTCAAGGGGAAAATCTAAAACAGGAAAAGGGCCTAGGGATCCTTCTCTTATTAGGGCTAACAAATCTGCAACTGGATCAATAAGTAGGGCAGAGATTGGTAACATGCTTGATGAATTCAAAACTGATATCTTAGGGAGCCTTAGTGAACAACTAGACACCCTTAAAATCCAAAACAAGCAGAAAGCAGAAACAGATGCTTTAGCCATCTTTTGTCCGAAATGTAGGAAGAAACATGCTTTAAGGGAATGTCCCTTGGATGAAAAAGTTGTAGAAACATGTATGATTTGCTCAGAGAATCATGAGATCAAGGATTGTCCTTCAATTCCTGGACTCAAAGTTGTCTTTCAAGAAGACCCAAATTCAGTAGAATCTCTCTGTTTTGTTGCAAGAAGACCTTGGCAGGGACAATAAACTCAAGGGTTTAACAACCCTATGAATCTTCAAACCCCACCAAATTGGAATCCTTGGCAACAACCTTGGCCCCAACATCAAAATCCATATCAACCATGGGTACAAGGGATGCAAAATCCTTATGGGAGATTTGCTCAATTTTATCAATATCCTCCATATTTTCAAAATCAACAAGCTCCACAACTTCCAAATGTAAATCCACAACTTTCATTGCCATTTCCACAACAACAACCTTCTCAGCAAAATCCAAATCCTCAGCTCATGCTCCCATACCAAAAAAAGACAAATCAACTTCCATCTCAGCCATTGCCAAATCCTAACAATAAAAATCCTCAGAATACTTACATGGTAGAAGGACAACAATTTCCTACCTATATGATTGTTCCTCTCAATGATGTACAACTCGGATCTGGTAGAGTTTTAGAAAAACCTTCTATAGATATTCAAGAGCAAGATACCTCTGAGGAGGACTCTCTTAAAGTCAATGAGGGTTCTGAGGAAGCATCTCTTCAAAATTCAAACATTCAAAAAGAAAAATAAAAGTTAACACCCACAACTCCTATAGTTGAGCAACCTGCATCTTCATCTACACTTCCTTTTCCTGAAAGACTACAAATTGACAAGGGGGTGGAAAAACAAATCTTGTTGCCTAACTATGATTTTCTAGATGAATTGAAGAATGTTTGTATCAAGATTCCCTTGCTACAAGCCATTCGAGAGATTCATATTCTAGCAAAAACAATAAAGGAGTTGAGTTTCAAAAGACCAGGAAGGAAACTAAAAGACACAAGAAGAATCCACCTGGTAGGAAAGATTGCAGATATTATGATGGAAAAAATTACCATGCAGAAGTATGTAGATCCAGGAAGTCCAATTGTCAAGACACATATAAATGGGATAGAAATTCCAAACACATTGATTGACCTAGGGGCTGCTATCAACATTATGAGTAGACAGACTATGGACCAGCTAAAACTTCCTAACCTTATTTTTACACCTACTTTACTGCAACTTGCAGATCGATCAATTATTAAACCAGATGGTGTATTAGAAGATATTTTAGTCTCCTTAGATTCTTGGGAATATCCAGTAGATTTTATGATTTTGACTCCTAAGAGTAATCTAGGAGGGCACCCACTTATCTTAGGAAGACCTTGGCTAGCCACAACTGATGCTTTTATTAGTTGTAGATCTGGGGACATGTACATTTCTAATGGTAATTCGACAAAGAAATTAAATTTGTATCCTCCAGCAAGAGCAATCACAGAAGTAGGAGACAATGAATGGGTCGATGATGAGGAAATTATACAACCTGTCTTTACCATTTCTGAAATCAGTGAGGATAGTCAAATTCTGAATACATTAGAAAATTTTGAGATATCTTCAGAATATGACCCCACACAATTTCAGTTGGAATCTGACATAGAATATTTATCATCAAGACAAATTTCTCTTTACTCTATGGAAGAGTTTGGTAGTTCTACTATTGAGATTTTTCCAGGAAAAACATTGAATATCAACAAACATTTGGAAAAGTCACAACAAGAAGAACTAACCAAAATCTTGCAAAAACATTCTACCGCATTTGCATGGGAGTATACTGACATGAAAGGTATTGATCCTAAGACTTGCATCCATCAGATCTATATTGAGGAAAACAGTAGACCAATCAGACAACCTCAAAGAAGGATGAATCCAAATCTTAGGGAGATAGTGAAAGAAGAGCTCCAAAACTACTCAATGTAAACTTCATTTATCCAATTTCAGATAGCCGATGGGTTTCTCCTTTGGTTATAGTACCTAAAAAGAATGGTAAATGGAGGGTATTCATTGATTACAGGGAATTGAACAAAGCAACTTTGAAGGATCACTTTCCTTTGCCTTTTATTGATCAGGTATTAGATACATTAGCAGGTAAAAAGTACTTTTCATTTTTGGATGGCTTTAGTGGCTATAATCAAATTCAGGTAGCACCTGAAGATCAAGATAAGACCACATTTACTTGTCCATGGGGAACTTTTGCCTACCGAGTACTTCCTTGTGGGTTATGTAATGCACCTGCAACATTCCAAAGAGCAGTACTAGGAATTTTTTCTGATCTAATCCATGATTGTGTAGAGGTTTATATGGATGATTTTACAGTTTATGGTAATTCATTTGAAGAGGTATTAGAAAATTTGGAAAAAGTTCTTATAAGATGTAAAGAAACAAACCTTTCATTAAGCCATGAAAAATGCTTTATGATGTTTACTGAAGGGATTGTTTTAGGACATCATATTTTAGGAGATGGGATTAAGGTTGATAGATCAAAAGTTGAAGTCATCTCCAAGTTACCTATTCCAAATTGTCAAAGAGATGTTAGAAGTTTTCTAGGATTTACCGGTTACTATAGAAGATTTATAGAAAACTTCACTAAAATAGCATCTCCACTCTTCAAATTTCTTACAAAAGACTGTGAATTTAAATGGGATCCTGATTGTCAATCATCTTTTGAAACTTTGAAAACAAGAATATCTGAAGCACCTATCTTAAGAGGACCAAATTGGAAACTCCCTTTCCATATTTCTACGGATGCTTCAGATACAGCTCTAGGAGATGTGTTGGGTCAAAAAGATTTAGTTCCTTATGCCATTTATTATACCAGTAAAAATTTGACTCCCACAGAGTTGAACTATACTGTGACTGAAAAAGAGTTTTTAGCTGTTGTTCATGCAATTAATAAGTTTAGACATTAAATAACATGCTATGAAACTTTTATTCATACCGATCATATCACCAGGTTTTCCTAGAAGTTGTGTAAGAGGAAATTATACCCGAGGTAACCACAAACCCATCTTTTAGATGCAGAATCTAGCCAATCTGCATCCAGAGAGGGCTCTCTCTTTATGATTTATCTTTGTTTTTGAATGATTTTAGGCTAGTTATAGATTCAAAGTTTTTTTTGGGAAAATGGTGGAATCCACAAACTAAGGGCAAGGTTGAGGGCTTTCAATCCATTGGGCTA